>JARHVA010000688.1:4022500-4728944 GCA_037957365.1 Torreya grandis | reverse complement strand
ATATGTGTAGTGAAGTCTATTTTAAAATAGGTGAACAATGCCTTGCTTGTGTTTGTTGTGGAACATGTTAGAATTTTTGAGGCATTATTTCCAGATGCATAGTAGGAGATTGAGACTTATTTGAACCTTGAGTATCTCTTTTATTAAAAAAATTTATTTTTGTGATGGTATATCTTATTTCCTTAAATTGGTTGTATTTAAATACTTTTTATAGGTTCTATAATTTTTTATACATTATCTCTTAGATTGGTGTATTGATTATCTTTATACTCTACTTTTGAAGAGGTTGCATAATAATATGTTGATGGTTCTCTTGAATAGGTGATATAATCAACTATTAGGGGGGATGTGGAGTTACCAATGATTGTAGAGGGTACTCATATGGAATGCTTTGAAATTTTATGGCTTGACTATAATGTATGTACTTGAGGTATTTATGTATTGTAGATGGCATTGCATGAATCTTGTATATCTAAAGGAATCTTAATAGAATATATAAGACCCTTATGCTTAGTAAGACTATAAATAGAGTGGACATTACTTACACAAAAAATTGAAGAGGTAACACTATATGTCCCAAAGTATCATCTGTATACTCATTAAATGCTTTGACTACCCTTGTTGCAACTTTTAAATCTTGCTTTGTGTATCCTAGAGTGTGAAATAGTGTCATTGTGAATGCATTTTAGATTGATTCATGTTAATATCATTACATGGATATATGCTGATTGGAGTTATGGTAGAAACGGTGAGTCAATTGGAGCTACGGTGCAAAAGTTATGGCTCCTGGAAGTTCCATCATCAATTGGGGTGGAACCGTCACTTGAATTGTCACCTGAATTATTGCCCGGATCAACTACTTAGTTAGAACCATAAATGTTATGTTTGGTTAATATTTATTATAACCAACAGGTTCATGTAATTATTTCTACTATCAAATACAAATACATGCTAATTAAAAAAATAATTACTACATATACATTTAGTCCATCAAACATATGAAAAAACCTCATTTATATGGCATCACATAAACAATATTCCTAACAAACAAGTTTATTTAACAAACAGGTAGAATACAAGTCATTACAAATAATATATTTACCTTAAGTAAATGCTATGCACAAATTTATCATTTTCGTAACATATAAAGTTCATACTGCTCAATATAACCAGCATTCACAATTTACATAATGATTTACTAAACTCATAAACCAACACTTAATTATTCATTTATAAACTTAGGCTATGTGTATATAGTTATAGTCCCCTATCCTTCAAGATTTCATGACTTAGATGCTCAGCTACATACTATAAATATAAACACACTACCTATTCTACAAATATAGTTCTCTTATATTTATATTTTGTTTATTTATATGTTATTATTATATACACCCCATAGTATATATAATTTAAAACCCACTTACTATTTTAATCCTCACAGGGTTACCTAACTAGGTATCTCCTCATAGTTTAAAAATCATTTTAAACAATTCATTTCTTGCATATACTTAAAGTGTTTTCATATACATCTCCAAAATGTATATTCATAAACCTATACCCTTTGGTATTTGATATATAAATGTAAAACTATATATGAATATATATCAAACCTAGTGATAACTTACAATCATACTTTTATAAATGTAAATACTCTATTCTACCCATTCAAATTTATAATCCTTGTTCACTGCCTGAATAAAAATATAGTCTACCTTGAATTTCAAATAAACAAGAATGAATCGATACATATTAAATATATGTATTCATTTCAAAATATTAACCCAATAGACACAATCGACATTATATAATTATATCCATATATATGTCACTACTGTAAGATTACTTTTGCACACGGTCAATAATAAGTAAATGTTTATACTATTCACAAACCTATGTTGTTTTATCTTGAAAGACAAATAAAAATATCAATTCATCTATCCTTCCTGTCAACTAATTCTAATATTATGTTCCTTTGTAAACATATATGCTAATGGTTATACTTATTTATTACCTCAAATGCATTGTCGAAATACATATCTTACAAGTGTCTTGTTAATTATTCATATTTTATAGTGTGATACTGGATATGATTATTTTATAATAATCAAATATATTCATACATTTGGATAGAATAGACTAGTTTTCTCTTTTCCTATGCTTCATAGATGTTGTTTATTTTCTTGAAAAATAAGCTTAACATTTATTGCTTATTGTGTGTGGCCTTTAGCTCTTGATGGAAAATTTCTTGAGCATATATAAAATATTTTATTTGGTATATGAGATATTTTAAGATGTTCATTACTTGTGGCCCTTGGAATTATGTGTGACAATTTACTTATTGATATTTTAACATGTTCCTTGTATGTGGCCCTCAGCTTTATAAGACATTATTTTGCATTATGTTTGTGTGTATTTTAAGATGATTAGTGGGGCCATGATACATATCATGCATATTTACTATGGTTTTCATAATACATTATTTAATTTTATTTATATCTATACAAAACAATTTGTATGCTTTATATTCAATATGTTACATACATGCTTTAGTTACAATTGCATTTTCTATGATAACATACTATACAACATGATGACATAATACTATATGATCATATCTCTATCACGTGATATAGTTAAATCTTATTTTGAGATAAGTGACTTTAAAGCTACATCCCTCATCTCAAAAGGAGGGCATCACATTGGACTTATCTTAGATATCCAAACCTCCATCTGGGATAAAATACATGTTTAAAGATACAAAATACTTGTTTCATACATACAAAGTATAGGTTTTTTAACATTCAAACTAATTCAAAATATAATTTTACCAGTAAAATAAAGGTTTTTAAATATTCAAATTAATTCAAAACTAAAATATATAAAAAATATTAGCACATAAATATAAATTATGGGTGTATATGACATGCATGTGCACTCACTTCTCAAATATTCAAAGTATAAAATTATACACACTTGAATACATATGCATAGGCATATGAAAAATAGTTACATGATCAAAAGTTATAGGTTACCAATACATTCATAATTGAGCATATAAATTCATAGAATTATATATCATAGACATATATTCAAATGGGGCATGATACTCATTCACACTCAGTATTATCCAAAACTTCAAAGTTTGAAAATGGAAAAGATCAATTTTTTTTTAAGTTTCAAAATTCAAAGTTTAAAATAAAAATATTTATTTTAATATAATTCTATTAGTAATGTGGTCATGATGGGTGCATGAATACTCTTTATTACCTTTATATCATGCAAGTAAAATATAGATTCATCTATAGTATTGTGATTTAAATATGTGTGGGTGATGTATGTTCAAATCTAGAGACACCTTAAGATCTTGACATCACTTTTAGTGAACTTAACATGGTTCTATATTTTTGGATTTATACATTGAGTGATATTCCATATTAATGAGAGTTGGAATAATACATCTTTACAACACAATAACTTGATTAGTTATTCAAATTGGGACTTGATCAATCTCAATTCTATATTGATTCAAATTCTCCAAGTGCTTCAACAAGAGGGAATGGTTCTCCATTGTCATTTATAGGTTATAAGGCAAGTTGGTTTCACCTATGTACATGCGTACTCTTTTTTTCTCTCATTTTTAAAATTTTTAAATTTAATATTTTTCAAATTTCAAATGGATAGAATAATTCATGAGTTATTTTAGTATTTTATAAAGTTGAGTGTTTTGCACTATTGATGTATCTACTCAATGACCAAGTGTGTTATACACACTAAGGTTTAGTTATATCTTCCTTTACTATAAAAATTTCATTTCTATAATAAATGGGGAGATTTAAACACACACATATATATGGTCATCGGTACTTGAAAATGCTAAATATTGACACATTCCAAACCACATGACTTGCAAACAAATACATGAATCTTAATCACCATTCTTCTAAGCCATTTATATATATACAAACATAAACCTTTTTTTGTCATTGCTACTATACAAAAAAATTATCATCAAATGATCAAACTATCTAAAATCACCTTCAGACTGTCTCCAATTTAAGACGTGTGATTGTGACCTCCTAGATAAGTTTACTCTAAGTAGACTAGAGTGCAGTGTGCCCCTGCCCACATAGGCCAGTCATGTTATGCACCAAATAATAACTAGTTTCCAAATTTTAAATTAAATATTTTGGGTCTTACCATATGTTTCATAAGGTTATATAAGTAAATAGTTAAACTATTCATGTATAAATACATGTCAAGAGTCACTCATTAAGAAACTTGTTATTCACTTGGTTCGAGATTAAATACTTTTGCACATTAAGAAAATCTACGCTATTCTACCCAAATTCTAAATAATTCACAAGTAGTATCCATAATATAATTTAATAAACCTATAAAATAATTCAATATCTATCATTATAAATATCAAAACCATCTTATAGTTGTATACACATAGACAAAGGTACACAATTTCACATTCACTATAGGTGGGAAAACTATGTGGGCTTTATTTCCATCCTTAGATTTTTTGATAAATAGGAAATGTTCAATCATTAATGGGGTGATTTAGGTTATAATATCACTTTACACTCCCCTATTTTTATTGGAAGTTTTTAATCTATCAAACTACCTTAAGGGTTTAAAATATAAGAGAAGAAAATAAATTATTTCTACATGGCCAAACCTAGTTGTGATTTATTAGATTACTTATTAAGTATAGGCATAAAAGACATAATGATATGTTTTTATGAATAGTCAAATGGGATAATTCCATGATCAATATACTTAGGTAAAATGTGCCACTTCTCATCTACATAATATCTATCTATAAATATCTTCTATTTCTACCTTTGATATGTCATTTTTAGATTCATGATTTATTTTTATTTTTCTATCAACAAATTGTCACAATAAACATATACAAGTCCATAGTCTTTGAACTAGAATGAATTATGCCACCATACACTTATAATTAACATGTCCATATTCTATTTCTATTTTTGATTCTAATCCTAAGCCCATATAGTCATATTTTAATATAATTTACACTTATAGGTAGTCAAAACAATATATATAAATTATCATGCTAGCTAAGTATATTTATTCTTAGTATTTTCTCAAACAAAAACTTTCCATATTTAACAAATTTTCAAAATCAAAATAGTTTAGTATTGTATATCTTTATAATTTTGATATTTCTAATTTTACACCTATAAAATAAAATAAACATTTATTTTTATATATATAAATAGGATTAAAAACATATCAAGAAAGGAATACACTTTTAAGTGAGTGAACCATGCTACCTCCTTTGATGTTATTAAAGATGATGATTCCTCTTGAGGAATTGAAGAATTATGATTCATGTTGAAGCATATGGAGAAGTTACATTCTTATTGAAGCATGTATATAATTGGGGGTGATCATGCCCCAATAGATCATTTAACTAAGGTGAGGTCCATGGGTTGGAAAAATAAATACCCTAATTTTTATGGAGTAGTGAAAGGCCATTGAGGGCACAAAATTTCAACCAAAATACTCATTTGACTAATATTAAACATGAATATGAAAGGGGTAGCCTATGTTAAGCTCATGAATCAATTGTTGTAGACAAAATTTTATACTAAATATGTAACCTTAAATACCATCAATACCATGCTCTTAGGTAGACAATTTATATAGTATGTGTGCATGAAGAATGTTCATGCCCCATAAGGTGATCCAATTGGTGCCAACAAGATATAAAATTTTATACATATATATCCTATTTATCTAAAATATGAAAAATATAAAAAATTATACCTTATGTTCTTGTAAAATGTGTGCATATACATTACATATCCCTAAAAATGTCCCAATCTATAGGGTCTCCCAAAATATAAACTGAACTTACATTTTGTACCAATATGAACTCTCTAAATCATGTAATCTATCCCAAAATTTGATTTTTTTTAATAATTGTAGGCTTAAATATCTACGACAAGCCCAATAATATTCCCCTTATTAATTAATCATCTAAAAAAGTCAAAAGTATCATGCTATGTAAAAATATGTAATCATTTAGAAACATGTGCTAACATGTGGAGAATATCTCATTATAGTAAATAATATGTCATAAAAGTGTATATGGAACATGTATATTTTGTGAGGCCCAATTTTCATAGTGATAGTTTTTAGACATTTCATTATTTGTTTATACCCTAACAAGGCATACTATTTATACCATTTGAAGCAAAAGATAATTATTGTTATATTATGACCAAGATATTGGATTATATATACTAAAATTTTAATAGTTGCTTACATGAGTACTATTTAGATGCTAGTTATAAATGGTTTTAGTTTGTTCATTAATATTCATATTATATTATCATACTAGTTGAGCTAACTCTTCTTTATCATGTGATTTGAGTATATATATATATTTGGATGTTAGCACATTGATATTACCTCATGACATCTATTGAGATGTTGTGCTTTGAGATATTTTTATGTGTGTATTTTATATTTATTGATGTTATTTGAGATGTTTTAAATTTAGTTTTTGTGTTTATCTAGGTTAGTGTAATTTTATGGGTTATGTTATGTTCATGTGATAGGAGGCCAAGAAAGGAAACTAGAAATAATGTAATGCTAAAGATATAAAATATTTATCTATTCTAATTTTGACAAATTGATAAATATGGAAAGTTACTATTTTGGAAAAAAATAATAAATATTCTTATCTTGCACACTAAATTATGTTTTTTTAATGACTATTTTCAAGTGGAAATTAGAAGATGAGGTGGTTATATAGGTTTAGGATTAGAACTAAGAATATAAACATAATATAGACATGTCTAATGTAAGTGGAAAATGGCATAGTGCATTCTAATCCATTGATTATGAACTTGTCTCAATTGACTGTGATAGAATGCTTAAAGGAAAAGACATAAAAATCATGTTATACCCTTAACCTATGGTGTGTCTATGGATACATGTGAATGAATTATGGCTTACATACCTCTTATATTATCTTGTAACAAATATCTATATTCTTAGTAAAGTTAGCCTCTGGAATAACCATGGATAAGAAGAGTATATATAGGAGGTAGTGGCTAGTATGTCATTATCATATTGTGCATTTTGATATTATTACATTATTGTGGAGGTTTTCCCCTTGAAGTGTCTTAGTTATATTTATCAATCATTCTGATCTTATATAAAAAAATTGGATCTATTATCTCTGATCTTATTTCTATGATATATTATTCTACTATGCAAACACCTAAGTAATTTCATTACAATTGGTATCAAAGCTTCAATTTGGGAATGTTTCTGTGGAAGTAATTATTTTAATATCTAATGTTGTAGTTCCCATATGAGCTAAAGGATAAAAAACATAACTTGTGATCTAAGAAGAATTTAATTTTTTCATCACTATAGTATTGTTCTAAATGTTTTTTTGAAAATAAAGAGTTTAAATTTTTTTAACCTTGTGTAAATTTGTAGTCATTGATTTCCTATGTGAGATGATTACAATAGTAGATTATGTCGATGTAATTTTTGGGCCAAACATTTTTACCCTTATGCATAATATTAGTCATTAGATTCATCTTGATGAGGTGATCACAATAACCTCATCTATTAATACACAATTTTGGGGGTTGAAACCTCCCTAAGGTTTGTATATGGTTGGTCCTAACACTAACTAATGTGGTAAACATAAATAAACTCCTAAAAATACTCATAAGGATGATAAGGAGTATGTAACTTTTGATTCATGTATTTTATTTAATGTAGTTAAAGGGGACATCACGGGGGTGAGAGGGGACCTAAATGACTTGTGAGATCAATTGAAAAAAATATACAAATTTGTCCAAATGTTTAGCTTAGTCTTTTTAAAATAAACCTCCACCACTCCATTTTAGATATCTTCCTCCAAAAAATCACACTAATAATCTTGGTCTGATACTAATGTTTTTAAAAGTGGACTTGCACAATTTTTATGGTAATGATCCACTCACATGGATCACTCAAATTGAAAATTTATTTGATCTACATCAAAATTCATGTTTTTAAAAGGTTTTCATTGCCTCTTTATGTTTGAAACATGATCAATTCATTTGGTATTTATGGTTGTGTGTTCAAAATAAAAAGAAGAGTCTCTTGTTTCTTAGACTATATTTTATGAGGAGATACAACTCCACTATCATAACAATACTTTAGAAAAATATTTCAACTCACTACCAAATTTTTCTAAACAAGGACTATAAAGTATTATATTCATGAATTTTAGAATCTCTCCTTACATGTGGAAAACATCACTAAGGAAAATTTGATTGACCTATTTTTGGGTGGCCTCAAAGATAACATCTAATTGAAGGTTCCCATGTTTAATCCTATTTCATTATCTAAATCCATCCTAAGAGATATGATTAAATGAATACCTTTAACTAATGTCAATGAACTTACTTTCCTAACACCATCATTTCCTTAGCCTACCAGATTGACCAATCATTAAATTGAGGAGAAGCATGCAAAAGGTTTGTGCTTTTTATATCAAATAAAATGGATCAAATGGCATAATTGTGATGAAAATAAGTTATTTTACATTGAAGGTGCCAATAAGGATGAAAAATATGATGAGGTATTTGATGTAAGTTTGGATGAATCTAAATATTCTCAACCTAATATTTCTTGCCATACACTTTTAAGTATTAGTACTCTTCAAATTATTAAGGTGGTGGTTTTACTAATTAAAAATAAGGTGTATATATTTGACTGACTGTGGGATTACACATAAAATCATGAACAGTAATTTGGCTACTCATTTAAACTTTTTCATTTACCCAACTCCATAATTTTAGGTCATGATTTTATATGTCGGTACCATTAACTATTCTTAAAAATGCCATAGCATTAATCTTGTTATGGGAGACTACCTATTAAATTATCTCATGTTTTCTATTCCCATGGGAGGGGATGACATTATTTTGGGTAGGCAATGGCTCACCTATTTGGGCATTATTGAGATGGATTTCCAAGAATAATTCATGCACTTCCATTCAAAAGGTAGGACATTTAAACTAAATGGGTTATAAGCTAAATATCCATAACTAGTTAGTTCACATCAGATGATGAAGATTCATAGAAAAGGAGTTGAAGGATTTATGGAATGCTTATTTTCCATAGAGGTTAAACCAACCAAGTAGTCTACCCATCTATTTTTTAAATGGTGCTAGATGACCATTATGTTTTTTTTGGTGACATGTCAAAAGGAATTCCACCAGTTTGAGTGTATGATCATGTCATCAAACTACTTCCTAGAATTATACCACCTAACATCAGACCCTATAGGTATCCCTATGCCCAAAAGATTGAAATTAAAAATATGGTGTAGGGGATTTTATAGGTATGAATCATCTAACATATCAAAATAAAATAATTATGTCCAATGGTTATGGTGTGGAATAAAGATGACACTTGGAGGATGTGCCCAGACTACAAATAACTCAAAAAGTACATAATTAAATATAAGTTTACTATATCACTAATTTATGATTTGATAGATGAATTGCATGTTTTTGTTTATTTTACCAAGTTATATCTTAACTCTAGGTATCATCCGATTTGAATTTGTGAAGAGGATATACGTAAAACAACTTTTAGAAATCATGACGACTATTATGAGTTTATGGTCATGACTTTTGGCCTCACAAATGCACTATCTACATTTTAGAGTTTGGTGAATACTATTTTTAGGCCATTTTTTATAATGTTTATGTTGGTGTTTTTTGATGACATATTCATTTACAATGAAAAATGGGAAGACCATTTGAATCATGTGAAATAAGTAATCTCGATTCTAGAAAAACATTAACTTTATGCTAAACTTTCCAAATTTGGTTTTTGAATATGAGAGTTAGATTACTTAGATAACATTTTTTCACATGAAGGAGTGAAATTTAATCCTAAAAATATCCAAAATATGATGGAGTGGCAGTTTCTCAAGACCCTAAATAACCTCCAAGGATTTATGGGGTTAACTAATTACTATCACAAGTTTATCAAATATTATGGTAGCATCATAGCCCCACTTACATATTTGTTGAAGAAAGACTCCTTATAGTGGGATGATATAAATACCAAATCATTTTATCAATTTAAAATGGCTATGTCTAACACTCCAATTTTGGCTACTCTTGGTTTTTCTAGAAACATTTGTTGTGGAATGTGATGCATCAAGACATGGTGTGGGGCCTATACTATTGCAAGAAAGTAGACCACTTAAATTTGAGAGTCACCAACTTAAGGATAAAGCCACTTAATGAGAAAGAGATAATAGATATTTTTCATGTAGTCAAGTAATAGAGACCTTATCTAATGGTTTGTTACTTTTAGGTAAAGACAGATAATGATAGCCTCAAATATTTTATGGAACTATAATTATATTCTAAAAAATAACAAAATGGGTGACTAAAATTTTAGGCTATGATTTTTAAATATTATATAATAAATATAATATAATGTGATGGTAGATGCACTATCCTAAAGGGATTAATAAATTGAGGCATTATTATGTGTAATGACCATTTGGTAGGCAGATTGACTATAGGAAATAAGATCAGAATAGGAGAATGACAATGTTATTCATGATTTGACTCAAAAAAAAATTGAGGATCCAAAGGGATTAAAAAAATTCATTTAAGGGGGATGAATTATGGTATAAATATATATTATACCTATGTAAGCATTCTCTCCTCAAATATAAAATCCTTTAGGAACTTCATGCATCTACAATAAGAGATCACTCAAGATTTTTAAAAACATATCATATAATAAAACAACATTTATTTTGGGAAGACTCAAGTGTTATGTCTAGAAATATGTGGCTATATTCATCGTATGTCAATAGAAAAAAAGTGAAACCATTAAGACCCTAGGTCTTTTGTAGCCTTTATCTATCCCTAGCCAATGTTTGAAGGAGGTTTCCATGGATTTCATTACTAGGTTACCATAGTCTGAGGGTTGAAATTTTATCATGGTAGCTTTATAGTGAATCGCCACTTATGATCATTTTTATTCCTTATCACAAACATTTTTTTCCAGTATAATAACTTCTACTTTTCTTAATCTAGTTTATAAATTGCATGGTACTCTAAAAATCATTATAAGTGATCAAGATCCCATATTTACTAGTAATTTTTGGACTAAATTATTTGCATGTTTGGGCACCTATTCGGCTCATATATCCTTCTATCATCCTCAATATTATGTAAAAATATTTTTATCTAAAAATGTCTATAATTTTATCTCTATTGCTTTGTTTCTAATAAATAAGATAAATGGGTTCATTGGATGACACTTGCTAAATGGTGGTATAATACTAATATTCACAGTTCATCCAAAATGTCTCCCTTTGTGACCTTGTATGGATATCACCCCCATCCATAAATTTAACCATTAAGGTCCATCCTAAGGTTTGATTTTTTGAATAACACATTCACCACCAACAGGGGGTACTTTATAGTTTGTAAGAAGCATTAGCCATGACACATAATCAAAGAAATCAACATGTGGATCAACACTATAGTGGGAAATTTTTTGACATAGGTGATTGGTTATTTGTATGATTTAATCCGTATAATAATATGTATATAAAGAAACATAAAAATGATAAAAAGGTGTCTTATAAATATTATGGCCCTTATCAAATCTTATAGAAAATTGGTATTGTGGCTTACAAGCTAGAATTCCCCCAGTCCACTTGCATACATCTGGTATTCCATATATCTTTCCTAAATAATGTAATTTGACACAGAGTTTCTATTCAAACTAATTTACCTAAATTAGATGAGGAATGTAGGGTTATTTTGGATCCTAAAGAGACCCTTCAAATGTGCAATAAGTAACTATAAACTATAGTGATTAATAAATATTTGATCAAATGAAAGAATATACATTTTGAAGATGCAACATGGGATGAATCTTTCATGGTATAATATCTAGGGTTGATTCAATGTTGAGTAAAATGTTGTTATGAAGGGTAAGGTAATTCTACACCTTTAACCTATGGCATGTCTATGGATATCCATGGCCAACTTATGGATTATATTCCTATTATATTATCTTGTTGTATTTTTTATGATCTTAGTATGGTTGGCCCAAGGACTAACCATGGATAAGTAGAGTATATATAGGAAGTAGTGGATTATAATATTGTGCATTTTCATTTTATTACATTATTTTAGAGGTTTACCTCTTAAAGTGGCTCAGTTATATTTATCAAGCATTTTTCTCTTTTATCAATTATTATTGTGCATCTATTATATCTACTCTCATTTCAATGATATATTATTCTACTGCACATCTAACTGATTTTAATACAAAGAAAGAATATGGAAATGATAGATCAGAGGTAGAACTTAAATTTACTTCTAAACATGTTTTCTATAGATGGATAGTTTTACAATACACCCAAGTTTATGAAATTGTGACTATTGACCACTTTCTAGTCTTAGACCTAGAAAGGGGTCAACTTCATGTCCTTGAGTCTTGATCCATCGTTAGCCTCATGTTTGTCATTCATCTTATGAGTTTGGGGTTATTCAAATAATCTAGTATTTTTTCATGTTATAACTTTGCTTTTTGAAGCCTTCATACCTATGTTTAACTTGAATCAAGTGTTTTCATGATGATCAAACATGTTTAGAGGTCCTTGGTCAGTTTGATGGAGCTCCAACATGGGAAAAATTCCATGGTGAAATTGAATTGAGAAGGCAATCTGATGAGGACTCATGAACACCTTTGTTTTTCTCAATCACATGAGGTATGATCATCTTTAAAGTTTCAACAATATCATAATAGTCCATTACGGTCCAATTAAGGTCTTTAATAGAACACAAATATCTCTTCATAAGATAATAGCATAATATTCAGTTGATATGCCTCTTTGAGGTCATATATGTGTGCTAAGTCATTATTTTGATCATAATGACATCTAATTTGACCTTATTGGGCCACTAAGTCACCTCCCACACCTTTAATGGACCTCATGAACATCATTATACCATTATTAGACCATTTCATACTATTACTAGCCCATTTCATACTTTTTTAAGCCTATTACCACCATGGTAAATGCATAAATCCTCCCTAATAGGCCCCACACATGTTATATTATGACTTTTCAACTCCCCTAATTCATACCATCAGATTTAAAATATCACATGACTCCTATTTTCTATCCATAACACCTATTAATGATGTCTTTTAGTCTGAAACAAGAATAAATTTAGAAAAATTGTAGGTTGTAGAGTTTTCTTAGATGGTATGGATTTGTACAATATAGGTTGGCTCAAGTGGAGTTGAGTATTTTCAAAGTGAGGTCATTAATGGTTTATGGGAGAGAACCAAAAAAATTAGTGCAAAATAAGATCAAAACTGTCTTATCTCTCCCTCACGCTTAGAGAGCTCCACAAGTTTACACTCAGACCATATAGAGGAGATAAAATGGAGGTCTAAGCTCCTAACCAAGGGAGGTAAACTCAATCATCTTCCACCCATGGGATTTTTTTGAGGGGGGTGGTCTCATGAGGTGTATGAACATTCCTTAAGAACTTAATGAATTTGTATGTCATCCTTATCTACATAGGTTAAGTTGGGTAGAATGATCTTCAAGGATTATTGGCTTGCCTACTCAAACCAATTATTGATGTTTTTTCCTAAGGTATTGAAGGATCCCATCATATAATTTTAAGTACTTGAGTCACATGTATGAGCTCATATAACTATTAATCCTTTAATACTGGCATAGTGTGCAATCTATAGGTAGGTCCATACATTAGATAGATCTTGAATGTCCTCGTTAGAAGTTATTGGATGAGTTGAACAGTTGGTGGAGTGTTTCAAGTTCCCCATGCTTCCTTGTTCAAGTTATAGTTTTAATAGTCTCTTGTCACCTCAAAGGATATTCAAGAAAAAGGGGGCTTATACATACTTGACGGCCACTATGTGATGAGCACTATATGTGGTTTAATGGCATCAATAGAGCCTTCAAATGTAACTCAAGAACATGGAATTATGTGTTAGAGTCATAGTAGGTCACCATCACATCCCTATGAGAAAATTTTCCAACCTCCATGCAGCCTCATAGACCTAAAAACCACCCTCTTTGCATTTATAACCACAAGGTCATTTTTAGTAGAGATTGAGGTTTTTTACAAAGTTTAAAGTTCCTTAGATATTCTTATGTTCCATTTTTGTGTTGTGTATGCTTCATTTTTGCCTCAAAAGTGGTATATTTATTTATGTATATGTGTGATGGTCTTCAATATTCATTTATTTTATCTTGGAAGGTTTCCCACACTCCATCTCACGTCATTTTATAACCTCTATCATTTCGCATGGTTTCCACTACCATTTACACTATGTTTTATCCCTATCTTTATGTTTCACCCTACAGTCACCCTCCTCCATCCATCTGCCCTTCATTCCCAATCTAGGCCATGCCAAAAAACCTTCATATCCCCTTAAAACCCTTAAGAGTAATGAAACCATGGAAGGTTGAATCTATATGGTTATATACCTAATTGAGGAGGCAAATAACCACTTACAGCCAACCCTTATAAGCCTAATGTAACAGAGTCTCCAAAGTGCACTATATAACCAATAATGGGTATAAGGAATGATATGAGCATATGAATATGTGCATCCTAAAGAGGTGAATCAATATATGATAATGTCACATAGGAGTTTCAAGTTACTAAAGACTACATTCTTCTCATACAAGCTTGATAATCAAACCCTTATAGATAGTCAATGCAGTTAAGTAATTACATATGATAATGTTGATGTACATTGGTATCTCCATCTTACCTAATTTAAGAGGTAGTTTTCACACCATAAATACAAGGTTAAAACTATTGAGTAAGGTAACTAATTGTCATCACATCTAAGAAGGAAAAATAACAGTGGACTTTAGACCTAAAGACACACAAGCCTACTTAGACATGAACCCTAAGCTTGAGAAGGGTAGTGTATAAAATAAAAGGGAATGTTGTAAAATCACCTTATGAGATTATCTTCATCTTTGAGGCATGTTATAGACATATAATTATTATGAGCATCTAAGGAAACAAAGGAGAAGACCATACTTATATTTTTCATTCTTGGTCACTCAATCAACTGAGGTTGTAATAGATGTGAATTGAGGTTCAAAGAGTAACTACCATTAGATAAAATGCTAGTTTCAAGAAATCATACTCAATTTTGAATAGCTTAGTTTTGGGACAATTTCCCTAAAACACCAAAACAAAGGTCCTAGGCCCTTTTGTTGATGCCAAATAACAATGTTGCATGGGCTTTTGATTAGTTTAAAGGTGTATATATATATATATATATATATATATATATATATATATATATATATATATATATATATATATATATATATATATCATCCCTATCATATCATAAAATCCTTTGAAAAGGAAAGTGGTGTATGACTAGAGGAAAGGAGTGGTTGAAGGCCTTCAATATTAACATTTGTTCAATGAAGTCATTAAGTCATTTCTACAGGATTTCATGTTCTAATAAGATGATTAAGGATAATAATGGGAATGATATCATTATAATCATGATAAAATTTTCCAAACAATGTAATCTACATCCATACACCTCATATCTATCACCTACATCATTGAGCACACATGCATCTATAGATTTTCCTTGAGGAGCTTAAGCCATACATGGTGGAATGAGGTTGAAGGCAAAGAAATGAAGAGTGAAACCATGAAAGGAGAAAATACATGATAATTTAAAATAAAAATCACCTTATTTTATCTCAATCTAAGTCAAAGGAAAAAAAAACTTAGTTGTGAATTTTGACCATGAAGGCACACGTCACTAGCTTTTGCCAAAATGGGCCTATAGGCCAAAATATGTAGGATCTAATCATGAAATTTTTTGGAGAGGCTCAATATGAAATATTAAACATAATTTTTATTTTTTTTAAATTAAAACTATTTGTTTTTTTAGTGCAGTTAACCCTATGTCAAATCATGGTCAACATTGGAGCATGCCTTAAAGGAATTGGCCATTTTGGGACATCTACAGGTTGAGTCAAAGAATAAAAATTTGTAATTATGGTCTCCATGATTTAAAAAAATTATACCATACCATAATAAATTTCCTATAAATATTCCAAGTTCCCACTATTCTTACATAGTCCACAGGCACTCAAGAAGGCAACCATTGGAGACCAAATGAAGTTTTGTCATTTTTGGATGCCAAAAAGTAGTTTAAGCCTTAGAGATGTCTTAAAATGATATAATATTATGTTTAAAACCTATATTATCCAATGGTAGTGATCACATTCAAGTTTTTCATGCAAAATTAAGAAGAAAGAAAAGTTTTGGCATGAAGGAAACATGTAGGCAACTCAAGGCAACTTTTAGTAAAAAGGGTCTACATGATAAAGTATACATCCAAATTACTTGAAACTTGGTAATATTGGTCATAATTACATATTATATCCATATATAATCTCAATTGGGTCATATTATTATTTTAATTACCCTTTTTTATAAATAATCCTCCCTATATCTTGTAATGGTCATTATTCATGTAGACACACTTCTTAGAGTTTTAAGGTGTGTTTGAGGTTTATAAGATTATGGGAATGTTTTATAAGAATTTTAAGATATTTTTAATCCTCTTAAACACATTTAAAGAGTGTTCACACTCTAAAATTCATGCAAAATTTGAAGGTAGGCTCAAATCCCCACAGGATGTCTCAGAGGCATAAAAGGCAAAGTTGAGTTTTGATAATTTATATAGGTGTTGTGAGGTGTTTCAGATGTCATTAATATGTTTTAAATCAATTAATATCATTGGGAAAGGTCAAATTGGTCATTTGGATAAATTCAAGGTTTGTAGGCCTAAGACACCTAGTTTTAGCCCATTTTGAGATGCTTATTTCTTTCATTCCATGAAGAGTTGGGACAAGTTATTCTAGTATGTTTTGAGTAAATATATGTAATTGAAATTAATTATGTATTTATTTTGGTTAAGGTCTTGAGTTTTATGAAAAAATTTTGAGTGTAAGCATGTTTAGAATGCTTCCAAACCATACAAGCAATCATCTTTATGTGTGTATCTTTTCCCACATTTCACATGGGAGCGAAATATTTTTAGGGGTATTTAAGGTGTATATTTAACATATATCCATGGAAATAATTGGTGTAATAGATGTCTTCACTATATGAAAAATCATCTTGAAAGTGAACTTGTTTAAGCTTCTAATGGACTTTTTTTACCAATTTTATGTTTTTGGACTCATAGGTCCATCAAATGGCCTATAATTTCTCATAAACCACATGGAATGTGTATATGACTCCCTAAATCTCTTGACAAACCTATCTTGTAGAAGTATCTGACACGTTTGGATGCCTAGGAGGCCCAAAATTGTTCAAAATTGCTTATTTGTGTAGGTTTTCAAAGAAAGAAATGGTATAAACCATGTAAATGGTCTAATAGGTCACAAAACACCATTATATGGAACTTATACGTCTTCACAATAGTTTCCATGGTATCTTTTTGAGCAAAAGGATCAAAAATCCAATTTTTGACATATTTGTGCATTATTGTAGCTTTAATGGTGATTTCCACCATTGTTTTCGGTATTAAAGGTTTTAAAAATATTCATTTTATTCATCATACACATTCCATGGATGTCTATAAGTCTTCTACAGGTCCAAAAGTGGTCTTCAAGGTGCTAAACGGTCTTGATAGCAATTTTTAGGGTAGCTAGTTGAGGGTGGCTCAAGCTTGTGACCTCCATCAATGGGGTATATGGGAGTTTTAGGTATTATAGAGTTTATTTCATGTTTGAGGATCAAATTCAAGTTAAAAATATAAAATAACCTCAAAAATAAACGTGAAAGATAACCTCCATGGTCAGTTAAGCACAAAATGCCAAGTTAGCTAACCTTTTGCCTAATGTCTTCTAGAAGAGCAAGTGGAGCGGGGAATAGAAGTCTATGGGAGAGAGATTTGGAGGTTAGAGAGTGAAATTGGAGCATTCAATACATTTTCAAAGTCTTTGAAGACTTTTCCTTGTTAGTGGATCATGACATCATCATCCTCAACAAGTTTCTATCTTCTTATGTGTTTCTCAACCAATGAGGGGGTTTTAAGATTATTGGAACTAATGGAAGTTAATTTATTGAAGAAGGATTAGCTCTAATTAACCCAAATGTGGGTGAGAATCCATGGAGGGTGGTTGGATCTCATTTATTAAATTCTATTTGCTTGTCTCTTCTCTCTCTCTTCCCCTTTTCTCTTATATCTCCTATTTCTCCCCCATTTTTGTAAAATATTCTCATTTGACAAGGAGAAACCATATCAAAATTTGTAAGAAAGACCTTTTGAAGTAATAAAGATCAATTTTTGCCTATCTCTTGCCTCTGAATTATACTTAGAAAGTTTGTGCATGATAACATTGTGAAGAAGTGTTCTTCCATGTCCATTATCCTTTCTTGCCTAATTTTAGGTATTTTCAAGTTAGTTTCAAGTCTAAAATTGAGCTCTTTCTCCTATTAATGGACAATTGATGTGAATTTTGAAATTCCTCTTTGCTTCATGTATTATTTGGTGAGCATAGTTTATGAAACACTTATGCAAATTAGCTAGTTTATGAGGTTGTATGAGCAAGAATTATCTTATGTTGAATTAGTGTTTATTTCATGCTTATGTGAGTGTCAATAAATTTTGGGTATCACCCATTTATCTCTCTTAGTTACCCTATACTCCCTCTCTACCTCTTTTCCAAGCAAAAACATTAGTTTAGGTGATCTACCAAGAGGAAGTCAGCCTTCTCCAAAGGTTCAACCTCACTAAAGGATACCCACAACCTAAGGTTGCTATAATATTATAACTAAGAATGAGAGAGCCTAAAAAACTCTCCCACAAGAGAGAAATTCTATGCTACAATAGTTTTTGGCATGCCTAGTGGGACTACATTATTCACTAAGTAAAGATTTTTGGTGTTCTCTTCATCCAATCAGCCTTTAGAGGCATGTGTATAAGCACAAATGGTGACTCTAAGTATTCATCAACTAGTATGAGTAGCCCAAGTACCTAATCATCATTATTTGGTATATATAATCAACCATCTTTTGATCAGTATGTTTATTCTCTGCCTCAGCATCACACTTATCAAGCTAATAATGTTTATGTGTTCCCCCCAAGTGGTCCTCAAACAACCTATCACCCTATTATGGTATTTACCCTCCTCCCACCCCTACGTATGACCAAAATCATCCTTCTATGCATTCAAATCAGTCCTCTAATTCCCCTTGTCAAGACTATGTTTATCTTGTTATATCCTTGTCAAGATTCAAGAAAGCATTATTAGATTATATTGAGTTGATAAGGGATATTGGTAGGGTTATATAAATTTCTTCAGTCATCCCTATTCATGTTCTAAAAGAGGAAAGTATTTCTCCTTAGTTGGTCAAGAACATGTGTTCAATTTGTGAGGATGAAAAATGGGCAGTTTGTGAGAGGGAGGAGAAGGTGTGGTTGAGAAGCATGGTCCAAAATTTGGAATGTGTGTAGATATATTATAAATATTAGTAGACTTATTTTAATCAATCTTATGTTTCCTATCCCCTCTAAGAGCCTTAATCTTAACCTCTAAGGGTTTCGAATCAGCCTCCTAGTCAACCTTGTCAAGGTTCATCCTTGTCAAGAATCAAAGAAGCAATACTAGACCAAGGGAGAACAATCATGAAAATCAATAATGAGGTTGGACTTGGACAATAATTCCCCATTCATGCCATATAGGGGATAAGGATATTCTTTCATAAGCTTTGGAATGTATGGGCATCCATTGAAGAAGGTGACTATCCACACATTGAGAAGCAAGAGATGAAGGAATGGATACTCTTGATAGAGGAGATGTTGACTCATTAGAAGGATGAGTATGTCAAACTCAAACCAATTATTTTGTCCTCTCCTACCCTTATGCCCATTCCCACTCAATATATTGAAACCATCCCACCATGGATCTCCTCCCACACCTTCAACCCTGATTATGTCATGCCCTCTCTTGTGAAACCACCCTCTCTTATACCCATTAAAAAGGAAGAGAATGTGGCTATTACCTACACATTTCCATCATGTAAATTAGTCTACAAAGGCTTAGATAAGAAGAAAATGTGTTAGTTGTGGTGGTCTAAGAACAAGTTCAAGAGAAGGAGGAGTTAGTGGTTGAAGAAAATAACAAAGAGGTGTTAGCTCAACTCAATGAGTTTGCCCTACAAGAATTCCAAGACTCTTTCTCCCTCCCTTAAAAGCCACCAAAGAGACCACTCAAGGTACCTATTTAGAAGGATACTCTCTTAAAATGCAAGTAAGGTAAACTTTTTCACCCACCCACTATCTCCCTCTTGGAGAAAGAACCTATTTTACGAAGGATAGAGGAAGAGCTTGTAGCCTCAAATGAGTCTCAAGAAGATGAGGCAAGTGTATATGAGGAAGAAATCTTGATAGGTAACCCACTTCATTTAGAAGAGGAAAAATTAGGTTTGGACTAGCCTTCTTTGCATGGCTTTGATACTAATGAACTAGAGCCAAAAGAGGATAATCCTCAAGCTGAATATAGTGGAGGCTTTGAGTGGACTACTAAATGTATATTCAACATAGATGAAAAAGAGGATCAAAATAAAGTATGGAAACAATTGTACCATAACTTCATGGACCATGTAGAGGTTCTAAACCAACCTATATCTCCTCTAAAGCATGAAAATGAACTTGAAAATCAAGTTATAAAATCTGACTGATCTCAAGATGAATTATTCAATGAAGGTGGTACTAATGTGTTCAAGAACAAAGGAGAGTGGTTACATCTAAAACTACAATAATATGACATTTTGAACCTTAGATGGGTTTGTGAGCTTCTATGTGGATTTTTCTAAGGTGAGTAGAGAAAGAATGGTGTTAAGGTTGACATTATCCCAAGTGACCAAGAGGAAGCTACTTTTTGGGATGATCTAGAGTCCTTCTGTGCAAATATAGACACCAAACATTCACTCCCAAGAAAAGTAGTTGATCAAATGGCTTCTAAGACAAAGTGTGAGCCTAATGAGTTCTTTAAATCTAAGGTTGTAGTAATAAATATGTTGGAATGTTATCTTATTTTTGAAGAGACACCAAGTGGAGAGATAGCTATCACTCTCCCAAATCAGATTGAGACCTTCTCCCAAGACATTGTTCACATTAAAAATCATCATGGGATCAGTTTTGAGTCATCTCAAGAGTACTTCTACATTGGGGACATGTTTGTTCTAGTTGACCCTTATGAGAGACATGATTTACCAAGTATAGAGTTCACAAGAAGAATGCATTTAATCATGTTCCTCTTCATGAAGGGAGTGATCCAAGAACCTTTCCTTTTGATTCAAGAGGAGGAAAAATAGTTATGTTAGTTGTATATAGCATCTTGTGTGTTTCCCTTCCCTAAGTGCCTTGTGCACATCTTTTCACTTGTGTGTTTCCCTTCCCTAAGTGCCTTGGGCACAATTTTGTTTTCATTTCTTGTTGTCCTTGTTGCTTCAAGAGGAGTTTTTTGGAAAGGGACAACCTTGTATTAGTTTCATATTAGTTAGGAAAGAAAGACTTGTGACCCCATATGCCCAATGGATCAGACAAGGCAACTAATTTATTGCATAATAGACATGCAATCCCAGGAGGTCACCAAAAATATTGGCCAAAATTTTCCTACATATGAAGATTTTGCTTAGATGGATCAAATAACTCTCTTGGACCTTTTAGTAGCCTTCTACCCCCATGACTAGTCCTTTTGTGGTCTTGAATTGATAATGCAGTGTAGTATTCTAGGAGGTCCTAGTGTGGTGTGAGAAGTTGAACATAGTTCTAGTTGAGTGAGTGATCCAATGGTGGAATAAGGAGACAAACCCCATGACCCTACCACATATCACTTGGAAGCTTTTGAAACACTTTAAGGAAGTTTTATGGTGATTTTGGTGATTTTGAGGAAAAGGCCTAGAAATAAGTCTATAACTACAAGTGAAGCATCCAGTAGGTTTCCTTGGTGTTCAAGCATCTAATAGCATGAAGGAGGTTTTCACAAAGTCTCAAAGATTTTAACAAGCCAAAAATGAGGCCTAGATAAGCTATTATGCTCAAAATAACTCCAAAAGTGCATTACATGACTTAAGTGTCCTCAAAATAGAAATTCCAAGTGAAATAGTGACTTTTTGAGGAAGTCAAATTAGTTTTGACTTCCTCCCACCTCCATATAATGAGTTTCACCCTTTTAGACATGTTCAATTTCATTTGATATCATTTGGAGTGGAGGGAAGGAGTTTGAGAGCAAAATGATGCAGTTTAGAGCCTTTTGGAGCTTTAGCATAATAGGTTTTTGGAGGATTTGTTTTATTAAGGGGCTAAATTATCATATGAATTTATCCATGGTGTCCATAATATCCCCTCATAGGCCCCTAAAATCATATTCTATCATAAGAACCAACAGAGGTAAGGAAAACCTATTGGCTGTAAACTAGGCATGAAATATGTTTTCTACCATTAATGGAGGTCCAAGTATTTTATAAGTTTTATAGAAGAAATAAAAGGTCATTTAAAACCTAAAAACTCTTTCCCAAGTGTTGGATTTATTAGTCAAACTTATGGTTCTTCATACTAAGGAAAAACCATTTTGGGCAGTTTGGGACAACTATAGGAGAGTCTAAGATTTTCACTCAGTACAATCAAGAGATAGAGAATTAGGACAGATAATAGGGACCTTAATGACCTTCCACTTTGTGGCATTGGTTTTATGGTAAATCTCCCCATCTATATGAACAATCACTAACAGTTTGGGGGTGTCTAGATGGCCTACTCATCCAAACAAGGCCCACCTTTTCCCTTTTTTCTTCACTTTAGAATTCAATGAGAAATAATGGTTTTAGAGGAGTCTTTTCAGGGTTAAATAGGACCTATTCAAATTGGTTTAATTATCTAGTTCATCCCAGGAAGGTACTTATGGCATAAAATTGGTTTTCCTTGCTATCCTTATAAAATGGTCATTTGATCAGTTTTAGAGTAGAACATGTGTTAGAGGGATATTGTATCTCATCCTCATTATGACACATAAAATTACACAAGTTAACTTTCTCATAAATCCTTAGTATCTCATTTAACCCTTTATAGGCCAAAGAGTCAAGTTGTTAGTTGGAGCTTTAATGGAGTTGTAGGCAAGTTTAGCAACTACAGAAGTTTTCCTTTCTTGTAGTGGGTTCAAAATAAAAATGATATGATGTTTTCACCAATAATATACCATGGTAATCATGCTGGAGTCCCAAAGTTCCAAGAAAGTTAGAAGAAACCATCTTCAAAGTTGAATGATTGTGTTAGGGACAATTTCCTTAAAACACAAAAATAGAGGCCTAAGCACCTTTTGTTAATGCCAAATGGTGATGTCACAAAGGGTTTTGACCAGTATAAATGCACTCATATTATATCCCTATCATATGGGAAGGTCCTTGAAAAAATAATAGGGTATGTGAATAGAGGAGAGTATTATTTTAGGGCCTCCAAGTTTCACTTTTGTTCACTATGATCTCTTAGTGTATTCTACAGGATTTGAGTGTTAAATGACCTTCACACCTAAAGATATAAATTAAAGGTATAAAATTTGGCATGGGAAATCATGGTAGCTTCCCCAAGGTGAATAAAACTTGTCCTAAGAGTTTTCATATATATAAAGGACAAAAAATCCATTTTTTTTGTTTTCTAGGCCTAGAGAGCTAAGAGAGGCCTAGAATACCAGAAGAGAATGGGGTGATAGTAGGGTTTTCCTTGGGTTTTAGGACCTAAAATTTTGAGGATAGTTTATGGCATGGATGATCCATAAAAACCTCTCTCAGTTTCCCTATTTCACTCGTAGAACTTAAGAACCATCATCAAAGCAAAAATAGGGCAGCAAGCTGGCACTTTTCTATTATTTTATGTTTGAGAGCTTGGTGATGTTTTTTTTTTTTTTTTTTTCAAACTCTCACAGGTCTGCCCCATTTATACCTATCCAATTAATCCAAAAAAATATCTATGTGAGGTATATAACTCATTTTAACCCCCCAATCTAAAATAGTCAAAAAGAGCATTAAAGAAGCCGTAAACTACGGTTTTGAAGATTACAAGAGTTTTAACCCTCGAAATTTACCAAAATTTTGTAATATAATCTATTTCAAGTTTATATAAATTATTCAATAGGTTTTGGGTTCATTGGAGGCCGTATAATATAGTTTCTAGACCTAGGGTGTGCTTAAGGCCTAATTGAGGGGAGCTTAATGAAGTGTGGTCTTGGAGTTGAATCTGACCATGAAACTTGACACACACCTCAAAGGAGGTAGAGGATGGATGAAAATGTTATTACATATTCAAAAGGGTGCCTATTTTGACCAAACCAAGGAGAAATGGAAAAGAAAAGGCTATGAACCTCATAAGGCCATTAAAAGCTTAAAAGGTAGAAATGAATGTTGAAGTGTGTTTGGACATATATAGGAGGTTATAATATATTTTAATTTAGGTTCAAAGATTAACTAACATTGGATAAAATTCTAGGTCCAATAAATCATGCTCAATTTTGAAGAGCTCAATTTGGGGGCAATCTCCCTAAAACACCAAAACAAAGGTCCTGGGCCCTTTTGTTGATGCCAAATAACAATGTTGCATGGGTTTTTGATTAGTTTAAATGCATATATATTACATACCTATCATATTTTAAAAATCTTGGAAAATTAAATTGGTGTACGACTAGAGGAAAGGAGTGGTTGAAGGCCTTCAATATTGGCATTTGTTCAATGAAGTCATTCAGTGATTTCTATAGGATTTCATGTTCAAAGAAGATGCTTAAAGAGAATATGGGGAATGAGATCATTATAATAATGATAAATATTTTGAAACAATTAAATCTACACCCATACACCTCATATCCATCACCTACATCATTAAGCACACAGGCATCCATGGATTTTCCTTGAGGAGCTCAAGCCATACATGGTGGAATGAGGTCGAAGGCAAATAAATAAAGAGTGGAACCATTAAAGGAGAAAATACATGAGAATTTAAAATAAAATTAACCTTATTTTATCTCATTCCAAGTGAAATTAAATAAAAACTCAGTTGTGAATTTTGACCATGCAGGCACACGTCACTAGGTTTTGCCAAAATGGGCGTATAGGCTAAAATATGTAAGATCTAGTCATGAAATTTCTTGGAGAGGTTTATTATGACCTATTATTCCTATTAAAAATAATTAAATTTTTTTGATAATGTGAACTATTCTCTATTTTAATTTAGTCAACCCTATGTCAAATCACGGTCAACATTAGAGCATGCCTTGGAGGAATTGGCCATTTTGGGGCATCTACAGGTTGAGTCAAAGCATGAAATTTGGTATGTGTTGTATAAATAACCTAGAAATAATTCCAATCCGTCATCAAGGTCATAAAAAGAGTTAAAGTGCCCATTATTCTTACACAGTCCATAGGCACTCAAGAAGGAAGCCATTGGAGACCAAATGAAGTTTTGTCAGTTCTGGATGCCAAGAAGTAGTTTAGGCTTTGGATAAGTCTTAAAATGATATAATATGATTTTTTAAACCTATATTTTCCTATGGTAGTGATCAAACTAAAGTTTTTCATGCAAAAGTTTGAAGAAAGACAAGTTTTGGCACAAAAGAAACATGCAAATAGCTCAAAGTAACTTTTGGTAAAAAGGGTCTACATGATAAATTACATATACAAATGGAATTAAAATTGGTATGATTGGTAATAATTACCTATTATATCCATACATAATCTCAATAGGTTCATGTTATTATTGTAAGTTTCCATTGTTTATGCACAGTCCTCCTTATGTCTCGTAATGGTCACTATTCATGTAGGCACACTTTTTAGAGTTTTAAGGTGTGTTTGAGATTTTAAATCTTAGGGGAATATTTTATAAGAATTTTAATATGTTTTTAAGCCTATTTAAAACATTTCAAGAGTGTTAACACTCTAAACTTCATGCAAACTCTGAAGGCAGGCTTAAATCCTAGCAGGTAGTCTCAAAGGCATAAAAGGCAAAGTTGAGTTTTTATAATTTAGAGAGGTGTTATGAGGTTTTTAATACATCATGAAGATGTTTTAAATAAATTAATATCAGTGGGAAAGGTCAAATTGGTCATTTGGATAAATTCAAGCTTTTTAGGCCTAAGACACCCAGTTTTAGTCCATCTTCAGATGCTCATTTCTCTCACACCATAAATATTTGGGACAAGTGATTATAGTATGTTTTGAGTAACCATATTTAATTTAAATTAATTATGTATTTATGTTGGTTAAGTTTTTTATTTTTAATAACAATCATTAAGAGTGTAAGCATGTCTAGAATGCTTCCAAACCCTGCAAGTAATCATCTTTATGTGTGTATCTTTTCACACCTTCCACATGGGAGCCCAATATTTTTAGGGGTGTTTAAGGGGTATATTTACCATATATACATCTAAATAATTTGTGTAATGTGTTTCTTCACTATATTAATAATCATCTTGAAAGTGAACTTGCTTAAGCTTATTATGGAGCTTTTTGACCTGTTTCATGTTTTTAGACTCATAGGTCCATCAAATGGCCTATAATTTCTTAGAAACCACACAAAATTTGTATAGGACTCCATCCATCTCTTTACCAACCTATCTTGTAGAATAATCTGGCACATGTGGGTGCCTAAGAGGCCCAAAATGGCTCAAAATTGTATATTTTTGTACATCTTCAAAGAAATAAATGGTATAAAAACCATGGAAGGGGTCTAATAGCACATTAAACACCATTATATGTAAATTAGAGCTCTTCAAAAGAATTTTCATGGTGTCTTACTGAGCAAAAAGGCCAAAAACCTAGTTTTTGACATATTTGTGTATTGTTACAGGTTTAATGGTGATTCCTACCATTATTTTAGGTATTAAAGGTTTTATAAATATAAATTTTTTTCAACATACACATGCCATGGATGTCTATAAGTCTTCTACAGGTTTAGAAGTGGTCTTCAGGGTGCCAAATGGCCTTGAGAGCATTTTTCAAGGCAGTTGGTTGAGGATGGCTCAAGCTTGTGACCTTCATCAATGGGGTCTATGGTAGTTTCAGGTATCATAGAGTTAATTTTAGGTTGGAGGAGAAAATTTAAGTTGAAAATAGAAAATAACCTCAAAAAACAAACATGAAAGATAACCTCCATGGTCAGTTAAGCACAACATCCCAAGTTAGTTAACCTTTTACCTAACATCTTCTAGAATAGCAAGTGGAGGGGGGCATAGAAGTCTATGGGAGAGATATTTAGAGGTTGGAGAGTGAAATTTTAGAATTCAATACATTTTTAAAGTCTTTTAAGACTTTTCCTTCTTAGTGGATCATGACATCATCATCCTCAACAAGTTTTTGTCTTCTAGTGTGTTTCTCAACCAATGAGAGGGTTTGAAGACTATTAGAGCTAATGGAGGTTAATTTGTTAAATAAGGATTAGTTATAATTAACCTAAATGTGGGTGATGATCCATGGAAGGTGGTTATATCTCATTTATTAATTTTTTTTTGCTTGTCTCTTCTCTCTCTCTCTTCCCCTTTTCTCCTATATCTCCTATTTATCCCCCATTTTTGTAAGATATTATCATTTGACAAGGAGAAACCCTATCAAAAAATTTAAGAAATACCTTTTGAAGTAATAAAGATCAATTTTTACCTATCTCTTACCTCTCAATTATGTTTAGCAAGCTTGTGCATGATGGCCATGTGAATAAATGTTCTTTCATTTCCATTGTCCTTCTTTCTTGCCTATTTTTAAGTGTTTTCAAGTTAGTTGTAGGTCTAAACTTGAGCTCATTCCACCATTACTGGATGCTTGGTGTGAGTTTTTAAATTCCTCCTTGCTTCATGTATTATTTGGTGAGCCTAGTTTATGAAACACTTATGCAAATAAGCTAGTTTGTGAGGTTGTGTGTGTTTCATGTAAATTTTCACTTTAAGTTCTAGGGAAGAGAGAAAAGAAACTCGATATGGGTGTGGTTGAAAAACATATATGTTTTTGCATGCATTGAATCAAAATATTGTGAAGAGATCCTCTTTGTCTTGGGAGGAAGACCTGTAGATAAAAAAGCACTAAAATAAATTTGTTTGTTAGATAGATAGTTGGGTGGATTGCCTAGTGATGAGGGCTTCTATAGGGGTTGTCAATCCACACATTTTAAACAATTAAGATCATGAAACTAGCAATAAGGTACTTGCATCAATATTCAAAAGGTATTAAAATTGAACATACAAGAAGTGCTTGTTAAAGAAAGGTATTCTAGAATGTTAAACATAGCAAAGGTGGGTCAATACCTATGATAAATGGTTGAGGTCTATTTTGGAAAATTAGGTAGGGGTCTATGGATAGGTAGGGACACAAAAAAATGGATTTGGTTGGGTGTAGGTAGGTGAAAGGAGCTTGCTAAAAATTTGCCTAATAGTGAACCGTCAATGGTCAAGCTGACCATCACCGGTTGGGGAAACCATCACCAATTGTCTAACCATCACCAATTAAGACTAACCATCACCTATTAAGGCTAACTATTGATGGTTGTCTATTGATGGAATTGGGTTGGTGTTACTGATTGATGGGATTTAGAAGGTAAGTTCTGAGAGGTGAGTAAGGGTTAGACTAATTTTGAAATGAAAATATAATAAGTGAGTACCAAAAAATAAATAATTGTCTTACCAGAAGTTAGTTGGGTGGATGTTCAAGATAGATTTTCTCATTGTGTAAGTTGACCATGATTCTAATAGAGTAATAGTATTTAGAGAACTCAATGGAGAGATGGTGATAAGCTAGCACCCTGGTATGGTTGTTATATTATTAAAGTGCTTAAAGATGGTTGATTTGTAAAAGAGATTTTGGATACACAAAGCTTTTAATAACAATTATAGATGATCTTTATCCTATAGCCCTTCTCATTTTATACACACAAGCAAGAGGTGGAAGTGAAGGTGTAACTAGGCCATCTAAATATAAATTGTAAATGTAAAAGATCAAAACAAAATTTAAACAAGCTATTTTTAGAAAATCAAAGTAGTGGTTTACATGTGGCTTGTATTCTAAAAGTCTCGGTGGTGCAACCTGGCCATCACCAGTCAGGGTGACCATCATCGGTCAGCCTGACCATTTCGAGTCATGGTTGAAGGTTAAAATGTTTCTAGGCTACGTTAGTTGGGTCAAACTAATTATGGGTTGGGTTCAGTTAGGGGTTGGATGGTGGATGCTCTCAAGGGGGTCCTAATATGGTAAAGAGGATTATGACCTTTAGAATCATAGTGTGTGTATTTTTAGTGTCTACATTTACCCTTTTTTATTATGTAACTTGAATCAACAAGCTTCAAAATAAAAAATTGATGCTAGTCAAAGGTCTCATTGCTCCAAGCATGGGAGGAAGTATTCCCCCTCAAATTGGGAGTTGATGAGGTAAAGCAAAATTGAGTCAGGATTTGATCATGGGTGGATGGTGGATCATGAGGTAGGTGATAAAAGAATGGTTGGTTATTTGAAATGAAAAGATGTACAAAAAAAATTATTAAGTGTGATAGTCATGATCATGTAAAGACTAAAGTTTTAAATGTTGGTAAAAATAAGGGTCAGTGTTAAGAAGACAAGGGACTAGTGTATCACATGATTACATTTAGGCATGGTAGTTGGATATACCTATTAATCTTTGAGGTAGGGTTAGTATTTTTATGGGTATCTAAGATAGGAATTGCTCTTAGTGAAAACACCAATGAGTCAAGTGCCATGGGTATCCAAGGTAGGAAGTGCTCCCAAAAAGACACAAATGATCTGATTATGTATTAGGTGGTGAAAAAAATGAATAGTCAACATGGCAAGGTTGGTCTACACAATCAAAAGTACCAAGTATGGTTAGTGAAAAATACATGAATAGGTTAGGTCAAAAATGACCAACATCGAGGTGGATGTGGCCAAAGGTGAGGGGTTGGTCGAAGGGGGTGGCCAAGCTGACTCTATGTGCACTGGGAAAGTGGACACTACCTATATAGTTATGTGGACATAATATTAAACAAAAGCTTTAATCCAAATGTAGTTCTTCTGATCTGGGTAGATAAAAGGTTGAGCACTGAAGTGGGTTGCTTAGAAAGTTTTTTTTTAAAGCAAAGGGAGATCACCCTGACCGATGATAATCATAGGTTGTCCCAAAGGTCAACCGACATTGATCAACCTGACCATCGATAGTTAGGGTAAAACCCTAAAAATTCAAAAGGTTAAAAGTAAAAAAAGGTGAATTGTTTTTCACCATTTGACTTTTGGCATTTTACTTTGGGTGCATAGTGAAGTTTGGCTTTTTATGTGTTGGTACTGTTGAGGTGGAAGGTTGGGATTGGTTCATTTATCTGAGTGAGGATCAAGATGATGGAGGGTAGATAAGGATGTAATTAAGTGGAGGGATAAGGCCTTTGACCACACCAATGATCATAGAATGAGGTAGGTGTTGCCTTGAATTGATAGCTAGGTGATTTTATTATTTGAATAACATCTGGTGGTAGGGAATAGAGGGGAAAAAATGGTTTGGTTTTAGTTTTTTTATTTTGTTTCCCTAGGTCTAAGTTTCATAAAGTACAAAAATTGGATAAACATAGGTGTATGAGTTTGGCATTGGGTAGAAATGACTTTAAAGAGGGGAATTAGGTAGATTTATAGGTTTTGTGGGGTTGTACAGAGGTCATCGGTTCAATTCCCTCCACCATTAGGCACAAATAGAAACTGATGTTAGTTCACTTTGACTAGCATTAGTCAGACCCAAGGAGAATAATGGATCTTGAGGGATTAGCGATGGTTCTAAGAACCATCGATGATCGATGGACTTGGTTAAAAGGGGTGTAATTTAGTTTAAAAGTTTTTGTTTATAAGATTTTAAGATTTGAAATTGTAGTTGATGAGGATAATTGTCTAGCAAGTCAATTACACTCTTAACTAATGAGTGTGTGATAAGTGTTGGGAGTATAGGAGATAAAGTAGGTGTGGTTTTGACAAAGAAGGATTTGAAGGGGGAGGGTTGAATAGAGGCATAAGGTTGTGTGTAAAAAATGTATGTAGGGTAGATGTAATGGGGTGAATCATAATAGGTTAAAAGAAAGGTGTAAGTTAGTACTTAGCTTTAGGTGGAAAACTAAGTATACATTGTGGATGTATATTGTGCTTGTAGGATCATGAGTAGATTTGGTTGAGGGACCGGGTTCACAAGCTCTTTATAGAGGTTCTTGATGCCATGAATACTAATGAATGAAGGCATATAGAGGCCATTATATTAGGTGTCATACAACACTATCAGCACCTACCTTAAGATCCTATGATGATCATCATGCTCATCAAGAGATAGAATCTCATGATGAACTCTTTTTGGCTACCGACTAGAGAGCTCACCATCTTCCTAGAGGATGTGCATAGGATCACATGATTTTTGATTCAAGGAGATCTAGTCTACCACATAGAGAGAGATGAGATAGACTATTTTATGGATCTAATATATGATGCATCTCATGTTCATGCATGTTTTCACATAGGTGGATTTAGTTATGGTCTATTATACCAAAGGGCTCATGAGGATAGATGCTTACTCATGATGATGATGATGGCCTTAATTAGTTTCATGATACTTGATTCAGTTAGAGGGTAGTTTCCACATTTTTTACTTGGTGTTTTAGTTAAGATGTTATTAGGGAGGACCATATTTGGATGGGCCCTAGTTTTACTAGTGTAGTTAAACTAGGAGCTTTAGGTATTTTGAGCACATAGGTGATATGAGATTAGTGTTGGCTTCATACTTCACTGTTGAGCATTCAAGAATATTTAGGTGTTAAGTCCCTTGGGGTTGTCAATGGAGGGTTATCTATTGACTGATTACATAGTGGGCTTCCTACATTGGAAGAAAGGTAGCACCATGATAAGGGAAGGTGGAGGAGCCAGAGATATTGAGTGGTTTTAGGATGCATTGGATGGTTTACTGGATAGAGATGTTACATGGAGACCATATGTTGGGTGGTATTAGTGGATAGGACTTAGATATCACATTGTAGGTCTTTAGAGCTAGTAGTGGATATACAGCCATCGAGATGACAAGGATGACCTCATCCATTTTGATTATGTGTAGAAATAGTTTGGGTTGGTTCAGGTGATCCCCCTGACTTTCCCTAATATAGGAGAGAGGAGGTTGAGTTTATGTTTCATGAGCTACAACATCAAGATATTGTTCTTAATTATGAGGAGCTATCATTGAGACCCCTTATTGATGATGTAGGTATTGTTGAGGGATGCGTAGCCTAATATCAAGTAAAATATTCCACAAAAAACTTTGGGTGGGGTGATGGGGACTAACAATCCATGGACATAAATCTAATGGGGGTGTAGGTATAGGGGGATGGTTATGTGGTAGCATCACTCACCACAGCATAGGCCTAGATCACCACACTACAAGGGTAAGTGGCCACACTATAGGGGTAACTAGTGGTTATGGTAGTAGATCACGATCAAGCATAGGCATAGATCACTGTAGGATAAGGATAGATATCCATGATATAGGGTTAGGTGGCTACCTTTTAGGGGTAGGTTTAGGTGATTATATTTGAGAGGGACCAAGCACAGGCATCCCTTGGGGTAGTCACATAGGAGAGAGATGCTCTTAGATAGAGGGTATCATTAGGAAGGGGACTAGCACCAGTGGCTAGAGGACCATCAGACATAGTTAGAAGGATCCATAATTATCCACCATTGAGGATCATAGGTATTATGAGGTGATGGTGCTAGATCATCTACCATAGGTAATGAGATATGAGGAGTACATAGATAGTTTAGATGGTGGACCATCTATAGCTACCCTAAGATAATGGGCCTCCATAGTGGGCCACACAAGGATACTAAGGGGCCACCACCGGATGGGAGTACAAGGGTAGGTGGTAGTGGTGTAGGTTCTCAAAGGGCATGATTTACACATGTGTTGATATGTTGGTATAGATAGGTGTACATTACTTTTGATACCAACCAACATGTCGATGCAACAAGATGTACATGTTTTGAGAGAGAGTTTACACATTATTACATGTATTTATGATGACACAATGTATATGATTTATGGTGTTATATATGATGTATGTTTGTGTTTCATGTTTGATATGTTGATGTGGTTACTCATGTTCATGTTTATGGTGAATGGTCTATGGTTTCCTGCATATGTTTTATGAGATGTCGGTTTGGTAGCTTAAGCATGTGATGTTTGAAAGATAGCCATGATGCTTTGATTTTGATCATGCATATGATAGGATGTGTTATGGATGGATATATGGTATATGATGATGTAATTGTTAATGTCTTCAGTTATGGTTATGATGATGTGGTTTGCATGAGATATATTATGGTAATGTTATGGATAGATTGGTAGATGACATATGATATTGTTCATGATGTTTTTATTATTGATTTTTTTATGCTCATGAGAATGAATTAGGATATAATATATGTTGACATGATGTTTTGATGATAGATGGATATGATTATGTTTATTGCATGATGTGATATGATGGCATGTTGATCATAGATAGGTAGATGATGTGGTTCATAGATATAGCTCATAATATTATGCTTTGGACTTGATATTTTTTTTTTATGATAATGGAGATAAATGGTGATATGGGTGAAGACGTAATGAGATTACATAAAATAAATAGGTAAAAAAATAAATGTTTAGGAAATTGATAAGGATCATGAGAGGATGAACCAATAAACTATAAGAAAAGAAACTTGATGCCTCTTCATTGGTAAGGACAAAAAATGAAACCCAAAGTTGGATGGGATTAGTGAAAGTAAGCCTTTCAAATGCTTTGCATTAGCATGCTTTGGTTGGAAAATATGTATCTTGATCACATTGTGTCAAGTAAGCTGACAATCCCATGCATATGATATATGGAGGGAAGATGGGTGCAACTGGAACCTTTTGTCAGACAAGCATGTCTTTTTTTTAAGTTTCCAAGAGGATAGTATAAGCAAGTCTATGCTCATATATGAAGTGTAGACTAATCAATGTGGGAAGTCTACTTTAAAAAGTTGATTTTGGCTTGCCAATAATATTGTTTTTAGGAGAGCCAATTGTGATGCTTCTTATTGATTTTGTTTTTGCTTATGGGTCATTTGATATTTTTATTTTGCTTAGGGTTGGGCAAGTTGATCGATGTTAGAATCTTCCAAAAAATTGCTAGATTTGACAAGTGTTTTACTTAGCCATCCTTCAAGGGAGTGGTCTAAGTTGATGTGCCTAGTTTAAATGCTTTTGATAGTTGTCCTTAAAGGGAGCTATCTACCTTACATTTTGTAGTTTTAGATAAGTTTTCAATATCTATCCTTCAAGGGAGTAGTCTTTAAATGCTAAGAATGACCCATGATTTGGTTGTGATGTGGGTATTGCTTTTGCTTTTGTCTAATTTTACTTGACATAGACTTGCATATACATTTCAAGGGTTACCTTTATGAATTCAAAGCTATAGGTACAAGAAGGTTTAGCAGTTGAAAAGAGGTGTAGGTGACAATGGCCATGGGAACTAATCTTGAGGAGATTGGAAGTACTATGAGAATCATGACATAAGTAGAGCCATGGTACCCATAGTTCAATATTAGGCTAATATTTGATGGATAATCACATGATTCAGCTGTAATTATTTTCCCTTAATAAGAGGGAAATGAATGTGGTTATTGGGGATCAGCTTAAGTTAGACCAATAGTGAGTGTGATCCTTCTTTAACAATAGAAAGGACATAGATGCAAAGTATTGAGAAGCTTAGGTTTTGGTTTATCTTTGAGAGATTAAAAATGATAAGCTCTTGATCCATACTTATGGGTTATGATGTAGGGTCTAAGCCAATTGAAAGCAAATTTTCCCCTTTTTCTTTTCTCCATATTAGTTAGTATAAGCAACTAATCATGGAATTATACCAGAATTAACAAGTAACTAGAATGCACAAATGACACAGAATATGAGAGACAATACATAATCTTGTATTAATACTCATACTTGAAGGAAATATAATGAAGATGCCACAATCTTCCACACCTCTCAAATGTACAGATCTCTTTCCCTTAAGAGTTCACTCTCCTACCAAAAATGGTCCCAACACACAACTCAAACATAGAGTTGGTGTTCACCTCCAACCAGTCAGTAATAACCCTGCCAGTACACAAGTACTCAAAGTACTTCAAGTAGATCTCCCATGAACCTGTAACAACCTGCAACTCAAATGATCTTACTTACCATGTAAAAATTCTCCTTGATCTTGCTACCACCTACAGATCAACTGTTCTTACAATTGGAAGGATCTCTTCCTTGCCTTGAATCTTTGATCCTTAATTACAATACATGCCAATGAGTCTATAAATAGATCCCATACTAAACAATAACTTAGACTTCTAATTTACAATAATTAGACTCGCAACTCAAGACCAAAAATAGCCTTTTACATGCAAATAATCAGTTCAACAAACTAACTATTCGTGCAACGAGCAGTTCTGGAACCACACAAGCGACCGACGTCAGTCCCTATCTGCCTAGATATGACTGATGTCGGCTGACTCTTGTCGATGCCGGTTTCCCTTCTGTTCACCCCTGACTGACGTCGGTTGTGCTACCGATGCTGGTATCCCTAAAACTCAGCAACAAGCTTATTTCATTCTTGATAGACATAGAGATGAGAAAGAGTGGCCAAACAATGCTCATCAAGTAGCTCAAGTTGGGCTAAACATTCTTGATGGTAATCATCTTCCAAAATAAGGTCACACAAAGATATGCAAAGAGAGGGTATTTGGACCTCGAGAGGCAACATAGATTCAGCTCCAAACATGAGGAAAAAATGTATAACCCTTGTATGGGATCAAATGATAGTATGATATACCCATAAGGTGAAAGGGATGTACAAGTACCAATCCTGACCTAAGGCATTGACCATTTTGGTAAGCATGTTTCTAAGGGTTTTGTTAGAGGCCTCTACTTGTCCATTCGCTTGTGAATGATAAGGTGATAAAAAATGAAGTTTTATACCAAATACATCACAAAGACCTTAAACTTTTTTGTTTTTGAAGTATTTACCATTATTGGTGATTATCTCATGGGGAATAATAAAGTGGCAGATGATATGATGGGTGATAAATTCAACAATGATTTTAGCTTTTATCAAGATGAGAGGAATAGCCTCCACCCATTTGGTGAAATATTTGGTCACAATGATGATATATTGATGTCGATGTGAAGAGTGGGGGTTAATTTCACCAATAAGGTCCAGAACCCATTGTGAAAAAGGCCAGAAGTTAATATAAACTTGAAGGCTATGGCTGGGTGGGTGATGCAAATTAGCATGTTGTTGAAACTTAACACACTTTTTCACATAATCACAATAGTCTTGGTTAAGAATAGGCTAGTAACAGACTAGGTAGAGGATTCACTTAGCCATAGCAAGTCCACTAAAGTGAATCCCATAGATACCATCATGCATTTCCTGGATAATGTGAGAGGCTTCTAGACCATGAAGGCAATTTAATAGGAGGCTATCAAAACCAAGTTTATAGAGGATCCCTCCCATAACAATGTAATGGGAGGTGCTTTGAATAAATTCTTGATGAGTATTCCTAAAGAAGTTAGAAGGAACTATGCCAAGGTTGATGTAGTTGAAGTTTTATTGATACCAAAGGTCAGGTACAACTTCCCCCACATTAAAGATGGTTGGAGTGTCTGACTTGATATAGGAAGGTTCAGAGAGGCGATGGATAATGATTGACAACTTAGAGTCTAATGGTGTTGATGGGATCTAAGAAGTAAGAGAAGCCATGGTGTTGGAAAACTTGTTGGTAGGTCATGGGGTGGTTTTAATATGGTAGTGTTCAAATGATGTCAAGATTTCTATGACTAACTACTTATATAGTTACAAAATCTCATTCTTACACTAGTAGATGTTATTGAATTGATTGGCCACAAGTTGGGAGTCACCAAAGATGTTGATTATTCTAACTCCCAAGGTTAATACGGTTTGGAGACCTATTATTAGGGCTTCATATTTGGCCACATTATTAGTACATGCAAATTTGAGTTTAAAAGATAAAGGAAATTGTTCACTAATAAAGGGGATGAGGATGATATGGACTCCCCCACCACGTTGACATTTGGAACCATCAAATAACATGGTTATGTGGTCGATGAAATCTACTTGAAATAGGCTCACGATAGACTCATTAGGAAATTTGAGAGGATGAGGTTGGTTTCTTGGCAAGGGTGCATCAGCCAATTGGTCAACAATGACTTTCCCCTTAATGTGTTTTTACTAGAGGAATTCAAGGTCAAACTCAACTAAAATCATGATCCACTTGGCCATATAGTGTTTTTGGTATGGCTTGGAGTTCATGTACTTGAGTGAGTCAGTATTGGTTATGACAGAAATTTTGTGGTTAAGAAGGTAGTGGTAGATTTTAGTGGGCACAAAGACTAAGGCTAAACATAATCTCTCGATTTGAGTATATAAAGTTTTGTAGCCTAGAAGGGTGTGGCTTATGTAATATATGCCTTACTCTTTGTGTTGTTCATCCCAATGGGTAAGCATCGCCCCTAAGGAATGATATGTGGTAGAGATATAAAGGTAGAAAGGATGGTCATCCTTAGGAGGTGTGAACATAGGTGGAGATAGAAGATACTCTTTGAGTGCATCAAAGGCCTTCTGATAATTGGCATTCCACTTGAAAGGGATGTCCTTTTTTAATAGGTAATATAAGGGTTGACATCAATCTGAGAGCTAGAAAATGAAGCAGTGAATGGATTGGAACTTCCCCTATAAACTATGGAGTTGCTTAAGGTTGGTTAGAGGTAGCATCTTGAGGATGGATTAGATCTTGGCTGGATCAACCTCAATTCCTTGAAGGGAAATGATGAAGCCAAAGAGTTTTCCTGACAAGACCACAAAAATACATTTCTTGGGATTGAGGTGGGCATGGTAATGGATAAGTCTCTCAAATATAATCTTGAGAATGAATAAGTGGTCCTTGTGAAGTTTAAGTTTTTAAAGGAGGTCATCCACATAGTCCTCGATGATTGTATGGATAAGATCATAGAAGATGTAGGTTATATCACGTTGGTAGGTTACACTAGCATTTTTAAGACTAAAGGGCATGACCATATAATAGAAAGTCCCCCATGGGGTGACAAAGGAATTTTTATGTTGGTCTTCAAGGGTAATCAAAATTTGATTATAACCTAAGAATCCATCCATGAGAGACATCTCATGGCCTACTGTAAGATCAACAATTTGGAAAATACTAGGTAGAGGAAAGTCATCCTTTGGGTAGGTGAGGTTGAGGTTATGAAAATCCAAATAGATATATATTCCCCTTGTGGATTTAGTGATAGGCATGATGTTTGAAACCCACTGGAGATAATAAATGGGTTGAATGAAGTTGATAGAGACGAGGTGTTGAAGTTATTCTTTGATAATAAGGACTATGTGAGGATGCATTCATCAAATTTTTTGTCTGATAGGCTTGGAATCATGATTGGTTACAATGTTGTGGGTGGTATAGGTTGGGTCAATACCAGGCATGTCAACATATGACCAGGAAAATGTGATGTTATGCTCTTGGAGGAAGGTGGAGAAGTCCTAAAGTTCCTCAGGGGTGAGAGATTCACCTAGTTTTACATTATGAGGGGTGCTTGAAATGCCTATGTCGATATCCATAGTGGATTCATTTAACATGGTTGAGGTTTTAGGAGGTAAGGATTTTTGGATGGAGGAATCAAGTGCACCAAGGTAGGTGAGAATAGAATCATCCTAGCACTAGACAGTGTTAATGGTAAGAGATTCTTCTCCTACTAGTTTAGGATGGATCAAAGGAATGGATACTATAACCCCTTCCTTTTGATAAGTTAGGGATTTGAGGGTAATCATGTTGATGAAAAAAAATTTGGGTGGAATGATGTCCTCATGCTCACACTTAGGTAGAGGGGGTGATGGTGAAGAAGAGGTCTCTTCTATAATAGTGGTAGTGGTAGGTTGTTTAGATTTCTTGTTATTGGGTAGAATGAAGCCAAGGTCGTGCTTCTCATGAGGCTTTCAGATCTTAATCAAGATCAATGTGTGTGGTCCATGGTCATATAATCCTAATCCAAATCTTTTCCAAGCACACCTATGAAGGTATATTTTGGTGAAGTTTGGGTTGTCTAAGTAAGAGAATGTAGAGGTGAATAGTTATTGAGAAGAGGGGATGACAGTAGCATCGACTAGTTTATCAATTCCCCCATAGATAAAATGGGTTTGATAGCTCAGAGTCCCCAAGGGAGTAATGGCTCTAATTTTGGGGTCATAACCTAGTTGGTGGTTGAGTTTCTCCTACTTTTGGGGAGTAAGGAAAGCATAGAGGGTAAGGAGTCAATATTCTCCAAGGGTAAGGCATTAGAAGGTAGATTTTAAGGGATCAGTGGTGGGTATCTAGTATGTGAGAATAGATAAACTAGTAGATGCCTCTATGGAAGGAGAGATAATGGCTTCATTTTTTGTGGTTAAGGGCTTGCCGATGGATGCTTGGGGTGTTTTTGTTAGAGGTAGGAGGATGCCATTGGGTCGATAGGTCATATTGCATGTTGCAAAAGGGATTAGGTTAGCTTGTATGGTAATAACCTGACCCTCGAGCTCTAATTTGACACAATGGTAAAGGGTATAAGGTATGAAACCCATAACATGGATTCAAGGTCTCCTTAGCAAAAAATTATATTAGAATTCACCTTTGACCACATAGAAGAGTTCAGGGAGCATGCATGGTCTAAGCCAAATGTGGAGGATAATAGTTCCCAAGGTAGTGGTCATGGTGTCATTAAAAGATCTAAGGACAGCTGAAGTTTAGGACATGACATTGTCTGATAATTTGAGTTGGTCATAGGCATGGGAAGAGATGATGTTGATGTTGGCTCCCCCATCAATCATAACCTATTTGATGATTGATGTGGGAAGTAATAAAGATAAGAAGATCTAGATCTTTAGGGTAGATTAAGGGTATCTTGGAGTCCTTTAGAGTAATAAGGGTAGAGAGTTGGAGAGCACCTACAAAGGCCTCTATAGGTGGGGAGTCACCTAATCTAACCTTAATAGCTTGTATAGTCTTTATCATGGCTTGATGATGGTGAGGTGAGGTAGAAATGAGCTCATAGAGGATCATTTTAGCTGTAGTTTGATGAAGTTGCTTAAGAATGACCCTCTTGATGGATTTAGAGGGGTTAATCTTTAGAGGTGATCAAGATGGTAACTTTGGGCATAGTTGAAGATGTAGAGGTTTAGATCAAGTTTGGTTTAGGAGGAGTTGGGAGGTGTGTCTATAAAATGGACACTTTAGCCTTTCCTTTATCCTTTTATTGTGATCATGTGACCACATTAATGGTATGGATAGAAGGGAAAGGTGTGATAAGAGGTTGGGTAGAATCTCTGTCACTCTAAGGTGAGAGTGGAAGATTAAGGATGCATTGGTAAATGGTTGTTGGGAGCATTGGTAGAGGAGTTAAGGGAAGTTCATCTAATAAAAGATCATCCTCATCATAGAGCTAATGGATAATGGTTTAAAGATCTTTACAATTCTCTGTGTCATGCCCAAGTGTCCTATGATATGAATAGATTTGACGGTCATTATACCAAGTTGGTTTTGAACCAAGAGGATCAAAGGGCCTAACAAGGGGTAAAGTGAGGTAAGAGGCATGTAGTAACCTTTGGGAAATGGTTGTAAAATATCTATCTAGATGTGGGGAAGGTCTAGAGGTTGTGGTACTAGTCAAGAAGATGGGCATGTTGGTAGCAATGGGTTTGTTGAGAGAGGGTTTAGGTAAGGTGGTTTGTCTAGTCAATGGTTTTGGTTTGGCTATGCTGGTGGTTGGGGTATCTGAGTTTGATAGTCTAGATATTGGTAAGCTAGGAAAAACCATTGCATTAGACAATAAGTGGGACAATGTAACTATCAATGGTGGATGACATATGTTAAAAGGAGTTTGATTTTTAGGCAAATTTGAGGGATGAGGCCCTAAGATAGAAGGCAAGGTAGAGGGAGGTATAGTCCTAGCCATGTGGATCTTCAATGGTTTCCCCCTTGGTTGGTATGGATTGAGGTTTGGGTATAGGCTTAGACAAGATTAATTCCACTTTCAAATATGGGTAAACCAAGCTTCATGTAGGGAAGGCACTAAGAGTTTTGGAAGGTTTGGTTGGTGGTGTGGTCATTGGAGAGGTAGTTATTTTGGTTAATGGTAAAGGTGAGGGGTTGGCAGAAGTTCTGATCAATTTAAGAGGTGGTGGAAAAATGAGGGATTGGTTGGTTAAAGGCATGTTAAAAGGTTTGGGTTTATTGATGTAAGGAATCCCTAACTATTGCCAAAAAGTGGATTGATCCATGTCTGGTTTTGTGACCATACCTAACTTTTGAACAAGTTTTGAAAAAGGTTTGTTTAATGGTCAAGCCTCTCAAGTAGTGGGTATTAAGGATAAACTTATGGGTTGAAGAGGAGGGTTGGTATCCTCATCTATTTCCTCAAGAAAGGAACGTAAGTTTGGGCTGGTTGGATGCTCTATGAGGGGTATTTGTGAAAATGTTGCTCCCTTAGGCATGATGACTATAGTTGTGATTTGTCGTATGGTTAGGGGAGATGGTGGGTTAGGAATGGTTGTTTGTTTAGGTAGGCTATTCAAAGGGGTGCTTGATGATTCCAAATCCTCTATGAATGAAGCTAAGGAAAAATGAACCTCATTGGTTTGGGCCTCTAAAGGAAGGGAAAATGACTCCACCACCTCAGTGGGTGAAGTGGGGGAAAAACAAGTAGATTGGATGGTAGGTTCCCCATTGATAAACATATTAAGGACCATATTGACCATGTAGACATCATGAGAACATTCATATTGTGTGTCCTTAGTTTTGGGAGGGGCATGCTTAGGAAAGGGCTTCCTGAAGATGTCAAGGGCTTGATTTTGAGGGGCATTGGGATTATCCAACATGACTCACCCCTTGTCGATAAGGATTTGAACAACATTTTTGAAAGTATTATATCAACTGACATCATGTCCAATTACCCAATGAAAATCACAAAGGTCATTCTCATTATACCAAGCAGGTGATGGATGAGAATAATCAAACTATTGAGGAGGTTTGATGGGGGGAAGCTATATAAGGTTAGCTTTTAGTAGTTTCTCTAAAACTGAGACATAAGATTTTCCAAGTGGAGTGAACTTTTTTTTATTACTTTGGTTTGGGTTATTTGTGTTTTGGTTTAAGGTAATGTGTTTTTTTGATTAACATTGGTTGGAGGGGCGGTTTTAAGGACAACTACATTCATAGTTCCCTTACTCTTGGTTTTGGTGTTGGTTTGGTTGCCTGATTTGGAAGAAGAGGTTTTGTTGCTCTTAAAGGTAGAATTCTTGTTTCTAACTTCAATTTTCCTTCATCTATGGCCCATTTTTTTAGCTTATGCACTATGGTAAAATCTTCATCAAAATTTTTGAAGCTTTGGACACATAGTTTTGAAGATATATATTTGTCATAGGCTTGAGCAAAAAACTCTACAAGTTTAGGCTGAGGTAAGGAAAATGAAAGTTGATTAATGAAGCTTCTCCAACAGGTGATGAAATCAGTAATGGACTCATCATCTAATTATCTAATAGAATAGAGATTAGTGATAGAGACCTTATTGGAAATGTTAATGGAAAATTGATTTAGGAAGACATGAGCTAGGTGGGTGAAAGAAAAGATTGAATGCCTGGTAAGGGAACTATATTAGTCAATTGCCAAGTTGGAAAAGAGACATGGGGAAGGTTCGAAGGAGAAGGACATCATCGTAACAAATCATGTAACATGCATTCCTAAAATCCCTAAGGTGTTGTTGGGGGTCCTCCTTGCTCTAAAATTTTGTAAATTTTAGAAGATCCCATTAAGTATGGTAAGATCTGATAGGGATAGAGGGATGAATAGGTTCATTATAAATCTGCTCATAGGATAGGATGTTATGAGCCCCTAAAATGGATGACTCAAGGTTTGTCATCTTATCCATGAGCATCTTCATTAGGTCTATTTGAGGTGGTGGACCAAAAGGGTTGTAAGGTGGATACTATGGCTGAGATTGGGTAACATATTGGTAATTATTTGGTGGTTGAGAGGCTATCACATTTTGGAATATGGATGTTAAAGGTTAGGTAGGTGGTATGTCAGGATAGGTGGATGAAATTGGTAGAGTAGTGGGTACATACCCTTGTGGATTTGGGATGTATCTTAGATTAGGCATGATGGATACTTGCTGAGGGATTCATGTGGATTGGGTATGAATGGTAGTTGGGTTGGTAACAAAAAGAGAGGTAGTGACCTTCATGCTAATAGGTGGTGAATTAGAAGGGATAGATACCCCTACACTTGGTAAAAGGGTATTGACCAATAGATTGGGGTTGAAAGAGGGAAGGTTGGTAATGTTGGTGATAGGTACTCTAGTAATAAGTGGAGCATGATGGGTTAATGGTAGGTTTGTTCCTAAGGTGGAGGAGTCATTGGTAGGGGTGGAAGGTGTAAGGGTAGTGATTAGTTGGATAGGTTGGTTTTTAGTTATATCATCAAAGAGGTTAGTAGATGAAGATTCTTATGTAGTTGAAGGTTGGGTGGTGACCATGGAAATAGGGATAACCCTCATAAGGTAGGATGGCATGCCATAAGTAGGATTTTGAGGTAGCGTTGGAACTAGGACATGGTGAGGGGAGGTGTTAAGGTAGTACTAGAGGGCATCTAGATTATTGTCTAAAAAAGTGGTAAAGTTCATGTCTCCTTGTAAAAATACCCAAACAAATGTTGGTTTTCCAAATGGACAAGATGAATCTTATAACTCAGAGATGTAATTCATAAATGAAGAGGTAGAAGAGGTTGATCTGAGTAATAGGTTTTGCTCTACTAGGTCTATTCACTTCTAGCAAGTGATAACCATATAAAAAAGGGGGAGAGATAACAAGAATAAACTCACCACTCAAACAAGAAGAAGATAATAAAATGATCAAAGAAATCAAGACACACTATAAATTATGTTAAGCCTAAAGGTTCATGTTAATCTCACTTTTGGCTTATGCCTTAGTTTATGAGAATATGTGATAGAAGTTGGCTTATAGATCAAGTACTCTAAAAGTAGTCTATGGTTGGTTTCAGGTTGTTTAGGTGTTCAAAAGAATCTATATTGGAATAAATATGTGGCTTGGTATTAGGGTCTACCCCCTCACTTCACAATCCCATAACGATAAGAGTGTTGGGTCAAAAACCTAGTTTTTGACATATTTTTGCATTGTGTAGGTTTAATGGTGATTCCCGCCATTGTTTTAGGTAATGAAGGTTTCATTTTCTTCATCATACACATGACATGGATGTCTATAAGTCTTCTACAAGTCTGGAAGTGGTCTTCAAGGTGTCAAATGGCCTTGTAAATAAATTTTAGGGTAGTTAGTTCAGGTTGGTTCAAGCTTGTGACCTCCATCAATGGGGTCTATGGGAGTTGCAAGTATCATGGATTTTATTCTAGGTTGGAGGAGAAAAATCAAGTTTAAAATATAAAATAACTATAAAAGTAGTCTATGGTTGGTTTCAAGCTTTTTATGTGTTCAAAATAATCTATATTGGAATAAATATGTGGCTTGGTATTAGGGTCTACCCCCTCACTTCACGATCCCATAACGATAAGAGTGTCAGGTCAAAAACCTATTTTTTGACATATTTGTGCATTGTTGTAGGTTTAATGTTGATTCCCACCATTGTTTTAGGTATTAAAGGTTTTCCAAATATTCATTTTCTTCATCATACACATGACATGGATGTCTATAAGTCTTCTATAGGTCTAGAAGTGGTCTTAAAGGTGTTAAATGGCCTTGTGAATAATTTTTAGGGCAGCTGGTTGAGGTTGGTTCAAGCTTGTGACCTCCATCAATTGGGTCTATGGGAGTTGCAGGTATTATGGATTTTATTCTAGGTTGGAAGAGCAAAATCAAGTTTAAAATATAAAATAACCTTAAAAAACAAACATGAAAGATAACCTCCATGGTTAGTTAAGCATAAAATGTCAAGTTAGTTAACCTTTTGCATAATATCTTCTAGAAGAGCAAGTGGAGACGGGTGTAGAAGTCTATGGGAGAGATATTTTGAGGTTGGAGAGTTCATGTGGTGCATTCAATATATTTTCAAAGTCTTTAAAGACTTTTCCTTCTTAGTGGATCATGACATCATCATCCTCAACAAGTTTCTATCTTATAGTGTGTTTTGCAGCCAATGAGAGGGTTTGAAGACTATCAAAGCTAATGGAAGTTAATTTTTTAAATAATTATTATTTCTAATTAACCCAAATGTGGGTGATAATCCATGGAGGGTGGTTGGATCTCATTTATTAAATTTTGTTTGCTTGTCACTTCTCTCTCTTCCCCTTTACTCCTATATCTCCCATTTCTCCCCCTTTTTTGTAAGATATTCTCATTTTACAAGGATAAACCCTATCAAATTTTGTAAGAAATAACTGTTGAATCAATAAAGATAAATTTTTACCTATCTCTTGCCTCTAAACTATGCTTAGCAAGCTTGTTCATGATGGCCTTGTGAAGAAATGTTCTTCCATGTTCATTACCCTTCTTTCTTGCCTATTTTTAGGTGTTTTCAAGTTAGTTTCAGGTCTTAACTTGAGCTCTTTCCACCATTAATGGATGCTTGGTGTGAATTTTTAAATCCTCTTTGCTTCATGTATTGTTTGGTGAGCCTAATTTATGAAACACTTATGCAAATTATTTAGTTTGTGAGGTTGTATGAGAAATAATTATCTTAAGATGAATTAATGTTTATTTCATGCTTATGTGAGTTTCAATCAATTTGGTGTATCACCAATTTATCTCTCTTAATTACCATATACTCCCTCTCTACCTCTTTTCTAAGCAGAAACATTAGTTTAGGTGATCTACCAAGAGGAAGTCAGCGTTCTTCAGGGGTTAAACCTCACTACAAGATACCCATAGCCTAAGTTTGCTTCAATATTGTAGTTGGGAGTGAAAGATCCTAAAAAAATCTCCAATAAGGGTGCAATTCTATGCTAAAATAAAAACCCTTTGGCTAATTTGTATCCCAAGAGAAGCCACTATAGTTGGTCATTTTTCTTGTAGACACCCAAGAGCTACTTAGTGAGAATGTTTCTCACCCAAGGAGCATCTTAAAATGCTCACCATAGTTTTCATGATATGCATGTGGATCCCAACACTTTATGAAAAGTGGGGAGGTCTATTGGCATGCCTTTAGTATAATTGGTTCAGATATTCAAGCCCTGGTCTCTATGAACCATCCCTAAAACCCCTAAGCACTCTTAAATCCTCCTTAAACCCTAAGATGTACTCAAATAGAAATTTTTAGGGAAAATTGAATCCAAACACTCTATAATTTCTTTACCAACACCTAGGACATGTTTTCAGCTCAAAGGGGCTCATGTCTATGGCACCTGATTATATAAAGGTTGTACAGTCACATCCTAAAAGTGAAATTTTTTTTAGGGTTTTGCATATAAAATGTGTTATAGAGCCTAACAAAGAGTTTTAAACTATTTGAAAGGTAATTTCAAGGCTTAATTTACTTCTATAATACCATATTTATGCATGAAGGTGCCTTTAAGTATCTATTTTATCTCCTTATAAATAGCTAGTCTATAGAACTAGTATGAGAGGCCTAGTCTAACAAGGTCAATGTATTTGTAGGTGGGAGATAGTTGAGAAAAGTCCTAAACATTTATATAGTTAATTTATCAAGGAAATTTAATGTCCTCTCCAATTTTTTTAAGTCCTATCAAATCTACCTTAATCATTCAAATAGTGAGTATGTAGAAAATGGAGAACTTACAAATAATCTTACTTAACTTATAGATGGAAGGCTCTAGTGAGTGTAGAAAAATTTTATGGCATTGATAAGACACCATTTCACCTTTTAAATACCTATTTAGGTGATAATATCCCAAATTAAATACCATTATGAAAGGGTGAAGGTAGTTTCAAGGACAAGTCAGCATACACATTGAAAGAGAGGCTTTTCAACATCTATTAGAGACCTATCCACACCCTATTTACATTATGTAACTACCATTTGAGGGAATATTTGGATATTCTGATCATGTTAAAAACCTACATAAATTCAAATAAGGTATTTAAAACCTCCACACCTTCTCTCAATGCTAAAGTGGACTCATTGAATAAGTGTCAATGCATGAGAGGGGTGAATATGTTTGTTGTAACTACCATAAGCAACCTTGGCCTCATTCATGGTCTCTCTCATGCCTATAATCCTCTCTCTTCTCTATTAAACATTATATTTAATTATGAATTGATCTCTTATTTTGGCATCCCTCAGTTGGGTGTAGCAAATCTCTGCCAAAACTACCTTATACTCCTTGAATCAATAAAAGAATACCTATAGATTTCCTAGTTGAATGCTAGTGTGCTTTATGAAAGTTGATTTATATAATGTATGAGTATTATTTTCATCTTTATTTCCTTTCATTCACCTAACTTTAGGTTGTTATTCTATCCATGTTATATGAAGTGTTAACAAGTAGAGGTATTCTTGAAGTATCATAAGTTAATAGTGTCTTGTGCAGATCTAGGCCTTTGTCCTTCAAGTTGCAGAACTCTCTTTCAACATTCATATGAAACATTCATTCTTATAACATTATCAAGAGATCTGATCATTTTTAATTTTCATTAGGTTCATTAGTGTGTTCAAATGATAGACTAAGAGGGGATCTTTAATCATTGGTCCATCACCAATTTAGTATAAGTTCATTTACCATTTTCATCTCTTTTCCCTTTTCATTACATAAAGATTAGGCCTTAGAGAGAATTGAAATGATAAATTAGGGGATTTATCCCCATCAAAAATATAGGTTTTACCTATATTTTAGGTATCCCACAACCTATAATTCAATCTAATGTTAGTCTAGGTTTGAGGTGGATGTGAACAGTATTCCTCAAGAAGGGTGCAACCTAGGTAGTTAAAAAATTTGGTACACTAAATGGGTCCAGCTATAAAGTAATTTTAGACCTACTTTAACAATATTTTAAAATTTTGGAGGACATCTTGAAGGCTAATGATAATCAATGGTAGATTGGAAGGCAGTTTCATGCAAAAAGTGTCCACTAGATCATCTTCAAAAGGTAAGTAGATCCAATTTGTTGAGTTATATTTGGATATTTAAAGGATAAATAGGGTTACTAGGTTTAACCCTAATCCTACACCCCCATAATTCTCTTAATTCTACTAATTCTTCGCACACACAGTCTACTACAAGTCCTCTAATCCTAATGGAAAGGCCTAGAATACAAGCATTTGTACCCTTTAATTATGGCATCTCTTTAAACCTAAACTAATTTTATGATATCCCAGCTACTACCTTGAAAATTATACCCTACTTCATAGGGTAAAACTCCATGACCCCTATATAACACATAGTTGATATAGCCAACTTGTGCTCAATACATAACATCACCCAAAAAATGTAGCCATGAGACTCTTAGCAACCTCCTTAAGGGGTAAAGCTCTTAAGTGGTATAGGGGTTTGAATCCTATCTCCATAAACACATCAGATTAATTTGGTGATTGTCTTTGTAATAATTTTTAAGATAGAAGTGATCATGTTTCATTAGTTGATCAACTCACCTCAATAAAGAGGGAGCCCCAAGAATCCATATTTGATTTTAATTATAGATTTCAAAAAAATTTGGATAGGTTTCCTATTATCATCAATCCTATACCTAACTATGCCTTCCTATACTATTTAAGGGCTTTAAATTCTGATGTTATTATAATGATACAGTCCATGAGGGGTACCACATCTCCAGAAGCATATGAAATATCCATAAGAGCATAAAAATACTTGATTCAAGTAGGAAAGTTGACTCATAGGTCCCTCATGCCCCTATTTCTATAGATCCAACCCACTACCCCCACCATTTCTTCATTAGCATATCCAAACAATCAATACCCACCTCATGGTAGCTAAGTAGATAGGCTTGGTAAGATTAAGGGGTTACTTAAAGCTCAAAATAATAAAATGGTTGCCTTAAAGAGGAAGAAACATACTTCCTATAGACCTTATCAATCTCCTTATCAGTATCTATATCCATCTTATCCCTATAATAGACCCCCTTATCCACCTACCCAAAAAGGCCAGGGGTAGATCACATAGGCCAAACCTTACAATAGTTACAACCCCAATGTTGTTAACAATTAAAGGGCATTGGTACCAACACAAAATAACCTTGCATAAAAAGGTCAATATTCTATTCCATGGGAGTAATCAGGTGAAATGTTAATGGATACAAGTGGGGAAGTGTGTCATAATCCTTATATGCATTAGGGTCCTACATTTCAAGTACATGACACCATGCCTCCTCCACAACAAGGTCCTTCAGTACCTCATGGTGATATGCTTGTCATGACCCTAGTTGAAGTTCCAAGTCAGCAAGGAGGGAATGTGAGTAAGGCACCTACTGAGACCACATTTGTAAAATTTCAAGAAGGTAAACACTCTTTTGAGAAAGTGGAAGAAAATTTGGGGTAAAATGTGCTCAAGATATATGATTCAATTGTAGCCCACACAAGGGATAAGAGGAGGATAGTGGAAGATAATTTGGGTTAGCCAAAGGCCACTCCAACACATCCCCAAGTAACTCAATAGCCTTCTACTCAAAGTATAGTCAAAAAAACATCTCCCACATAGAAGACATCACAAACACATGGGAAATAGTAGAAGAGTCCCTTTATTTCACAAGTGATGCTCTTGCTCCTAAGATGCATCCAAGAGTGTCAATTCTCCCTTCAGTATTATGGATTACATGAATAAGTCTAATGTTAGCATTCCTATGTAGGATGCTCTACTCATTTTAGGGTAGAAATATCTTCTTTAGCAAGAGATGTCCAAGCTTTCTCTCATGAATAAGCAAGATGATAAGGTGAGTGCATTTTATTCTAATTACATCCAACTTAATGAATTTCAAGATCCTTAAGCCATTCTACTTATTAATCATAATAGGAGATTATCTTATCCATAATTGCATGATAGATAGTGGTGCTTCTACTTCAATCATGCCAAAATCCATAGATGAAAAGTTAGATCTCAAGTATGAGCCCAATGAGAAAGGATTTTTTTAATTAGATGGGTTTCCCACAAAGACAATAGGTGTCCTAAAAGATATCAAGATTATATTAGCATCCTACCCCAATTCTACTATCTCATAAGATGTCATGGTAGTTTATCTCTCTATATTTTGCCCTATCCCTATCTATGGATTTCACTACAAAGATTGAGGGATACCTTTCATCTAATTTTTCATACATGGTATTTAGGACTAGATATGGAACAAGGATCACTATTAGGTCTGAACCTATTTCTAGGTTCCACTTAGAACCCTATATGCCTAACCTATCTAATGTAAATTGCACTATCATAATGAAGATGAGAATATCAGTGAACAAGATCCCAAAGATCACCTTGAAGGCATCTCAGATCTATTCCTTGATGAATGGGAAGTTGAAAACCATGCTTTTGACTCCTACAAAACCATTGAGGAGGTAGGCCTAGGTGTATACTGTATGCATGAAGAAGGATATTTTGTACCTAGTCTTACAAGCTAAACTCAAGAGCATGAAGGCATATGGACTCTATTCTTTGATGGTTCAAGGTCAAAGAATGGGAGTGGTAATGGAGTAATGATTTTTTCCCTTTCTAATTAGAGGTACTATTTTTTAATGAGGTTTCAATTTATTTTTACTTCAAACACTATAGAATATGAAGCCCTTATACATGGCCTACAATGGGCAAAGAGAAGAGGCATCAAAATTTTGCAAGTGAAAGGTGATAGTGAGCTAGTAGTGTAGAAAGTAAGAGGTGTTAGTGTAATAAAGAATAATCTTTTGAAGGCCTAAAAGCATCAATTTTTGGATCTCTTGCAGGACATCCAAACATTTAACATTTATTTTATACCAAAGGATTATAATCATCATGCAAACATACTTACAGCCATTGGTGCATAGTATGACATTTTTTATGGAGTCAAGAGAACTCAAGGACAATCACAAATCAAGGTTGTATACAAGCCATATGTACCTAATAAAGAGGTGATTTGGAATGTCTTTGACAGTGATGATCAAATTGCTTATTTTCTCATGCATGAAGCAAAATTATGTCATAAGAATCAAGGTAGGTTACAACATTAGTTTGATGATCAAATTATATATTTAAGAACTAACAAACTACCTAAGGGATTGGTGACATTAGAGAGCATCTTCAATGAAGATGATTAGCTGAGGAAAGACAAAGTGAGTATTTTAACTAAAGAAGAACACTATGAGAAGATAGCCATTTTTAAGTACAAATTACTTAAGTTGGGAAAATTTAACACCAAATAAGAGAGAGTTGACTTCATATCCTTATACCAAGAGTATGTATATTTATTTTCATGGGAGTACCATGATCTGAAATGTTTTGACCCCAAGTTATCCCAGCACACCATAGAGTTGGAGGACAATGCAAAATCGGTAAGGCAAAAGTAAAGACCAATCAACTCTAAGGTGGAAGAGCTCATGAGAAGAGAACTATATAAACTGATTGAATCTAAGACTATACTTACCATTAAGCATTCCTCATGGGTGCCAAACCTTTTCCCTTTGAGGAATAAGAATGGAGAGATATGCCTATGTGTTTATTTTAGAGACCTTAACAAGGTGTCTTTAAGAGACCATTATCCACTACCATCCATAGATAATATCCTTCAAAAGGTTGTAGGATCTCAAAGGTTTTCTTTGCTTTATGGTTAATCTATATATAAATAGATATTAGTTAATGAGAAGGATAGACATAAGACTACCTTCACTACAAAGTGGGTCGCCTATGCATACATGAAGATACCCTTTAGACTATCCAATACAAGGGAAACTTTCCAAAGGGAAATGGATGTTTCATTTGAAGGGATAATTAATGAGATGGTTCTCATCTATCTTGATGACATCATTATGTTTTCAAAATACCCAGTAGATCACATGACATACTTGAATTTAGTCTTTGATAGGTGAAGGTAGTTTGGAGTTTCCTTAAATCCCAAGAAATGTATCTTTGTACTTCATGAGGGTAGATTGTTAGGATGTGGTGTCAAAATATGTCCTCTAAATAGACCCTAAAATGGTTTAATAAATCTTATCCTTACCTTTACCCAAGCACAAGAATGTTTTACAAAGCTTTTTGGGGAAGATTAACTTCATACTAAGGTTTATTCTAGGTTTTTCAGAGTTAGTTAAGCCTCTTACTTGTATTCTTAGGAAACACAAAGATTTAACATGGATAAAGAAGGAAATAAAAGATTTGAGGCCATCAAATAGGGAATCTCTCAAGCTCCCAAATTCCTTAACCCTGACTTTAATAAATATTTTTTCTTGTATGCATTCTCCACAGCTGATGCAATTTCTAGTGTGCTCATGCAACAGAATGATGAAGTCCTAGAACAACTAATTGATTTCTTTAATCAATCCTTAGAAGGATATGAATAAAGTTATACCTTTATTAATAAGCATATAATTTCTATTATGAGAGGGTTGAATAAGTTTAGGCACATGATGTCTAATAATAAATTCATAGTGATGGTAGTGCACCCAAGCATCAAAGAGTTTATACTTAATAGAGATTTGAGTGAGAAAAGAGTTGGGTGGGTGACAAAGTGTATGAAATATGACATTGAGGTGAGAGTTAATAATATAATTAATGTTATATTCTTATGTGAACATCTTTAAGAATAATTTAGAGAAGATAAACATAGTATTGGCTGTCCATGATAATCATCAAGTACTTGTAAATACCACTCCTCTCAGCTAGACCAATGATGTGGTCAAGTTCCTCCAAATATGCCAATGTCCTATGGGCCTAGATAGGACCAAAATGAGACACTTTAGGCTTTATACCATACCATATATCTTTGTATATGGAGTGTTATTTAAGAATTTTGTAGGAGGTATGCTTATAAAATGTGTTGAATCAAGCCAAATTGACAAACTACTTGAATAATTTCATGATGGGAATACTGGTGGGTACTTTGATTCTAATAACATAGTCTTTAAAATCATTAGAGTAGGTTAATTTTGTCCTACATTTTTTATATACTCACATGTTTGGGTTAGGAAGTGTTCAAAGTGTGCCATATTCACCAGTAAATAAAGGTTAGTTTCCATTCCCTTACAACCCGTTTAAGTTGAACAACCCTTAATGAAATGGGACCTAGAATTCATAGGAATTATCCATCCCCTTTTCATTGATAGGCATAAGTGGTTCATAACATCCATTGACTACTTCACAAGGTGTGTGGAGGCAGCTACACTCAAGGAGGACAATGAGAACTCAATCTTGGAGTTCTATGACAATCTTGTGACTAGGTTTGGTGTACCTTCAACAATCATATTTGATAATGCCTTGTACTTTAGTAGTGCTAAGGTATGTTAGTGGGACCTTATCCATATCATCTACCTTAAGTATTCCTCAAACTATTACCCGTAAGGCAATGGGATAGCAAAGTTAAAAACAAGAACTTAGTAAGGATCACCAAGAGGACCATAGAAGACAAAATGGCATACAAGGTTGAGAAATGCCTTATGGTCAGATAGATATATACCTAAGAGGTATATTTGGTAACTCTCCATACCTCATTTTTTATGTTAGAGAGGAAATATTCCTTATTTCCCTTGAACTTATAGCCCTAAAACTTGCTCACCAACTTGAGATCTTAGAAGATGATGCAATGTAAGTGAGAATGAATGCGTTGAGATAGTTAGAGGACAAAATGGATAGTTCTATGCATACCATGTGGTCTACTCAACACAAAGTTAATAAGTCATTTGATAAATGAGATTTATCTAAGACATTCTAATAGAGAGACATAGTGCTCAAATGAGATGAAAACCATGCAAATCCAAGGAAACACTCCAAGTTTGATAGCCTTTAGAGTGGGCCTTATATCATCACTAGCTACAAGGAAAGTAATGCCTTTCAAATATTTATGTTCAATGGAGAGGAAATTTCCATCCATATTAATGGGATGTTCCTCAAATTCTTATACTTACTTCATCATGTTTCTCTTGTACATAAGTAGTTAGTTTTTTTCTTTTCCCTCTAAGTTATTTTGCACATGCTTAATGGTTGTTGCTTTGTCTTATTGTTTACTATTATGTATTTTCTTTACTTATTTCTTCTTTCTTGATTTATTATGTCTCATTATTTCAAATTATACAAAGTATAGGGCAAAGTTAATGTGCATTCAAAGTTCCATTTGCTAAGTCATCAAGAGCAAGTTCAAAAAATTATGAGTGGCTTGATCATCAGGCTAGTCAAGTTAACTTAGTACCAAAAATTTTGACCACTTTTTAGTCCCAAACCTATAAAGGGGTCAACCTAATGTCCTTGAGTCCTGATCCATCATTAGCCTCATGCTTGTCATCCATCTTATGAGTTTGGGGGTATTCAAACAATCCACTATTTTGGCATGCTATAACTTTGCTTTATGAAGCCTTCATACATATGTTCAACTTGAATCAAGTTTTGTCATGATGATCAAACATGTTTAGAGTTCCTTGGTCAGTTTGATGAAGCTCCAACATGGGATAAATGTCATGGTGAAATTTAAATCAAAAGGCAGTCTAATGAAGACTCATGAACACCTTTGTTTTGATCAATCACATGATGTATGCTCATCTTTCAAGTTTCAAGAACATCACAATAGTGTATTGTGATCCAATTAAGGTCTTTAGTAGAACACAAAGGTCTCTTCATAAGATAATAGCATAATGTTTAGTTGATATGCCTCTTTGAGGTCATATATGTGTGCCAAGTCAATGTTTTGATCATAATGAAGCCTAATTTGACCTTGATGGACAAGTCACCTTCCACACCTTCAATGGACCTCATGAACCTCATTATACCATTACTAGACCATTTCATACCTCTTTGAGCCTATTACCATGATGGTCAATGCCTAAATCCTCCGTAATGGACCCCATACATGCTAGTTTATGACTTTTCAACCCCCCTAATTTGTACCATCAGCTTCAAAATATCATATGACCCCTATTTTCCCTTTATAACACCTGATAATGATGTCTTTTGGTCTAAAACAAGAATAAATGCAAAGAAATTATAGGTTATATATTTTTCTTAGATGGTATAGATCCCTACAGTATGGACTGGCTCTGGTAGAGTTAGGTGTTTTCAAAATGAGGTCATTAATGGAAATTGGGAGAGAGAGAGAGAGAGAGAGAGAGAGAGAGAGAGAGAGAGAGAGAGAGAGAGAGAGAGAAGTTTTTTAGTGCAAAATAAGCTCAAAATTTTCCTATCTCCCCCTCAAGATCATTGGTAGTCTTAGAGAGCTCTTCAAGTTTATACTTAAACCATACAGAAGAGAGAGAATGGAGGTCCAAGCTCCTAACTAAGGGAAGTAAACTCATCAGCTTCCACCCATGGTATTTTATTTTTGGATTGGGATCATGAGATGTATGAACATTCCTTAAGAACTTAAGGAATCTATATGATATCCTTATCTGCTTATGTCAAGTTGGATAGAATAATTTTCATGGATTCTTGGCTTACCTACTCAAACCAATGATTGATGTTATTTCCTTAGGTCTTGAAGGATCCCATCATAGAATTTTTAGTACTTGACTCACATGTGTGATCTCATATAACTAGCAAGCCTTCAAGACTAGCATATTGTGTAATCTACAAGAAGGTCTGTACATTAGACAAAGGTTGAATGTCCTTATCAAAAGTTGTTAGATGAGTTAAATATTTGGTGGAGTGTTTCAAGTTCCCCATGCCTCCTTACTCAAGTTAGAGATTTAATATCCTCTTGTCACCTCAAAGTATCTTCAAGAAAAAAAGGGTCTTATATATACTTGAGGGACACTATGTGATGAGAATTGTGTGGTTTAATGGCATCTGTGGAACTTTCAAATGAAACTCAAGAACATGGAAGAAGGTATTAGAGTCATAGTAGGTCACCATCATATCCATATGAGAAAATTATCCAACATCTATGAAATCCTCACAGACCTAAAAATCACCCTCCTTGTATCTATAACCACATAGTCAATTATAACAGAGATTAAGGTTTTTTTCAAATTTTAAGTTTCCTCAGAGATTCCTAGGTTCCATGTTTGGGTTGTGTATGCTTCATTTCTGCCTCCAAAATGGTATATTTTTTTATGTATATGTGTGAGGGTCTTCAAGATTCATCTAGTTTATATTTTAATGTTTCCCACACTCCATATCATGCCATTTTCATACCTTTATCATTTCACATGGTTTCCACTACCATTCATAATCTGTTTTAACCCTATCTTCATGTTTCACCCCACAATCACCCTCTTCCATCCATACTCCTTTCATTCACAATATAGGCCATGAAAATATACCTTTATATCCCCTTGGAACCCTCAAGATCAATGAAACCATGGAAGGTTGAACCTATATGGTCATTTACCTAATTGAGGAGGCAAATAACCACCTACAGCTAACCCTTTTAAGCCTACTATAGTAGAGTCTCTAAAAGGCACTATATAGCCAATATTGCAAATAAGGAATGATATGAGCACAAGAATGTGTGAATCCTAAAGAGGTGAATGAATATATGATTATGTCACATAGGAGTTTGAAGTTATTTTAAACTACCTTCTTCTCATACAAGCCTGATAATCAAACCCCTGTAGATAGTCAATGCAAGTAGGTAAGTACATATGACAATGTTGGTGTACATTAGTATCTCCATCTTGCCTAAGCTAAGAGGAAGTGTTAACACCAAAAAATACAAGGTTAAAATTTTTGAGGAAGGTAACTAATATTCATCACATCTAAGAAGGCAAAGGAATATCAGACCTTAGACTTGAAGACACACGGACCTACTCAGACATGAACCCTAAGCTTTAGAAGGGTAGTGCATACAATCAAAGGGAAGGTTGGAAAATTACCATATGATATTTTCTTCATCCATGAGGCATTTTATGTACATATAATTATCATGAGCATCTAAATAAATAAAGTAAAGTACCATACTTAGAATTTTCATGCTTTGTCACTCAGTCAATAGGTAGTTCACTATTAGTCTAAGTAAAATGAGTGTTTTATGCCTTTACAGGCATGGAAAATCCATCAAATTTAGTAAAATTTGTCATCATGACTATTTAAAGGTGTCCATGTATTCATTTATTCCAGACAAATAGTTTGTATACACACTATTTTATCTCAAACCAAGCCCTATCTATGATAGTCAATTTTAGGAGCTAGAAAAGCAAAATCATGTCTTCAGATGTTTACAAGCATAGTGGGGTCCAAAAATGGTTTTGGAGTAGTGAAACATGATGTCTAAGTTCTTTATCCAGCCTATAAAGGGGTTATCATTTAGAGTTACATCAAATGCCCTTGAAAATAGACCAAGCAGGTAGCCTTTAAGCCTAATCTCAAACCATGTTGTCATCCTAAAGCATCTCCAAGCCCTTAAAAAAATTTTGATAATCAATGAAGGATGTGTGGGGATGTTTTAGGCCTTTATAAGAAGATTTAAAGTGCAAATAAGTGAGTAAAATGTCAAAGTGTATTCAAAACCTTGTTCAATCCATTCAACCTCAACATAGTCAATTTAAAGCTCAACTTCAAGTATTCACACACTTCATCACAAAGATGCTCAAGGCCAAAGCTCTAAGGTAATTTTAATTATCCCTATGGAATATATATTCATAAAGGATTGGTTGGCATTGGGGGGTTTAATCTTTATGAATGATCCTTGAGAAAATAACTAGTCAAAATTGGTCTACAAACAACCCAAGTGCCACCTTTCAATGCTCTTATCTCCATATACCCTTTTCATGGGACTCCAGTATATTCATGGAAGATGAGGAGGTCAATGCACTATAATTTCATGGTCATTTTTCTTAGTTTGGGCATTTGTACGCTAGAACCATAGTTAAGATAGTGGACATCTCAAACCTTGTATAAACCCCAAAAGTGACCTGATGGTATATTTTGGCCTCAAAACCCATCCAGATGAAGTAGTTTGATCATGAAATGACCTTTAAGGTATCCTTAAGTCTTATAATCATCACAGTGACTCACTAGTTGGAACGTGCAGGAGTCAAACTATATGGAACAGGCTTGGAAGTGTTAGTTTAAGCTTAAGAACAATGAGATGGGGAGTGTTTGTGTACATAATGAAGTTAAGAAGGGAAAATTAGTCCTAAAGCATCTAAATGAGCCATCTAGTATCCATTTTCAAATATATCCATGACTAGCTCTATTGTAGGTAAGCATGGGTGTTAAGGATGATGACTATTTACACTCATTCAGGTCAAGAGGCTTGATCAATCCAATGATTGTTGTTCCATATGATCTCTAAAGTAGTATTCATCTTGGAATAAATTTAAGAGTGCCTCCCAACCCTAGGTTTTATGCCAAAGTCCAAGATCCAAGTCTACAAATAGACTAATATATAACCTTTAATATGATAGTGTCACCAAAAGGTGGAGCAGAGGGTAATTTGGGAAATAATAATGCTTCTAACCTTCTTGTAGAAATAAATCATACTTTTTGGAAGCCCTTTGGCCAGTTTGGATCCCAAGAGAAGCCACTATAGTTGTTCATTTTACCTACAAACACCCAGGAACTACTTAGTGAGCATGTTTATCACCCAAAGAGCATCTTCAAATGATCACCATAGTTTGGATACTATGCAAGGGGAGCCTAGAACTTTATGTAATGTGGGGAGATCTATTGGCATGCTTTTGGTATAATTGGCTCAAATATTCAAGCCTTAGTCTCTATGAACCATCCCTAAAACCCCCAAGCACTTTTAAACCCTCCTTAAACCCTAGGAGGGAATTGACTAGAAAGGTTTAGTGAAAATTGAAACCAAACATTCTATAACTTCTTGACCAACACTTGGGACATGTTTCTATCTTAGAGGGGCTCATGTCCATGGCACTTGATTATATAGAGGGTATATAAACACCTCATAAAACTGATATTTTGTAGGATTTTGGGTATAAAATGTGTTAAAGATCCTAAATATGAGTTATAAGCTATGGGAAAGGTAATTTCAAGGCTTATTATACTTATATAATACCATAATTATGTATAAAGGTGCCTACAATTATTTATGTTATTGCATTCTAAATAGCTAGTCTATGGAACTGGTCTGAGAGGCCCAGTCTAGCAAGATCAATGTATTTGTAGGTGGGAGATAGTTGAGAAAAGGGATAAGTGTTGATACAAGGAGTTGATCAAGGATATTTCATGTCCTCTCTAATGTTTTGAAGTCTTTGTTTAACTATGTTAATCATTCAAACAATGAGTAGTGTAAAATGGAGAACTTACAAATAAGCTTACTTAACTTGCAAATAGAAGGATCTAGTGAGCATAGAATAACATTATGGAATTCATGAGACACCATTACATCTTTTAAATTCCCATTAAAGTGATCATATTCCAAATTAAAGACCATTATGAAATGGTGAAGATAGTTTCAAGGACAAGTCAACATGCACATTAAAGGAGAGATTTCTCAATGCCTATTGGAGACCTATCTGCACCCCATTAGCATTATGTAACTTCCATTGGAGGGAATATTGGGATATTTTGATTATTTTTAAAACCTAAATGAAGTCAAATAATGGATTTATAACTTCCACACCTTTTATCAATGCCAAAGTGGACTCATTAAAGAAGTGTCAATGCATGAGAGGGGTGAATATGCCTATTGTAATTGCCATAAGTGGCCTTGGCCTTATTAATGTCCTCTCCCATGCTTATAATATTATATCTCAAACATTATATTTAATTATGCATTTATCTCATGTTTTGGCATCTCTTGACTTGGTGTAGCAAAGTTCTACCAAAATTACTTTGTACTCCTTGAATTAATAGAAGAATACTTACAAATTTCTTGGTTGAATTCTAGTGTGCTTTATGAGAGTTGATTTGAAAAATTTATGAGTGTTATTATCATATTTAGGTCCTTTCATCCACCTAAATTTATGTTGTTATTCTATGCAGGTTGTATGAAGTGTTAACAAGTAGAGGTATTTTTGAAGTGTCATAAGCTAATAGTGTCTTGTGCATATCTAGGCCTTTGTCCTTCAAGTTGTAGAACTCTCACTCAACCTTCATATGAAATGTTCATTCTTAGAACATTTTCAATAGGTATGATCACTTGTAATATTCATAAGGTTCATTAATGTGTTGAAGGGATACACTAAAAGAATATCTTCAATCATTGGTACATCACCACTTTAATGTAGGTTATTTTACCATTTTCATCTCTTTTCCCTTTTCATCACATCGAGATTAGGTCTTAGAGAGAGCATTAAAATGACAAATTAGTGGATTTATCCCTATCAAAACTAGAGGTTTGACCTACATATTAGGTAGCCCACAACCTATAGGTTAATCTAATGTTAGTCTAGGTTTGAGGTGGATGTGAACAATCTTCCTTAAGAAGGGTGCAACCTAGGTAGCTAACAGGGACTTAACTTGGTTAATTATGCTTAAAAACTAATCATTGTATCTTATACATGTGTAAATAATGAATAATTTTAGAGATCAAAAATAGTGTTTGGTAATGCATAAATCATTATTTTTCTTCTCTTATCTTTGAGACCCTTATGGAAGTTTGATATATTAAAAACATACAAGAAAAACAAGGGAGTGTAATGGGTTGAGTTGACCTCAATCATCCCATTGATGATTGGCCACTTCCTATGTATTCAATACTTCAAAGAGGGAAATTAATCCCATGTAGTTCTCCCACCTATAGTAAATGTTTAATTTTGATCTTTTGACTATGTGTATGTCTCTAAAAAAATGCTTTGGTACTTGAAAATGATATATCTTAACTTGATTTAGAAGGATCTTGACTTATATTATGGTTACTCTTTGTGAATAATTCATAACATCGACATAATAGGGCATATTTTTCTAAGTGTATAGATGTTTATAATATTAAATCAAGTGAATATCAAGTGTCCTTAATGAGTGACTCTTTATATGTACTTAAAGGTTAATATTTTGACAATTTCCTTTATCTGACCATGTGAAATGTGTAAGAAGATCCAAAAGTATGTTTTTAATTTCATAAACTAGCCATTATTTAGTGTACAATGTGTCCATTATAAGTGGTTCAGGAGGAAATAATCCCCTATCCACCTAACATAGACCTATTAAGAGTGATCAAAAATGAATGTCTATATTGGGATAGTCCAAAGATGAATGTCTATATTGGGATAGTCCAAAGGTGATTTTAGACAATTTGAGAGTTTGACATCAAAATTTATGTATAGGAGTAATGGAAAACATAGGTTTGAGCCTGCATATAGAAATTTGGACTAGAGGAATGACAAATAAGAGTCAAGTAATTTTGCATCAGTCATATGGTGTATAATTTGTCAATAATAATAATTGTCAAGTACTTGTGACCATATTTATGTGTCTACATCTCCCCCCTTATAATATAAATTAAATTTATATAAAAAAGGAGAAAGATTTTAACTTGAGCATGTAAAATGCAATTTTTATTTGAGTGGAAACTTCAGTTGTTAAGGGCACTCAAATTTAACAAACCCTACAACAACTCATGAAGTATTCAATTTTTTCATTTTAAATTTGAAAAAGCTAAACTTTATAAATTTAAATATTGAAAAGATAGCAAGGTAGGAGTACACATGTACATAGGTGAAACCTATTTTCCCTATAAACTGCAAGTGAGAATGGAGAACCATTCCCCTCATTGAAACACTTTGAGAAATTTGAACCAATGTAGAATTAATACTGATCAACTCTTAATTTGAATAACTAATCAAGTTGTTGGGTTATAAATATTTATTATTCCAATTATCATGAAAAGGGAATAGCACATAGTGTACTAATCCAAACATGTTTAACCATGTTAGGTTCACTAGAAGTGATGCCAAGGTCATTGAGTGTCACTAGACTTGAATGTACATCACCTTCATAGATTCTAATCACACCACTAAAGATGGATTTAGATTAGATTTACATGATAAAATGTGAATAAAAAATTATTCAAACCCCCATCATGATTGCATTACTCATAGAATTGCATTGAAATGAATATTTTTCTTTTGAACTTTGAACTTTGAAATCTTGAAAAATCATGAATTATCCATTTTGAAACTTTAAAACATTAAGTTTGAAACTTTATAACATTAAGTTTAAAAAATTTAAACTTTGAGAATTTCAAATTTCAAACTTTGAATAAGCTTAATCATGAATGAGTATCACACCCTCTTTAAATATGTGCCAATGATATAGAGTGTTATGCATCTATATATTAGCCATCATTTACAGCACCATAATTTTAGGTCATGATTACAGATGGTGGCAAAGTCAATTGTTCAAGGAAATGCCATAGTAATAATATTACTATGGGTGAGTTAATCTAGATTTTCCTATTTTTATTATTCCCATGGGTGGTGTAGACATTTTTTTAGGAGTCCAATGTCTCAAAACCTTGGGTACAATTGAGATGAAATTCTAAGAACTATTCATGCACTTTCATTTTGAAGGTAGAAAAATTGAACTACATGGATTATGAGAAAAATATCCATAATGGTTAGTTCACATCAGATGACAAAAATGCTAAAGAAAGGGGTAGAAGTATTTATAGCATGATTATGTTCCATATAAGTTCAACCCATAAAGGCATCTCCACATCCTGATCTATAGATGATTCTTGATGACCACCCATCTATTTTTGAGGCCATGCCAAAAGGACTACCACCAAAAAGAGAACATGATCATGTCATTCAACTCCTTCCAGGGAGTCAACCACCAAATATCAGACCATATAGATATCCATATGCACAAAATAGTGAAATCAAAAATATGGTTCATGAGATGTTGGAGGTAAGGATCATTAGGCACAACTAAAGTGCATATTCATTGCTAGTGGTCATGGTGTATTAGAAGGATGACACATAGAGGATGTGCCTAGATTATAGGGAACTCAACAAGTACATCATCAAAGATAAGTTTCCTATTTCGGTAATTGATGATTTACTTGATGAGTTGCATGGTGTTGTTTATTTCACAAAATTATATCTTCATTTAGGGTACCATAAAATTAGAATATGGGATGAAGATGTTCATAAAAATACTTTTAGAACCGATGAGGTCCATTATGAGTTTCGGGTGATGCCTTTTGGTCTTACAAATGCATCATCTAATTTTAAAAGCTTGATGAGCACTATTTTTAGGCCTTTTTTAAGGAAGTTTGTGTTGGTTTTCTTTGATAACCTATTGATTTATAGTATGGCATGGGAAGAACACTTGCAACATGTGAAATAAGTGTTGATAGTTTTGGAACAACATCATATTTATGTGAAGCCATCCAAATGTGCTTTTGGAGTATAAGAGGTAGATTACTTGGGTCACATTGTATCCCATAAAATTTTCAAGGTTGATCCTCATAATATCAAACATATGGTGGATTGGCCAATGCCCAAAACTCTCAAAAACTTGAGTGCTCCTATGACTAATAGCTTACTACCAAAGATTTATGAAAGGTTGGCAGCATAGCATCTCCACTCACTAAATTGATAAAGAATGATGTCTTCCATAGGAATTATGTAGCCACTAAAGCATTTACGCAACTAAAAATAGCTATGTTTACCACCCCAATTTTGGATACTCTAGACTTCTCTAAGATGTTCATTATTGAATGTGATGATTTTGGATAGGGTTGGAAGTAATACTAATGCAAGAAGAAAGACCCTTTGCATTTGAGAGTCATCAATTCAAAGGTAAGAATATCCAAAAAACTATTTATGAGAAAGAAATGATGGTTTTTCTTCAAGTAGTAAAATAGTGGAGGCCCTATTTGATGGGTAGACATTTTAAGGTGAAAATTGATCATGATAGTCTCAAATACTTTTTGGAGCAAAGATTATCATTTGAAGAACAACAAAAGTGGGTAACAAAAATTTTGGGTTATGATTTTGAAATTATATACAAGAAGAGTAAATATAATGTAGTAGCAGATGCACTATCTAGATGGGATACATCCATAAAAGCATTACATTGTGCAATGTCCATGTTTCAGGAAAATTTGGTAGATGAAGCTAGGTTAGAGTGGGGCCAGGATAAGGATACACAAGTTGTGATTCAAAATATCTAGTAATTTTTTATAGCCTCTGACAAATTTGAATGGAAATATAATTCCCTATGGTATAAGGATATGTTATACTTGTGCAAATATTTAGAATTGAAGCATAAGATTCTTGCAGAGTTACATGCATCTCCAATTGGGGGACACTTTAAGTTCTTGAAAACTTATCACAAAATCAAGTGAGAAGTATTTTTGGAAGGACTCAAGGGATATGTTAAAAATTTTGTGGAAAATTTCTTGATATGCCAACAAAACAAAGTTGAGACAATTAAGACACCATGTATGTTACAACCTTTAAAAACTCCTAGTCAAAGATGGGAGGAGGTTTCATGGATTTCATCATAAGGTTGCCTTGTTCTAAAGCTAATAATGGTATCTTGATAATTGTGGATAGGCTTTAAAAATATGCCCATTTTTTCCCCTCTCACACCCATTTACATCAAGTACAATAACAATTATTTTTATGGAGGTAATTATCAAATTATATGGAACCCCAAAAATAATTGTAAGTGATCATGATCCTATTTTCACTAGTAATTTTTGGACTAGACTATTTTCCTATTTGGGTACTCAGCTAGCTCATGGATCATCTTACCATGCCCAATCTGATGGACAAATAGAAGTGGTCAATAAATGTCTAGAGGGGTATCTATGTTGTTTTATCTCAAATAAGCAAGAATGTTGGCTTAAATGGCTACCACTTGTAAAATGGTGGTATAACACATCTTTCCATACCTCTTCTAAAATGTCCCTATTTCTAAAGCTATATGGTTACTATATACCTTCCATCATTTCTTCCTTAATGGTGAAAACAAAGGTTCGAGATGTAGAAGAGCACATTCAACATCAATAAGAGGTTTTGGTTGGTTTGAGAGAGAAAGTGTCATTGGTACAAAATAGGATGAAGAAGCAACTAGATCAACACCATAGTGAGTAACATTTTGATGTGGGTGATTGGGTATTTGTATCTTGAAGCAACAAAAAAAATTATCCTAATTATTATGGCCCTTATCATGTTCTAAAAAAAATTGGAAGTGTGGCTTACAAGCTGGAATTACCTCATTTATCTCGCATACACCTAGTATTTCATGTTTCCTAATTAAATAAGGTCATTAGACATAAATTGTTAGCCTAGATAGAGCTAACAAAACTAGATGAAGAAGGATGAGTCATTTTGGAACCAGAAAAGATCATATAAACATGTACTTAGAGGTTGAGAACCAAAGAGATTAAGGAAAATCTAATCAAGTGGAAGAATCTGAATAATGAGGATGTAACTTGGGAGGGTAAATATTTTATATAATAACATCTAAAGTTTTTCAACATTAAGGACAATTTTGGTTCAAAGGGGAAGGGCATGTTATGCCCCTAACCTATCTCATGTATCAGGATAGGAATAGTCGACTTATGTCTTACTTATCCTTAATTGATGTTATATCACATTTCTCTGTGTTTTCATTAGGTTAGTAGGTCAGCCTATGGAGTAACCATGGCCTAGTTAGACTATATATAGGTGGTTATGAGTAGTTGTTTATCATCATATCAGAGTATTCATTTCTTATTGCAAGAATTTTTGAGTTTACCCTCTCAAAGTGGCTTATCTATTATTCATATTTTATGTTATATTTCCATATCATTGTGATATTTTGTTGTTATTCTACTTATTTGGTGAATTAATATCATTACATGGCACTACTATCTAACTAGAAGAACACTGGGCATGAAGAGCTAAGATCAGGAAATAAGGGTCTATGATTGTTTTAGAGCTGATTAGGGATGCCTGTGGTCTACACAAAGGCTAGATAAGTGCGATAATAGGTTTTATGATAGGTTTATGGCTAATTTAATGATAAGTAATCTCAAGTAGCACTCTTAGCACTCAAATTCCACTTTTAGGTGATTACATTCCCCCCCACTTTATGTTATACATATAGCAAAGTGAAATGACTAGGATAAAGGAAAAATAAGTGTTCCTAGACTTACATAGGAAGGGAAGCCAATGAAGCTATATTTGAGTATGTGAAGTTGGGTCTGCATATTGTGAATCATGATCCAATGCATGTAATACAAATGAAACATGCATAAATCAGTCCTTACTTAAAAGAGAAATCAAAATACGAAGAGTATGTTGAGTAAATAAGTAAAAATTGAGTAAAACTAACTAAAGATATGGGAAAGAGGAAAGTAACAAATACACCTCATTGGGTACACAAACCAATTCATGAACCTATTGACAACCTATGTGTGTGCATGTATATAGTGATCAATCAGTGAATAGCTTGGACTGAGATGATAGCTTATTCAATCCTAATGTGTGGGTGGTTCAAGAAATCAATCTAATTTTGAATTCATCATTGACCACCCCTACTTGGTGGATCATGACTTGTGACAAGCTTGGATTGGACTGATAGTGTGTTCAACCTTCTCATGTGGGTGGCTCAAGAACTCAAGTAGGCTATGACTCCATCATTACCCAACCATGTATAGTAGATGCATCTGAAATTAAACTATGCAAAGTACTGAAAATGTCTAATGATTATATATAACTTTATATGTCGACTCTGTGGCCACTTGGGTACATTAGGTAAGTTTGGGCCACTCAAGAATGTCAACCATTACAAATAGAGTAAGGGATGAAACTAGTAACAACCTAGAATATGATGTTAGGTCTGTAAAATGTAGAGAATGACATAGAATTTTCCATTCCATCTAATCAACTAGTGTGTAACTGAGAATATGGATACAATGTGCCTCACACATGCCTCTAAATCTGATATTTGAGCATATGGATTATGGACTGAGTTATAATAAATTGTATCTAGATATCTGAATTGAATATGAGAATGATGATGTTGTGCATGATTCCCCAAATCTAAGAAAATTGATATGAATCGATGCTGACCTAGTATAAATATGAGCAAAAATTGAGTATAACTAATAAACCTATAATTGGATCTATGCAAACCTATATTGTATCTACTATATTATTCTAGCCAATATAAGTTGTTTTTGAAACTGAGGCTACTAGATAGTAGAAACATATCTTGGACAATTGCACCATGTGGTACTAGTGTCCCCATTTTGTCAATAATGTCCTTCTAGTCTGAATTCTCTACAACTATACTACTTTTTGAGTCATTATTTTTCCATTATGTTCACTTATGTCTAATTTTTTGTAACTGAGCTTGTTTGTTGAAAAATATAATGTGAGTGTAATATAGAATCTTGGTCTTTATGACAAACCCCTATGAATGCCCCCTATTTTGAGATAAGTTTTTAAACCTATGTAATAATTATCCTCAAAATAAAAAACTCTATAAAATTTGTGTTAGCCAGAGCATATATGATAAATACATGACAATCCAATATAATGTGCATACATAACATTAGAATGTAAGATAATCTAAGCATAAGTGTGTAATGTAAGATGTATGTCATGTCTATCATTTCACAAGGGTATCAAGATAGATGTAATCAATGTATGTAATAAAAAATCTAATTAAAATAGTATCTACCTAGGGGATGATGTCCATCATGGCACCTAAGTAGGAAGGATAAATCCACGAGGTCCCTCATGACATCAAAAATTGGTATGTGTAATAAATAAAGACAAGTTTCATGGCCATGACCCATATAAGAAAGCATATATACAAAACACATGAGGCACTCAAAGTAGGCCAAGGTACATAATACAATGGATATGGGCACATGTCAATAAATATGAGAAAACAAGACATACAAAGACATGTTCAAATGTCCACACATATAAGCAACAAGCAAGATGACTAACAGCCATATAGAAGGACATGGTCAAATGTCCATATGCATAATTATGAAAGCACACACAAGGGACATGGGCACATGTCCAAATCATATATACTATGGATAGAAGTGGCATAGAGCCAAAGAGCAATGACATATTCAAATGACCTCAAATAGATTTATAGAGATATAATCAAGTCTAAACTAGGTAAGCTAGAAATGAAAGTATGAATAAATATGTAATACAAATTTGTTTAAGAGATAGGATGTACATATGTTGAGTTTAAATTAGTAATAGCTACCAAAAAATTTGAGTAAGAGTAACATGATCAATATCAAGATATAACAATGCTAAATCTAGGATGTAGAGTATAGAAAGATAGAACCTGGTAATCAAAATTGTGTATAGGATGCCCCCAAATGGGAAAATGTGTTAAGTGAAGACCCATGTATTAGTGTATATTCCCCCAATGGGTAGATAATAGTAATTTTGGATCAATGTAATGGACCTAAGTCTTGTAGCAATCTGAAAGCACTTGACAAGAATAAGTGAATCATGTAGTATGATAAAACTAACTATACTAAGACAACTAATAAATGTAGTGTTTAGAAAATATAAAAAATGTAAACATAGAAATGCATACAATCTATAATTTTGTGTTTTATGAGTCATTATTTGAATTTTTTTGTGTTTTTGATATGTTATATTGTTTTTTTTTTGTTTTATGGAAATAAACTATGTAAAAGCAACATGAAAATGAACTATGTACAAGGAGCAAAAAGAGAGAAGGAAAATATGTAAAAGAAGAAAAGAACAATACTAACCAATGAGTCTCATGGGAGACTCACTATCACTGTGGTTTGTGTCAAAAATAGGAATGGTGATCTCTCATGCAGTGTGATTTCTATGTTGGAGTTGAATGGTATTACAATATGAATCTAGGTATTGTTCATCATCAAAATCATAATAATCATAATAACCTAGAATTCTAGATGGAATTGCCTCATACTATGGTATTGACCTTTTTGAATTGTCCTTTATAAGATTGATTGTGATTTTTCCCTTTAAAACTATGTTTATTGTAGACATATGGTGTTATGGAGGCTCTTTTGTTAAAAAGCCTTTTTTGAGAATACTTGTTGGCTTAGCCTAATTCTGAATGTACAACTTAGTTCTTGCTCTTTTTGTAACATTTCCTATGTATCTAAAAAAATTTCTTTGATAAAATGTATTTATGAATGATTTTCCTTAGTATGTTCAATAAATCCCAAACTTTGTTGACTAACATTATCAACTGCTATAATAGGAGAAGTGATGTCTTGGGCCTACTTGCCCAAACCTTGACCATGATAATCAAAATGTTGTAGATATTTGTGACCAAAATCATACCATTTTGAAATTTGAGCCTCATTTTGGAGAGGTATATTTTCATCTTTTACTTTCTTTACCTACACTTTTTTTACTATTTCTTACTCTTATTGTGTTGTGTGAACTTTTTCTTGTACTGAGTTATGCTTTGGTAACCACTTTTGTACTATTTCTAAATTTGACCCTTTTTGAATTTGTAGATGTGCCATTGTATGTTTTTTGGATGATGTTTCATTATTTGAGTCATATATATCCATTATCTATTGTATTTTTCTTTTCAATGCTAAACATGAATCGGTGTGGTGCCCATGCATTCTATGATATGCACAATAATATATAGATCTCCTCATTGGGTGTAGAGGGGGGAGATTGATCAACTTAGATTTAATCATTTCCCTTAGTACTTCACTTGAACTCTTATTTTATCTTTGAATGATTTTTGAATCACTAATTATAGATGTACTTTTTTGTGATTTCATGTTTTGATTAGGTACATTATTTTCCACAAATTGACTAAGTGAAGATACATATACATGATTTGCACTAGTGTACCCTGGAGGCTTTTGTATTGTAAATTTATTTTACAAGTTGTAATATTCTCATGTAATAGTTGATTCTAATTTTTTAATTCTACAATTATCTTGCTCACACTGATAATTTGATCACATAGCGTCTCACAAGTGCAAACATTAGCTACTTATGATTGAACATGTAGGCACGCACCCTGTAGGGAAGAGATGTAAATAGGATGAGTGTGGAGATTAGTGACATTGGTATAGGATGCTTCATCTCATGAAGGAGTGATATCATGGGCTTGGTTAGAGGGAAATTAGTTATCACCCTAATGGAGATGAGGAGGAGAAGGAGATTTTATCCTATGCATAAGATATGACATTGAAACTTGAAACATAGTTTTTAGCTTATGTGTTAAATCCTATCTATGTGTAAGGGTTTGATTGTTAATAGAATTCCACATGATATAAAGATAACATGATTGAGATATGACATATATTGCAATTGATATAAAGCATCATCTATACATGTGTTTATGTTTTTTTTGAGTTCAATCTGAATTAAAGGAAACAAGCATGCAAATGAAAGTATTAAACTTTGAAATAAAAAGTGATACACTTTTTCTATCATTATGATCATGATTATATCAAATAAAACTAGAAAATATATGGATATGGAATTTGAATGCTAGAAATGTAAACCCTAGGGTTATCTAAGATTAGGGTTTGTGCAATGTTCAAGTAAGTCAGGTTCACCAAATGTTTTAACCTTTTAGGACTTGGTGTGGATAAATCCTATGTTAGATTAATGGGTTGAGTAGACGAAATCAAGGAAATAATAAGCAATAAATATAGCCATTGATTTGTTATAAAATTGACTAGCTTTGACTTTTCTAAAAATAGTAATAAATAGTTTAAATAAAGACTTATCTATAAAACACTTGACATGGACAATATGAGTGCTAGAAAATGAAATGGAAGTTGGTCTATGTGTCATCAACTAGATCCCTATGTCAAAACCCCTCCTGGACAATAGTGCCATAATTGGATAGTAGTGCCATGTGGCTTTATTATCTTAATATCATCATTAGTGTCTTCTGTGCAAGACTATCTTGAAATTTTGGGTGCACCTATGGCTAGATTTATGGGGTTTGTTCCTATGTGCATGAAATCTAAAACTTTGTATTGTGCTTATAATGATTGATTTATGGTGCAAACCCTAATCTTTCATGCAAGTAGGTTATGATTTGAAAAGTCTGTTCATTATTAGGATAGGTTGGACATCCTCAACACTTTGTTATGAAGATAATTGCCTACATACCCATACTCTAAGTAGGGATCAAGCCCAATGTAGTTCTCCCCACCTATGTGCTGGTACAAGTTCAAGTGATACTAGTATGATAGTGGCCTTGAGTGCTTTGAGTGTGCTTGAGATTAGAAATCTATAAAATCTAAGTGTAAGGTTGTTTTAGATGGTAGTATGCATAATTAGGGTAGAACAAGGATTGATAACCTTAATTTTTCTCATCTTGTTTCATATTTGAATACGTAAATTGCATCTAATTTCCATCTACTAGATATAGGGCTAAAAGTCATGTATTTATAACATTTTGTTACTTGTGTGGATAATAAAAGATGTCTAGGTCGATCTTAGGAGGATTTTGTTTTTGAAAATATATTCATTCAATAAATTTAGGGTAAAATACATAGACACCATTTTGGGGGCACTAGCCCTATGTGGCTCTAGTGTCCTCATTATGGCACTATTGTCTAGCTGGCAAAACACTAGGCACGAAGGGCCAGAATTAGGAAATGAGGGTCTGGGATTGATTTGGAGTTGACTAGGGATGCCTATGGTCTACAAGAAGGCTCGATAAGTGTGATAATAGGCTCTAGGATAGGTCTAGGGCTAAGTAAGGGATAGGTAGTATCAAGTAGCACTCTTAGCACTCAGTATATTTTGGGCTTTAGTTTATCAAATTGGGCTTAGTAATAAACAAAACATGTGATACTCACAACCATTGGTTAATTATGTGTATATAACACCAAATCAGACTTCATTGCTTGTATTTATTCTAATTAGGACCACTATTTGTCAATTTTGGTTTACAACAAGCCTACAATCATTGGAAATAGAAAATATGGGTTAATTATATGTGCATATCTCAAAATTGACCCTTCTTTCTCTTATCACACTTTAATTGGGGCATAGATTTATCATTATTGGTTAAAATTAGACTTTCTTATTCATTATTAGTCACAAACCATAATACCCTAAAATATTTAAACACTAAAATCTTATAATCATGAAATCTTAAAATTTGGCTAAGTCTGAAATCTGATGGGATCCTCCAAAAACTACAATCTTCTTTATAATTCGTAAAGGTTTGAAAGAACTCTCAAATATCCTAAAAGTATATTTATAAAATAAACTTAAAGTATAATGATTGTAATTTTCATATATAAATGTAAAATTATACTTTCAACCAAAGGGATCCCTTTATATGTATGCCCTCAAAGGGAAAGAGTGGTTATGGTCATAACCCCCCTTCCATGCAATCCTACCATATAGGCCTATGGGGGATGACCATAACACTTAAGACTATACATAGGAGGGTACAATTTTAACCTTCCAATCTATAGGTCACACGTCCTAAAGTTAGCCACAACTTTGTGCTTTCACCTTTTGAATGATATGACTTAGAACATTAAGTTGATTCTGATGCTTTAAAAATATGTCTCTAGAGTGTGAAACATAATCAAAATTATGAGCACTCATATATCCATTATCAACCTATAAGGTATCTCTAGATTGATAATATTGTCTAGGGCTTCTTGACTTATAGTTTGGCATGCAACTTATTTCAATGCATTCATTGATCCAACAATATCATTAGGGTTTTCTATGACATTTTTATTAAAATGTGTAATATTTTTTGGCTTTATCTTTCTCATCTAAGTAAGCTTGATTAGGATCTAATTCACATGCTATCAATTTGAGATCCTTTTATAAAAGAATTATTTAATGACACATCATTACCATTTACAAAAAAAAAATTGGAGCAACATTAGGTATATTATTTATGGATTCAATTTTTTTTCAAGCAAGTTTTATAATTAACCAAACAAATTTAAATAAAATCAATAAGTTCGTATTTAGTCCTAACACTCTTATTAATAGGATCCTTAAATATAATTAATTTTTATGGTATAAGAGGAGATAAAACATTGAACACACATACCATGAAAGTACCCTGGGGTTTGAAAAATATGTAATAAAAGTGAACATAAGATTTGAAATGAAGAAAAATAGGATATAGCTAATATAAATGAAAGAATGATCTAGAAAAAGCCATAGAAAAATCATAATTTTTTTATTTACCTTAAGGAACAAGATCTAACCCTAGAAGGGGGTGTAAGAAAATATAAGTTCAGAAAATGTATTATGAATAAATGAATATACACTAATATTACAATACAAATATTCATAAACATTTAACTAGGTGTAAAATAGTAAATCAAATGTATTTAAATTAATTGCAGCGTTAGAGATATAGAAAGACATGTGAGGTTTAGAGATGTATCTTGAATATTACAAGTTTAGGTGATAATCGTCAGAATCTGATAGTGGAAAACATGTCTCAACAATGATAAGAAGACAAATCCAAAAACTTGCGAAGCATAGAGAACCATGTCCAAAGTGTGGTATTCAAAGTGTCTACTGTTTAGAGTGTTAAGTTCCACTATAAACAAAAATTAGGTATGCAAAATATATTTTCATAATTGTGTTCCCTTGATCCATGCCTCCAAAAAAAACCTAGCTTCATTTTCCATGCCTTCTCTCAGATTGCTAGGAAAATGAAGTTCTTATCCTTAATTCAATAGGTAAATATGAAAACCGTAAAGGAAAAAAATATATTTTTTGGGGCATGCTTTATCCCATGAAATAATTGAGTTATCTTGATATTTGTGAAGCCCCTCGTCGATGAACAATTTCAAAAAGAACACTCTAATAATTGTAGTAATTCATCAGTGAAAGAAACCAATCTAATGCAATGTAACGCTAACATGAATTTATGTTATTTAATTAATACCTTAATCATTGCTTGATTTTTTTAAATACTTGTAAATACTCAATAGATACCGATTAAAAAGAAAGTGAATTATTTTCCCAAGTGTTAAATGATTACTAGATACTTAAACAAACTAGGGTGCATGTGCATTTATAAATACCTAAATTCAAATTAGGACCCTATTCGTATGTAAACCAATATCTACCGATCTAGAAAAAAATGTAAGATAAGGGTCGCACGAGATGAGGACCAAAATGTTCCTTGTTAAGATTATACAATTATGCTCCATACATGTTTGGATTGTAATACAAGGAGCGTAGAATGTGATCAAAAATAGGGATGGGAAAGTTGATAACTAAAGGATGTTGGGAAAGCTCCAAAGAAAACTAAAAGTTAATAAATATGTTAATAATTTAAAAAAAAAAGAAAAATATACAAATATTTTAGAATCATAAAATTTAATGACTTAAAAAAATCTAGAGGCTATTTTTAAGTGTTTACAAAGAAGAAAAAATAAATATTCATAATTTTTTTTAAGAGACAACAATACACGAACATCTTAGAAATAAAAAATTTAATGACTTAAAAATAAATGTAGAAACTATTTTTATATGTCTACAAAAAGAAAAAAAATAAAAACTTATATTTAAATTTAATTAGAAAAGATTTAATGTATTGGTGAGATACAAATAATTTGTATTCATCAATCCAAATTCTATTTTTATTGAGTCTATGAGTACACTTCCATCTAAATTCATAACTCTAAATTTTGAAAAAACATTCATCAATAATAATAAAAAATCCCTTCAAACAAGAGAGTCCAATGACATCAATTTTGCCATTCTAGGCTGAAAGATGTTTAATAGTATAATAGATTGAGCATTCGGCGATTTTATCATTAGTCAAGTACTTAAGATGATGCGAGTGAATTTTATATTAATGTCGAAATTCATTAAAGTCAAAGAAGGATACGTTTGGCATAGGGATCTTCGTCTGTATTTTGTAAGTGAATCTGAATCTCAGCATGATACTTATACTTGCCCAATTTCACGTCCATCAAAATAACAGTGGAGGAGACCTTAGCGATTTGGATGCGCTATTGATTACATCTTAGGCTTCTGGTTTTATGAGTTATTAGCATTTAGGCGGATCGATTATCCCGAACCATAATACATTTTGAGGACACTAGTCTCATGGCAGGCCTAACAATAACATCCATGGATGCTCACTGTTGGTCTGTCTCTGCCAAAGCGATATCTATTAAGCCAAAGCCGTGGCAAAAGAATCAGCTGAGAAGCCACAGGGTATCTCCATCTCCCTTCTTTACAAGCAACCCAAAGGAATTGAGATTCATGTATAATTCTGAAGATGAATCTCAGTACTATGTGAAGTTAGCTAAGCCCAGATTAAGAAAAAGATTATTTTATGCATTTTTAGAGCCACTATCTGTTGCAGCGCCATTGGACCCTGATGACAGCCTCGTCAATGAAGACTTGAGGCCCACTCGTCCGGAGGAGAGGAGCTTCTCTGGGTGGGAAATGGCCAGCCTGTGGATTGGTTTGGTGGTCGGCGTGCCTTCTTATTACATGGCAGGAAGCCTTGTGGAGATGGGCATGGCATGGTGGCAGGGAATTGCAACTGTCATGGCAGGCAATTTGCTCTTGCTTTTTCTTTTGGTTTTAACTGGGCACCCTGGCACCAAGTATGGGATACCCTTCCCTGTACTGTGCAGGGCTTCATTTGGTATCAGGGGGGCTCATGTGCCCACAATTCTGAGAGGACTTGTGGGCTGTGGGTGGTATGGCATTGAGACATGGATTGGGGGTCAGGCCATATTTGTGCTTCTCAATTCCCTGCTCAAGGGGACTTTCACAGGGCAAGTGATTCCCTGGATTGGGACCAGTGGCCCTGAATTTGGGTGCTTCTTGATTTTCTGGTCTCTGCAGATGATAATTATATGGAATGGGATGGAGAGCATCAGAAAGCTGGAGAAGTACTCTGCTCCAATTCTGATGACACTTTCTGCACTCCTGCTGCGGTGGGCCTATGTGAATGCTGGTGGCTTTACATCTATGCTTTCCATGGGCTCTCAGTTTGGGAAGGGAGGTCTACAGGAGGGCAAGTTCTGGTCGGTATTTTTTCCTTCTCTCACAGCCAATATAGGTTTTTGGGCCACTGTGGCTATCAACATACCTGGTAAGTCCCTTTTCCTCTCCCTTGCAATTGCATAAATATGAACAGCTTAAAACATTTCTTATTCCCAAAGTCAAACCTTAAAACCCTCCTTTCTTAGTTCAAACTTGTTCCTCTTACATTTATTGTTTCACTTTCTTGCTGTCAAGTACTCATTTTCCTCCTGCCATATCTTTGTATTTCAGATTTTACCAGGTATGCCAAGAGCCAAGCAGATCAGGTAGTTGGGCAAGTGGGTCTACCCATTTTTTTGGGAGCTTTCACTTTTCTAGGCCTGGCTGTAACTTCTTCCACTGGAGTAATTTTTGGGCAAGTAATCTCGAATCCAATTGATGTTCTTGGACGAATTGGTGGTATAGTCCCTATTTCACTATCCATCCTGGGAATTACTCTGGCAACACTGACCACAAATATTGCAGCCAATGTAGTGGCCCCGGCTAATGCTTTGGTGAATTTCAGTCCTGGTTGGTTTACATTCAGACGGGGAGCATTGTTGACTGCTATTATGGGAATCCTCTTTCAGCCCTGGAGGCTGCTGCAATCCAGTGAAAGTTTCATTTACACTTGGTTGATTGGATATTCTGCTTTGCTGGGCCCTATAGGAGGCATCACTCTTGTGGACTATTTTATTTTAAGAAAGTGTGTTTTAGATATGAATGATCTATATTCACGCAGTTCCCTCGGGCGGTATTGGCACTACAGAGGATATAATGTCAGTGTCTTGGTATCATTGTTGATTGGTATGGTGCCTGTCATTCCGGGCTTCCTGCACACTGTTGGTGTGTTAAAGCTAAATGCACCCATTTTTGTAATTCTATATAACAATGCATGGTTTGTGAGCTTCTTTGCTGCTGGAATTGCTTACTGGATTCTGTCAGTCTCCACACACCATAACAGGAAGTTGACAAGGTGCAAAGGAAATTGAAAATACATTAGCTCTGACTTTTGCTTATAAAGCACTCGGTAAGAAACACTAAACGTTTGTGTCTGCCTGTAATCTCTTTGTTTCTAAATGTTTGTTTTGATTTTACTGTAGTTTGAGAATATGGTGATGCTATCAGTCGGGCCTCTGCCCTCTCAAGCTTGTAATTATTTTATGACTTTGTTCATTAGAAGATCATTTTATTATTATACCACCCGTTACCCTTATCTGCCGGTTTGGGCATCTGAAATAGTAAACCACAGACTGGTTTCTGTTTACTGTCTATTGCAGTTGCAAATTCTCGGAATTCATTTTGATAGATTGGAAATTGGAATGGTTGCTTTGCAAAAGAAGTAGCAAAACAAAATAGAAAAATTCTGGTCATGTTAACGCCCTCCCTAATTTAGAGTAATTGTAAGACTACTCTGAACATTCAATTCAAGTCAAATCAAATTCATGTGATAGCTTTGTGAGGGCAATACAAATAATTTAATTAATTTTAATTATGTAATTATAAGTATATTGTAGAAATAAAATAATGATAATATTTAATTTATATTTTTCAAATTTAGAAGTCTCTTCCCTTATCGAGTTTAATTCTTTTGATATTCATATCTCAAACACCACATTAAGGTGGTGTATAGCAACGGTGCGAGAGGGGCGCAATTGTGTGCTTGGCCACATTAGCTCAAGGTTGGAGGCAAAGCATCCAAAGACTTTTTCAAGTTCCTCAAGGCCAAACAGGGTTGTGATTAGATCAAGGTCATCAAGTCGGCTCAAACCAAGGTCACCTCCCTCTCAGATATCTCAACGTTCATGAATCACTATCGTCTAGTGTTCAAAGCCCAAGTGGTCTTCACAGAAAGATCTTGGGCATTGTAAGAATGCCTCGACGTGGTTCCTCGCAAAGTTAAAGCCCCTAACCAACGGCTTTGTGACTCACCCATAGAGGCCCTCCATTACATGAGCAATGACAAAGCCCTTGGCCTCGACAATTTTCCATTTGAATTCTATAAAGCTACATGGGCATTTGTTGGGCCAGAAATGCTTCAAGCCTATAAAGAAGCCTTGCAAAACCCTTCTTTTGGAGCTTTAATTAATCAATGTAATATTAAGTTTATATCCAAAGTAGGAGATCCAGAGCTCATTACCAGCGGGTGGCCCATCACCTTGTTGAATGTCTCCTACAAAATTCTTGTCAATGCTCTTGCCAATCGACTCCATTTTATTCTCCCTACAATGATTAGACCTGAACAAATCAGTTTCATTAGAAGAAGGTATATTCTTGATAATCTCATTGCCATTTGGGAGGGCAAAGAATGGGCTCATGTTTCTCGTCAACGAACCATTTTTCTCAAGCTTGACTTTGAAAAAACCTATGAGAAAATTGAATGGCCATTTATCTTAGCTATGTTAAAGGCTTTGGGGTTCGGCCAATATTTTGTTTCAATAATCCAAACTTTACTTTTAGATGCTTCAACCTGCCTAACAATTAATGGCTTTAAGTCTGATGGCATTTTCGTACAATGCTCCATCAGGGAAGGTTGCCCTCTTGCTTTGGTATTATATGTTCTCTCCATGTAAGCTTTGGGATATCTTCTTGTCTCTAAGGTTGAGCAGGGCTTGGTTTGAGGTACCTTTTTACCCGACCGCTCTTCCCAAATCATTAATGGGCATTTTGCAGATGACACTTTCCTTATGTTTAAAGAACAAGAATGAACCTTCCTAGAAGCTATGAAGTGTCTTAATATTTTATGTTTGGCCTCTGGGTTTAGTTTGCAATGGAGAAAGACTCAATGTTTCAGACAAGGCATGATGCATATGCCCAATTGGATTCTCCAATTTAATTGGAAATGGATTGTGTGCAGAGAAAAATTCAAATTTCTTGTCATTCCTCTTGCCTTTGGCTGCTCTTTGACAAAGCTATAGTAGTATGTCATCAATAGTAAGGAGAAGAAGGTTTAATATTGTATTGCCAAGCAGTTATCCTTATCAATGAAATTCTAAATTTGCACCAAGATTCTCATTGCCACCCATGTCTATTATTCCTTCTGTTGGGCTCCTTTAAAAGCATCTTATGACAACATAACTAAAATTCTCAGGGGCTTTCTTTGGTCTAATTCCAAACATAACAAGGGTTTCCATCGTGTGGTCTAGGATATTCGTTACCTTTCTCAGGATAAAGGAGGCACGAGAATTGTTGACATTTATAGACATAATGCAGCATTGTGTGAAAAATAGGTTATTCATGCCATTGAAGATAATGAGACTTGGAAAACCCTGCTAAGGCATTTTTTCCCTATGGGATGGCTAATGGTAAACCCAATTGGAAGAATATAGGCTTCCATTCCCTTCTCATCACTACAACTCCTGTCAAAATTGAAGGCCCTTTTGTTGCCAAAAGTATATGGAAAGCTTTTGAATCTGTCAAGCCACACATGAAATGGATTGGAGATGGTTTTCATACAAGTTTATCTTTCAACAATCATAACATCTACTAGTCTCTTATTATGACATGCAGTAATATTTTATTGGCTAAATGGATGGGAATTAAAGTCCCCATACTCTTTCGGAAAGGTATTCTTCTCATTCGAGATTTGGTTGCTGTCAGGGACTGGGTTCCATGGCCAAATTTGAAAATTAAATTTCAATTGAACGATGTTGACTAACCTTGTATCCTCTGCATCCAAGAGCTTCATACTGATGTTATGATTCACAAGTTAGGAGTGAAACTACCTCTTGGATGGTGGAAGGACTAGCAATGGAATTGTGACACCTATTTTAAAAATTATTCTCTGGGCCTTCTATATCAAGTCATGAGCCCCTTCTCCCTTGCCCTTTGTAAGCTCAATCAGCGTTGGGGGCTTAACTCCTCCCTCAGAGTTTGGCTTACCAGACTTGACAGAAATGGGAATGCTAGGATGGAACCTAAGCTTGCCTACTTTATGTGGTGCCTATTCTATCAAGGTCTCCTGCTCGGGGAGCTGCTCTCTCACATGAGTATTGCTCCTCCCAAGTGTCCTCCTTGCCAACGTCTTAAGTCAATCAAGCACCTATTTTGGTTCTACCCACGAGCTCAATCTGCTTGGAATTGGATCCATAGCCTATTCCAGCCCTATCACCCTGAGCCTTTTTCTTGGTAGCTTGCTTTTGTGGGGGACTCGATGAACTGACCAACTTCTATTGATTTTATGTGTATTTTTTTCAAATTCATTATTATTTCCCAGTTATGGAAGACCAAAAATAATGTTATATTCAATAATGATGAATGTTCTTGTAATTTTTTATATGAATGACAAGGTTTCTCTTATTTCATCATCTTGCATGCAGATTCAATCACAAATGGATAAGTTGCAATAGAAGTCTGCCACCTCCAAGCATTGCTTGACCATAGTAGGAGTGCCCCTTACAATCTGAGTTAGGTGCCACCAGATGGGCTACCCTAGGTGCCACCACTGCCACCTACCAGGTGGTGCAAAAGTCAATCGTGCAGTTGTGTCCACTTATCCCCTCACTTTCATCCCTAGGGAGGGTGGGTGAAGCTCTCCATTGCCATGTGGTAAATTTGAAACAACTCCCTTTCACAGAGGTTCCCCTATTGGCACTGTTAATTAGGCATAGCTTGTTGATGTCTGGACTATTGATGTGACTTTGGACCCCCTGGATTGTTGGGTGGTGTTGGATCCTCTTGTCATAGAGCCTTCTACCTAGGCGACTCTTACACCCAAGGATGATCCTCTGCCTCCTCCCTCAGGGGCTGCAGCTTGTGCTTAATTTATGTGTTGTGTTATAAAATATCGTGCTTAATTTATGTGTAGTTTGGTTTTGAGTGTCGTGAGTTGTCTGGGCTTTTTGTCCCCTGTTTTTCACTCATGTTGAGCTGGGTTTTTTCCTCTGACGAGGAGTTTGAGCCATGAATACCAACCGACTGCTTTGCGATGTAACCTTCATGTATTATTATTGTTTTTTGTATAGTATATGATACCCTGAAGCATTCCAATAGTAAATTTAGAAGTAGTGTTGGTAAATGTATGAAGATGGGGTTAAAAAGTGTATATTTTACAAATAAAAAATTAATTAAGAAGTAAATGTGTATATTACAGAAATGTGTATATGCAAATCATTTAAATGTGGGTTGGTATTTTCCATGTCATAATGATATGTGCTTTAAAACACACCTTATAATGCGTACATGGTATAACACATATGAGTACACGATCTTATTGATGATGTAATGATATTTGTATTTACTAAAACAAGCATTTAAGTACAAGGGTGAGGGTAAGAAGTTAAAGCATAGAGAAATAGGTAACACAAAAAAAACTTTTTCAGGTAGTCTGCATGTTGACAAAAACAAATATTTATTTAAGAAAGACATAATTAGTAGTTGCCTCAAAGGGGCAAGTTATGTCGAAAATGATGTAAAGGATGTAATTTTTTTTCCATATAACAAGATTTTTGTAAAGTGAAAGAGTGTAAACTGATAGTCCTAACACCCACTTGAAATCTATGATCATGGACCACATCTCATCTTTGGTACACAAAGTGTTAAGCAACAATAATCTTATATTTCAGGTAGAGGGGACTGTGGAAAATAAGGTGTGTGTTTCTTCATATGACATGGAAATGATTTGTTTGAGGAGACATTTCATTTCATGGTGAGCTTGAACAAAGACAAAGTATGTGGGAAGAACAAGCCCATACAAAACATGCAAGTGGTGAAATATTTCAAGGTGCTTGGGCAATGATGGTGAGGGGTGATGAGAGGGTATTTCAAGTGAGAGTAGACACTAGAGGGCCCATATTATACACCTAACCCAGATTTAAGGCAATGAATGGATTTGCATGCCCTGCACCCATTACAAAGTGGTATGTAGTTTGCAACGTGATGACATCTTTAATTGGTCATTTTCTATTGTCAAGGGTGGGTGAGAACATCATGAAAGCTTATTTGAATGCGATAGAGCTCCACCTCTGATGTGGAGCTCTAATCAGTATTGTAATGGCATTGACTTGGGGATAAAACATTAGGGTTTCAAAATCTATATTCATATATACTAATTAAAAATATAATATATTATAATATTTATAATATATTATATAGATAATTATATTATATATTTATAACTCTAAATATTATCAAAATATATATAATTCTAATATATATTCATATTTATAATTAAAAAAATTGTTATTAAATACATTAATCATTGCTATAATATAATAATATATTATTACATCAATGGGTAATATAATATTATTATATTTTAATGTTATATATTGTTAAATATTTAATATAATTCATATATATAATCATAAATTTAATATATAATATAATATATTATTATTAATACTATATTATATAAATGTTATATTACTATAAATCACAATACAATAATAAATTATATATAATAATATTACTATATATGGGTAAGTGCACGGAACAAGTGTGTCAAAATGGGTTTTAAGTGGATTTTTTTGTTTTTTGAAAACTAAGAAACCTTAATTTTTTTAGATTATTTGATATGAGTACACTCAAAATTTGAAAATGATATAAGAATATGAGTTGTAACATTTTGAGTTTAGTTTCTAAATTACTATTTTTTTTCTGAAAATAGTCAAGTATAAGTAAGTAAAACATCTAAAATTCAAAGATGAACTCTTTTTTCTCAAAAACTTATAGTAGATAGCCGGCCATGCATCCCCATATTTTTTACTGTCGTTTACCCTTTGGTAAAAAATTAGATAAAATCATCTAGTTTGCAACCTATATATTTTTATAATTTTTAATGAATATTTATTTTTTGTATTAATTTTACAAGTAAATAGACCTTGAAAATTGATTAAAAAAAATGTGTGGTCGACCATGCGCTTCCCAAACTCCCTCTGTGTGTGTGTGTGAGATTAGGCCTAGTTTGCAACCATTTAATATTTTTTACATTTGGATGAATGAAATAAAAGATATATAAGCAAATATAAACATGTATAATTGTGGCATAAAGTGGCATTAAAAAATATAGTTATAAATCAGTGTAGATTGAAACCTTAAAATAATGTGTGAGTGTGTGGAGAGGGAGGGGGAGGCAAGAGGAGAGTGTGCTCAACGTCATAATAATAGTTTTATGAAATGTCTTGGTGAAATTTAGTGTATATCATGGTAGAAGTTATATTTTTTTAAAATTTACAATCAAAAAAACGGATTCGATTGTGTGTGCATGTCCAAGCCTTATGCTCAAGTATCCAAGCCATTTCTGAGTCTCTAGGCATGTTTTTGAAATTATACAAAGTAAAAGTATGTACATCCTATAACACGTACACGCTTCTATTTTTATTGATTTAATGTCATTTGCAATAACTATAAAGATGCAATGCTCCTATTTCATATGATTTGTGATCACTAAAAACATACACAAAGATACATACAATGTTTTCATAGTCCATACAAGTAACTAGTTATTGTTTCTAATACTAAATCCTATGCCACATGGGTGTTTACACTAGAATTAATTATGAATTATAAATAACTCCAATTAAAATTTAAACTGTTGAAATATGATCTAGGATGATATATAAGAAAAAATACAATAAGTAAAAAGATATACATAATTTATAAATTTTTAAAAATAGAAACTAGGGTTAGATAATTGTCCTTGCAATTGATTTATTTCAGATAATGTTAACTTTTTATAAGTTGTAACTAAATTATAAAATATGAAAGCACATATGCATCAAAACATAATGGCTTGTTGCCTATTAAAACAAGTCCACAGGTGTTGAACATGAATGTAGTGTGTTGTTATCTGTTATTGTCACTTTATCATGTGAGATTATGTTTTATATTTGAAAATCTAGGTTTATTCTTTTGTGGTTGAATGTGATATGTTTCTATGCAGACCTTGAATTGATATGTGAAAGACGTATAAAATAAAAACCCTATTCTTGCAAAAGCACACAAAAGAAGATTAAATGTAAAAGGAAGAAAAAATAGAAGAAATGACCAAGTTATCCTTAGAAAACCCTTTGTTAGCTGAGAGTTGCTTACATAGTTCAAAGTGCCTTAGAATGATGTATTTATCCCTTTAGATATCATATGAATATAACTAGAAAATTTGATTACAATAATTGACAAATGATGCCCTCAACCTGCAATAAATAATGTTAGACTTGGCCAAGGATTGTAAAATTGCAATAAAATTGTGATAGAGATCTTTACTAAAAAAAACAAGTGCTTTTGAAATCAAAAAGAGAGATTCCTTGTAATTCATTGATATTTTATTTCAAGTGTGACCTTTGATATGATTTTATAGATAAAATTTTCAAATATTTTTTATAATCAACCTATTTAAATGTGTGAAAAATTTATTAGGAAGCATGTCATTTTAAAAAGATGACTATTATAATGTGGGGGACAAGTGCACACTATTAGATAGGTGCACAAAGCACCCCTATCTACCTATTGTGCACTTTTATTAAAAGAAAAAAGGCTTCTAAAATAAGTGTTATAGTAAAATTATACTAAATAGGGATGAATATGGATGATATAAGAAAGTCTAGAGGATGTTCTCAGTAATTGTGAGACTTTGAAGGATTTATTAGAGATTTGCAGGTTATCATAATGATGAATTATTTGAGCAAGGTAAAGATGTCAAGAACAAGCATTGTTAATCATTTATAGTTAATTTTCAATGTCTACATTTACCTCCTTTTATTTTAGTGATGCATAAAGTTACTAGAGTAAAGGAAATACAAAACTTGAGCATGTGTATACACTTTTTCTTTGTCATAGATATGTGCATGCCCTCTTGTTAAGGCATGTGGAGAAGTGTTGAACATATTACGAATTGAGAGTAATCAAGTTTAAATTTGAAGAAACAATAAAAATTATTGAGTTGGAATTATTATATGCTCAAACCCTCATATAATACTCTATAATTCTTGAAAATATAGGAACTAAAAAAATGGTTTGATAAAGTGCAACAAATATGTGGAGCATCACTAAGCTCAAACGTGGCTCACTTATTGAATTGAAAATAAAATGTGAGAACAAGTACATAATTAAAGTACAACAAAAACATGAATCATCACTAAGATCAAACATGGTACACTTACAAAAGATGAATCACACTATTACAGATAGATCTAGATTTGAACTTTAAATTTGTAAAACTTTGAAACATAAAAATAGATATCTAAAATTTGTATAGTAGTAGCGTGGATATGAATGCATATCATTCTTTTTGTATTGTATATATTATCAATTTGATATTTTGAAAAATATGTTTGCATAAGTGTATCTATGTTAGAGTAGCTATAAGAGTGAAATGCATAAGCAAACTGAATGCCCACACAATTTGAAAATTCTAATTTTTACATATTGTAAATTATCAAATCTAAATGTATTTCTATTAAAAGCTTGGAGATAAGCTCATTATGATGCCCCATTTTTGAGATGAGAAAAATTCTCTATAGATCAATTGTCTCAAAACAAAAAGGGAAAGCATTTTAAAAAGATGTAATCACATAATAGCATTTGAATCTTTGAATCATATTGTGATCTTAGAGATGTAACATTGAAGCATATGGAAAACTTGTAAATTGCATTGCATCATGTAATTTAAATATATCAATGAAATAGTGTATGAAGCATGTAAATAACTTGCAAGTCTTGAATATGTATTGTAAACATAGTATTGAATAGATGAAGCATTAAAACACATAAGTAGAATATGTATCATGGCACCATAGATGTATGTAATAGATAAATAGTAGTGCTTGAAGGCACCATTGTAATCAAATTCACAAAATGTCACACAAGAAGGACCATAAGCCACATACAAGGGACATGTGAATTTTTTTTCAGTCTAAGATATCAATTCCAATTGCACCTATTAAATTAGATGCACCGAGTATGCTTAGGAATAATTGGGTGACTTGCATCCTCTCATTTTAAGATTGTATCTAAGACAATCTAGAGCACAAGTTGCAAGTATGAGGATCCATTAAATAGATTGATTCAAATATATTTTTAAGAGATACAGTGCTACCATTAGAGGTCCAATACTAGTTTTTTCATTGACTCACATAACTTTTACACTTGTAGCTAGTAGCTATACCAATTGTAAAATATTGAATTTTAGGTCTCTACTTCACTTCACTATTTCTAAAGAAAGGAAAAGATCACTTATTCAAAAATCAAAATAAAAAGAGAGGGATGGTAATGAATAAATAAAGTCTTTTGATTAAAGGGGTAATACAAATGATTCTAGGACCAAAACGTTCCTAGCTACAGTTGCACCATTGTATACTAAGTTTCATAATCACTTAGGCTTCAGTCATACAGGGAGAGAGTCTAAGGAGTAAGGGAAAATGCTTAACTCTAAGACTCATTTAATTAATGAGTTGAAATACATTTGTAGTTAATTACACATAGATCGTTATATATTTCTTATAAAGTGAATGTAATCGAAGAACCTAACTAAAATAGCAGAAGCACATCTTAGTTAATGTATAAATTCTATAGAAAAGCACAAATTACAATCCTATAACATTAGTGTTAATCTGTTAAATTAGAAATAAAGTGGAATACCTTTAAGGTAAATAGATATATTTACAAATAAAATTAATTTTTAATTATTCCAATAGTGTTTGTTTGAAAATAGAGTTGACCCTTATAACATACTAGGTAGTGGTATATATAGAAGGGAGAGATGGGTTTTTTCCTCCAAGTGGTATGAGATACCAATCTTAACAATCATGGATTGAAATGATAAAATAAAATTATGTCATAAAATTCCTTGTTCCATAATAGATAAGTTGGAAGTGAATTTCATGGCCCACTAAGGAGCACCTAGGAGAGGTCTAATGTGGATTGCATCCTAATAGTTCTAGTAGGCTCTGTTGAGTTGCCAATGATTAATAGATGAGTTATAACCTCTAAAATTTGACAAAATACTCATGGAGGAGTGTCTTTTCTAGAAATATTATGTGCAATAAGTGTGGGATTACACATTTATTTTACCTCTATAACACTATGAAAGACTGAGGGACAACCCACATGACACTTTTCCAATGTCTTTGACTACTCAGTCATTTGAAAATTACTAAATGTATTTTTGTAATTATTTTATGTCCCACCTTCATGTCTTTCACTTATGTGTTGAAGACAAAATAAGTGTCCAAGTTGAGTTTCTTGGGATTAAGACACTTGTCTATTTGTCGCTTGATCAAGCCCTATGTGGACCTTGCCTTTAGTTTATATAATAAAACTGATCTAGATGATGAGTGATATTTAAAATAACACACACACACACACACACACACACACACACACACACACACACACACACACACACACATTTATAGTATTCTTGGGACCCATCATCATGTCTTGAATATGATTTATCCCATGTTTGCTTTACTCACAATGTGGAAGTTGGCCTTTCCTTATTCTTCCACTAGGATTAACTTTGATTATAGTGTCATTGGTATATTAATCATGATTTAGTGAGATACAGACATATGGCTTGATCTTGTTAGTCTAGGGACTCGTAAGCTCTATTTTGTCCTTTGTTATGTTTATAGGTTATGGCTTAATGAGATGTTGTGACATAGATGACCCTCACTTATTTAGATGATCATTTGTCTTTAGAATATGTGACTTTGCCTATAGGCTTCATTTGAGTGAGATGATACCATGTTTATGACCCTCACTTGTCTAAATGATATAGGGGTCTCAAGACTTAGGTCTGATTTTGTTAGCTATGGGTGAATGGGATCGTGTTATATGGCATGATCCTTACTTATTCAAATGCCACAGACTTTCATGCTTCATTATTTTTCTCTAGAGGAATGAGATGGATACATGTTGAATGATCTCAGAGCTTGGGGTCTCATGAAATCCTCACCTTAACCATTTGATTCAATATAAGAGAGTAATCAAGATGAGGACATGTGGCATAATCTTGATTGCTCGAGTGTTTAAGTGAAAAGGATCTAGAACCATTACCTCATAAGTTGCAAGGAAGTGAGATGAATACATGCATCTCAATCTAGTGAATCGATGGGATTACCAAATATGAATACTTAGTCATTTTGAAAATCCTTCATGAAGAATCTTGGTTATGACATATGTAATGATCTTGGAGCTTGGGGTCTAGCCGTTGGAGTTTAAACTGCATGAGCTAGTTACTCTTAAATTTGACAGTTGTTCTCGGTGCAAAAGAGACATGTGATGAAGGTCTATGCAATAAAACTTTAGTAAAATGAATAATTATGAAAATTTAATTCATATTACAAGGTATCTTTCTGATTTAAAAAGCAAGTGTTGATGAGGTTGATTTGCAAATCCAAAATAATCCTAAGGAGAATCAACAACCTTGGGAAAAAATCAAATTAGCTTAGATAGTTTATAAAGTTGAAATCTAAATTTGATGAACGTCATAGCACTAAAATCCAAACAAATGCATAAAATAAATTCAATAAACACATCCATTTCAACCTTTAGACTCAGGTATTAATCAAATTACTAGAGTAACTATGGGAACACTCAATCAATTTAGAATCAGATCAATACTTCATTCTAAATAAAAAAAACTCAAGATTATGACAATAACTTCTAGCTTAGACTTGGACTGATTTTTTCACAATAAGGCCTTAACATAGAATTTAAGATGAAAGAAGGTCCTCATTTGAAAATTTGAAAGTGGGGAATGTTGGTCACAACAAATGGTGACTATTGCGGGGAAAATGTTGCCTCAATATTTCAAATCAAGACTACAGTTCTCCATTTTAAACTATGAGATTCATACTTCCTTTCATTTTGATATTTTTTTTGCTTGATCCAAGAGGTTTGGGGACAAATATAGACAAGGTTTAGGAATGGTTTTATGCACTCTTTGCACCAAGAAGGTCCTTTGTGTGCTCAGTGATTTGACTATGATTGATATGTTCTTTTTAAGTGTTGTGATGACCTTTATTGAAATAGGGTTTTTCTCAATCCACTTGTTCAATTTTGAATCAATGACTCCTAATCATTTTAATGTCTAAAGAGAAGTTCCTTTGTTTATCACATTTCTCAATAATGGGGGCCCACATTCTGCCTTCCAATTCTAAGACTATGTTTTTAGTGCCTTGTTAATTTTGAAGTGATCAAACTTGGGAGCATAGCGACCAAAATTTAGATTAGACTCTATCTTATCATAAATGGATCAACTGATTCTCAATTTGAATCATGGGAACAAGGTACATCTATTGTAAGGTTAGAAAGGGAAAATAAGGTGTAAACAATAAAAATCTCCAAAGTAAACAAACACATGCAAAACAATAAAAAATAGGAACAAAAAATTAAAACCATGATAAAACATAAGAAAACATACAACTAAAGTAAACTAGCTAACTCTAATCTAATATTTACATCACCAACCTTTACCCTAGGGGATATTCTAAAATTGCATTAGAAGGGATATTTGAGAATTAATGATTCAAGAAATGTCCATTCATAGGAAATTAGAGGTCATTCCCTTCAAGGTCTTTCAATCAAAATGTGTTTTGCCCCAATAACTTAGAGATATGGTATGGGCCAAGCCAGAGTGGGTCAAGTTTTAAATGTTGCTATTTCTTCTTGTGTGTTTTGTCTCATAACAAGACTAAGTTTGCTATATGAAAGGATTTAACCTTTTACCCTTTATCGAACCATATCTTGAGTGTCACTTGATTTCTATTGAAGTTATGTAGAGCCTCTTCTTGTGCATCCTCTAATTAGACAATGTCTAGCAACTTTGAGTTTTCCTTCTTAGTATCTTCCATGTAATCTTGAATAAACTTGTAAGTTTGAAAATCAAGGGTCACTGGGAAGATGGTATCCAACCCATATATCAATAGTAAATGAGAGTTTGAGGGATTGCTTATATCTGGTGTGGTCATCCCAAAGAGTATATTTCAATAATGAATTCCAGTCTCTAGGATTTTTTTTATAGACTTATAGGGGGCATAAATTAGGATCTTATTGGTTGAATCAGCGAAACCATTCCCTTGTGGGTAGTAGTTTAATGACAACCTCAAGATAGCCTCATTTTTATAATCCTATTTAGTAAGCTCAAATGTCTGAATCACATGTTTATTGTCACAAACTAGAGAGACTAGGGTGCTAAATTGTGTTATGTTTTCTTCAAAGAACTTGATGACTTCCTTGAAAATGTTGTTCTTAGTCACCACTACCTCTATCCATCTTTTGCAGTAATCAATGGATGTAAGTATGAATTTATGGTCAACTGATGAATTTGCATTGATGACTCTAATGAATTCAAGTCCCCATTGAGTGAACTTACACTCTTTTATCATAGGCTACAAAGGCATTGTAACGTGAACTTCCTTCTTGGTGAAGGTCTAGCACTGATGACACTAACATACATAAGTGTGGACATCTCTAAAGATAGTGGGCCAATAGCACTTAGTTCATATAATTTTGTGCCCAGTTGTAGTCCATGAAGGATGGCCACTACCCAATTTCTCATGAAAGCCAATCATGAATTCCTTAGCTTCTTCTTCAAATAAACATCTGAGATAGATGCATTTTTAGTTATTTTTTATAGATCATTCCTTTATTCAAAATCTAGAAAAATGATTTTAGCCTAAGATCTCTTTTCTATGTATGATTGAGTCTTGGAGGAGGATTTACATAAAGGAGGTAGTGGACAATTGGATCATACCATGTGATCTTCGGGTTGATTTTAGTGATCAATTTAGTAAAATATTGGCCTCAAACCAACTTGATAGGTTTTATTTCAAGGTCATACTCTTGTAGCTTGGCCATACATTGACCTCTACATTCTCTTAGCTCATTTTGCCTTGACATTAGTTGTATAGTTGGGTCTAAGATGATGACATGTACCTTATTTCTAAGAATGGAGTGCCTAAATTTATTCACAACCTTGACTAGGGTGTAGGCATGTTTTTCCAAGGTGGAATATTTTAGATTTGCATATTGAAAATTTGTGCTTATTAAATTTATTGAGCGCTCATATTCATCTATCTTTTGGGTGAGTACTACAACTATGGTGTGATCTAATGCAAAGGAATAGAGGCACAAGTCCTTCATGTAGTCTAGGTTAATTAAGAATAGTGCATGTATGATGTATTCCTTGATTTTTTAGAAGGCTTCCCTAGCTATAAGAGTCCACTCTGCTTTATTTATTTATTTCAACATTGTATTCAAAAGGTTTGAAAAACCATATATGAATTTACATTCAAAGTTAATCTTACCAAAGAATGAATTTAATTCATTTTTACTATCAGTAAAAGGTATATAAAAAATCACATTAACATGCTCAGGGTCTATAAGAATACCTTCCTTTGTGATGATGTGATCGATAATCTTACTTTTGGCAACACCAAATATGATTTTATTTGAGTTAAGTGAGATACCATAAATTTTTCACCTTTTGAATATCTTTTGTAGATGATGAATATGAACAAACCTAAATTTTGAAAAAATTGTCAAGTTATTGTTGATATTTTTGTCCCAAAAATGTTAAAATGTCAAGTAACCTAAGGGAGACCCATTGATTTTTTATAAAAATGCTTTAAAATGACCCAAGACACTCATTTCATTAAGACAACAAAAACTAGAGATTGGAATGCAATTTGCAATTTACAATTTGTAATTTGCAACTTGCAAACTTGTAAAGTGCTTCCCAACCTCCACTTTTTGCTATACACCAAGATGATAGAAAATGAATACTGGAATGCAATTTACAAATTGCAAAATTTCTAATTACTTCCCAACCTCTGTTTCTCACACCACTCACGCCTAGTGGAAACCAAAACCTCACTCACAATTTGTAACTTGTAAGTTGCAAATTACAAATGAAGTTTTGCTTCCTTCAAATCACATACCCTAAAAAACCAGAGATTCGAATTTAATTTTCAACTTGCAAACTTTAAAATTGGTTCCCAACCTTCACTTCTCATACATCACTCCAACCAAAAATAGGAATTCCAGTTGCAATATGTAACTTTCAAAGTTAAAAATTACAACTCAAGTTCTGCTTCCCATAGACTACCCTTCCTATGGAATCTAGAACTCCAATTACAAATTTCAACTTACAAAGTTGAAAATTGTGCCTCAAGTTACACCTTCCCATTTTTAAAGAACTAAGCCATCATGTGAAATGTAGAGGTCAAAGTGTAAATTGAAAATTTTCAAAGTTATAAAGTTGATCCCAAACTTTAGATCTCTTGCCAACCATCGACCTATGAACATTTATTATAGAGGTTATATATAAATATAATTAGGGTTAATCAAATTCATTGCTAATTTTTTCAATTTTAGTTTGGAGCTCTATGACCCTGCTAGTAACTTTGATCCACGCATTAGACCTTGAAATCCATGCAACCATGCATTCATGCCATGACTCCATTATTTCCCACCTACATGGTATTCCTCAATCCCTTTGTGTTTTTTAGCTATCATTTTCCTCTACCAAGCTAAGATAAGTTGTTTTCTTTTCATTTTCTTCCTATCTAGTTATAAATTTAGGGGTTACTTTGCTTAAAAAATGTTGATTAGGGTTTTATCTTGACTACTTAGTGTCATTTCAAAGAATCATCGAGTCATTTCCATCCATTTTTTTTCATTATAAAATATAGGGTTTCAATCAAAACCAATCGAATATTCCAAACAAGATTCCCTACATAGTCTCCATAGACTTTTCACATGCACAGAGTAATTCCAAAATTCATGGGATTATCACCTACATCTACAACCCTATATCCCCATGAACTTTTCATGTGCACAGATCATTTACAAAACCCACTAGAGTTTTCACCAAAGATTGCAAGTACATTTTAAAACCACCATCTCTGCCAGACTTTTTCCATACAATAGTAACCATAATCTTTGCCAAAGCTTTCACTTGGGTTTTATACCTTAAAAACCCACCAAATCTATAGTTTTTTTTCCCATAGTATATTCTATAGAATCCATGTTTATAAAAGATATGAAGTTCAAATCCAAGGGACTCAATATCCCACTAAGCTTGGAATCCAATGTAAATGAGATAATAGACACATACCTAAATCACATTGACCTAGGTGATTTATAGACTATAGTAAATGCTAAATTTAAAAATGACTGGATTTAGAGAATTTATGACTGTGGGCTACCCCAAGAAACAACCTTCCCCTATCAGTGTAGATCCCTAAGATGGTGCTCACATTGGAAAATCACTATGATTATGAGAAAAGAGAAGTACTGAATGATAAAGGAGAAATAATTATGAACTTGGACCTAGAATTTATAGACTCAATGCTCTTAATACCTGAATATGAGAGTTATCTTGATATAACTATTGAATCATCAAAAAAATTATATCAGGACAACAAAACTATATGTCAAAGGGTAATGGATAAGTAATGGTTAAAGGTCTCAAGGTCTACATTCACAGGATTTTCCAAAACATTGACAAGAATAGATTTCAAGGATGAAGTGGGTGATCTCATCATACTAATGCATAGAATCACCAAGAACCTCGATGTAAAGCACTTCCAAGACTATATGTACAAATACATATGGGTAATCCACTAAAATAAGTAGTACATCCACTGGGCATATTTGATAAGTGACTCCATCCACAAACAATTGATGGAAGTCCATAATATAGAGAATTTCTATATGACTTCTATATAGTTTACATATTATCCAAGGGAAGATCCATCATAGGATTAAATAGAGTATCTAACCAAGCAAACAAAGTTTTTAATTATTGCCTTGACCTCACTCTTGAGGAAAGTAGGCAACACTTTAGAATAGTAAATGATGCATTCATCTACTGCATCATATTCATGTTTGACAAAGAGCTAGAAAAGAAGAGTTTCTCTAATTTTTCCACTTCAAAGATTACGAACTAGGGATATTATTTCATCTAATTCCCTAGATTCTCATACATTAGAGTAGAGGGATTCAATAGTTGTCATTACACCCTCTCAAGGTATGTGAGTGACAAATGGGCTTTAATGGAGATTTTGAGGCAACTGACAGAGACTCGTAAGTTATTATCTAGCAAACACAAGGTGGGAATCAATTTCTCCATTTGCATAGGGAAGTACACATGTCCTTCATTATCTAAATCAAGTGTGTAGATGCTGAAATGACACAAATGACCTTGAGGACTCTAGAGGGAAGGTCATTGTATGATGTAAATGAAAACATTACTAATGCCTTTGGGATCTCAACATATTACCATGTCCCCTATTATGAATACTACTAGGAGGACCTTCAAGATGAATAAGTGAGACTAAAGGAGGATGACCCTAGATCAAATCAAGTCTTTTAACATGGAACTAGTCCTTGAGGATTAGGTAGATGATGAGTCCCCAATAGACAAGGTCTACTATGATAATAAGATCTATGCTCAACCCCTTCCAGCAATAAGGTGGTTTATTCTTGAATCCTTCTTATTAATGGATAGAACCACCAACATAATAAATATAACAATCAATTGGATGAGAAGTAAATGGGTCAAAGTGACCAAAGAAATAGTGAGCATCAGTGAGAATCTATGAGAGTTCAAGGAGAAAGGAGTACCACCATCAGTAGGAGTACCACCATTAGTAAAAGGTTATATTAGTAGAACCCTCTTAGAATAGGTAAAAAGGCAAGTGGTCTCCCATAAGAGAAATTAAAATTCAAAGGCCAAGAGAGGAAAATCAAGCATCCAAGGAGAAATAACAGATCAACCAATAGTGATTTCATCTGAAGATACAACTGCTATTAAAATACCAATATTTTTTACTCCCATCTCAGTCATAGTCTCTACTCCTATCTTTGTATAGTCCCTCCTCCTATCTATATCATTCCATCAACTTCAACACCTCCTCCTCCTATCTCCACTCCACCTTCACCTCAATCAATTACCCCCTTCATTCCCACCAACACACATGTGTCAGTAAATCCATTGTTGATAGTTTAATCAATTCAATTAGACACTCAGGTTTCACTTCCACTTCCCCTTCCATAGTTTCACTCCCTTATTATACAATTCCTTCCATATCATCTCTAATTACCACCTCCACCCCATTAATCATTAGCACCACAAAACAATATTTAGTCATCCTGACTACAATCCCATTTGCCATCCCATCCTCTAGGACAACTACTACTTCATTTTCATCCCCTATCACCTTTCCCATTTCATCAAATTTGAGTGTCCACAAAACACTAATTGATTCATTCATGGCTTTGGATTCCACACTCCCACATGTTCCCCTTTTTCAACTCCTTATGCCTATCCCTCCGTTAGTGTTATTTCCATCTCCCACACCCACAATAGACACATCCATTTCCATTTCACCCATTTATTTCATTTCCACAATAACCCTAACTCCCACAAAGGAGTTCAAGGTAGAGGAAGTCATTGATATAAATATGGCCACTCAACCCACAAATGGGGAAGAGATTGGTAAAACATCAGCCAAAGATTAATGGTTATAATAGTAATAGACTTAGCACTTGTCATCATAAGTAATAGTACAACAACTTCAACTATAGATTCATAAGTGGCAGTGTTGAGATAATAGGATGCCACTCCTAGTTGGGTAGTACAGATAGTGGGGAAGAAACATAAATAGATGGTGTCCCCAGGCACACTTGATTTTGGCCTCACAAATGTATTTAATAAATATAAGATAACTCCTAGAGCCATATCAATAATATTATATGATTCAGTAGGGGATAAGTATGTAGAGATTGTAGTCCCCCCACTAGATAAATAAAAGGAAGATGTAGTGGTGGAGGATTACTAGATATCAAAGGCTTACCTTGGTCATATTACAAGAGATGGATTGAAACATGATGTTCAATCCAACATTAATTCTCTTTTTGATAAAATGGATAGTGATAAGGTCACTAAGGATGAATTGAAGAATAAAGTTAAATAATTGACGATTGCATTAAATAAGTTTATCAATCCCACTACCCAACCAACATAATCTATTACTCAGATTACAAACCAAGAGACACTTAATGTAGTAATAGAGATTGGCAGTATGGGAAGGGATATAAAGGACTAGGTAGAAGAACTCATTTCAAAGGGAAAAAAGGTTATTAAATTAGTAATGGATTACTACAAAGCCCTGAAGGATAGATGATCAAATTTGAGAGAATAAATAAGCAAGTATCAAGAGGAGATAGAAAGATTGGACCTTTTCTATCTAAAGTTGACAACTATGGACACAATTGAAACTAACATCCTCATTGCAGAAAAGATATTAAAAATGATGTAGAGCATGAGGAATTGGATAGAGTCGCTCAATTCATGATAAGAATAATCATGGAGAGTACGAATAAAGCTAAGACTATACATGACAAGGTTATAGATATGCTTTATGAAATTAAATACTTGTTGAATAAATTGACATGTTAAGAAACAAATCATCAAGACTAGATCCTTTCAGCATAGGAAGTTTGAGACAAGTTCAAAGGAGTGGTCAAAGGAGAGTCAACACGATACACAACATTCATATTTAGACCACTTTATTAGATACAAGAATACATTGGATCAAATGGGAAAATAAACTCAAGAATACAAGGTTACACAAAGGGAACTCTCTGACACAATTATAAAATGTGAAATAAGCCTCTTCTACTCTTTTGGTCTTGATGAAGATCATATCCTAGATATATTCAAGAGTTTTGATGCATATATTGAGAAGACACATGTAAAGAAGGATAAAGAGTCTTCAAAGGTTTTGGTTGTAGATTAATTCTTTCTATCACAAACATTCTATATATTGTATTTTGTTATTGTGAAAAATATTGTAAAGTTGTAGATTGAAAATTACAACTATCATTTTGATGGGTCTTTTTGAGAAAGAACCACTTGTAATTTCCATGTTCCTTTTTGATAGGTTGAAAGTTGTAAAAATCAAACTTGTAAATTACACTTTCTTTTTTGACAAGATTGAGTTACTTAATTGAAAAAACACATATTTTAAAATGCATTTCCATTTTTGTCAAAATTGTGTGACTTGAAATTTGTAAAAGTCCCAATTTAAAATTAAAAGTTAGGTTTTGTAAAAATAACCTAAAGTTAACTGAAAGCTATCTTTTGCTCTAAGTTTGAGTTTCATTTTGGCACCTCATTGCATGGAGAAGATACAATAGATCAACTGAAGAAGAGGGAGACATTGCATGAAGATTCCCAATTTCCTTCATGCATCCAGTAGTTTTTATCACACCCAATAATTGGATGCTCTTTTTTCCACTTATTTACCTTGCCAAGGACACCATTACAATTGAAGATCACATCCCTTTGCACGGAATTTCAGATTTTGCTTGATTTTGAATTAGGCATGGAGTTTTTGTTAATTACATCTCTTCCAAGAGAATTTTTGTATAAATATGGGTACTATGGTGTACCCTATTTATATTTTTTGTGTTGGAGAGATTATTCTACATTTTGAATAAATTATCTACATACTATAACCTAGAGAATGAGAGTAGATTGAAGATTTGCCTTTCTTATCTATATTATCTTTATGTATGCAAGGTATTTATCAAATTTGTGGATGTTTTTATTCTTATTTCAATCATGAAATTTAATTTGTAGTATTATTTTTCCCTTTTGAAAGATCATTTGATAAAAATAAAGAATCTTATCCCTTATATGAGAAATACCCAAATATAACCTTTAATTTCACATTTGCATGAGTTTGTGCTGCAATAAATTTTGATATATTTATTATTATATTGTGTTCATTTTAAATAAATCATTAAAATCTACTAAAAATATTTGGTGCATTCACCATTTCTAGTTTTGTAATTTCATTTATAAAACTCTTTTCTCTTAGTCAAACCTTAGTTTAGAAGCAAGATCACTAAGAAGTAGAATTTCCACATGAGTTGGTATTTTATTAATTTTACTAAATTTAGTGAATCCAAATTTCTCTAAAGGTTCAACTCAATTCACCATGTTCCTATAGCTTAAAGGTGATCCCATTGTTTCATTAGATTTTTACACGGCACGTTACAAAATCAAGATAGGTTCAAAATCTATGTGATAACAGTTTTTGGCATGCTCGATGGGATCTAAAAATTATTACTAAAGAGATTGGTTCTATTGTCATCAAGCATTGTATGAGTCCCACACATATTTAAAAATCACTTGATGACTCTATTGACTTACAGATTCAGGAAATCAAAGTTTATGTATGCCAAAGAAACAAACAAGATCATCTACCAAAGGTAAGAAAGTTGATTTTTTAGAATTATCATGTCCATATAAAAAGAGATCAAGATCATTCATAATTTACACTAGATTATATCATGAAAATTTATTTGCATCTCCTTCAAATATCCCTAGCGATTTCATACCTCCCATTATGGCTATGAGAAATTTAAAAAAATTAGCCTTCAATGGAGGTAACCCACTTCAGTTGGCCTAGTATGATGATATACCTACCTCAGCTTTAAAAATCCTTTCATATTTTATTGGTGAAACTTCCATCACTCCTATGGAGCATATACAAGACATTTCTAATATTTTTTCAATCCATAATGTAGTATAAAATAATTTTACAATCAGACTCCTAGTCTCCTCTTTTAAGTGTAAAGCCTTGCAATGGTACAAAGGCCTACCTCTTAATTCCATCCATGTTTGGAATGATTTGGGAACTTCACTATGTACATAATTTGAAGATAAGAGTGACCACCTCTCCTTGGTTGAATAATTGACTGCTATTCAATGGGCTCCTCATGATTTCAATGTTTACTTTCAAAAGATATGGAATAGAATTCTAGTATTGGTCAAGCCAACCCCAAATAATGATTTTCTATATTATTTAAGATCTTTTAATAGTGATATAGATGTTATAATTCAGTTAATGGGTGGTACCACACTCTCCAATGCCTATGAAATTACAATAAGAGTATAAAATCGATTAATTCAAGCTAGAAAGATTGCCTCAAGGCCACCAATGCCTCTATTTCTAGAAATACCTCCTAAACAACCTATAATTGCTCCAATTCCCACCACAAGAAAATTGCCAACTTTAACTCCCACTCCTATTGATGATTTATATGAAGTTAAGTCACTACTTAAAAGTTTTGGAAATGAGTTAGTAGCAATGAAAATACAACAATCCTATAACTACAAGTGTTATTAGCAAGCTAATCAAGCATACCAACCCAATAGGTAGCCATACCAAGGCAATTCACAACCACAAAGCCAAAATATGCAAGTAAAAACTCCAAGCATTTGTGTTCTACCTGCACTAAGATCTTCTAAATATATTGTATCTATTCAGAATAACCTAGCTCAGGAGTACGAGTGGTGTTATCCTTGTGCTCAACCACATATTCAGAATATTTGTCCTAATGGTGTCATCAATCAAGACTTGATGGTGCAAGGAATATCAAATGTTCAATAACAAAAAGAAGAAGACACTTCCTAGAAGAAAGATACACAAGAACCTACTCAAAATGAGGCTACTCTTTTGAACTAGCAAGAGGAGGACTTTTATGGTGTAAATCCGGAGGCATTATTTTATGGTGGTGGTTCAGTGGAAAAAAATACACATTCAAATAAAAGATTAATATAAAATGATCAACCCCCTAGGGTGGAACAAGCTACAACTTCCAAAGTTGTAAAAGAATCTACAAAAGGCAACACAGTATAAAGGCCACCCTTTATGCCAATGGACCAATCAAAATCAAAAGTGTTGACCCTGAATGTTGTGAAAGAAGACATAACTCTCATAAAGGTACTAGTGAAGGTTAGGAACATTCTCTTCAGTATTTTTGAACAAATGAAGAAAACTAATTTGAATGTCACTATGTGGGAATCACTATCCATTCCATCATAAAGGGAGTTGCTACAAAAATCTTTTAAAAACTTCCAAATAATAGACAAAGTTATGACAAAGGGACCTAATGCTACAATTAAATTAATGTCAACCATAAATTGACATAAAAATGATTTAAAATGGTAAACCTCACCTTTTCTATCTTTCACTCATAGTTGGGAAGCATCTCATTCATAATTGCATGGTAGACTCAGGGGCTAGCAATTTTATTGTGCCCAAAAAAATAGTTGATGCTCTTGGTATTAAGTATACACCTATCTCAAAAGGTGTGGTTTAATTGGATGAGACTACTATTCAAATAGTCGAGACAATAAAAGGTTTAAACCTCACCATCCACACATGTCCAAGCTTATCAATTTCCCTAGATATCTTAGTTATTAATCTCCCTCTTATTTTACCATTTGCCTTTCAAGAGACTTCACATCAAAAATGGGATGTTATCTATCTACTAATCAGTCTCACAAGTTGCTTAGGATGAGATATGTAAAAAGAGTAACAATAAGAGTTGAGCCAATTTCTAAAGACCATATTGAGCCATATACTCTTATCCTTGTGGACATGAATTACACATTGTAGGACTAGGAAGAAGAGATTGATCATGAAGTTCCAACACCCATAGAAGATATCCCAAACATTCATTTGGATGAATGGGGATCAAATCTCCAATTTGACCCTTGTGATTATGTACAAGACTTTAGTTTAGATGCACTAAAAATGATTCAATTGCATTTGCATTCATGAAAATGGTTCAATCATCTTGAATATTGTAAAACAAGATGAAGATCTTTAAGGAATGTGGCAATTTTTATTCGATGGCTCAAAAAATAGGAATGGTGCAGGTGTAGGTATTGTTTTAATCTCTCCATAGAAAGAGAGTTATTTATATTCTTTCAAACTTTAGTTTAGATGCACTAACAATGTAGTTGAATATGAAACATTGATTCGAGGTCTATAATTAGCCAAGGAAAGAGGGATAAAGACCCTTCAAGTATTTGGTGATAGTGAGTTGATTGTTCACCAAGTAAGATCCAAAATCATAACCAAGAACAACTTGATGAGATCTTACAAACATAGGGTTTGGGACATATTAGAAGACTTTATCACTTTAAACATTTAATCAGTACCAAGAGCACAAAACAAAGATTTTGATCATATGACCTTAGTAGGATCCTAGTATAACCTACTAAAAAAAATAAATAAGAAAAACAACTAGCATGTAAAGTTGATATTAAGGCCATTTATTCTTGATAATACAACTACCTAGTAAGTCTTTGATAATGATCAACAAATTGTGAATTTTCTAAGAGAAGAAGTTGAATTCTTTGATAAAAACCAATCAAGACTCCAAGATCAATATGGAGATCAAATCATTCTGTTAAAGATGACCAAATTACCCATAGGACTTGTAACTTTGGAGAGTATCTTCAATTTAGATGATCAACTGAAAGGTGAAAAAAAGAACATCATAGTCAATGAAGAAGACTATGAGCTAATAGTAATTTCAAATGGTAAAACATTAAAGATTGGAAAGGTTTGTAATGATTCTAAAAAATAAGGTTTTATTGTGTCAAGAATTTGATGATAACTGTGCTTGGAGTTATCAAGACCTAATAAGGTTTGACCCTAGCTTAGCCCAACACACAATAGAGCTTGACCCAAATACCAATGTTGTTAGACAAAAATAGAGACCCATAAATCCAAAAATAGAACCCTTGATAAAGAGTGAGCTATCCAAACTAATAGAGGCTAATATAATTTTCCCTATCAAACACTCATCCTGCATTGCTAATTTCATCCCTGCAAAGAAAAATAATGGTGAAATTAGGGTTTATGTAGATTTCAGGGACTTGAAGAAAGCATCTCTAAGGATAATTATCCCCTTCCACCCATGGAGCAAATTCTTCAAACTTTATCATTATTTGAAAGGTTTTCCCTTCTAAATGATTATTCTGGATATAACTAAATCTCGATGCAAGAATAAGACTAGTTCAAGAATTATTTCACTACAAAATGGGGAACATGTGCATATAAAAAGATGCCTTTTGACCTAACTAATTTTGGTAATACTTTTCAAAGAGCCATGCATATGGCTTTCAGAGGTTTGATAAATGAGATGATCTTGGTATACCTAGATGACATCATGTTTATTCAAAACATGTTGATGTACACCTAGATTACCTTGGGAATTTTTTTGAAAGGTGTAGAGAATTTGGGGTTTCTCTCAATCCAAAAAAGTGTGATTTCATAGTTCATAAAAGGAAACTACTGGGACACATTGTTTCAAAAGAGGGTCTTGTAACAGACCCAGATAGAACAAGTGTTGTATCTACATTAACACTTCCAAGCCATAAAAAGGGATTAAAAAGTTTCTTAGGAAAGATCAACTTTGTAATAATATTTGTTCCAAATTTTGCCTCTTTGGCGAAGCCTCTTATTGCAATGCTTAAGAAGGGTATCATTTTCAGCTAGATACAGGAAGGAAAAGAAAGTTTTAAAGCCATTAAGCAGGCTATTTCTCAGGCTCCTACCCTGGTCAACCTCAACTATGAAAAATATTTCATTATTTGTTCTTTTGGAGGTGAAGGTAACATCTCAGCTATTCTAACCCAATAGAATAAATAACAATTAGAATAGCCAATATCTTTTTTCAGTCAATCCTTGAAGGATTATGAAGAAAAATATAGTTTCATGGAGAAACAAGTATATGTTGTAATCAAATACCTCAATAAGTTCATGTATATGCTCTCCAATAATAAAATTCAATTGATGGTTAGTCACCAAAGTGTCAAAGAGTTCCTTATAAGTTGGGAAATAAATGAAAAAAGAGCAGGATGGATCACAAAAATCATGGAATATGAGGTGAACATCAAAATTACAAAACTTTTAAGAGGAAAGGGCTTATTTGAATAGTTGGGTTTTGATATTAGGATTTTTGAAGTAGTATATGATGTAGTGAATGCTTGAAGTACATCCCAACTAGCCACTCCACCTCTATTCAATAGTTGGATCCTTGACATGACAATCTTCCTATAGATTGGTGAGTACCTATATGATTTTCAGTAGTCTAAAAAATGTATTTCAGAATCCAATCCATTCCTTATGTTCTTATTGATTGAATGTTATTTAGGAAAGATATGATTGGAGTCATGCTAAGATGTATCAAGCATAACCAAGTCCCCAAGGTGCTCAAAGAATTTCATGATGGTCCATCATGTGGACACTTAGTAATTGTATGATATGCCTAGAGGGTTTGTAAGATCTATAGGTGCAAATCGTGGCCAACATCATTGACAATCTTCTTAAGAATATTGAGAATGGTTTTTTTTATATGCCTCTACTTAGCCATTACCTTTTAGGTAATATGTGATGGAAAAATGTTGAGTGATGTTGTACTCGGCATAGAGTGCTTTAACATCCTTGTTTTTAAATAATTCACCATTATCAAATATAATGTCAAATTGGTACCATAGTAATAGATGAGATGGTTGAAGATGAATTTGAAAATCTATTTTCCATTCACGTAACTAAGGGGTATAGATTCAACCCACTTAGTGAAATACTCGGTGGTAGTAAGGATGTGTTTATGGCCATTAGATGAGGTAAGGATAATATTTCCAACAAGATCGAGTCCCCATGTTGAAAAGGCCATGGTGTGAGTATCAATGTAAGTGTTATGGCTGAAGCATGAATCAAATTAGCATGCCTTTGACATTTATCACATCTTTTGACATAATCGAATGCATCTGCTTCCATAGTTGGACAATAGTAACCAACAAGTGGGATATTTTTGGTAAGGACAACCCCATTGGTGTGGGTTCCACATATCCATTCATAAACTTCCCTTAATATGAATGAATCTTCTATCAAATTCAAACAATGAAGCAAAGTTCCATCAAATATTCTACGATAAACGGTTAGGCCAAATAGGGTGTATCGAGAGGCTTGGTGTGTAAAGGATTTTTTTTGTTTACATGATATGTCTGGTGGAAGGATGTGATCATGAATGTAGTTATATAGATCTGAATACCAAATAGAACTAAGACCAAAAATATCATAGATCATTATAATGGTTGAATTTTTATGAGCAGGTGCTAAAAGATGTCCAATGAGAAAGTGATAGTATTTTTCCTTGTCTGTGTTGAGGATCAAAGAACTAATGATAACCATGACATATTTTATCCTATTATTGGTTCAAGGTATGTGTTCAAACTAAATATGGTAAATTTATTTCTTGAGAATGTCCACCATGGCCTTGTATGGTACCAACTTATCATCTTTGGTTTGAAAGTGGTCTGTAACTTGATTGATGATTAAATAAGAATCACTATGACTCACAAGATGTTGAATATTCCATTGTACTACTTGATAAAACCTTGTAATGAGTGATTCATATTTGGCCATGTTATTGGTATAAGGAAAGATGATAAAAAATGATTTGGGAATAATATCCCCTTGTGGTGTAATAAATAATAGGCATGTCCCTAATGCATGAGATGTGAATTACCCCACTAAAATATAGCTTCAATGCTAATCCTCAAGAGGTGTTTTTATGATGGTCATGATGGACTCATCTGAGAATGCAAAAGTGAGTGGTTCATTATCTGAAAGGGGAGATTATACAAGCTATTTTGTAATTACATGTCCCTTTACGGCCTTATAATTAACATAATCAATCTCAAAGTCACTTAGCAACATGATCCATTTAGCCATCAGCCCTGTAAAGATATTTTAGATAGTAGATAATTGAGTGTATCTACTTTGGCAATGACTATGGTCTTATCGTTAAGCATGAAATGATGCATCTTTAGGGTGTCAAAGACCATATCTAAAGAATATTTTTATATTAGTGTATAGTTATATTCATATGATTCTAGTATACATCTTAAATAATACATGACATGTTCTTTCCCATTTTCATCATGATGAGCTAAAAGTGCTCCCAGGCTTTATCAATGGTAGATAGGTATAACAAAAATGGCCTCCTTGGAATTGATGGTAATAAAATAGGTGGATTGGAAAGATATTCCTTTAGATGCTAAAATTATTTTTGACGTTATTCATCCCAAAGAAATGTAACACCTTTCTTCAATAATTGATTGAAGGGATGGCATTTATTGGCCAACTATGAACTGAAGTGTCAGATAGACTAGATTTTGCCCTATAAACTATGGAGTTACTTCAAAGTGAAAGGTGGTAGCATCTTGGTAATGGATTATAATTTGGTAGGGTCAACTTCAATACCTCAATGAGAGATAATAAATCCTAACAATTTTCTTGAAGTGACACTGAATATGTGCTTCTTGGAATTAAGTCTAATCTTGTACTCATAAAGCCTTTCAAATATTCTTCATAACATGGCTAGATGATCTGCATGGGTCTTTGATTTACCAATATGTCATCGATATAATCTTAGATAATATCATGCCTAATTTCATCAAATATAAAATTCATAGTTCTCTAATATGTGGCCCCAACATTGTTTAGGTCAAATGGCATAACTTGATAATAAGACATTCTCCAAGGAGTGGTGAACATTATTTTATGTTGGTTTTCTAGCATAATCTTGATCTGATTATATCTTAAAAATCCATCCATGAGGGACAACATTTCATACTTGGATGTGGATTCAACTATCATGTTGATATTTGGTAAAGGAAAGTCATCTTTAGGGTAGGCCTTATTGATGTCTCTAAAATTAGTGCAAATTTTGATCCCTTTTAGATTTTTACTAACATGCATAATGTTTGAGGTGAATAATTGATTGGTCTAATGCATCTCCCTTCCAAGAGTTTTTCCATATCTTTTTTTACTAAAACAATAATAAGAAGATGCATATTACACATTTTTTTCTTCATAGGTTTGGCATCAAGATGCATAACAATATGGTGTACAACTAAGGCGGGGTCTAAACTAGGCATGTTTAAATAGGCCCATGAAAAAATGTCAACAAATTCCCTCAAAAGGGATATAAAAACTTCATATTCCTCAGTGAGGGAATCACCTAATTTAATCCACTTTGGGTCATCTAGAGTCCCAATGTTTAATTCCATAGTATCTTCTACTAGGAGAGTCGATCCATCTTCCAAAATAGCTGGCAAGGATGTGTATTGGCCAGCAATGGCAAAGTCCTCTAGTCAGACTGGTTCTTCAATCTCTCCAAAATAAGAGGAATTCATATCTCATAATGTTAGCAATGGACATGTAACAAATTTTTTAGGACATTCTCGAATAATTTGATCAAAGGCATGTTGTTCCTTTATACTGAGCTCAAACCTAAAAGCAAATTCACTATTGGTGGTCCCATGAGTTTCATTTAAAGAAGTGTCAACACTCCCATCTAGTGGCACTTGAATTAGGTTTTTAAAAAAAGATTGGCCTTTCTCTTTAAATTTTCCTTGGTCTAAAATTACTTCAAAGGGGTTTTCACTTTGGGACCTCAATGTTTTATTCTTTTATTTTTGGCTAAGGGTGTTCACCCACTCTCTAAAATAGGATGTAAGATCTAGTTTGATAGAGAAACCTTATTTGTGGTCTCCCAAACAAATTATTAGGCCTATAAAATCATAACCTCATCATTATCAAACTCATCTAATGGTACTATGGATTCTTATTGGTCCTAGTTTCTAAGTTGAGGATGATAAGGAGGAAGCATGAAATCATAGGTTACTAGTGTAATGGTGTAAATGGTATATGGGTTAAATAGGTTGGTATTGGAAAGTTCTTCATAAATGCTATGATTGGACTCTACTTCACTATTGACATCACCATCACTAGTCATTGGTTTTGGAACATAAATAAGATACATGGGGTCATCCCCAAACTATTTAAATATGAGACCATAGGTTCCTTTGTATCTGGTCATAGAAATGGGCTCAAGAGTACCCTGATAATTTCACACCAAGCCTCCACCTTCATAGGATTGGTTATTCATGATCTTGTTAGGGATGGGATTCTTTCTATTATGATATAGATCAACCAATTTATCATTGTATAACTAGGAATCATCATTGGCAAGCATGTCCTCTTCTTGGCTAGTGGAAAGTGTGAAAATAATAGGTGTTGGGATATGAGCCTTGCTTTTTCCATTTCATTGTCATTTTATGCAAGTTGGCTTAGCTTTAGGTATACCATAGGACTTGGTGTTCTATGGAAGCTTGGAAATATGGAATGTGTTATGGGTAAAATATTCTCTTGGATCATTATTCAAAATGTTAAAATGATTATATATTTTAATAAGAGGTGTATGTGAAGATATGACAAGGCTATCAGGATATATATAATTAGCCTCAGGTAATGCAACAAGTATATCTTTATCTTTGTCCTTCTTGGGTACTAGGTCTAGGCCAAAATTGTAGCTATAACTTTCATATTTAGCCTCCAAATGTTTTCAATATTCATATGGCTGTAAATCTCCATGGATAATTACCTCCATCCCTGAATGAGTAAACTTGATACACTGGTGCAATGTTAAAGGGATTACACAAATATCATGTATCCATGGTCTACCCAAAAGCAAATTATATTATAGGTCTAGGTCTAACACATGGTAAAGTGTATTGTGGGTCAAAGGCCCAATGATCACTGACAAACTTATGGTTCCTTGTGATTCCCTCTCTTCATTATCATAGGCCTTAATATCAATAGTCTCTAAATGAAGGTTATCTATTGTATATCCCATATTCTTGATTATATTCAAAGACACAATATTTAGTCCCAATCCATTATCTATGAGGACACATTTGACTTTGTGCCACATGATGATAACTTCAATGTATAATGGGTTGTTATGGAGAGGGCCAAGGGATGACATATCACTTTGGTTGAATGTCAACTATTATCTTGGGGCTAGATGTCCAACCAAAAATTGAAATTTTTCAGGAGTATTGTCATTTCGAACTTGGGATTGGCTTAGGAGTTCTATAAGGATGTTTTTGTGGATAGTAGACATACGCAACAAATCCAAAATGAAGATTTATATGGGTGTCTTTTGGAGTTGTTCCATAATGTCAATAATATTTTCCTTAACAATGGTAATTATCTTACTCCTTTATAGCATAGTGGGTTAGATTAGCTCATTGGTAAGAGTTTATAGGCATGGTTTGGTGATTTTAGATTGTTAAATTGTAATTGTAGAATCTAGATTAGATACAAGACTATCGTAAGTAGAAAATGATGTAGATGGTCCAAAGAGGATAATTATCAATTGTTGGTACACTTGGTTGTGGTCATAGGGTAATGAAGGGTTATTGACATACAGTCTCGAAATGGTAATCCTTGGTTGTTGTTTCACTTGGCTTCACTCACAGGTCAAGGAAGGATTATCAACATTGGTAGGTTGATTGGCATTGTTAACTAATAATCCTAGTCTATTAGTATTTGGTATAGGATTTATTGTAATTATAGATACATTCCCACCTATAATATGACCTACAAATTTATTGTAGTCATGTGCAACTGCATTGTAAGTATGTTGTTGGGATCAATTTGGCCTTGGTTCCTTCCATTTGGTTGATATTATTGTTGTTATTGATATTATTATTGTTAGTACAGTTGTTATTGATATTTTTATTGTTGTGTCTTCATTATTACTATTTTTGATTGTTGTTATGCTATAGAAAAATATTTTAGTAGATACCCATGTTTTGATTGGAAGTAGATGCTCTATTATCTAACTAAATTTCCCCATTTTCCAACATATTTTTAATAAGATGTTTCAACTGCACACAATGATGTATGGAATGTCCATACACACAATGTTATGCATAGAACTCATGCTCTTTCTACTATTTTGGATACAATATACCCTTAGGATAGTGTTTTATAACCGACCAACTAATCATATTGGCCATGGCTAGTTTGCAAAACACTACTTCAATGGGTTCACCAAGGTCACTGAAGACTCTAGGAGTGGTTTTTCTTATTGGGGGATGGGTTTGCAAAGGTGGTGGTTATGGAATTTGAGGAGCTAGTATAGGTTACATTGTAGGCTACACTTATTGGATAGGTTTTTGATGTAGAAAAAGTTGTATTTACAGCATAGGTTGAGCAGACAATGTTTACGTTATTTGGACATGACGTGACTTAGTTAATCCATTACCAACAATGTTTTTATTTTGGTTGTATGGTTTGTATTTTTCATAGTTGTTCACTTGAGCTAGTGTAGATGCTTGCACTTGGACTGCAGACACACCATTCTAGCCATAACTAGCTTCCAACCAGACTTCAGTTTGGTTTCTACAAAATAGTTTAAATTAAGCCTAAGAATCACTAATTGTCCCAATTTAATCTACACATTAGACATTAGTGTTCATAATCATGTTGAGGCATCCCTATTTGAGGTATTATCCTATATGCAATAGTAACCTCTCATGGATTCATCTCTAGTCACCTCGTGACCTAGCAATGTGATAGTTTGGCCTTTAGATCTATTAAGTGAGGCACTTAAATAATTCCTAAACTATTAAAATGCTAAGTAGAATGAATTAACTAATCAAATCAAATTAATTGATGAATTTAAATTTCTATGTGCAACTAGTAATAATAAATTTTATAAAACATAAAATTAAAAAAAATGAGGTCATGATGATGTCATCATCCTCAAAGTCAAGGAATTAAAAATATCTCTCTAAATGAAATAAATTTAGAAATGAAGAGCCATGCTTAATAATTGGGATATCTATCCCAAATATTAATTACATATTCCTTCCTTAACTCAACTAGGATTAGTTCAAACTCAACCTTAGTTAATTCTAACATAAGTACACTTGGGTTAGAATTAGTTTGGGAAGCTATAAATATAAGGCCTCAGCCATTGATAAATAAGTTTATTTTATGTAATGTTATGATGCTAAAATACCTCTAAGAAGCCCATTGACATAGTGTTACCATGCCCATTTGCTACGCCAAGCCAAGTCAAAACCAAAGCCAAACTCAACATTACCAAAGTGACAATGAGAGGTGGTACAAGGAGCTTCATTTCCAAAGAGTTCCTGATCACATAACCGATCACATCAATTCATTACCAACATAGAACAATTGCTCTCATAGAAGGAAAACTTTCTTGTTTTGCTTTTGTTTATTAGTTAAATGTATTGTTTACTAGATATTTGAGTGTCTAGGCTAGAGGTGTAAGTCTTTATTAGTGTGTTTTGTTTGATTTATTTCATACTAACATAATACTAATCTCCCCTCTTGGATTCCTATTGATCACATAATGGCATGATAACATTACACTAAGAGAGCTTATTTATCAATAGATGAAGCCTTATATTTATAGTTTCTCAAACTAACTCTAACCCAAGTGTAGGTTAGAGTTAACTATAGTTGAATTTGAACTAACCCTAGTTGAGTTAAGGAGGGGACATGTAATTAATATTTGGGATAGATATCATGTTTATTAAGCATGGATCTCCATTTCTAACTTTATTGCATTTAGGGAGATATTTCCAATTCCTTGACTTTGAGAATGATGACATCATCATGGCTTCATTTTTATTGAATTTCTTTTTTTACAAAATTTATTCTTGATAGTTGCACATGAAAATTTCACTTAAGTAATTAATTTGGTTTGATTAGTTAATTCATTCTACTTAGCATTTTAGCACTTTAAGAATTGTTAAAGTTCCCCACTTAATGGGTCCAAAGGCCAAACTGTCACATTATTAGGTCAAGAGATGACTGTAGATGAATCCATGAGAGGTTATTACCTCAAATAGAGATGCCTAACATGATTCTAAGCACTTATGTTTGATGTGAAGATGAAATTGGGATACTTAGTGATTCTTACGCTTAATTTGCATTATTTGGTGGAAATCAATTTGAAGTCTAATTGGAAGCTAATTATGGCCAAAATGGGGTGTCTACAAGTACTACTAATAATTGTGTGGCCACATATGTTGGTACAACCTATAATGGAAAAAAAATATCCCTGATAGATCTCTCAACATGACCATTAAAACCATTGATGGTTGTGTCTGTAGAGAATATATCCTATTCTAAATACCCCAAATGTTGTAAAAGTGTCATAGTACACATGTTAATGCTTGACCTATTGTCAACCATAATGCTCTATATAAGATGATATATGTAAGCTTGTATAAAGAGTGTGTGTAAATATGTATCATCATCAACAATATGCTAGTCTAAGAAGGTGATGAGTGGTCTAGTTGGAACTGTGGTTTCATACATACCAATGATATTGTATAATGGGTGTGCCTCCTCTATAATAGTATGATATGAATCCGGTGGTGGATGTGCCTGATATGTGTAGTGAAAACCTAAATCACTCCCTACCTCATTCGTTGTGTGATTTATAAATGGATTAAATAATATCTTTAATGCCTTATCATCTGTTTGTTGTACTTTTGGTGCCTCTGTGGGTGTGCACACATCAATAATGTTAACCTTAATCAAATCTTGTATCTTATGTTTTAAGATTATGCATCTATTTGTTGTATGGTCTAGTGCCCTGTGATACTCGTGGAATGCATTGGAATCATATCTTTTTGGAAGAGGTCGTATCATATCATAGTTTTTTTAAGAGGCCATGTTGTATGGCCTACTCACCCTTACCATTATACAATGCAAGTTTAGGTACCATAAATTTAGATGGCAAGGGAGTTTCCACTGTGTGGTGTGTCAAAGGTGTATGTAAGAGAACATTAGAATCTAAGGCATGTGATGGCCTTGTGGATCCTTTCTCAAGATGTAACACCTTAGCTTGTAGAGTATGAACCTTATACATAGGGTATTGTACATCTGGAGTATAGGAACTATCCACAAGAGGTGTAGTTGTCATTGAAGGTTGTTAAATTACATTTGTTGGTTATGTTTGCTAAGTTGGCCCCAATGTAGGTGTAATAATGTTATTAGTTTGTGGGGTTGAAGATTGACCATTATTTGATTTTTTTAGTTCTTATTGAATAATAGTGATGATGTCATCTTACATATCTGAATGTTTGGAAATAAAATCTTGCAATTATTTCTTATCAATCTCATCATATCGGTTGTTGAATTTTTCCATTGTATTTTGGGAAGTAGTAAAATAAGTGGTTGTATACTTTGAACCTTTAAATAATTTTAATCTAAGAAAGAAAGCAAAAAAAGTATTGAAACAAATATAAAATTTTGGAACTATAATCTAAGCATATATACAAAAAGGATATAAACCCTAAGAGCATCTAGGGTTAGAGTTTGAGTAATGTTCAAAGTAAATCAGGTTCACCAAATATTTTAACTTTTTAGGACTTAGCACATGTAAATCCTATGTTTGATTAAATCGTCGAGTAGACTAAATCATGGAAATAATATGCATTGAATACAACCATTGATTTTTTATATAATTGACTAGCTTTGACATTTCTAAAAATACTAATAAATAGTGCAAATAAAGACTTAGCTAAAAAAACCTAAATGGATGATTAGAGAGTTGGAAACTAATATGGAAGCTAGTATGATTGTCTTAAATTGGATCCCTATGTCAGAATCCATCTTATATAGTAGCATTATAATTAGACAGTAGCGTCATTATCGGTAAAGTGGTGGTAGTGTCTTGATATTAGCAGTAGTGTCCTCTATGCAAGACTTTCTCAAACTTATGGGTGTACATATGTCTAGATTTTTGGGTTATATTCTTACACACATGAATTTTGGAAGGCTATATTATGATTTTAATGATTGGTTTATTATACAAACCCTAATCCTCTATACAACTAGGGCATGATCTGAAAATGTGTGTTCATTAGTAGGATAAGTTGGACATCCTCAATACGTCATTATGAAGAGAGTTTATTATATACCAATACTCTAAATATGGATCCATATTGATGCAGTTCACCCCACCTAAGTGTTGGTTCAAGTCTAATTAATGCTAGTATGATAGTGGCCTTGAGTGCCTTGAATGTGCTTGAGACTAGAAATCTAGAAAATATGAGCTTAGGGTTGTTGTAGATGATAGTATGCAAAATTAAGTTAGAATAGGGATTTATAACCTTAATTATGCTCAAATTATTTCATATTTGAATGTGTATTTTGCATATGATTTCCATCTAATGGATAAAGGGCTAAAAGTTATGTATTTATACCATTCTGTTGCTTGTGTGAGTGATCAAAGATGTCTAGGTTGACCTTAGGAGGCTTTAGTTTTTGAAAATATATTAATTTTAGAAAGTTAAGGCAAAGGAAATTAACACCATTTTGGGGACACTAGTACTATGTGGAACTATTGTCCATATTATGGCTCTAGTGTCTAGCTGGCAAAACACTAGGCATGAAAGGTCAGGATTGAGAAATGATGGGTTAGGACTTATTTAGAGTTTATTAGGGATTATTGTGGCCCAAAAGATGGCTATATAAGTGTGATAATAGGCTTTAGGATAGGTTTAGGTCTAAGCTAGGAATAGGTAGTCTCAACTAGCACTCTTAGCACTCAAATACAACTTTTAGGTGATTACATAATAAAAATGTAATAATTTAAAATATTTATACAAAGATGATAAGATATTTTATCATTAAAGTGTAAATGAAATATGTAATCCAAGACAATGGACATAAAAGTTTCATGTCAAACAAATATAGAAGTTAGGCATGCAACAATAAGCAATATAGTAGTTGCATGATATAAATCATGGAATCACACACAATAGAAACATGTGTACTAAAAATCATGGAACCAAGATTCAAAACCATCATATATGTATTTACATAGATACACACTTAATATCATGATCATGAAGCACATAATTACTCAAGAAATGACACACACTAACTTGACACAAAAAACATGTCCATGACATGGACTAGAGATGATCTAACATAATTAATGCATTATGTGACAAAATACAATCAATAAATTCATATAATATGCAATGTAACTCACATTAATGATCAAATAATGTGATAATCAACAACATAAAACACATATAAGACAAAAAATGTCAGTCTACATAATCAATTAATGTCATCATTTAATTTAGTAAAGTACAATATCCATAAGAATTATCTATTGCGTATAGTCATTGATGTTTGGTTGTCATTGATGTCAAAGAGCACATGTGGTACTAGTACATTAATAATAAAGGGATCAAATTCATGGTTTGGAGGGTGTTTGACTTAGTGAGGAAATTGATGGATGATATTTATGGTATGGACATGTTTTAGAGACCCTATGGGGTGTTATGAGTGCTTAGAGTGCTCATGGAATTAAATGGAATTCATCAGAGTAGTAAGATGAGTGTCTAGGTTCAATTAGTCATCTTGATAAATAAGGTTGAGTAAAAAAAATTATGACATCATATTTTATACATGTGAATGTTTTAGTAGCAACTTGATATATGGATAGATTCACCTATGTGATAAGATCTTATGGTTCAAATTTCAAGTCTGGACATGGAACATAGCAAAAGTTATTAAGGTATAAAGTTGGATTCTCAAATAGAATTCACTAAGTTACCATTGCCAAATTTGTGATATCTAAGATCTAAAATGAGTGTTCAATTCGATCAAGGATCTAAAGGTGAACATTTAATCTAACCAGATAAATATCTAATGGAACACATGATCTTGTCAGATAGAAATCAACTATGTGTGTGAAGTCAATTTGTCAAAGGTTCCTAAGATTACATGTGACAATAACATGTGTCTCAATCTAAATTATTTGATATAAGATCAAAAACATGTGATTATTCATATAGATGGAGATCGACAGACCACATTGAATCAAATAGTTAATGTGCGCAGAAGGCACACAAAGCTACCAAGTGGCACAATCATAGAAGCGAGGATCTAAGATCAAAGATGAGAAATTATAGGTTAAAGTTAGGAAAATTATAAGGAGATAAATGGTGAATATTTATTCAAATTTTCTAGAGATCATGAGATGATGTCAAAGTGTTTGATGTTTTGTATTTACACAGTGACCGTTGGAATTTAAATATTCAAATTTATGAAAAAAAACCAATGAGGGGTTTTTTATATATATCTTGAGCATATGGTATAATTTTATAATGGAGTAAAAATAAAAGTTTTAAAATAATCCAAGCCACATCCAAAAACAATGGTTAGAATTTTTGAATGTTCATGTAGTCAAACATATTGAGCTCCAAAGTTGATTGTGTATTTAACCATGTTTTGCAAGTAACCCAAGAAGGATAATTAAGTTGTTCTTAATAGTATTTTGATGTTTCAAAGTGAACTAACTATTGGAGAGTGTTTTAGAATCCATAAGGATAATCTATGTGGATTTTGGATATTTGACCAATCCATATTCAATGTAAACAATTGTTTAGAAGTTGATTGTGTTTGTTGAATGCACTAAAAGATTGAGTGACCATGTTGCCAGAGTGAGTTGAAGGTGTTATGGGAAGAATTAATGAAGAAAATGAGAATGAAGATGTTCTATAAGTCTCTAAGTATTATTATAAGGCATTTTTTCATAGTTTTCCCATGATTAGTTATGAAGAGTCAAAATAATTTAACTATATTTTGACTATGTGTGACTAGTATAAGTGGTCAGTCTGAGAGAGTTGGATTGAGTGCTTAGAGCCTATATTTAAGTATATAAAGAATATATATGTGTATCATAGGTCTTAAAGGTTTAATCCATGTTATCTAATCATATTTCTATGTGAAATAATTTATTAGTTGCTTCAAAAGTTTGAGACTGTGTTTTCTATGTATGAATACTTGAAGAGCAAGGGTACATAATTGGTAGGTTCAAGTGTTGAGATGGTGTTACAAGTGGCATGGACCCATATGAGAGTGATCAAGGGGATATTTTAGATAGGTTTGATGTGTTTTTATCATTGGTAAAATATGAAGGTGGTCCAATTAGTCTCGCGTGTAAAGTGTGAGTATGAAGGCCTAATTGTTTTAGGTCTCACCAAGACCTAATGGTGGTTTGGGGCTAATGAGGTTTTGGAAGACCTAAAGAGTGTATGATTATTACATGTAATGTGTATGAAGACCTATTTAAAATCTGGTTCAAATATGTAAATCATCTTGGCCGACCAATATGGGTTAAAGGAAGAGAGTGGTATAAGTATAAGGTCTTTTTGGACTAATTGTGCTAGTTGTGAAAGTGTGGATTCAAGTAAAAAAGATAACCCTTTAAAGAGAAGGTACAGGTTAGATAGGACCATTATAGTGTGAAAAAAATAGACATGTTTATCTAATCAAGTTTATGCAAGAGGACACATAGGTCATTGGACCTAATGAGCCTAGAAGAGGCAATTTGAGCAAGTTAATCCTAGAGGTAGCTTGAGAGAGATTAGAGGTGAAGAGTGCAGACAAAGGTGATCATCATCAGTTGAAGAGTAGAAACAAGTGTTGAATGTCATCTATTTAGGTATCTAAGTGATTTATTGGTTGCCTAGGGGGTTGGTTCTTCCTTACAAGGTAAAGCTTTTTAAAGGTCTAGTTGTTGTGGGTGCTCAGCTAGACAAGGGCAGTAGCTCCTTGTGAGATTGGTGTCTTAATAAACTAAGGGATGGTGTTCTTTGATCAGTTGGTGCTAGTTTAAATGTTGGATCTTGGTTTATAGGACTGTAGTCCATCTTATAGGGTTCAGTGGATTTTATCCCCCAAGAGGGTTTCCCACATTCATATTATGTATGCTTTAGATGTATGTGATTTCATGTTTATGTTATTTGATCAATTTGATGTATGATAAATGTTTAAGAGTTGATAATTGAATTGGATTATCTTACATCACTAATTTATCCCCCCTCTTAATGATTGTACCTCTGACATTATCACCCTAAAAAGTATATGTAAGAGCAAGCCATGTATAAATAATTTAAGTAGCTCAATTCAATCAATGGAATGGCATAAAAATATATAACATGAAAAGTGTACCAATATGACCCCAACATAGGCATGCCCTCAATGTATAAATTTATCCCCTGGGTGTAATGAATTTAATGCATATGTATATCCATATACTATATGTAACTTGTATGTCTTTCATCTCACTTATTTTTACCATGAAAAATCATGTGCATAAAAAATGGATATTAATTCACCATGTATATGATAAATAACATTAATCAATCACATAAAATAGAAAATCATGTCATTTATAAGTCCTAATTTTTATTTTTTTGAATATATATATATATATATATATATATATGAGATTTTGAATTAAACTATGTTTCTACTTGTTGGGTGAATATTTTGTCAACCAGCTAACTGGTGAGAAAAATAGGTCTTTTCAACCACATCATAGGGAGATTGGTCAGCCCAGTGTGTAGGTTTACTACATCATAGGTGGAAAAATCTCTCCTCTCATCAAGGGGAGGTTCCCTATGAATATGCAAGAGCTATATACTACATATATAAGCAGAAAATAACACTCAAGAGTAGAATAACACCATCCATCTCTCTTTTTTCAGAGATGATGTTCACAAACAAAGGAGAAAATCCTAGTGAAAACACTGAAGGCACTTCTCTTCTTTCAAAAGTGTTCTTGTAGGGGACAACATGAGTTATTTTAGGTTGGGTAAGTAACTAGTAATAGAGTACAAAGTAACCAACAATCTAAGATGTAGCACAAAGTCTCCACCTTGACTACCCAAGAGTGAGATATGAAGAACAATGGGGGTACAAAGTCATCCTAAGGTCCTTTACATAGAAACAAAAAATAAACACACACTAAAGACAACTATGACAACACAAAGTCTGAGAGTAGCTGGCTTCAAGACACCTTCCTTATCACTTCCACTAGCTCTGCTTGTTAAATTGCATAAACAAGAATACATTTAGAAAATAGACATAAGAACAATCTCTTAGAATGATACAAGCTATAACAGCACAAAGTCTAAAAATAACTTGCTTTATGATTCAAACAAAGAAATATGATAAATAATCTGAGCTCAAAGTCTTAGTGATGCCTTTCAATTTGCACAGAGTTTTGCTTCTGGTAATGGGAACATCTCCCTTAAAACAATAAAAGAGATTACAATATATAGCAGCTAAGAAAGACTTGGTGCTTTGTTTCATAGAATGGCCCATGTTGTGCATTCAATGCCTTGAATGCATTTTCAATTCTATTAGGGGGGCCATGCTGGAACAGGGTGGTTGCCTTAACTATGACGTGTCTATTCATCTAATATGTCTTTTCCTAGGTTTGGATCATTTGGTCTGTCCCCTCTAACGTCTATGCAGCTATCTATTTTTTCTTTACTCCAAAAGAGACTAACAGGTCACACCTTCAATGTTTACAAGCTTGAAAATCTACTTTGCAGAATGTTTCAGCTACCAAAATAACTACTGCATAGATATTTTCCTCTTTGTCTCTTCTTGCTATGATTTGAGCTCCTAGGCTATCTTTTCCCCTTTCTACTTTTGTCTTTTCCTAGAATTTGAGTTCTCAAGGCTATATCCTCAACCTTGTTGGCTCTTTACGCTCTTCCATCAACGGTTCTTCCCTTTGGCATTTTGGCCTTTAAATGCATTCGAGTTCGTCATCCTCCTTAGCAATTCCTTCATGTCTTTCCCGCTTGCTTTGGCCGCTTTCTATTGATCTCAATAAGTGACACATGGCGTGTTCCACTGTGAAATAGGAAAGGACACGTAGCAACATCTGCTTATTTTATCAACTCACCCAGGGCCCACCATAGTCTTTATGAAATGAAATGGAGAGACCGTGGATGTTGACACTTGGTGGCTTCCATCGAGCTTTTTAAGGGACATGTGGCATGTTTTGCATAATCTAGCAATCACACGGGCGATGACACTTGGAGCGTTCCGCTCTCAGGCTTTTTCCTTTCGGGCATTCCTTTGGTCGGGCTTATTTCCTTCAGACAAAAGTGTGAAAGAATTCCTTTGGGCTTTGCCTTAGTCATTTTTCTGTGGAAAATACTTTTGAAAGAATTTTAATGGTTCTTTCACTTAATAATTTCCTTCAGATAAAAAGTCTGAAGGAAATGTTCCCTATCGGCCTTTGAACAAATCCGAAGGAATTCTATCTTTTATGTCTTCTCTTTGACCCTTGAACCAATGTTGTCTACCCTCTGCAAGGGCACTTGCCTCTAGTTCACTTCCCTCCGCAAGGGCATTTGTTCCTTTGGCTTTGGGGCAGCCCCTTGAACCTACCGATTGAACCAACTTGTTGAACCAATCTTGGTTCAATGGTACAATGGTTCAATCAGTTCAATCTCTTTATTTGGCTAAGTCCTTTTGATCTTTTGAACCAAATGCATTAAACCATTTGGTTGTTGAACCCATTAAATCGATGAACCAAAATGGTTCAAGGTTCAACAGTTCAATAGTTTAAGCCTTTATTTTTCATTAAGTGTTCACAGTCGTGGAACCTTGAAATGGTTAAACTTTTAACCTTGACAAAACGCTTAACTCTTGCTGATGACATTGAACCTTTGAACCCATTGAACCCGTTGAACCAAAATGGTTCAAGGTTCAACGGTTCAATGGTTCAATGGTTCAATCCTTGCTTAGATGCTTGCCGATGGACATTTTTAATTGAACCAAGTCATTGAACCAATCCTGAAAATGATCGAGTGTTAGAAACTTGTTCTTTTGATTGAACTCACCTGCAAAAGCCTTTGAACCTGTTGAACCTGCTAGTCTCTTTACTAAAAAGCCTTGAAAAATAAAGAATTTAAAAGCTTAGAACAAATTTCGAGAAGGGAAGAGATTATTTTGGTCTGTTGAACCAAAATAGTTCACATGTCCCAAAAATGAGTATTAGTGTAGGTTTTTATTTTTCCCTATTTATTAATTAGGGAAATTGTATTTCTTGTGAATACATGGAGTTCTCCTACATTTGTGGGATAGGCTAGCTTATGTGGAGGTGTGTGTCATAGATGTGTCATAGGTGTCATAAGTAACTCTCTTGATGGGAGTTACTTCTCTATTCTTAGCACCTTGTCACCACCTTTCATGGAGGAGTTATAGTTTATTCTTGGGGTGTTTTTTCCACCTTTTGTGGAGGAGTTACTTATGTACTCCCTATTTGTAGTCCTCACTTTGGCCATCTCATATTAATCAAATTTTGGTTTTCTCTATTTTGTCTTGTGTAATTTATCTTCTTGTGTTATTTTCAAATTGCTTTAGCATCTATGTGGTGTGCACTTGCTTCATCTCGTGTGATCACGTCTCCATTGCACTCGCATTATCCAGATTTTGGTAACAACTCCGATATGGTATCAGAGCAAGAATGATAATCGTGTGTCTGGTTATGCTTTTAGTTTATTTTAAAATCAAGAAGAGTGGAATTCTCTTTATTTTTTAATTTCTAAATCTGATCTAAAATAAAAAATATATAACATTTCTAGTATTATTTTTTTGGGAATCCTTGGCCTTTGGGTGTCTTGGTTGTCTTCACTTCAGGGGCTGGTTCAGAAGTTAGCTTGGGCATCATTGTTGTGTGGAGTAGCAGAGGGAGAAGCAGAACTCAGTAGCAGTCAGCACTCCTTATAGTTAGCTCTTCTGGTCAACAACACTCATTCAGTCCATGCCAAGCTTCTGTAAGTCTGCACCTAGCTTCTGGTCAGCAGCAACAGTCCTTCCTCCATGCCAAGCTTTTGCAACACTGAGCTTTCTTTGTTTGCAAGGTGCCAAGCAGGTTGTACGGCATCCATGTATGTTGTTTTCTGAAAATGGCACATTTTTTTGGTCTTTTTCTACCCAAACCTGCTGTGCGTTGAAGTCTGGAAACTCTTTAACCTTTTCTTGCCCAGAAAATTAGAAATGTGCCCTTATTTTTGGTGAAAATATACTGCCACATCTACTATTATTTTGTCTTTTCTGCAAGCAATTCTGAGCTGTGCTTTTTTGGCGCCCCTTCCTTGCTTGGCATCCCATGTGGTGCACCTTGGACACTTGGCAATCCTTCATTCTGTCTATGATTTATTTGTTTTTAGTTTAAAATTGACTTGTAAAACAAAAATCAGTCAATTTGACTGAATATTTAGTTTTTTATACAGTTTGGTAAATTGGGGGTTTTTATTTAAAACTTGTATCTTCAACCTACGAAGACGAAAGGTGAGGCCCGAGTTGGCAGGAGGCCAATTCCCCTTCACACAAACCTCCTTTGGATTCCTCATTTCATGCTAAATCTAATGAGTGGTTGGAAGGCCACTTTCTCTCTCAAAATAGGCATTTTTTTAATGTTTTAGTGTTTTTTTGTAAAAACACTAACTTACGGGAAAATTGAACCTTTAATATCTTGCAAATGGTAGCTCAGATTTGGATGCCATTTTTTACAAAAGTGTTTGTAATTCAATTTTCCACAATGTATGATTGTTATTTGTCAAAAATACACTAGTTTATAAAGTGCCAAAAATTTTGGTCTCTCAGGATGCATTTTCGGCTGAGCCCGACGTCCTGTTTGCTTTAGTCTTGCACTGATTGCTCTATGACACATTCTCAGCTGAGCCCAAGGTCTTTTAAGCATGTACTTGCATATTTTTGGGGGGCTCAATATTTTTTGGGGGGGGTGTGATTGCTTTTCATAACTTGCAAGTCTTTGCTTTCATTCTCCTTTCTGCATAATTTCACAACTTGCAATCAACACAACTTCACTTAAATTCAACTAAAAATGGATTCTTTTAACCTTAAACTCCTAACACCCTTCAAATATCATGAATGGAAGGTTAAAATGTCAATCATTCTTAAAAGCAAAGGGTTGTATAGGATCACCATGGGTACTGAAGTAAAACCCAACACTGATGCTGAAAAGGTCAAGTGGTACAACCGTAGTGATGAAGCCTATGGATTACTGAGCTTGTCTATGTCTCCAAAACTTCTCTTTCATTTATAATCCTCCAAGACTCCCAATGACATATGGGACACCTTAAAAAACTTATTTGGGAAGCTTAATGAGATGAGAGGTCATGAACTCGAAAACGAACTCATAAGTCTAAGTCCTAGCAACTTTGACACCCTATAGGACTTCTTCACTAAGTTTAAGGCCCTTATATTGCAATTGAAATAATGTGAGATAGAGAAGAAAGATGATCAATTCATCCTTTCTATTCTCGCAAAGTTAGGTCCAAGCTATTCAATCTTTGTCTCCACTTTCTATGCCACAAAAAGTGCCCTTGGCACTACATGGAAAATGCCTTATTTGGATTCATTCATTGCCAACTTAACTAGGGAGTAAGATAAGCTAATTCAAATGGGCACAATGAAGTCTACTCAACCCTAAGCCTTAATAGTTGAAAATGTTAAGGATAAGACTTCAACAAGGGAGAAGAAGAAAAAGAATAAGGACTAGGAGAAGAAGAAAGAAAATAACAATCCTGCCAAAAACAACACTGAGTCTTCCTCCTCCAATGCTAAACCTAAGAAGGAGAAGGTTAAGTGTGCCTATTGTAAAAAGATAGGGCATCATGAACACAAATGCATGAAGAAACAAATAAATCACCAAACTCATCTTCTAGAGAAGAACAACATAGGTGTTCCTAAGTCCATCAAATAGAATTCATCTACCCAAGATTCTACCAAGGCAAAAGGCAAGGGTAAGGAGAAAGAAAAGGGCAAGGCCCTTGTAGCTACTACAGCTTCTACATCATCATGGGTCATTGATTCAGGTGATTCTCACCACATGGGCTCTTCACTAGTTGAGTTTTCATCTTTAGAGCCTTATAGCATGACTTCAATTAGTTTGGGTGATGGCACATCAGTTTCCGTTGCAGGGAGAGGGTCAATTGAAATGGAAGGAAGAACATTCAATAATGTTCTAAGTGTTCCTTCTCTTTCAACCAATCTCTTATCAGTGTACCAAATCACTCACATTGGTCAGGGCATGAGAGTTGAGTTTTCACCATATTCAATGGCTATCAGGGAGTTGCATAGTGATACTACAATGGCAGTGGGTAGGGCAGATCACCAAGCAAGGTTATACACCTTCTCACATTTTGCATTAGATTCTTCTCCAACAACATTGCTGACTCATTCAGATGCAGTTAGCAAATTGTGGCATGAGTGGTTTGACCACCTTAACTACCGCTACTTTGAGCAACTTTGCAAACATGACATGGTCGTTGGCTTGCCTCGTGTCCAATTCTCAAAAGGACTTTGCGAGGGGTGCTCCCTTGGGAAGCATCCCAAAGCAAAATTTGACAAAGGCAAAGCTTGGAGGGCTTCACAACCTTTGGAGTTAGTCCACAGTGATGTATCGAGACCCTTTCCCAAACCATCTTTCATAAGGGCCAAGTACATCCTCACTTTCATTGATGATTTCTCTAGGTACACTTGGATATATTTTATCAAATAAAAGTCTGAAGTGTTTGAAAATTTTCTAGACTTCAAGGCTCTTGTTGAGAAACAGAGTGAGAAATCCATCAAGGTTCTTTGAATTGATAATGGAGGGGAGTATGTCAGCATCAAGTTTGAGCAATTTTACACCACAGAGGGGATTGATTTGCAGCACACAGTCACCTACAATCCTTCATAGAATGGGGTTGCAAAATGCAAAAATAGGTTCTTGAAAGAGATGGGTAGCTATATGATTCACTTCAAATCCTTAGCACCACAGTACTGGGTCAAAGCCATAAATTATGCTTGCTACATTCAAAATAGGGTTCCTCAAAAAGCTTTGAAAGGAATAACACCCTTTGAAGCTTGGCATAAAAGAAAACCTAATGTTGAGCACCACAAGGTTGTTGGATCCCCAGCCAAGGCCCACACTCTGAAGAAGAAACACAAAGCTATGGAATGTCAGTCTAAGCCTTGCATCTTTATAAAATATTTGGATGGTATTAAGGGGTATCGCCTTCTAGATCCAGTCACTCATGAGTTGTTCATCGAGAGAAGTGTCCATTTTTAGGAGAGTCTTAGAGACTCAACACTTGACACTTCTTCTCCCTCATCAGATCTACTTCTTCATGATGATTTCTCATCAGATTCAGATCAACCACAATAGGTTCTTGAGCTAGAGACATCTTCTTCTTCTTTGAGTTTAGACAACGAGGATAGTGATGTAGAGTCATCCACCTCTAGTCAGTCACAGGATAAGGAGTTAGCACTTGACTCACCCACTTTCAAGCCACTTTGGGCTAGATAGACACTTGAGAGTGTTGGCACTTGGGCAGGAGATCCTGCAGATGATAGACATACTAGGGGGGATTTTAGAGAGATCCACATGCCTTCTTTGATTCAGTTTCAGATCCATAGAATTTTTTAAGAGGCATCAGGGGTACTTGAGTGGGATAGTGCTATGGAGGAAGAATATTATTCCTTAGTCAAAAATCACACTTGGAATTTAACTTCACTTCTTAAGGGAAGAAAGATGGTTCGATGTAGGTGGATATATCAGACCAAGTTTACAGCAGATGGGTCATTTGATAAGTATAAGGCGCGATTGGTCGCTAAGGGTTTCTCATAGGTGGTAGGCATTGACTACTTAGAGACCTTTTCACCTATTACAAAGATGACTTATATCTAACTCACCTTGGCTATTGCCGCAACACATGGTTGGGATGTGCATCAGATGGATGTGAAGAGTGCCTTTCTTCACAAAGACCTAGAGGAGGAGATCTACATGGAGCAATCGCCAGGATTTGTTTAGGATTCTTCCTTAGTATGCAGACTTAGAAAATATATCTATGGCCTCAAACATGCCCCTCAAGCTTGGTATGCCAAGATGGATTCCTTCCTTCTCACAGTGAGTTTCACTAGGTGCCATTCTGATCCTAATGTCTACTTCTTGCGATAGGATGATTCGCTCTTGATTTTGGTTCTATATGTTGATGACCTTTTGATCACCGAGAGTTCTTCATCGGCTATTGCAGTGGTGAAGGCATCTCTTTAGGATAGATTTGACATGATAGACTTGGGTTTGTTGCACTACTTCTTTGGCATCAAAATCTCACAGTCAGATTCAGGGATTTCTCTTGCACAACCTAAGTATGATCTTCACTTATTGGCTCAGTTTCACATGGCTAATTGCAAGCCATCTCTGACTCCCTTTTTATCAGGAGTCAAGCTTGAGGCTGATTGTTCTTCACCATTGGTTAATGCCACTCGGTATCAACAACTTGTTGGTAGTCTCATCTACTTGACTCACACCAGGCCTGACATATCATATATAGTGGGACTTGTCTCCAGATTCATACAAGAACCTCATGAGTTGCATTGAAAAGCAGCTAAGAGGATCTTGCATTACATACAGGGTTCACATAGATACGTGATTCATTACAAATTTGGCATAGAGGTTGACTAGGTTGGATATACAGATTCAGACTGGGCTGGTGATTCACAAACTCGCAAGTCCACTTCTAATTACAGTTTCTCTCTAGGTTCTGGTCCTATCAGTTGGTCTAACAAGAAGTAGAATGTTATTGCTATATCATCCATAGAGGCAGAGTACAGGGGAGTTGTTAATGTAGCTATTGAGGTTATTTCACTTCAGGGGATTCTTTTTGAGTTTAGCATTTCTATCAGGTAGCCCACCATCATTTATTATGATAACTAGAGTACCATTCAAATTTTCAAAAATCCAATTCAGCACCAGTGGACCAAGCACATAGAGATTCACATGCATTTCATTCAGGAGCTTATTCATAGTCAAGGCATTGACTTGATATTTTGCCAGTCTTCGAAGCAAGTTGCAGACCTCTTCACCAAACCTTTCACTGAGAGCAAGTTCATTCATCTACAAGCTCTTCTTGGGGTTCAGTCTACATCTGTAGCAACATCATCTTCAGGGGGGCCCACTAGCCTCTTCTTTCTTTTATGTCTCTCTTTTTTTTTTGGGGGGGGAGTTTTTTCCTACGGGTTTTCTCCTTTTCTCTATCTTATGGGAGATTGCATTTGTACATGGGTACCTCATCAGGCCTAGTTGTTGGGACCCATTTTATATTTCCACACTACCCACCTATGCTATGCTTATGGGGGGGGTATTAGTGTAGGTTTTTATTTTTCCCTATTTATTAATTAGAAAAATTGTATTTCTTGTGCATACATGGAGTTTTCCTATATTTGTGGGATAAGCTAGCTTATGTAGAGGTGTGTGTCATAGATGTGTCATAGGTGTCATAAGAATGTCATAAGTAACTCTCTTGATGGGATTTACTTCTCTATTCTTAGCACCTTATCACCACCTTTCATGGAGGAGTTACAGTCTATTCTTAGGGTGCCTTGTCCACCTTTTGTGGAGGAGTTACTTACGTACTCTCCTATTTATAGTCCTCACTTTAGCCATCTCATGTTAATAAGATTTTGGTTTTCTCTATTTTGTCTTTTGCAATTTATCTTCTTGTGTTATTTTCAAATTGCTTTAGCATCTATGTGGTGTGCACTTGCTTCATCTCATGTGATCACATCTCCATTGCACTCGCATTATCCAAATTTTGGCAACAACTCTGATAATGAGAAGTCTATTTTTGGGGACAACAACTGGCTCTAATTGGGGAACTTCCTTCAAATAAAAACTCAGAACATGGTTGAGGGGAATAGAAACCAAAATCTCCAGTGCCTTTGAAGTATGCCATTGGGCTATGGAGTCATGCTACCCAAAAAGAAAGGCTCCAAAAAATGAAAATGAAAAACACACAACAAAAACAAAGGCTATACAAATATACATATGTACAGGTGAACTTATCTGATACTTCAAGAATTGAAGTGATTTAGATGTTGCCCATTGTGAGATAATGAAAATGGCATTCTGTCATGATAAACCAGTAGAAAATCATTTTATCCCTAGAATCAGTGACGAGTGAATGGAACTCTCCACCAAAAATCATAATTTATGTTCACTCCTTTTGGTTCTCTCTTCTTGCCCCATGGAAAGACATGGTATTCAATCTGAAAACCATAAATCTTTGCTCTCTTGGTGAAAAGTTTTTTTTGTTGACTTTGGAGTACAACAGTATGGTCCACTACCATAGCTTGTTGTTTTATTGGTTTAGTCCAACACATATTTTGCTTGCCAACATCAAACCCCTGATAAACTATCAGTTTAGCATCTCCTTTGGCATGAAAGAGTTTGACATCTTCATCCTGAGCAGCCTTCAATTTGAGTAGCAGAGATTCATACTCGACAGTGTTGTTGGTGTTTCTAAACTGTAACTTGTGCAAAGGAGGAAGAATATCTCCTTGAGGAGATATCAACACCATCCCAGCCCCAACATTGGTAGAGGAATTACTACCATCAAATTCTTGGATCCAAACATCATCAAAAACTGATCTTCTATCAGATTTTTTTTTATTAGAGATGGAAGATCCTTTTTTATTTATATTGTGCCCTACCAATTCTTCTGATGTCTTGTTTGAATCAATTCCTAGATTACTAGCTATAAGACTTTCATCTATAGAAATATGAACATCCTTTGTGGACAAAAAATAATTACCTATGCTTGAAGACTCAAATAGAATCTGAGCTTCAAGTGCTAATGTCTGAGTGACTGGGATGGGCATGTTCCTTGGGGGATCATAGGTTACCTTTCTAATCTCTTGTCCTGTAGGGACGACTATATTCTTCACACACTCCACCAACCTGTCTAACTGCTCAGGGTTGGCTTGTAGGAATTCAAATTCAGTCATTAGAATTTTAGTTTTCTTGACATGGTCAACTATGTCAAATGACTGAGATGGACTAGGAAGAGAGGATGGGAGTTCATCCTTTTAGTTTTTAGGAGGGGGAGGACTGGCCTGCAAATTTGAAGTAGAAGGCATAGGGATATTTGAGGCTCTTACCTTTTTGGCAATCATTGGGTCCTTTGGCTAGAAAGACAAAGTGGTTCCATGCTTAGAAATTGAAATTTCTAGTTGGGGTCGCTTCTCTATCTTTTCTTTGTCAGCCTGTTGGGCTGACTGGTTCTTGGATCAGGTGAATATTATGTATGATCCCTCGACTGCTTCATCTTTACTTCTAGGTTCATCCTGATAATTCAAAAAACCAATGTGGGAATCACTAACTGATTCCTCTTGATCCTCCATGAAGATACTAGTGTCATTTTCTTGCTTAAACTCAGGTTGGAAAGAGAAATCATGTTTTATTTCCAAATATACAACTGTTGAGTTGGTTGGAGGTGCTTCAAGGGCAAGGTTCCTCTGTGGGGGAGGAAGATGATTTGGTTACCCTTGATTCCTGACAGCATTGCCTTGGCATGCCTGATTAGGGAATGTCCTCCTTGGTACATCTCTGTATGAAGGAGAAGAAGACATATCTTGGGCCATTTGATTTTTCAAGGCTAGCAGTTTATTTGCCAGCTTTTGCACTATTTGATCAGTGGTGTTTGTAGATGGATACTCAGAAGATGAAGAGGATTTACCTTTATTAGAGTCTCTTCTTATCTTTTTTGCCAAGATAAGGTCATCTTATACTTCAGTAGCCAAGTCCTGAGCAGCATCAAGGTCTATGTGTTTAGGCCGTCTTAGCAAGAAACTCACTGCAGATAGTTGTGAGTTGATAAAGAAACACTTGAGATTCTGAGGTGTCAACTGGGTGATCATGGGAATCTTGTGCCTCAATTTATCAAACCTAGAAATGAAGTCCCTCATAGGTTCATGGGGCTCCTTCTTCATCTATGTGAGCCAGGCCAGTAAGGCATGTGCATCTTCTGCAAGCTTGAACCTAGCTTCAAATTTATCTTTAAGTGTGTCCCAGTTAGTCACTAATCCAGCTTGTAGATGGTAGAACCAGTCTGTAGTAGCACCTTGTAGTGTTTCCATGAAAAGCCTGACTTCCACATCCTCAAATTCCACACCTATCACACCACAGACTATGCTAAAAGCTGCAATATGTTCATTAGGGTGAACTCTCCCATCACCAAAGAATTTGGGGAAGTCCTTTCTTGAGCTGCATGGAAGTTCATGCAAGGGTGGAGTAAGATTGAGTGGGCCAAATGAGTTACCCTAGGGGCCTTGAACTACCATGATTGGATTATGAATAAGAGGGATAACAAATCTAGGTGGTGTACGTATGGGCAATGCTCTATTGACAATAGAAAAGGAAGCTTTGCTTTGTGTTGGTGTCTTGGTATGGGTAGGAGGAAGACTCCTAGTTCGTTGAAGGTGAGGTTGTGGAGAAAACAAATCAAAATTACTCTACTACACCACTCAAAAGCAGGGTCAAAAACACCTTGAGCTCTCTATTTATTATATAACATGGAGTTGCCAGATTGTAAAACAAAAAAAAATGGAAAAGAGTAAGATCTGCTTCAGCTTGAAGCTTGAGACTTCAAACTGCATGCTCTATCCTAGTGGCTCTGGTTTTGCAGACTAGATAATATAATGGAGATGGAGGAAGATGATAAGGCTATAATGATAATGGGTAAGACACAGAATGGAGTTGCCAAAAACTATAATGGATAAGGGTAGGGACTACTTCAATCTGAAACTTGAGGCTTCAGACTACACGCTCATCCCTAACAGAATAAATAGATAAGGCTATAATGATAATGGGTAAGACATAGGTGATGTTTCAATTTGAAGCTTGAGGCTTCAAATTTTACAAAATTACTGTGTCCCCAACGAAGTCACCAAAAACTGTTGGGTGAATAATTTTTCAATGAGCAAAATAAGTCTTTTCAACCACAGCATAGGGAGATTGGTCAGCCCAGTGTGTAGGTTTAATACATCAGAGGTGGAAAAATGTCTCCTCTCATCAAGGTTAGGTTCCCTATGAATATGCAGGAGTTATATACTATATATATAAGTAGAAAATAACACTCAAGAGTAGAATAACACCATCCATCTCTCTTTTTTAAGAGATGATGTTCACAAATAAAGGAGAAAATCCTAGTGAAAACACTGAAGGCACTTCTCTTCTTTCAAAAGTGTTCTTGTAGGGGATAGCAGGAGTTCTTTCAGGTAGGATAAGTAACTGTTAACAGAGTACAGAGTAACCAACAATCTAAGATGTAGCACAAAGTCTCCACCTTTACTACCCAAGAGTGAGATACAAAGAACAATGGGGGCACAAAGTCGTCCCAAGGTCCTTTACACAGAAATAGAAAATAAACACACACTGAAGACAACTATGAAAACACAAAGTCTGAAAGTAGCTGGCTTTAGGACACCTTCCTTATCACTTCTACTAGCTCTGCTTGTTAAATTGCATAAACAAGAATACATTTAAGAAATAGACATAAGAACAATCTCCTAGAATGATACAAGCTATAATAGCACAAAGTCTGAAAGTAACTTGCTTTCTTATTCAAACAAAGAAATATGATAAACAATCTGAGCTCAAAGTCTTAGTGATGCCTTTCAATTTGGGCAGAGTTTTGCTTTTGGTAACAAAAAGATCTCCCTTAAAATAATAAAAGAGATTACAATATATAGTAGCCAAGAAAGACTTGGCGCTTTGTTTCATGGAATGGCCCATGCTGTGCATTCAATGCCTTGAATGCATTTTCAATTCTGTCAAGGGGGTCATGCTAGAACAGGGCAGCTGCCTTAACTATGGCATGTCCAATCATCTAATATGTCTCTTCTTGGGTCTAGATCATCTGGTCTATCCTTTTTGACATCTGTGCAGCTATCCATTTTGTCTTTACTCTAAAGGAGACTAACAGGTCATGCCTTCAATGTTTGCAAGCTCAAAAATCTACTTTGCAGACTGTTCTAGCTACCAGAATAACTACTGCATAGATATTTTCCTCTTTGTCTCTTCTTACTACGATTTGAGCTCCTAGGCTATCTTTTCCCCTTTCTACTTTTGTCTTTTCTTGGCATATGAGCTCTCAAGGCTATATCCTCGACCTTGCTGGCTCTTTATGCTCTTCCATCAGCGGTTCTTCCCTTTGGCATTTTGGTCTTTAAATGCATTCGAGTCCATCATCCTCCTTAGCAATTTCTTTGTGTCTTTCCCACTTTCTTTGGCCACTTTTCACTGATCTCAACAAGTGACACATGGCGTGTTCCACTATGAAATAGGTGAGTACACGTGGCAGCATTCGCTTACTTTATCAACTCACCTGGGGCCCACCACAGTCTTTATGAAATGAAAGGGAGAGACCGTGGATGTTGACACTTGGCAGCTTTTATTGAGATTTTTAAGGGACACATGACATGTTCTGCATAATCTAGCAATCACACGAGCGATGACACTTGGAGCGCTTCGCTCTTGAGCTTTTTCCTTTTAGGCATTCCTTTGGTCAGGCTTATTTCCTTCGAACAAAAGTCTGAAAGAATTTCTTTGGGCTTTGCCTTAGTCATTTTTCTGCCGAAAATACTTCTGAAATAATTCTAATGGCTCTTTCACTTAATAATTTTCTTTGGATAAAAAGTCTGAAGGAAATGTTCCTTGTTGGCCTTTGAACAAATCTGAAGGAATTCTATCTTTTATGTCTTCTCTTTGACCCTTGAACCAATGTTGCCTGCCCTCTGCAAGGGCAATTGCCTCTAGTTCACTGCCCTCCACAAGGGCATTTGTTCCTTTGGCTTTGGGGCAGCCCCTTGAACCTACCAATTGAACCAACCTATTGAACCAACCTTGGTTCAATGGTTCAATGGTTCAATTGGTTCAATCTCTTTATTTGGCTAAGTCCTTTTGATCTTTTGAACCAAACACGTTGAACCATTTGGTCATTGAACCCGTTGAATCGATGAACCAAAATGGTTCAAGGTTCAACAGTTCAAGACTGTGTTTTTCGTTAAGTGTTCATAGCCATGGAACCTTGAAATGGTTGAACTTTGAACGCTTGACAAAGCGCTTAACTCTCACTGATGACGTTGAACCTTTGAACCCATTGAACCAAAATGGTTCAAGGTTCAATGGTTCAATCCTTGCTTAGATGCTTGCCGATGGACATTTTTTATTGAACCAAGTCATTGAACCAATCCTAAAAATGACCGGGTGTTGGAAACTTGTTATTTTGATTGAACTTGCCTGCAGAAGCCTTTGAACCTGTTAAACCTGCTAGTCCCTTTACTAAAAAAGCTTGAAAAATGAGGAATTTGAAAGCTCAGAACAAATTTCGAGAAGGGAAGAGATTATTTTGGTCTGTTGAACCAAATAGTTCACATGTTGTCCCAAAAATGAGAAGTCTATTTTTGGGGACAACGCTACTAAAAAATGATCCCATTAATGGAATGCTCACATTTAGGCCCTAGATCAGTCAACGTGAATGTCACTTACTCTGGGCCAAGAGTAACATATGTACATTGTTTAAACTATAGAAGTGTTCATGCACTATGAAAAATCAAACATCATTGTCATAATCAACCTGATCATGTTAATTCCTTGTCTATGTAATAAACATAGTAACTTATGGACTGCATTGTATGCTTGGAGAATGTGTCAATGTTCACTGTGGAACACATAGATAACCTTGTAGAACTATCTTAGGGCACGATGAACTAGGTAATGTTTGTTGAAATAGAATAGATCACTAATGTAAAGGACGTTGAAGCACTAGTGATAAAGGAACATTAACCACCTATATTTGATTTACATTTGTATGATGACCCTATATAGTTATAGAATAGGTTGTGGTGGAGGTTGCAAAGTAAATTTATTTGGCTTAATGAGGTAGGCATGTGGAATACTTGAAACTATAACCAATCATTTGATATAGATATACTTCAAACATCAATGCATCAAAAATGGTATTACGTGTATCTTATGTATCCAAGGTCATCCTCATGGCATGTTAAATTCCCTAATATTGGGCAAAACTAAGAATCAATTAGCAATTATCATAGGCCCTACGATAAGTTAAAAAAAAATTCCCCAAGACTTTTTGCTTTTCCATCAAATATTTTACCATAATAGTTTTACCAAATAAATATCTACGTGTGTACCCAAAACTAGTAAACAATGTCATAATACATTATGTTTCACTTAATCCATTATCTGCCATAACATTGTGTATAGAATGCAAGTCAATGAAAGAACATACAGACAAAGGTGCATTGCTAGAATCATAATTGAGAATATCATGATCAAGGAATGTGATTGAAGGTATTTTTACTTGTGTGATTTCAAGTTTACCAATAATACATTCTATAGGATAACCCTCTTTAATTATATAAGCATAAAACATCATAAGAGGATGCACTTTATAAGTCATATACACCTTAGGATTAGTTTTGGTTTATTAAGCCACATACATTGGAAAAAGATAAAAAAATATCTTAAGCTTTACAATAGGTAGTGAAAATGACTCATTTGTAGGTGTATTAACATCATTAATCTTAATTATATTGATCTCAATTAAATCTTATATGTTATGCCACAAACCATAACATTTATCAATAGAATATCCTATGCATCTATGCTAATCATAATATACATTGATATTAAACCTCTTAGGTTATGTCTTTGTCATATCAACCTCCATTAGCAAAGATATGGATGTGCTATTGCACTCAAATTGATTCTATAACACCTTGTGAGGAGGTTTTTATAATTGTGTAAATTTCCTCCTTGAAGGAGCTAATAAAATAAACCTGTTAGTAGTTGTGAAACTACATCAACCATTGATTTAACCTCATTCTTAATATCATTTATCTTAGATTTTAAAGTTGGGTTGCTTTGAAAATCTGAATTAGAAGATGTTGGAGGGCTAGTCCCATACTTTAACTTATTCATATAAATTAGATTAATTTCATGATCTTTAATCATATGATGCATGCCATTAAAATATTGAAAGCATTTGAACATAATAGAAACATGTATAGGATCAAGTAAGTTATACTTGAATATGTCTTAAATTTTGTTTTCAGCCATATAATTTTTGAAAGCATAGTCTTATAACAAATCACATAGTCACTAATGGTTCATTAGGTCCTTACTTGAGTTTTGTAATTTGACCGTAAGAGACATTCTCACTAATACTGATGTAAAAGTGAGATAAGAATTTATTAAAATCATGTACTAATTAGAAATTAATATCATAAAACCATCATAAAGCATAGTTTTGAAGACTCCATGAAAAAACTTAGTCAATAACTTATCATTAGAGAAATAATATAAGCATGTTACATGGAAGGCTCTAAGATAATGTTATAGATAAGCTTTACCATCATATTATGTAAGCTTGGGTGTGAAAAGTACTATAAATAAAGAATAAGAAAAGATATCTAGGGCTAAAGGGTTGTGTGATAATGCTTGATAATTTGTCAAACAATCCCTTCCATAAGTAACTTGTTCTATTTTGGAAACCTTAGCTTGAATAACGATAAGAGTTTGTATAAAATCTTTAGTAGGCATGGAAGATTGATTATAAATAGATGATGTCACATGAGTATCAAGCTTAGGAGGAAAAAAATATGTTGCATAGGAATAACCATATAAATAAGAGGATTTACTTGTGTTTCCCCACACCATATGTGGGCATCACATGTGCAAATATAGGTGTAGACATATGAATAGTAGTAGTAGTAGTAGTAGTAGTAGTAGTAGTAGTAGTAGTAGTAGTAGGCAAAATTGTATGAATACCTATTATAAAATGTATGCTTCTAAAAGGTTGATTAGTATCATTTAAGATTCCATCATGTTGTTCTTTATATGTAGTTTCCTTAGCATTCTTTACATTCTAACCTCTTAGATTATACTCAAGATCTTATCCAAGTCATTATATTGCATACAAATTTGATTTCAAAAATTGGAAAGTGCTTCTACTTGTGTAGAATCTAACCATTTAGTTCATCAAGATGTATTCTACCATTATATTAATTATTATGGCATTATCATCTTCATAAGTATTTTCAAGATCAGGAATAACATCAACATCATGTTCCTCTACATCTATGTGTTATTTATCAACATTTACTTTAAAATAAGAAGGAACTTGCATTTCATCAATTTTATACATTATAGATTGCACATAGACATGTGTTTGGATCAAAGTAATTTTATTAAAATCACTTGAAACACCACTTAACCTAGCACTTAGCCTTACATGTATAATAGATCTAATCTTCTTAGATGGTATAGAATATATTCATGAAAACACCAAGAAAGCTAGGGAAAAAATGCATAGATTACTACCTATTAAGGAAAAATTAGAAATCGAATTTAAAACCTAATATAGGATAAATATAAAACCCTAAGAAGGAAAGATGAAAGCCTAGGGGAAAAAGACCTATGGTTTACTACACTCAAGAGAAAGATCGGGTTTACTAGAATGTTTTATTTATTTTGTGATTAATTCACTATAAATAAGATAAACCTAATAAAATTTAGATTGTATAATTTATGGCATTAACCATACAAATATGAATGTAAATGGGATATTGGTAATGCACTTTAATATTTGTAGAATTGACAAGACAAAGGGAGAATATATGCACTTAACTAATTTTAAGATAAATGTTGATCACTACCTATGGGCAACCCTCACCCCCTCTATGTATATGGGACTCTATATTCTCTTCTGGGGGCATCTCTCTACCCATATATCTATGATATGTAGGTGGGTGACCCTCACCTGAATCACCCCATCTATCCTCCTGATAATAAAGTTAGTTTCAAACTTTGGTTCAAATAGAAAGAGTATGCCATGCTATTGTGCCTTAGATGATCCACATCTCTAGGCCATCAACATCTCTAAAAATGTTGTCTATATAGTTTGTGACTGCTCAATTATGAAAATAGGGCCTCAAAACATGTGTAGATGTTCTCAATGAAGCTTAGAACCCTATAATGACTTATATTATCTAGGCTCTATTAGCACTGTCCTGGGTAATTATGCAATTCTATGCCACCTCACATCATTATGCCTACACCTTTAGATGATTTTTGTATTTTTTTTTAGTCTTGTGTGTTGATCCTTGATTTACTTCTCATTGCCTTGAAACCCTAGCTTCACTTAAGACACAAGACTAACTTGGAAAAATGTGTTATAAATATGGGTTGGACAACCCCAACCATTCCCCATGAGTGATTGAGTATTGCCTACATTCTAATACTTTGAAGAGGATACAAACCACACATAATTTTCACACCTAGGTGTGTGTGTGTGCACCATTGTGATCATGCCAAAATGTGATGTAATACTTGACTTTTTACACTTGAAAACATAAAATATTGACCTACATTTGTGTTCAGACTTGTCTCTAGGGATACTATTTTAAAGGGTTTTATGTATACTATTTTGTGTTGATGTCTCAATATAGTGCCAATGGATTTCTCAAGCTTGATAGGGTTTTCCAAGATAAGTGATAGATAAATATGGGCTTAGGCCTAATTTTTATTTATAGATAATTCTTTGATATTTCCCCCCATGGCCAACCCATGAAACATGTTTAGGCTAACTTAATAGAGACATCCCATCTAAAAAATGTCATTAAGGGTTCCTCAATGTTATTTTAGAGGTGGACATGTGGAAAACCACAAGCATTTGACTATTGTTCATATTGTCCATATAAGGAATATCAATGATCTAGGATATGGGAAAAAATTTATTAGGATTAAGGAGCATTCTTACATAGACTAGGATGATCCTGAATATGTGTATTGGTGAATTGGGTTAGCCAAGACAATAGGATGGGTGAAAAAATAGAGGAAAGTGTGTACAAGAGTCAAATGTGTATGCACAAGTCTTGTTATGTCAAAAATGTGTCAAAATTAATGTTTACAAGTGTCTAATACCAAATTTAGGCATGTATAATTATATCACATGCTTAATTATTTATTACATTACATGCTTACTTATTTATTACATCACATGATACTTTTTACTATTTCTACTTCGTAATTTACATTTGCTTCATACATGTCTTAAGGATAAACACTTAGAAAATATAATGTAAAAAACATGAATATTAAAAGATATATAAAAATCCAAACATAAAAGACATGTAGTCAATAAAACTCATCATCATTATCATCATCATGTGCATTGACACCCCTCTATAGACACCTAAATGTTTCATGAGACCCTTATTCCCAATCTCGTATCCCTTGTTCACCTTATTTATAAAATTGTACATTTTAGCCTAATTTTAAGATTGCCCTAGCCCCACAATAGGTCTACATGTGGTCTCTTAAGCTAAAGAGCACCTCAACACTTATTGAAAAGGTATCTATTAATGCATCTAGACTATTTATCACCTATTACATATCCCTACCTTGAAAATTGAGTCAGATTCATTCCTAAGTCAAACTCATGCATTGTATGGGTTTCTCTGAGACACACCCATATAGCCCATGGGTTTGTCCCTTGAATTTTTGAGGACTTGTCAATGTGTTGTCATGAATCATGCACCTTTCATCTTGATTTTATACATTACTATAGTTGGATAACATGCATAAGTTACCTGATATCAATTTATATATACAAGGTCTTATCAAGACATTTGAGTACCCATAGGGAAAAATATCCACAAGTTGGAGAGTTAAAAGAGAACTACATATATCAAAGTTCAAGCATAGACCCTAGCATTAAATCAAATATTATAAAATTTTGACATTGTCATTCTATCTTGGTCTCTTAACATTTCCATTATGCTAAAGGAGGGTATCAGACTACATGTAGCTACATCATCACTTAAATAGAATCAAAGGTTCAAAAAATCTTATGCCAACTATTCCATCTACAAAATCACATAACTATGTGTCGATTTGATTCTGAGTATGTGGGATACATAGTTTTTAACATTACTTCAATGATTTATCAACTTCATCGTTATTTGTTTTGTTTTGGAGTGTCAAGTAGGTCAAGGAGGAGATTATTCTATTATGCACATTCTACTTAAATGTTTATGAAATGAAAGTATAGGAGAAATAAAGAGGCGACAATGCATAGGTGACAAAAAAATTAGACTACAAAAACTTGAGAAGATAATCATGACAACAAGAAGATAAACCTAGGCATAGTCAGATAGTTGAAACCATATGGGTATATCCTAGCATGATCAATATGATAATGGGCCTATCATAATGAATAGGTCTATCCTGAAGCATCGTAAAATTTCCAAATTTTAGGAGTAGGTTACATATAGTCTGCATAATTCATCTATAGTTTTAGAGTTCTAGAAAAATAAATAAGTGTTATCATTTCTTAACCTATTATAATAGACATTACTTAGTCTAGTTTTATTGGAGGTACTTGGACTTGTTTCTCATCAAAACTTACTAGACATAGCTAAATTTCATACTTTTAGTTATATGCTTAGATATATTTAATTACAACTAGTTTATTCATTATTTTTTATAAAACCAAAATTAGGTTAAAAAATAAATTATGAACGCATCCTTTCTGGACATTTATTCAACCTAGGGTTTCTATAAAACCTATTCTCCTTATGGCTTGTCTATTTTTCATATTCTAATCATGGGTTTTTTTCATAATATCTATATGTAAGGTTTATATACCTCTCTATGTGTATTGATTATTATATGATTTGCATTAGAAAAATTAACAAAAATGTTTTCTTCATATTCACAAATATCCTAAAAATATGGAAATTTCAAATATTAAAAGTGATTTATCTTTATCAAATAGAACATAACATACCGATGAGATGTGGGTGAGTTGGTAAGGTGACTTGGTTACTTCAAACACCACCTAGGTTCAAATGTTAGTTTGGTATCGGAGGCTTGTTATGGCTAATAATTGGTATTCTTGGGTTGGTTGTGGTTGTTGATGGTATCATCAGGCTGATTATGGCCATTCGTTGGTATTCTCAGGCTGGTTGTGGACATTATTGGTAATTTTAATACTTGTGATAGATGATCACTTAAGGATCTGGGCCCCTGATTGTGTCCAGACTAGTTGGAACTCTAGTCAAAATTCAACAGGGTAAGGATCTCACCAAAACCATTAACTATAAAAAATAAATAGAATGTAACTTGAGAAATTGGTAATTAATGGAATATTTAATCATAGTATTGGACAAATTCTTAGTGCATATGTTCTTACAAAGCTTTCTTTTATTCAAAAAATAATATAAAAAATAATGATGTGTGATGATTACTTTCTTCCTCTAGGGTTTGTGCTTGTTTTCTTACATCCTCTACACTTTGTAATGATTGTTTGACTATCACACAACATAGTGCACCTATACCAAGTAGTGTGCCTACCCATACTATCAATGAAATAATTCAAACTTTGAATGAGCTTATTGAGAATATCACCATTGATACACATGAGTTAACCACTATGAGACATGTTATAAGTGACACATAAAGAAAATTTAATATTTTAACATTGGAGAAAGAAAGCTTTAAGGCCCACTTTAAAAACAATGCAAAGCATAAACATCATATCCAAAAGTACATATTTGATATGCCTCTTTCACATGACTTGATCATTTTTAATTATTTTATGGTCAAGAATATCCTCAAGGGCACCTTTACAACACGATAGCTTCTATAGAAAATTGTGAGGATCGCCCTTTAATGATAATTAAATTGTCTCCTAAAACTGTGGTTAATGATGCCTTAGATTGGTTATATTATTTTCATATTGGTTCCATAGATTAAATATATAATTTTAAATATAAATACATTACTAATAATAAACCAATAGCTAAAATTCAAGAATTCAACATATAAAGCAAGGTAACAATGAAACCATACACAATTTCATCTTTATATTTCACTATCATATGCATTCATTGACTTATTAGCCATGTGATCTAGAAAGATAACATATGTTTATAAATGGTCTCATAGAGATTGTAAAGAGTTAATTACTTGTATTTAAAAAGATAATCATTTACTAATCTTACACACAGGTCTGTTAAACTAGCAGAATGAGAATGCCAACCCAAGGTCAAAACATCACATTTTAAGAGAGTAACCAACATTCATCCCGACATGCCAATTCACATAATATTTAATATTTGGATTAATAAAAAATCAACATCTATTAAAACACCAAATAAAACTAAAGCTCATAAACCAATTGAGACTTCATCTATTGATATAATTAAAGAATTAATAATACTAGACACATAAAACATTTCATCTAAATCTGCATACTTCTTTAAGAATTGATACACCATATTGAAGTACATATTGAATGAAAAATGATCAACTTTACACCTATGTGAAACATGATTTAGAACTATAAGACAACAAATCACAATGAAAAATACTTATGTTCATATCATGTAACAAGAAGAAATCAACATTTAGATGCATTGGTTTAAAATTAAAAAAATCAAGAGCTAATTGATCAAAACAAAATCAAGATTCCTAAAAATTCAATTAAAAAAAGTAACTACTAACAAATAAAATAAACCTCCCAAAGGTGTTTCACAATTACCAAATTACAAAATCAATGATCAATACCAATGTGACCAAAACTTTGATGAAGATGATATGTTTTTCTATGATGAGACATATTGTGGGGCCACTAATTATCCAAACAAAAAAAATGATTGACAAGGCATATTATGAGATCTATCAATGCATATTTATTGTACCATAATATTGTATATATATTTCTTCTTCTTTATGTTGTGCCTTACACGTGTTTTCTTCATAGTGCTTACAAAATGGTAAAATCCAAAAAATATTCATAAAAGACAAAAGTAAAAAAAAAAATTACCTTTCATATAATATACACCATATCTATCTACATATATTAGAGAGTTTCACACATCTAGATTTTCACACTTTCTTCTCATGATATATCTTGATTAGGTGAGAGGCAAGATAATCTGGCTAGATGTGCTTATGGTTGAATTTACACCTCTTTCATGGGGAGGACATTTGTTATTTTTTTTATTGTTACATGGTGACATTACTATAAATAATCATAATTGTTATATAGAGTGACATTTACATACATCTTGTTTCTTACTAATTACTTGCATAAGGTATACATATCTTAGTTGTGTACATGAATCTATTCATTCTATTTTGCATAGTATCATCAACATCTTCAAATCTATGGCTTTCTTGAGCATGATTTCTATCTTATTTCTTTCTAGATTTCACATGGCACTTGCCTTATATTTGCATTAACATTATTTTAGCCAATTGTTTAATTTTTATTTTTATATTTCATTAGCCTTGACAATTTGATTATTGATCCCATACTTAACACTTATAGTAGTCTTCCCGATGATGACAACATCCTTATCAAGACATTTTTTCATTGCATGCATTGAGTTTTGAGGGAATCCATAGGTGCTTAAAATCCTCCTTATCTCATTTCTTCTAGTCTAAGAGCTTTGCTTATTTTCTTTCTAGTACAACCATGTATTTTCTTGTGCTAGTTTCTCTTTTATTCTACATATATAATTGCAACAAAAAATAGTTTCATATATGACCAAACCTATTTTCCTATGGGGGCATTATACCCAAACACAATCTTTATCAACTACATCTATATATACACCTTTGCCTTTAGGGGCATGGCACCCTTGCATGTTTCTCATAGGCATATTATGTGTTTCTTTGAGCATGGCTTTAACATAATCTACCCATGAGGCATGAGCTCTATAGTTTCAACTTACACATTGTACCAATTATACATGTCAATCATATGAACAAGTCATATTAATTTCATGCCTTGCCTTATTACATTAATTGGGACTTTCATGTCCTTAGCATTGTTTACATATTGATATTGTTTGCTTGTCATAAACATGATTCACTTGATTATATCTTCCACATTGGTGTATATGATGCATATATGCTTATGCCTATGGTGGCATTGCACCCATACATGTTATTTATATACATGGTACTACATATTCTTAGCTTCAAACTCTAGGATTTATACATTACATTGAAATATCATTGCTTATCATTGTTTTACCTTTTTTTATTTAAGCATTTTTACATTGAAAGGCATGAAATCTTCGTCATATACATAATTGTCCTTATCTTAAGATTCAACTAGTATTTGGCCTTGCCACATAATCAACTATATCATATGATCATATCATTTCAATTTTATTATACACTTTGGGACCTATATTACATACTTTACTTGCATTATTACATATATTATTATAATCAATACAATCATCACACATTTTACCACACTGTGTTTATCATGTTTGATGCCTACATAGCTTATATATTACCCATTAAGAGACCAAAACATACCAATATTGGAAAATTTTAAAAATTTAAAAACATTGACAGAGTTTTCAAAATTCAAAAACTTTGCTTTATGCATGTTCTCCAATGTTAGAGGTATTCATTATACATGGTTTGCGCGTATGTTTTTCACGATATCGTCTTGAGTGAGTACAATGCAGTTTCACAGATTACATTATATTTGATTTAAGTATATCGTCAATATTTTTACTAATCAATGGTGGAAAACATTAATTCGAGCACACCACGTTGATTGAAGTCTAAAAATTGTATATTAAAATGTAGGGGCCATCAAGGGAAAAAAAGGAACCAAACAATTTGCCATGGCTTTTCATTTTGCGAGTCTGGAAAATATGTCAAGAGTGCCCCGATTTATCTTCCAACTGAGGTTTGTTGACTAACGAAATGTTACTTTGTTTCGATTATTATTTTTGAGCCAAATATCTGAGATTCATAAATCAGGGTTGGGATGGATTTGTATGGTTTTATTTGGGATGGATTTGTATGGCTTTATTTGGGATGGCGGTGGTGATTGAATTGGTATCAAATGCTGCAACCGACCAGACCAGGATTCAACCCAAGACCTGTCCAGCCATTCAGGGGCTTTGGCGTCCGGGAACCAAAAACGAGTTGCCTGTGGGTTTTTCGCCGTCGCCGGTGCTGATTTTATTTATTTTTGTTTGGTATCCCTCAATCCGAAATGAGTGTATCGTATACCTTGAAATTTTGTGAGCACGTAACCATGAAGAGGAGAGGAGAGAGATGAATCCATGTTTTCCCGATTCTACTCTTATCATTCCTCGTCGATTTAAGGGAGGAAATCTAATTTTCTTTTAAACCCTGTTTATTCGTGTTTCGAGTGAGTTTGGGTTTTATTATCCACATATGTTTTAGTTATAAATTTTCTTTAATTCAGTTACTTTTTCTTTCTTTTTTAATGGACAAGAGTTCAATCCATTGGTTTTGTGTACAAATAAAAAGCGATTTTATTTTAATTTTTATTTATTTATTTATTTTGGGTATTGTTTTGTTTTTGAATTGGGGCTTTCATTATACATGTTATACACAAAATATTAAATAAGTTTTTATCAGATTAGGTAAAATGTTTTTTATTGGAATTATGAACTGGTATGGGATGCAAACAAGGGCCCATTCCTCACAGTTAAGTAGAAGGAGGAAGAAAAAGAAAGAGTAGAAGGACACCACCTCCCAAAAGAACAAGAAATATAAGACACAAAAGCCGTAGAGAATAAAATGAGAGGGGTAACAAAAAGAGAGAATACGGATAACCGAACACCCAAACACCCAAAAAATGAAATAGAATAATACATTCGTCAAAACCAATCTCTGCAAACTGTCCATCAGAGGGGCTTATCCACAAGATAATATTGTCCATCGCCCTCGTTTAGAAAGGAGGTCTTCCAAGGTCCATTGAGATCCATTGGATATAAGAGAGTTCGCTTCTGCCCTCAGTGATTCTGCGTTCGCTCTGTGACCTTTCTTCTTCAAAGGGACTCCAACATCCGCATGTCGCTTTCCAGCCCTAGATGGGGGAGACTAAGGAGGGTTCACTCGAGGAGAGATTGAACGGGGGGTCAAATTTCCCTGTAAGGGATCTTCTGCAGAAATGAAGGACCGGGGTGGGGAAAGGGAGACCTCAGTAGGCTAAGAGGTGGGGGGGAGGAAAGGGGGCAAGGGGAGCAAGCCTAGGACATCCCACAACAATGTCCATCATCATCATCATCGAGTGAGAGAAATGGGGGTAGTATAACTTTTTGGTGATTGTGCCACTTGAAAAAAGTGTCAAGCTCCCCTTCTTTTCTCTTCCAGACTTGTTCAGGATGTTGACGAGGCTTGGAGGGACATCCATCGATACGATGACTAAGGAGGTGGCAATGGAAGAAACGAAAGGGAAGGCATTCATAATTGAGATGTTGAGTCCATGAGCCTCGTGAGGAGAGTAGATTAATCAAAAAGGGGAGTGGCTTGGAAAAGTCAATGAAAGCACAAACACAGACCACGCTGAGGCTCCAGGAGGCAGCATCAATCTTTACAAAAGTACCAACTTTGTCCACCAAGAGCTTGATGAAGCACTCATTCCTCATCACTGGAGGGAGAGAATGAAGCCGAAGCCACATTCAGATAGCCTTGAATTGGACCAAATCCAATGAGAAGAAAGGGCTCCAAGGGCAGAAGAAAATCCTAGAACTGTTGAAAAACTACGGCCTAGAGTTCCACACAAAATCCTTGTCTGCTGAGCTCTAAAATTCCACCAAGAAGAAGCTAACACATAGCAAGGAGAAGGAAGGAGGACCAATGGAATGCCAAACCTTTGAGTCCCAAGTTGAGAGAGCTGAAGGAGGAACAAATAATCCCACACATTTACCAATCAGGGATTTGCTGCCAATACCTACTTCCATCTCCAAAAATGGAGGGTCTGGGATAACCAGTTCAGGGATTGACGAGGTGACCCGAATTTGAACATCACCAAGCAGAAGGTCCTCAGCCACGACCAGAGAAGGAATAGAGGAAGCATCCACTAGAAGAGGGGTTGCAGAGTCAGAGCTTGAGGGGATCTAAGACTTGCAAAAGTTGGAATAGTGGTGGAATGGGTTGGGAACATTCTTGCATTTTGCATACACCCCACAAGTCTCAATTCCTCTAACCAACTTGTTTGTGATATCTGATGGAAGAACAGGAAAATGGTCATGGAGAGAAGAGTCCAAAGGTTGATCACCAACCAAAAGAGATGCAACTAAGGAGGACACAGGGTCACCGAGGGGAGTAGATGTGGGAACCATCGCATAAAATGGCTTAGCCAAGGCGTCTATAGTAGTTTGAGGCGAAGCACAAACAAGGCTATTCGGCCCTATAGGGGAAGGCATAGTAAGGGAAGATGAGCCATTTGCAACAACCACCAAGGCATACGACATTACAACCCCATTGATAGAGTGAATCCCTCGATGTAAAAAACTATCACCCCTTGACTGAGGAGAAGGATCCATTGAATCAAAGCGAGCAGGCTTACTAGTGTTGACAGAGTTGAGAAATTATTTACACAGGCCGTGGAAACTATCCTCTATTTCAATAGTAGGTTCCTCCGCATAATCCCCAACATCAAACTCCCCAGCTTCAAGGACAAGACCAATCTCAAAATATTTATGTAAAGCATGAGCAAGAGACTTCAAGCTGAGTCTGCGTCTACCATGATTGGGTATATTCCAAGGAGGGATGGAGCGCACAACCAAGTCAACTTTGGAAGCATGCATAACAAAAGGCAGAAGAAGTGCTAAAAACCCTCACCAATTTGAAATACTAAACAAGTTTATCTCATGTAAATTATTATACTTTTATACATTACAAATGATATATTTTATATTTGAAAGATTGGAGTGTAATTTTTTTGCAAATATTTTATGGCTAAAAACAAGATAAATATGTCCACTTCTAACAAATTTAAACATTGTTTGAAGGGAAAAAGCCCAAAACAGTTGATAAAATTCATCGATACCTTTTTACTAATAAATGTAATTATATTAATAATTATTCATAGAGGTAATCTTGGGATGATTTTAAAAAAATGAAAATAGTAATTTATTTAATATTTAAAATGTAGCCATATAACTAAAATAGTCTTAAATATTCATAATTTATAGATGAATTGTTATGATATAATTTCAAAGATATATTTAACAATAAAAATAATTAATAATATATAAAATAGTAAAAAATAATTATATAAGGAAAGGTGAGGGTTTTGAATAGAGCCCACAATTTGATACAAGGCTAAAAATAATCAATTATAAAGGCCAAAATAAAAATCTATAAACAAACCATCCAATGGGCCAAACAAACCACAAACCATTATAAAAATCAATATCAATATCGTTAGCCAAAAGTTAGCCTACAATCAACAATAAAAATAGAGAACTGACATTTGAACCACACAAACTAGCAAAAAATTAGCAGCAATAAAGTTATCATTAGATCACCTTGCCAATCAATGAACAAATTGGATAGGGACACAACAAGAGAAAAATAATAGGACAATAAAATTAACCATTGTCCAGGACCAATCTTCTTCATCGTTGGGAAAGGAAGCTCTCTATCATTTATTGAGTTCCATATTTCACCATTTCCTTTAGATTTGATTACAACCTTTTAGCCTTTGATCTTTGTCCTTTCCTTTTAACCGTAGAGTCTAAAAGAGCTTTAGAACTTGTCGCAAGATAATAAAAAGGGGAAGAGATAGTCTCAACCGAAAGAAGAGTGTTCGGGGTTAGAATAAGATCATGTGTCACCATCAGAAGGATCTCCCTCTTAAGGGAGATCATAACATCCCTTGGTGAAGAAAAACAGGGAGAAGACACATGGATAGTAGAATTTACCATGATTTTATCAATAAAATTTCGATTAAAGGCTCCATATTTCTTCAAAACCAATTAAAAATTAAAAAAAAAGCTAACAATCCTTTTAAAGATAACCATTTACACGATATCTAATAAAATTTTAATAAAAATATCTGAAAAAAAAACCTTCAAAATTAAAATCGCTAATTTTATTAAAAACTTAATAAACCTACTATATATTATATATAATTTTATTGCTTACTTTAATAAATAGAGAACACATTCTTTAATACAAAGAAGTATCATATTTATACTATTTTACACAAACATATACCCATGTTTCAAAATGTATTGCTATTTCAATATTTCTATCACATTAATTTCATCGTGCATAAAAACATTAATACTAAATAAGAGTAATTTATAAAAATATTAAAAATAAAAATAAATAATTAAATAATATAAAATTAATATATTTCATTTATTACTTGAAAATTTAAATTTGTCTATTACTCGTTAATAACTTTAGGCTAACGTGTGCTCTTTTGGAAGATTTCATAAAAGATAGATAATATACAAAGAAATTAGTACTCACTTTATTACTTCCATCATATTTTCTTGCACATGGCATCACCTTTATGAATTCTATTTTAGGAGGGAATGAATCCATTTGAGTGAAAGACATCAATGACAATGATGAACATAGAAATGACATTAATAACTAAAGTGTATTGGTCACATATGCACATGCTTTTGATTTTCCATCTTACCATTGAAAGTTAAATTTTTAGATCCATATGCTTTTTTAATTTATTTATCTTTACAAGAGTGTATTGGATCCATTTACTTCTTTCAAGCACATTTACAATATTATGGAAATATTATATACATAATCATTGAACACAAAATCATTGAATTTAAAATGAATTATACATATTAATTCAAAATATTTTGTACTTATTTTTTGTGTATTAATATTATATATATTATTGTATTGATCATTTAAATAAAAATATTTTTAGTCGATCGATTTATTGTGAATAAATTATATCTTGATTTAAATATTTTATTTAATTTACCAAATAATTATATTTTTTTGAAAGAGTTAATAGAATAATCAATCAATTTACACTTACATAGATATTTTTCTAAAGTTTACACTTACATAAATATTATATAGATCATTTCAATAAAAACACTTTTAGTCGATCAACTTATTGTGAACAAATTATATCTTGATTTAAATGTTTCATTTAATTTACCAAATAATTATAATTTTTTTGAAAGAGTTAATAAAATAGCCAATCAATTTACACTTACCTAAATATTTTTCTAAAATTTAACCAATAAAATTATATCTGTTGCATAAGATTAACCAAGATATTATAGAAAATACTATGGGTCTATTCTTAAAATTATTCTTAAATTGTACTTTATATGATTCCTTGTGGCATAAATAGATGAAAATTCAAACTTCAAAATATGCAAACTTTTCAAAACATTAAAATTATAAAAAATATCAAATTACATATATTTTTAGGATTACAATATACTTTGGATAATTTATTTTTCCTAACATTTGATTTATGCAATTTTTTTACAACGATGAAAGGATTCAAATTCATATGTGTAGACATTTCAAATTAATTACTTTACATGTCAAAATTGTTAAACAAAATGACTTTTTGTAAATTTTACGTAAATTGGTCTAATATTTGTTGTTCATCCTAAATTCTTTTGTACATGCAATCTACAAATTTGAATTCGCCTTGGGGCATCCTTAATTAGGACAATTCATCATACTAAATTGTTAAATCATCATGTTAGTCATATTTCTAATCATCACTAGTCAATTCCCTCTCTTTGGTCAATTAATCATTCCTTTTTATCATAATTAAATTTTCCAAATTCATCACATTTGTATTAATTAAATTAGTCTTTTGATTAGTTTAATTAATCCTCTCTCTAATTATAATTCCATAGATTTAAAATTATAATTTCATTTGAATTATTTATTTTTCCATTTTTCACCTCATTTAAAGAGCATCTCCTTCCAAAATAATCTCTAGATGCCATGGCATATCCTTTTATGACCCCACCTTCAATATTAAAAATAAATAGTGAGGGATTATTCTCCACCCTTCATCTTGGAAACAAGATGGAGGGATAATATTTCATCTCTTCAGATATTTTTGAGGATAATTCTAAACTCTCCATTTTGCATGATGAAGGCATCACATTCCCTCTCCTTGACATATTTTGAAGGGCATTCTCCATGCAAGATGAAGGGCTCATATTGCTTCCCTTGGAGATATTTTGAGGGTGCATTCTCCACCCTCCATCTTGAAGGCAATATAAAGGGCTCACACTCAGTCATTATGCCTATAAATAAAGGGGAACCCCTCTTCATATTTCATGCTCAAGATTTATAGTGAAGCCCTACCAATTGTCATAGCTAATCTGTATATCAACTCTACTTATTATCATGTATTCCTTAAGTTCTCGAATGGAGATGCTACACTCTTCAAAGATGACATTGCCAAAAACCTTTTGATATTGGAATCTAAGCCACACTCCGCTTACATTCAATAAGGTGAAGAATACATAAAAGAAGGTATACATTGCATGCTTTTTGTCTTCGTATTTGGTTTACTTTCATCCTTACCTTTGGCTCACGAGGTCCTAGGATTAAGGTTCTTTTTTCATTGATTTGATTTTTATATTTTCACTAATGAATGAAACACTAACCTTTTATACTCCTCTGGATACATATGACACACCCGATGGGACCCACACAACCCACATTCTCTTTTGAGATTTTACTTCCATTTTTATTTGCTAACAAATTGAATATTAAAGCTAAATTATGATAATTTTATCACAATTTTCTATCCCTACAAATCAGTGAATTTGCTTTATAAAAATGATGATTTCACCCTTATTTATCTATGTTTTGTGGAAATTAGTAAATTTGATCTATGAATCGATAACAATAACCCTAATAAATGGTGAAAATGTCTATGTTCTGTGTAGTTCTAACATTCAATGAAATTAACACATAATCAATGAAATTGACCCCATAATCGATGAAATCAACTATCATATCGGTGAATTCATTCTCTGGGTCTGAATATCGATGAAATCAACCCTCAGAACCAGTGAAATTGACATCATATCATAAAATTTGATCTAGGTCTAAATTTTGATGAAATTGACCCCCAAATTAGTGAACTCATCCTCAAAATCAATAAAATTGACCATCATATCAATGAATTCACTATTAGTAATCTTGCATTTATTCTACTAATTAAAGTATTTGACTACCATTTCAATGAAATTGATATATTATCAACATAAATGCCCTTGCTTAATGACAAAAATGCCTCTATTCTATGTTTTATTATTCAATTCTATGTTTTCTGCAGGCTCTTATAAACAACAAATTGACCATGTCAAATGGTGAATTCACCTTTGTGTGTTGAGCTTGAATGATTGATTTCTTGGTTTTTATGTCAAAAACTTGTTATATATTCATAACATGGTCTGCATACACTTTCATGAAGAGGCATTACTCTGACCAATTTTTGAGTCAAAAAACATTCCCTTCTAGAGATCATGTCAAAATTTGTCTAAACACATACCCATCTTGTCTAAAATCATACCATTACGCCTCCCATTTGAATGTGGACAAACTCTAATGCAATTCCAGATTTCTAATTGAAAACTACTTCAAGAACAAGGTCAAATTCTAGTCTCAATACCAACTCTCAAATTCAATTTAAACTGGTTCAAGTCAAAGTATTATCTTTTCATTTCTGAATCACGTGTCAATTCACATTCACATATAAGTCTATTCTAAGTTCAAGTTTACAAGACAAAACCTTTTATCCTTACATTCAAACATTCCATTTTTCAAATCAAGTCAATAAGTTTAATCTTGTTTCAATCCAAGTCCAAACTTTTCTAAAATTTTTTAAAGACATTTGTGACCTAGATACACACATTTGGGTTTTAGCCTTGACTTCATATTACATTAAATAACTCTATTCTAATTTAGATGGGTCTTAAACTTGTAAAGTTTTGAGATAATTCAACCATCTTTGGTAACTTAGCCAAATTTAACCTTTTGAAAAAATTGAATTTGGGTCAAATCACTTGGTTTGAAATAGTATCCAACATGACTCGAAATAAAATAAGTGGCATGGATTAAAATACTACTTATGATTATGATTAGACACAAAATAAAAAATACCATATAAATCCATTCACATACCAACCAAATTATGCACACAATCAACATGATTATATGAACTCACATGATATAGAGGTCCATCAACCAAAATATGAAGATGTGCCACTTAGTTACGAATTGAATAGATCTTAATTTGAGGAATACTTATTTGAGTATAGAGATGAGGCTCTCTTATGATTATTATAGATAGGTTCCAAGGTTTCCCTTGATTATCCTATAGATAAATTATGTAATATTAAGATATCTCAACCATATAATACCATACAAATCACATATTGGACTAAGGATTTACCCTCCTTTATCCACAGTCCAACAATTATTCAAACATTATCAGTCCCAGAAATATCTAAGGAGAAGGAACTACTTTTTTCCCCACCCCAAGTTTTGCCTACTATTGTATCCTAATTACAACAAGATAGTCAAGTGTTGATTGATCTTGAAACTTTATTAATTACTACTCTTATTTTTGATAAAAAATATAAAGTTCAATCAGCCTCTTAAGTGCTAGGTCAAAGATTCAATGGTTGATCCATTACCTACTTTGGAGACATCCACCACTCTCAAGTAAAATATCCCAATAGATTCCTCATAACAGGTTGTTGTGAATCCATAACGAGCATTTCCTAATCCCCATCGAGTTCCTACTAATTCCAGTCTCCAAATACCATCTAAAAAAATTCCCCCCAACATCTATAAAATACAACTCATTCCCAATAAATCTCTACTGAGACACATAGTGTCCCATCCAACTCATGTCCTCCCTAACACAACCCTTATAAAGCTAATCAATTCCTCTCCAATACCCATCAAGTTTTGTCAAGTAGACAATAATGATTTCCATCTAGACAACAGGTTATTTTTAATCAATAATGGATTCTCAGTAATTAACATCAACTCTTTACTCAAAGACAACAAATTCATCCTACTCAGTAACTAGTTTACATTCCATATTCAAATCCCAATCAACACCAAGTCCCTCATAACCAATTTAATCCTGATAACATGACCAATAATCCTAATAAGTTAGTGTAAAAAGTTGTTATTCCCACTAATCCAACTAATTCATAGTTTCATTCTCAACCTATAATCCCCCATCTGTATCCCAAAATACTTCCCCCTAGGAATGGTAGGCTATCAAAGATGTAATTTTAGGATGACAAGTAGGGAATCAAGGTTGAAAATATAAGTTGGATCGTATATGCTCATATATATTTTACATAAGCATATTATATACACCTTTTCCATCTCATTTTGAGATCCCCATATTTGAAAAATATAAAGGAAAGGGTGACCCAAGGGAGCACCTACAGTGTTTTTTGTTTCCTACTAAGAAGTAGGCTATGACACCAATTTCCTACTTCGACTATTTTCATAGAACTTGGTCGGGTAAGCTTTAGAGTGGTTTATACATCCACCAAAAGGTTCTATCATAGATTTTGATGATTTATTAGAGAAGTTTATTAGGCACTTTTCATATAATATCAAATATGAATTGACCATGGTTGATCTATGAAATATCAAACAATGAGGTGAAGAGAGTTTTGTTGCTTATCTTTAGAGGTGGCAAGCATTGGCCAACAAGTTTCCACATTCTCTTCCTGACAAATATTTAAAAAACATATTCATGACTAATTTGAATTCATAACTATCTCTTAACTTCAGACTACATTGTCAAACTAATTTGATGAAATTATTAATAAATGTGTAAAAATAGAAAAGGCCTTCATTGACAAATAATTGATCAATTTTTTTTCACAAACTCAATATCAACATCAAAATTAGACCCAAAATTAGAATCAAATGTCAAACCCAAATCCAATAAGTGTGGTAGAGAAGCCCAAAAAATTCAATCAAAAAAAGAATGTGGTTATTAATGGAGTAACATAAGAAATACATGTTCACATAGTGCAATCACTGCCAGTGTATAAGGCTCCTCTGCCACAACCACTTTATTTTCACAAGTCACCTCCTCGAAGAAATTAATTCAATAGAAGACCATTTGATGATCTTGGAGAGCCTATTGAGGTATATTTTAGAATCTACTTGATCTATATATGATTACTTGGCCTAATTCCAAACCATTTCATGAAAGTTAACCTAAACATAAATGGTATCATGATAATGAGTATTATGAGTATCATCATGTGAAAGGTCATGGTATTCATAGATGTGTACAACTTAGACATATTATCCAAGACATGATGAAAATAGGGGTGATTGAATAAAATAATTCATTAGCCCATTCTAATTAAAACATGGGGATCTATAGACACCCCTGTCCTCAACATAATACTAATCATAATGATAAATGGAAGCATTGATAAGATAATAATCAAAATCAGGGTTTGTAGGATAATAATGTTGATTATCATGCTACCCTCTATGATTACAACTGGTGGGATGTATCATGGGATGTCATGTGGCCAAGATCACAATTAATCCCCATTCCCATTCCAAAAATTGTAAGCAAGAAATTCCCTCCATTCTAAGATTAGGTCTATTTATTATGGGAGTTCCTCCACATAATCCTCATCTAAGAGTTACCATTCAGGACTAGTATATTATTCTTCTAATTCTTGTAATCCTATTCCTATTCAAGATTATGTTGTTATAACTCAATGCCCTAAAATTACCCTTCAATGGACTAGATCTCCTCCTACTAATACCAATCCACATTTTAATTCCAATCCTATTCAAAATCAATCCAAAACCAAATATTCACCTCTTGTCATGAAGCAGTATGATCTTGTGGATCAATTAAACATGACTTCAACCTAGATTTACATCTTAGATATTTTGTGTACATCTTAACTCCATAAGGATATGCTATTTTTAGACAATATAAGGTTCCTAACAATATTGCACTTGATAAATTCCAAATAATGGTAGGATATTTATCTCCTACACCACAACTTACATTTAATCATAGTGACATGTTAGCCCTTGGATCTTCACATACAAATTATGTGTACATTAAAGTCACCATTACCCACCATAAAATCAAGTGGGTACTCATAGATAATGGTTCCTAACTCAATAATGTTCTATTGAAATTAGTCTAACATCTAGGCTACACTGTAATATATTTGAATAATTAGACCATCAACATTAAAGGATACAATAATACTAAAAGACAGTCATCATATAATTTACTTACCCATCTAGGTTGGGCTTATCATTCACAGTACCTTATGCCATGTTATTGATCTTGACTTGCCATATAATCTCTTCCCTGGATGCCCATGGATTCATGAGATACATGCATTTACCTCCATGATACATCAATGCATAAAATTTATTGAGGTCAATATTCATAGGGATCTTAAACCTCATAAATATTGTAAACATTTTAAAGAATAAGTTCACCAATACACTTATTGTCCTAATGATGAGCACATTATCAAAAAGGACAAGCAAGTGATGTCTGATCAGCCTAAATCTAATTATCTAAATCCCATTACCCTTTCTTCCTCTTTCACATCACCTCTTCCCCCACTAATTTCCTCTCCTTTCAATATTCATGATAAGGGGATTGGAACATACATTATCAAAAATGCTTTTGATATTGCTAAACTCCATAGATCATCCATATCACATGACAAGCCCAAGATGGAATGGTATGAGAAGAAGGTATAATCTCACCCAAAAGGGTATATACCATTTTTCCTAGGAAAGGCATTTAATCAAAAAACTCTAAAACAAATATATGAGTCATGGCTATATGGTGAGAGTTTTACTCCTTGTTTTCAAAGCAAAAATTACCCCATCCCAAAAATAATTATGGATAACCAAGCTTATAAAGTCAAAGGCTTGGGAGCAAAAGTACAAGGTAGAATAGATCCTATTATTCTAATTAATCACACAAAGAATCAGTGCCTTGGATACATATCACCTAAGGTTATCCCCTCACATGTTGGAAGTGATTCAACATCTACATTTAATGATGATATTCCCAACAGTGACATAGAGTCCTTTTATAACATTTAAGATGAGCTTTCCAGTACCAATATATTATATTCCCATTACATTATCACCATTTACATTATTCAAAAGTTTCCCCTTACTCTCCATTATCCTAACCTCATTAATTGGGACTAGCTAGACCAATATATCAGACTTGATGAGTTTTCAAATGAAGAAGCCATTTCAAAAATTATGGGTTTAAGAGATAATTTACTAGCGGGTCACCACAAGAAAGGATTTGTCTATACTTTAGACCCTAAGGCATAATTTGGGGAGTAAAAAAACTTCCTTGGTCACAATAAAAATAAAGATAAAAAAATAAGATCCTTAAGTGAAAACCTCTCTGAGGTGATTTTAGATCAAGAAAATAGTAAAGAAAATGACAAGTCCATTGGTGAAAAATTGTTTAGGCACCTTTAGATGGGGAATTTTAATCTCCTCCATAAGAATCCCAAGATTCCACAAGTCCACGCTTGTCATTTAAAATATAGATCAATCCTTATGATCCTAAAACATTTGAGAGAATGGTCCTAGAAAATCCACATCTAGTAATTCATTGGTTGTTACCTACTATGAATGATTCTAATTCTTATTACATGGGTGGGTCTAATATCCCAAATTTAGATTGAGAAGATCATTTAACTTCCTTGCCTACCATTATATAATATATTTCCACTCTTCTTGTGTAAGATACTACAAAAGTGAACATTGGTACACATGATGATCAAACTTGGCACGTCTCTCACTCCAGAGGGACATGAACTGATCATTTCTACTCTAACAGAGTTTATTAATTTATTCACCTAGGCTTAGTATGATATGTTAGGGTTATATCCTTTTTTTGTTATTCATCATTTGGTTATACACCTATATGTTAATACTATTAAGCAAAAACTACAAAAGATGCATCCATAAATTACCATCTTGGTCAAAACAAAATTAGAAAAGTTATTTGTGAAGGATTTATTAGGCCTATTCCTTATGTACATTGGATTTCCAATATTGTACCAGTCAATAAGAATCTAATGGGTATATGGATATGTACAGACTTTAGAGACATTAAAAAATCTTGTCTAAAGGATGATTTTACCTTACCTAAAATAGATATGATTACTGATTCCATAATAGGTTATGAGATGCTATGAGCTATCTCTTATGGATGGCTTCTCTAGATATAATTAAATCTATATTGCTCTATAGGATCAACACAAAATAACATTCATAACTCCATGGGGGATATTTTGTTACCAAGTCATGTCATTTGGCTTGAAAAAAGCTAAAGCTATGTATCAATGCACAATAACAATTACATTCCATGATATTATGCTTGGCATTGTTGAAGATTATGTAGATGCCATTTTGGGAAAATCAAGAACCCATGCAGAACATTTTGAAGTACTAAGAAAAATATTTGAAAATATTCATGAATACAAAGTGTGCTTGAACCCTAATAAGTGTGTTTTTGGAGTTACATATTTAAAATTGTTAGACTTCATTATTTCCCATAGGGGAATTGAAGTTGATCGAACCAAAGTTCAAGACATTACTGAGATGCCTCCTCCTTATAATTTGAAACAACTTTGTAGCTTATATGGAAAGATATATTCCATTCAAACTTTAATTTCCTAGCTTGTTGATCAATGCCACCCATTTACGCACCTTATATAAAAGGGAACTACAATTCAATGCAATTATGAATGTCAAGAAACTTTTGAACAACCCAAGAAGTACTTGGTTAACCCTCCAATACTCATTCCACTAATGCTAGATAAACCTTTATTATTGTACATATCTAAAACTATAAACACATTGGGGCACTCATTACCCAACATGATGATCAAGGCAAAGAAAGAGATACCTATTATTTGAGCCAAACACTGGTCACTAACGAGCATAATTACACTCCAATTTAAAAATCTTGTCTCAAATTATTTTTTGCTTATTATAAGATTAGAAATTATATGCTAAATAAGAAGACCATTTTGATTGCAAAAGTTGATCCTTTAAAATATCTCTTAACAAAATTAGCTTTGACTGGTCGAATGGCTAAATGGGTGATGTTGCTCATGAGTTTGACATTGAATATACATACTAGAAGGCTATTAAAGGGAATGTATTAGAAAATCAATTATCTGAAGAACCTCTTGAAAATTAAAATCCTACTATAATACACTTTCTTGATGAGTCCATTATGAATCTAGATGAATCCAAAGAATGGAAACTATATTTCGATAGATCTTTCACATTTCATAGTTTTGGAGTAGGGATATTATTCATTATGCCACAAGGATATATTATCCCCAAGGAATTTCACATTAGTTTCCCATGCACTTATAACATATACAAATATGAGGCTTTACTTGTCAGGATTTATCTTGTAGTTCAGTGGAGTATTCAACATTTACTCATTTATGGTGATTCACAACTGATTATTAATCAAGTAACTGATTAATATCAGACCAAGGATGAAAATATTATGCCCTAAAAAGGCATGATGGATACAATAAATCTCAAATTTTAAGTCATCAAATTTTAAAGTGTCCATCAAGCTAACAAAAAGTCTATTGATTCTATGTCTACCATCATATCCATGATTGCAATCTCTCCAACAACCAAATAATATTAGTTCTTAATTGAAAACTTGGTCATTCCAACATATAACTATTTAAACTCTGAAATGATATGCATCATTATTGGTCCCATTTCCCTTTGGTACAAAGAAATTTATTCCTATCTCCATGATTAAATCTTTCCCACTAACCTATCATGAAACCATATAAAATATTTTATCCAAACTACCTCCCATTACACCTTGGAAACACACTCTATTGTAGGGGTTATGATGGAACTATGGAAGAATATGACTTAGCACTTAAGGAAGTTTACGAAGGGAATTATGGGATCGACACTAGTGGTATGGTCCTAGAAAAAAAACTTCTTCACAATGGTTACTATTGGCCCACTATAGAAGTAAATGCATGTGCATATGTCAAGAAATGTAATAACCCTGCTAGGGTTCAACTAGAAATATGTGAAATTTAAAATAAACACATAAAAAAATGGATTCACCATGAGAATCAACATAGATCATAATAAATACTCAAGATGTGATAATAACAACAAGCATAATACATTACATATCACTGATCTCTAATATCATGAGAGTACATGTCATAATGCAAATATAGAAAGTAATCACAGTAATAATTTGACTACAATTGAAATAGGTCTACAACCACCACTGTTAATAAATAATATCAAGTAATTAAAAAAATTTATGACATTTTTTAATGATAAATATGGTAAAATATAATGTACATATAGTATACATGGCTCCCCCAGAGCATAGTTCTCGAACTCAAGTATCTATGGCAATCCCAAGTGTCATCTCGATAAGTAATACTACTATGGGGAGGGATAAAATCATTTGATAAATTTTACATAAAAACTATAGACCAACAATCCCCTACACTAATCCTATCAAGAAATAACCCTCCCTTCATGGATGAGTAGATAGTGATGGCACAGGAATCTAGAGAGACAAGCAAGTACCCGTGTGCTATATGATTTCTAAACTAAACATGCAGTGTATCATATAAAACCATTATATTTCAAGATATCACACAAACATGTAAATCATACTCATAAAATGATAATGTCTCACTAAATATACTTTGTCCCAAAGTTTTAAAAATAATAAATAATAATGATCTAGATCAATCAAATTCATACACACCACTTGATCAGACTGCCTTCATCTGTCACTATGATACTAGTAAGCTAATGAAGTCCATCTCAATCCTTACTTCATATCAAAAATGTATATTGGTTAAATATAATTCAATGAAAATATTTATTTGATTTACATCTTACTAGCAAACATATCATATTAGATGCTAAACATAGGAATAACCCAATCATACATTTATTCTATCAAATGTATTAATGAATCTTACATTATTATCTATTTGCATACTAGAAATAATGACTATAGTTTATACCACCCAAGTAAATACACATTTAACTACATATTTTCACTATCACAATTAGTTTCCAAACATTCCACATCCTATGAAAACCCATATTACCATAGTCTAGTATTTAAAGACATAACTACTAGGTTTTCCAAAAATAATCATATAAAGTAATCCTAAATACATGGAAACATAAGATTTTATTCATATAACTAGGTATAATGAAGCAAGCCATAGTTTCCACAAAACACAATAACATACTAACATAACGTCTATCAAACTCTCAAGGTTGTATGCACACATACATAAAAGTCCTTGTCATAAAACATATTATTCATAGTAATAACCAACATACATACATTAAGTCAATCAAACATAGGTGAGAGTCTAGACATAGCAGATATGGTATATACCATCTAGGTATAACATATTCTCTAAAGTACTCTATGATATCCCATACTATCATAGTTCACAACTATATAAATATACATAATCAAACTTACGATTTTTAAGAACCAATGACCCACGTTCTTATTAACAATCAACAATTATGGGATTATACCACCTGGGTATAACCTAAGATAAAACCACATACTATCATTTAAAATAACATATCTGTAAGCACGCATCATGATGCACCATTTATATTTTATATATAATGATACACTCTCATAATCATGTACTACACATAAGTACTTAATATATAACTAAAAAGTAATCAATCATTTGTATATAACTCATAAAATTATTATGTTCTTTCATTCCATTAATTCATTTTGTTTCCAAGAGACCGTTTTTAATAAGATTATACTTTTTGATTATTAAAAAACTCAATGAATTACTCAAATCATCTATTGAACTATAGGTATAATCCCTATATACGAGCACTTCTACATCATAATATGCACCACATGTAGGTACTCTAATGTTATGCAATTACTAAACCATGGTTTAATATAATTTTTAACCAAGAGCTTCCTAAAGTCATTTATGAATCCAACTGAGGATCTCAATCACATAGCTTATCCCAATACAATGAATACCCATGCAAGGCTATGGATATGCTAGGTTAGGAGCCTAAAATTTCATTGACTCACTTTCTCAACTCTAGGTTCCCATGATCAATTCATATATGTTGTACTCTCACAACACTCAAAGATTCTTCAGAAAGTAATACTGCCTAAAAATATAGATATGTTCAATAATATAAAAACAATTATGGTTCAAAGGTGTCAATTATCACAAAGTCTCAGTTACACGTTGAATAATATGACTCTTATTAATAACTCATGTCAAATCATAATAGAACTATCTACATTAATGTTTATCAAAGTACCCCACATAAGACTTGTAATTTAAATAATTAATTTATTACGTTATGGCATAATTGGTCTTATTATGGATATCTATGCTATCATAGATAACTTTTTTTTCCTTCTGACTCTATTTTATCCATCATAGTCCCATTTATTAAATTGATATTGAGGTATTCAAGGATAATCACTGATAATCCCTTTTGAATAAATTAATTTAATCTTTATCTAAAGGTGTGCCAATTTAATAACAATAAATCCATACTAGTATCTCATTTTACTAGTAAAATATGACCTAAATCCATTTATCATGGTCTATGCATTTTCTTTTATTTTAACCTACTTACACATTCCAACAACACATAAGAATAAGATTTTCCAAGGAAAAGAAGTTGTCTAATTGCTAAGACTATAACTATATGGTTTATAATCCCTTGTATATACAAATAAACCCAATATATATATATATATATATATATATATATATATATATATATATATATATATATATATATATATATATATATATATATATAAACTTAATAATTCATTAATAACTCAATGTGTTAAATTTATAAAAGTTCAATCATCTGTAATTCACTATGAATCACTACTATCCATAAATTAACTAGTATAAAATTATTATGAATTATTTCTATTCATAAATTGGCAGGTATAAAATTATTATGAATTTAGTTACCATTTATAGGATTAAAATAAAACTATTATTTATATCTAGGCCTTGATGCCTCTGTTGGAAAAGGACCCAATACAATATGATGTCCATAAATGTTAGTATTGGTAGTATACAATAACAGGTGATATAATACCACTTAGGCATTAACATCAAAATGAAACCATTGTTTATGCTCAGGGAGAATTCATCATACTTGTGTTTAGGAAGCAAGAATCAATCTTAGTTTTTTTACTTGGAACAAGAAGAAGTAATATGACTAGATTAAGCTCAGTTGTGGGAAATTTTGTAGCAAGGATGGTGTTGGGACCAACATACCCCCATTTTTGAAAATTGGGACCCTTAAAAAACCTTGAAGATTAAACATAAAAATATGGCATGATAAGATCATTTGTAGAATTTGAAGGTCATCCACTTTATCAAAAGTAAGTTTACTTATTAGTGTTTTGTTTTAATTTTATCTAACAATGCTACTAAATAGTCTTCATGGCTTTTTATTTGAAGGTTTCATGATGTTTTTCCCTAAGAAATTCATGTTTTAAAACCTTGGTAAAACCCTTAGTTCAAATTTGAATATTGGTGAGAAATAAACTGGTATGAACCTTTTTAAAAATCCATTTCTAGACCCAAGTATAAAACTCATGTTTTAATCTTAGTCATGCTTTTTAGCATGACTAGAGATTAGTCTATAATGCTTGGTTCCTTTTATTATTTTCCCCTTTTTAGTTTCTAGCTAGTGTTAATATTCATTCTACATGGTCCTTTTGATATTCCCTAGTTTAGCCTAATGTTTTAACCCTAAGGCCCCATTGTATTTATTAATACTAACGAGACCTTAGTCTTAACATCTTAGCTTAAATTCTGGTTCTCTGAGTCCACTTTTATGTTAGTTTGGTCCCTTGATTTATACCTTAACCTAAGGTTTTAATCCTAAGGCCTTGATGTATTTATTAATATAATCAAGACCTTAGTCTTAACACCTTAGCCTAAGTCTTTTTATATTACCATGGTCCTAACTTAACTTCTTTACATCTTGTAGGATCTAACGACCCTTGCTTTATCATGGTATTTGATCTGATGGAGTGAGAAAGGCTTGAGCTTCAACTTAAACAACATTCATCTTAGATGATTTGATGGTCTATGCTTCCTTGTAGCCTTTTGATCAGGTGATGTAAGGAAAGCCTAACATAATCCTGCACATAACCCCTTGGCCAATCACGTTCAAGCCCTCAGATCATGATCAATAGTTTTCACCTCATCACAAGGACTTGATCTAATGGATTGAGACACAATTGAAAATTCAAAGGATTATAAAAGGCTTGTAGGATCGACACATGACACCCTTATATTCGATGATCAAAGACAAATGGGTCTCACATGACAAAGCATCCAATTATGAGCAAGCTCTCAGATCATGATCTTATGACTACTACTTCATTGCTAATTTTGATCTGGCAGAGTGAATTAATTCCAAGATCTTGGGAAGCCCTGTGGAGGTGCCAAATAACACTCTTGCATTGGGTCACAATAATTTGATGAGCTTAAAATTGATGTTCATGTGATAATTATTTGACGTCTGTAAGGATGTATTTGACATTTGCATGATAATAAACTTTAAGTCCATCAAATTAAAAGTTTTACTAACTTAAAATTTATGTTCACGTGAATGTCATTTGAGACCCATGAGGACATATTTAACATCCATGAGACTGTCAAATTTAAGCCGATGAATTATTCTGCTTAAGATCAAAATACACTCCAAAATCTTGTTGGAAGGCTAAAAAATTGCTTTACAAGCTAAGGTAAGTGCTTGAAAGATGATCAAACATGGGAAATATTCAATCTACAAAAACTAAAATGGTCTTATGGTCTAAATATTTTCAAAATTAATTTAGCTTAAGTCTATATCCTAAGGTCCCCATTACATGTTGTTTAAATGATGTGAACCTTAGGCCAAAGACTTATGCTAAGTCTCATTTTAAAAGGTCTTTAAAAATGTATAACTTAAGCTAAATGCATCTAACTAAAGGTTTTTATGTGTTTGTTAATACATTAAAACCCTATTTAATGTTAGATTATTATATCATTTTGAACCCATTTTGAGCATGATTTATAAGGTTTAGCATAAATATTTTAGCCCAAAGAATACTTTGTGCTTATTAAACACAACACAAAATTTGGCCTAAAATATTTAACCTTGGTCCCCTTTGTATGAATTCGGAAAACTTAGGTAGAAATTTCTTAGCTTAAGGTTTATTTTGTGTTTAATAAACACTAAATAAACTTTAGCCTAAGGAATTTAAGCCTAAGTCCCACCTTAGTAACATTCTAACTTAAATATTGGGCATATTTGTAGATCAACAACTCATTCTTCATCATGAGAAGATGATCCAATGATGTGAAGATCTTGTGAACTTTTCAGTAAAATCATGAGGACCCATGGGCTCGATGCATGGTGAAAGCCCATTCGAAGTGGAACTAACAGATGATCCAATAGTTCATGCTTTGTCATTGAAGGATGATATAATGCCATGAAGGTACCCATGAATTTTCAAAGGCCTATAAGCTTACTACATGGCCAATGCTAATTCAACAAATGAATGATGTAGGATACAGAGTATGGGGAGGCATGAAAAGATGCCAAGTGTCACAACCATAGGGCTTGGAATAGAAAGAAGCCAATCACAAGTAAAGGCTTGGATTACAATCAATGGCTCATGATAATCTAGGATTTTAATCTAATGATGCAAAATAAAAGAAAGTATTTTAAAAACCAACGGCTAGTGCTCAAAGGTATTTATGAAAAATGTCATGAAAGGTCTAGACCAATGACACATAGTTGCCATGCAAGTAGAAAAGGACAAAATAGGAGATCTTATGGGCTCAAAAATACAAAGGTATAAAGGCAAAGGTCCAAATCAAATCCAAAGCACATATGAGTTAGAGTTTGGATATACTTTCCATTAAATCTCTAAAACCCTAAACCTTGCATAAAAGTGACCTAAATGAACTTAATTGGTTACAATTTGATCCAAAGAGAGCTTGATCATGTTTTTGAGTGCAAAAGAGATTTCACAAAGACCATTTTCTATCTAGGGTAAATAATTTGTAGAGGCAAAAAACATGGTAGCTTATAGATAATAACTTAAAGAGGAGACCAAGCTCTACTTATCAATAGACAACAAGGGGTGGATCTTCAAAGGCACTAAATTAGATGTAGCCTTGAATTCTCTAGGCATTAGGAATTGGTTTGAACTTTTCTTCATGGTGGAGGAGATGAAGCCCATCACAAAAGAGAAATAGAGAATTACCATAGTGAGATAGAGGCATCATGACTTGGTCACTATTCAGATGGATGGCCTTCACTATGACACTGTAAAACCTTAGGTACTACATTATATATACATCCTTGCTCTTATATTTGTTGATTGTAGGGTAGATAATGAATGGATCATTTGGGAAGGGATTTCTAAGAAGTTAACTTATATTTATCCTATATATTTTTATACATACTACAAGCTCTTAATTACCCATTTATACCTATCTAAAATTAAGGAATGGACTAACAATCATGACCTAAACTCTGTCCTTAGACCCTGGCTACACCAAGGACCGCATATCTTCATGGAATTTGAAGGCAAGATCCTAATAGTCTAATTCAAGGAGGGAATTAGATTAATAATAACCTTGTTAAACCAAGCCTTTGAATCCCCTTCAACCACCTATTTAAACAAAATATGTGTCCCCTATGTGCATTTCATGGTGGAAGAAAAGCTCACCCTTCGAATTGGAGATTTGATCAGTGTCTTCTTGGCTAAGTAGTTCACCACCATCAAAAGGAAGACATCTAAGTAATTTTATATGATTTAATAAATATTAGATGCTCTAATTTCCTCTATACACTTATTGAGGATTAGAAATTGATCTCCTAAGGGAAAAACTACCATTTCCCACCATTACTCTATATTACATATCTTTAAGTACATGAACCATATGCAATTTATTTGACTCTGTCTACCTAGCCATAATGAAAGCCATCATAGGTGTCTCCATGCCTAGGGTCCATCCACTAATCAAGAAGTATATATGAATGATGGGTAACATCTGGTTCTACCATGATTGTATAATCATCAGGATTGAGGGGATCCTATCCCAACCTTCCAAATAACTAGAGTATGTTCTTAACAAGTTGGAAGACTAAGAAATTGCCTCCTAATGCATCCATAACATTGATGGAATTTTCAAAGAATAGAGGAAGGGTATTCATCACCCTTGGAAGGACTATACATCAAGATTAGAAACATGTTGATACCATGGCCAAACATAGGGATTCATTTGGGTTTTAGCTTGATGAACTCAAAAATACAAGAACCTAATAACATAGTAAGTAATTATTTGAAGGAGAAGAAGCTCCCTAATCCCGAGTACATGCATCAAATCGATATTCATGACACCATTTAACTTAAGGCAATGAATTATGAATAGGTGTTGGCCAAGATCCAAGGGCACAATATCAAACTTGAACATAGGTTGACTAAGGATGACAAGCCATTTGGAGAGGCATGGCAAATGCACCCTCTCTAATATCACTTACTTCTTGGACCATCTGGGACATACCATGAACAACCCCAAGTAGAAGAACCACAAGTTTAAGGGTAAATTATGAAATGATAAGATGAACAAGGCCATGATAAGGAGAAATTAGGGGATTTGAAATTGGAAGGGAGGCTGGAGAGGGGCCCTCATCTTCAACACTCCTACAAAGGCCACCTTCCCTAGTTTAATAAATAGATATGATTACCTTATAACTAAAAGAGATACTTGAAGGTGATCTCAAGGAATTTACAGAGGTATATGACACAAATAAGGAAGATGAAATGATTGAGGAGACTCAAATCCCTATAGAGGAGCCTAGAGGAGAGAAAGGAAAAGGGATTTATCTTGACATAGTCCCTGTGGCATCCCAAGAGAAGAGGAATGTAGAGCTAGCATTGGTTCTTGTTAGACCAAAGAAGAAACCAAGATTGACCTTCACTTACCCCACCAATGAAGTCAATCTATTTAGTGATGAATTCCCCAATCATGGACCAGTCATCCCTAACTAGTTTATTTATGGAAAATTTTGAAATATTCCTGATCTCTCACTCATGGGCACTCACAAAGGTTACTATGGTGGAAGCACATGATGAAATGAAGCCATGGATTAGGGATATGGTAAAGGATCAAGAATAAAGGAAAATTGTGGTCACTTTAGGGCTAAAAATAAAGAAAATGAATACTCTTGGAGCATCAAGAAACACTAGGATAGAGGTCCCAGAACCTATAAAATTCACAAGCTCATCTACCACTATTTAATTTAATCTAGAAATAGCTAGATTAGAGAGAGTCACCACTAAGAAGGCTATGGTGGGTGATAAGGAATTCACCTTCCAAAAGGTGAAACCCTTTGCAGGTCTAACTCTAGTGGGAGGAAAAAATCTTTGTGAGTCTACTATCCATGAAGAGGATGTTGATAGCTTGATTGAGGCTCAATCAACTCAAGCAAAGGCTAGGGTCTAGGGCATGAAATAAAGGATTCAAAACTTATAAAAAGAGAAAGAAAATATAGAAACCTAGGCCATTATGTCAATCCTTGACACCATGATGGACATGTTTGAGGAATCATTCTTTGATATGTTCAATTCTTTAAATTTAGTAAAGCTAAGGTAGGATGCCTTAAGCTAGTAGAGTGAAGCATCCAATGAGTTAATAACAAAGTGGCAAAAGGTCGAGACCCAAGTTAGGGATCTCATTAATATTGTGATTAGGAATAAGGTTCCTAAGTTTAGGACTATCAACTTAATACATTTGAATAATATATTGAGAATAATAGTAGACAAGGTCCAAGGTTTAAGTACTTGGACAAATAATTTGAATAGGTTTTTGGTAGATGATAAAGGATTGACCACTAGAATTGAGTAGCTCCTAGGAACAATATTGTTAAATCCTACCAAGACAATTGAAATTGGAATTATTGATGATGATGAATTCAAACACAAGGTCACTTTGGTCATATAATTAGTTAGAAGCAAGAGCCATGGCCAATCTGGTAGGGACAACAAGAGAATTTTAGACATGATTTTCATAGTAGAATATAAAATTGTAGAGGTAAGGAGCATAAAAGAAGCCATGGACCAAGATGATTGAGACTTGGATGACTTGGATGATTAAGAAGAGGTTTTCCTAATGAAGCCAATTGTATACATGGATCTCATCAAGAACCAACACCAAAAGGCAATGAAACTTATACAAAATCAATAAGGGGACCCTTCAGTGATGGGCCCACCCAGTAGCTAATATTCCTTTTGTTAAAATCATTGTAATATCTAGGATAAGAATATTCTTTTTTAAGGCATATGCTAGTCTATTGGAATATTTCCCCTAGGTCACTATAATTATGAAGAATAAGTGTATTTTAGGACTTTTAAGGATAACTATCCTTATCTTTTGTACACCTGTATATTATAACTAATTGATGCACTGCCTTATCTTTTCTATAAAATGCATGTATCACCAAATTGTAAAGAGAGAATTTTTGAATAAATTTTGTATGATTAAAGAAATTAATATAATCAAGAAGTTCTACAAATACTATCCAAATTTGATATGTCAATTGCTAATATATATTTTCTCTCAATTGCTAGTTTTATGTCTTGAATTTGAAAAGTTTCTTTGAATTATGGGTTACATTTTCTACTCATAGGGTTTTTAATGTTTGTATATTATAGATTAGTTGGAAGATCTTAAGTATTGCTTCATTTCATTTTTATCTATATTTAGATGTGAAAATACTATATGATTATAGTAATAAATCCTTAAAGTAGACCGAGTTCTTACTTGTGACTCTTTACATTATCCTTTGAAGTTTGTCTAGTATATAGTGAAATTTGAGCTTAGGCTATGTTGCACTATATATTGGTTGAATGCATACTTTATTTTAATTAATGATTTATCATGATATTTGAAACTAAAATTGGCAATCACTCATTTATTTTCTACCTTACCCTTCTCTTTGCTCTTTTTTTTACACCAGACCACTTTAGTTTAAGCTTCATTATAAATACCCACTTAGATTAGTTTGTAGCTTAAATATGGACCATAATTAACTAATAATTAATATATATTTTGTAAAATTTACAAATAATAGACCATGATGGCTCCCAACCATCACTCATTATAAATTTGTGGAACACCAATACATATCTCTGCCATTATTTCACCATAGGTGACATCAAGTTGACATAACCTGCTACTCATGCTCTAAATTCATATAATTATAAAATGAGAAGTGTTTTTGGAACACTAAGAAACCATGTGGTATACTTAGAGGCATCAAAAAATCATTTTCCACTAGCGCTAGGAGGGCTAGAGATATTTGTGAATTCTTTTAAATCTTTATTGATCTCAGTCTGTTTGATCTAAGATTAGTGTATATTTGTGTCTTTGTTGTTGATAACACATCTTTGTGCTTCCTTAGACAAAGATTGAAGTTCTTTGGGATTTGATGATTGTTTTTGGTAAATTCAACTAAATACTTGAAAATCTATAGTATCTAAGGTTAGGATGTCTCATTTTGATCAAATATTGGCATATGATTCATGGATATGAGTTAATTTAGGCTTATAATTATAAAAATAGATCATATTCATGTAATTAAATGCATATTTGAGCTAATTCAGTCAAAGATCAATGTTATTTACTATTTTTCATACAATCTTTACAAAATAAGCTTAATGTACAAGTCTAACTCTTGTTCTTTATAAAAGTTAACTTGATACTTCATATTTTAGGCATGATATTCAAGTTTCAACCTATAATTTCCCAATATTAGAACAAGATTACACTCAGAAACTAGGGAGCCTTTGCTTAATCTTGAGGTTGATCGAATGGCTAGGCATGACAAAAGTAGATGCAGAAGATCTAAATCTTTGATAACTTCACCTCTTCAAGGTAATTGTGCCTTCAATATTTTCCCAAGTATGGCTTGGTTGGGATAATATTAAATCAATTTACTAGGAGTGGCACATGATCTCCCACATAACCTTGAGAAGTATTTGCCTACATTCAGTCCAACCGGTATTAAAACTACTGAAGAACACATAAAGTATTTTAAAGCTACCTTAAGGTTTTTAAATGTTGTGCGTGAAGATGTGGAAAGTAGGTTATTCCCATTTACCTTTAAATATGTTACGTATGAATGGTTCTTGAACTTGTTTGATAATTACATCACTAGATGGGATGGTTTAACTGATGTTTTTATAGACCAATTCAATAAGATTGCAAGTCCTTGTGTTATTTACCATTAGTTCACCACCATTAGAAGGGATGCAAGTGAGCCTATTAGGTATTTTAATTCTAAATTTCAAAAAATATATAACAGGACCATAGAACCCTATAAGCCTGATGATATTTTAGCTTTAGAAATCTACAAAGATGCAATTGATCCCATGACCTTTGTATTTTTGAAAAGATCCATGATAGCTATAACCTCATTAGCAAGGGCTTATTCTGAGGTAGTAACCATCAATGACTAGATTCAGCCCCAAAGACAAATGGCATACTTTGTGCCAAACATCAACCCACATATGCTTATGACGAATTCATTCCCCAACAACAACTAAAATATCCCATCATTAAACCAATTACCAAACCTAAACCAATTTCCATTGAGTCATGCTACTCCTAATCAAAATTTAGGATTATTAAATCATACTAATAATGTCTTCAATACAAATTATCAAAGAGCTTTGGTACCAACCACTAGTGCTAATAATAACTAGGTACATAATTTTAAAACTCCTAAAAATGAGAATGAGTCTATCTTTAAAATGGTCCAAAAGTTGAGTATTGATTTTATTTAGTTACAAAAACAAGCTATAAATACTACTAAAATTTTAAGTAGGAACTTATCATTTCAAATGTACAATAGGCCAAATAAAATATTTTACAATGATCATTTTCATAATAATATAAATAATGAGCCATCTTATGAAAAGAAGACCATGGACATTAAACTCATTGATATTGCATTACATGATTATTGTAGGGTACATTGTATAACCAAGCATGGAGAAATTGATTGTATAGAATTTTACAAAGCCTTTACATCTTTTCAAGAGGAGTTGGATACATTTGAAGTGGTACCTAACAAGGAAAATAGTGAAAGTGATTCTAGATCTAAATCATCTGATCAAGCCTTCATGGTGGTTACTTTTAATTTCCCCTTTCAAGAGTAGAATGAACCTGATGAGATCCCTAAAGAGATCGAAGCCTTTTAATAGTTATTGAAGAAGACCTATCCCTTGAGGAATAGGGAATAGATGTAGCCCTTGACTGCATCAACACCCTAAATAATTTTAGAACTCCTTCAGATACCTCTTCAAGCAACAATCCTAAGCCACCTAAAGGGAGTACTTCTAAACCTAATGTTGATATCCTTAGTTCTAATAAAATTGGTTATAACATTGTTGAGGACATGAAGAAAATAAAGGATAATATTACATTTCATGAGTTTACATATATTACATAGCAAAGGGACCTCTTACTAGAATATTTGTTAAAGAAACCCAATGATCCACCCAAGGCTGATCATGCCAATGTGAGTGTACACAAAGCCAAGGTCGAGTCTCCTCCTTTGTTACTTACTGTTAGGATATTTGGTAAGAATTTTCATAATTTATTATTAGATTTAGGATTATCTACCAATATCATGCTTGTAGGTACAAGTAAATAACTTGGCTTGACTCTTATTAAGTTTGATAGGGTTGTCACCCAATTAGACAAATTTAGAGTTAGGGTTATTGGGGAGATTTAAAATGTTCACATGTAGTTGGATTCTGAGCCTAAGATGAAGAAATTCATTGATATTTAAGTTATTAACATACTTGATATTTATATAATCTTATTAATAAAGAAATGGACCAAGGATTTGAATGGTTATATGTCCACAAATTGCTCACATTTGTGGCTTCCTTGGAAAGGAGTCCCTAATCAAATCAGGGTTAAAAAAGAGCCAAGGATGAAACACATGATAAAAAAATACAATGTTGTAAATGAGAGGGTCAACATAATTGACTCAGACTTAGGGGTTTTCACCCTAGAGATTGATAAGGTCTATGATCCTAAAAATGCTTATGTTGTTCTTGGATTGTGCAAATTACATTTTGATGGTGCTAGTTGTAAAGCTAGATCAAGTGTTGGTATTGTCTTAACTGACCCTATTGATAGAAAGTACCATGATTCCTATAGTTTCTAATTCCCTTACACTAAAAATATTTTTGAATATGAATCCCTTATCCTAGGTTTGCAATTTGATATAAAGAATAAGGTCAAAGAACTGCTAGTTTATGGGGATTCAAAACTAGTGGTCAATCAAGTAAGAAGCAAACACCAATGTAAGATCTCATATATTAAGAGATATAAGTTCAACGTTTGGGATTTGATTGAGTCACTTGATTCTTTTATCATTACTTCCATCCCATGAGAGGAAAACCAAGCTACTGATGAGTTGGCATCTACTACAGCTAACCTCATGCCCAACCAAGATTCCCCTAATTTCAGCATTGAGTTGATCCCTTATCCTTCAGTACTTGATAATGTCAACCATTTTCAAGTTTTCAATGATGATAAGAAGACATTGGATTTCATTACCAATTATAGGGCATTTGATGCCCATATTATTTATGAGACTAACAAAAATGTATCTAAAGAGGACAATTTTGATGGTAAAGCCATTCAGTTGAATGACACTAAGATCCCCAAGGGGATGGTTGCTTTGGAGAGACTATTTAATCAGGATAAACTAGTTGAAGTTTCCAAGGTTGCCAAGGTAAGTGGGAAAGACCATAATTCTATTTATCTTGGCCTCTAAGATCAACCCTAACTAGTAAATATTGGGAAAGCCTACACAAACATTAAGAATAAAAAGTCCAAAGAGCTCCTCACCCAATATAGGGATGTCATAACATGGCCTTATGATGACTTAAAGATCTTTGATCCAAAGGTCATTACCCATACTATACACCTTAAAGAAAGTTTCAAACCATTTAGGTAGAAGCAGAGGCTTATAAACCCTATCCTATAACCCATGATCTTCAAGGAGGTCAAAAGATTACTAGATGTTAGGATAGTCTTCCCCATCATGAATTATATATGGGTGGCTAACTTGGTGTCAGTCAAGAAGAATAATGGTGAGATTAGACTTTGTATTGACTTCAAAAACTTAAATAAAACATCAAAAAAGGATAAATATCCCCTTCTCTCTCTATTCCAAGTGATTCAAGTTGTTTTAGGTTCAGTTATGATGTCTTTTCTTGATGGCTTTTCAAGTTACAACCAGGTGTTGGTTGATGGAGAGGACATGATGAAAATAACCTTCACCACCAAGTGGGGAACCTTTGCTTATAAGAGAATTCCCTTTGGGCTAATCAATGTAGGAGCTAATTTCCAAAAGGATATGGACCATGCCTTCTAAGGCCTGATTGGTAACTGTATTATATATATATGGATGATCTAACAATTTTTTCAAAAAATAGGGAAGATCACTTCATGTACTTACAACAAGTTTTTGAGAGATGCAGAAGGTATACAATTTTCTTAAATCCTAATAAAAGTATCTTTTGTGATATATAATGAAAATTATTGGGTCATGTCATAACCAAATATGAAATATCTATAGATCCTAAAAGAGTGGAGGCCATATCTAGAATAGAACCTCCAAACAATAAAAAAGAGCTAAAGTCAATCTTTGGTAAGATAAATTTTTTAAGAAAGTTTATATCTGGCTTTACAGAGACTGTCAAGCCACTGAATGACATGCTAAAGAAGGATGCCAAAGTCACATGGAATTAATAATCTAGAAAGGCATTCAATGATTTTAAAGAGGCCATTAGCCAAGCTCTAGTCCTTATAAGTCTTGAATTTTCAAGGGACTTCTACCTCTATTCTTTTGCATTTGACCACACTATGGCTGCAGTGTTAACTCAGAAGATTGAGGGGTGTGATCACCTAATAGATTTTATGAGAACTAATTTTAAGAATGCTGATCTAAACTATTCACTGATTGATAATTAGGCATATGTATTGGTAAAAGTAGTAAAAACATTTAGGCATTATATCCTTAGAAATAAGGTACATGCTATCTTACCTAACCCTACCACCAAACTTATGCTAATTTAGAATGAGATGGGAGAATATAGAGGTAAGTGGATGTTATTTTTTCAGGAGAATGACTTGGATATGAAAATAGAAAAATTGGTAAGGTGCCAAGGTTTGATCTAGATGATTGCTAATGCTAACCCTACTCTAAGTATTATGCAAGTGGATCAACATAACTTTCAAGCTAGTGAGTGGTATGATTCAATCATACATTTCTAATTAATGGTAATTATTCTATAGGATTATCTAGGGAGTAAAAGATGGCCCTAATATTAAAGGTAGCCCATTACTTGATCAAAGATGGGGTCTTGTATAGAATAAATTTAGAATGAATTTACTTGAGATGTGTCTCATAAGAAGAGGGCACCCAAATCATGAGTACCTTTCATGAAAAGTTAGGTAGTGGATATCCATCTGGGAGAACCAAAACCCATAAAATTATTAAAATTGGTTATTATTGGCCAACCAATTTTAAGGATGCCGACAAGCATGTGAGGGAATTTCACTCATGTCAAGTCTTTAGCACTAAGAAACCAAAGGCAACAATGCCTCTGTAACTAGTCATGGTTGATAATCCATTTGCTTAATGGGGATTATAATTTATTGGGGTAATCAACCCCAATTCATTTGAAGGCCACAAATATGTCCTGATTACCATATACTATTGTACAAGGTGGACTGAAGCTAAGGCCACCAAATAATGTAAGACTAAGGAAGTGATCAACTTCTTAAAAGAAAACATCTATACTAGGTTTAGAACTCCAATCTATCTATTATGTGACAATGGGTCTACATTCATATCTATAGATATGATTGAATGGGATTATGATAGTGGTATCACCCTCAAGTTTGCACCCAACCATTATCCCTAAGGAAATGGGGCGTTTAAATCTACAAACAAAAATCTAATGAAGTCAATCAAGAAGTCTGTTTAGACAAATCCAAGACTTGGCATAATCTCCTTAAGTTTATACTATGGGTGGAGAGGATAGGAATTAAATAAGTCTTGAGAGCCTCACCATTTTTGTTAGTATATAGGTAGGAACCTATCTTTCCTATCACTCTCAAGTTGCCCACATATAGATTTATGTAGGAATACATGGAAGAGAGCCAAGAACCTTCCAACTCAAGATTTCTAGACATAATTTAATTGGAAGATGCAAGGGATAAAGCCTTTTCTAATTTTAGTAGACATCAAACCACAATGAAAATATGGTTTGGCAAAAGATCAAAGATCAAGGTGTTTAGAAAAGGAGACCTAGTTCTCCTTTGGGATAAAACATCTAAGCCTAAGGGTAAGCATGGAAAATTCACACCTTTTTGGATTGGCCAATACCAAATTATAAAAACATTAGGAAACAACACCTTTAAGCTCAAATATCTATAAGGAGTAGATTTCACATTACCCACCAATGGGTAGTACCTCAAGCACCACTTCTCTAATGTTCCCCCTGAGATTTTCATAGAGTAAACTGTAAGATGGTTAGATTTAGCATAGTTAAGCTATCTAGTTTCCTTTCAGTTCTTTCCTTCCAGTCCCTTGTTTGTACATAAGCTTTTATATATTTATTTGCTTCCCCTTGCTTTCTTGTTTTCCTATTTTTTTATGTTTTTCTTTTTTGTTGCTTTGTTCCTTGGTTCCAAATAAGTCCTTGGAATAGTTTTAAGCTCAAAATTATGAAATTTGATTGAAAACCCCCAAAATTTAGAAATGAAGGTGTGTACCCCATGCATATAATGACCATGGTCCTAAAATGTAAGCATAATGTGTAATTTTCAAAAATTGTTAAAGACCAATAGAAGAAGTTAATCATTTCATGAGAACTTGACCATTGTCTTAATCTCAAATTGGTTTTAAGGAGACTTGCACTTGTAAGGTGAGATCTCAAACTATCATAGTAAACCCATATTATCACTTAATCAACATCCTTGCCTGGGATAATGGATGTAGCTATAGGTGATTCTCTAAAAATCAAACATTTGACCAAATCCTAAAACTAGCTATTCTAGTTCCCAACCTTGCTAAAAGCATACAAGTTCAAAGAAAATACAAAAAAGAATAATTCAATACTAAGTCAAAAAAATTAATAAGCATAGGTGATTCTAGTAATCTCCATTGAGGTTATGGATGCCTAGCTGGTAGTGGAGCAAGGCCTTGAGTGGATCCAAAGGCATCTCTATTGGGGCTATGAACACCTGGATGGTAGTAGAGTAATGCCCAAGCCTTCCTTAAGCTAAAAACATGGTTCTTAATGAACATCTTAACATTCTATAAGTCATCATTAGTGATTAAGGACATGAAACCTAGAAGTTGTTTCTTGAACCCCGTGGCAAATAGTAAGTGGAATCAAAACACACACAATTTAGCTGTGTCTTGATATTTAGCCCTATGTCTTTAAGTGCAAGTTTTATTTCAACCATAATCTGATCTAGATGATGATATTGATCAAGTGGAGTGGATGACCCAATTATTTGTCTAAGTTAGAGTCTCTAGGTTCTAACATATTTCTATGCTTCCCCCATGAGTCACCATTTTTTGGGACCAACATACCCCTATTTTTCAAAATTAGGACCTTTGAGAAACCCTAATGATTAAACATGAAAATATGGCATGATAAGATCATTTGTAGAATTTGAAGATCATCCTATTTATCAAAAACAAGTTTACTTAGTAGTTTGGTGCTTTATTTTTTTCTAATGATGCTAATAAATAGTCTTCATGGATTTTTAGTTGCAGGTTACATGATGTTTGTCCCTGAGAAATTCATGTTTCAAAACCTTAGAAAAACCCTTAGTTTAAATTTAAATATTGGTGGGAAATAAATTAGTGGGAACCTTTTAAAAAATCCATTGTTAGACCCAAGTATAAAACTCATGTTTTAAGCTTAATCATGTTTTTTAACATGACTAGAGCTTCATCTATAATGTTTGGTTCCTTTTATTGTTTTCCCCTTTTTAGTTTTTAGCTAGTACTAATATTCGTTCTATAGGGTCCTTTTGATATTCCCTAACTTATGCTAATGTTTTAACCCTAAGGCCCCATTGTATTAATTAATACTAATAGGACCTTAGTCTTAACATCTTAGCTTAAGTTCTAGTTCCCTAAGTCCACTTTTATGTTAGCTCAATCCCTTGATTTATACCTTAGCCTAAGGTTTTAATCCTTAGTCCCTGACATATTTATTAATACAATCAGGACCTTAGTATTAAGACCTTAGACTAAGTCTTTTTATATTACTATGATCCTAACTTAACTTCCTTTCATCTTGTAAGATCCAATGACCCTCGCTTTATCATTGTATTTGATCTGATGAAGAGAGAAAGGCCCGAACTTTGACTTAAACAACATGAATCTTAGATAGTCTAATAGTCCTTGTCTCCTCATAACCTTTTAATCAGACAGTATGAGGAAACCTCAACATAATCTTGCACATATCCCCCTGGCCAATCACATTCAAGCCCTCGAACCATGATCAATGGTTTTCACCTCATCATAAGGACTCGATCAGATGGAGTGAGGCATAGTTGAAAAGTCAAAAGATTACAAAAAATCTATAAGATTGACACACAACACCCTTACATTCAATGATCAAAGAAAAATGGGTCCTGTATGACAAAGCAACTAATCATGAGCAAGCTCTTAGATCATGATATTATGAATATCACTTCATCACTAATTTTGATCTAATGAAGCAAATTGAGTTCAACATTCTAAGAAGCCCTACAAAGGTGCTAGATAACACTCTTGCATTGGGTCATAATAATTTGATGAGATTAAAATTGACATTTATGTGATCATCATTTGACATTTGTGAGTACATATTTGACGTCTGTGAGGATGTATTTGACATCCACACGATCGTCAACTTTTAACCCATTAAATTAAAAGCTTCACTAGCTTAAAATTAACATTCACATGATTATCATTTGATGCCCATGAAGATGTATTTTACATTCATGAGGTCATCAAATTTAAGATGATGAATTATTTTGTTTAAGATCAAAATGCACTCCAAAATCTTGTTGGAAGGCTCATAAATTTATTTACAAGATAAGGGAAGTGCTCAAAAGATGCTCAAACATGGGAAATATTCAATCTAGAAAAAATGAAATGGTCTGATGGTATAATATATACAAAATGAATTTAGCCTAAGTCTATATCCTAAGGTCCCCATTGCATGTTGTTTAAATTCTATGACCCTTAGGCTAAAGACTTATGCTAAGTCTCATTTTAAAAGGTCTTCAAAAATGTAGAACTTAAGCTAAATGGATCTAACCAAAGGTTTTTGTGTGTTTGTTAATACATTAAAACCCTATCTAATGTTAGACCATTATATTATTTTGAACCCATTTTGAGCATGATTTATAAGGCTTAACATAAATATTTTAGCCCAAAGAATATTTTGTGTTTATTAAACACAATGAAAACTTTGGCCTAAAATATTTAACCTTGGTCCCCTTTGTATGAATTTAGAAAAATTAGGTATAATTTTTTTAGCCTAAGGCTTATTTTATGTTTAATAAACATGAAATAAACCTCAGCTTAAGGAATTTAAGCCTATGTCCCACTTTATTAATGTGCTAACTTAAATATTGGCAATATTTGTAGATCAACAGCTCATGCTTCATTATATGAAGATGATCTAATGATGAAAATATGCTATGGACTTTTTAAAAGAATCACAAGGAACATGGGCTTGATGTGTGGCAAAACCCCATTCAAAGTAAAACTAATAGATGATCTGATGGTTCATGCTTTGTTACTGAAGGATGATCCAATGGCATGAAGGTGCCCATGACTTTTCAAAGGCCCACAAGCTCACCATGTGGATAATTCTCATTCAAAAAATGACTGATATAGGATATAGAGCATGAGGAGGCATGCAAAGTTGTAAAGTGTTATAACCATGGGGATTGGAATAGAAAGGAGCCAATCATAGGCAAAGGCTCAAATTAAAATCAATGGCTCGTGCTAATCCAAAATTTTAATTTGATGGTGAAAAATAAAAGAATGTATTTTATATACCAACAACTAGTGCTCAAAGGCATTTATGAAAAATGCCATGAAAGGTATAGACAAATGCCCATAGTCATCATGCAAGTCTAAAAGGAAACAATAGGAGATCTTGTGGGTTCAAAAATGTAAAGGTATAAAGGTAAATGTCCAAATCAAATCCAAATCATGCATGAGCTAGAGTCTAGATATATCCTTCCATTAAAGGTTTTAAATACTAAACCCTACATAAAAGTGACCCAAACAAACTTAATTGGTTACAATTTGATCCAAAGAGAGCTTGATCATGTTTTTGAGCACACAAGAGCTTTCACAAAGACCATTTGTTATTTGAGGTAAAAAAATTGTAAAAGTAGAAATCATGGTAGATCATAGGCAATAGCTAAAAGAGGAGACTAAGCTCAACTTGTCGATAGATAATGAGGGGTGGATCTTCAAAGACTCTAAATTGGATGTCATGACCCTAAATACCCCAAGCATTAGGCATTGGTCTAAAATTTTCTTCATGGTGGAGGAGTTGAAGCCCATCACAAAGGAGTAGAGACTTACCATAGTGAGCTAGAGGTATTATGACTTGGTCACTAATCAGATGGCTAGCCTTCACTATGCCAATGTAAAACCTAAGGTACTACATTGTATAGACATCTTTGCTCCTATCTTTGTTGATTTTAGGGTAGATAATGAATGGATCATTCAAGAAGGGAATTATAAAAAGGTAGATTATATTTATCTTTTAGATTTTAAGAATTAATATAAGCTTCCAATTCTCCATGTAGACCTATCTAAAATTAAGGAATGAACCAACAATCATGACCTAGATTTTGTCTTTAGACCCTGGCTGCACCAAAGACCCCATATCTTTAGGGACTTTGAAGGCAAGATCCCAATAGTCCAATTCAAACAGGGAATTAGAGTAATAATGACCTTGTTAAACTAAGCCTTGAAGCCCCTTCAACCACCTATGTAAACAAAATTTGGGTCCCCTATGTGCATTTCATGATGGAAGAAAAGCTCACCCCTCCAATTGAAGGTTTGATCAGTGTCTTCTTGGCCAAGAAGTTCACCACAATCAAAAGGAAGATATCTAATCAATTTTATATGATGTCATACCTACTAGATGCCCTACTTGGCTTTGTCACTTCCTAGGATTAGAAATTGGTCTCCTAAGGGAAAAAATACCATTTCCCACCATTGCTCCAAATTGCATATCTTTAAGTACAAGAACCATATACAATTTATTTGTGACTATGTCTACCCATCCATAATGGTAGCCATCATAGGTGTTCCCATGCCTAGGGTCCATCCACTAATCAATAAGTATGTAGAAATGATGGGTGACATCTATTTCTACTTTGATTGTATAGTCATTAAGATTGAGGGGATCATGTACCAGCCTTACAAATTGCTAGTGTATGTTCTTAGCAAGTTGGCAGATTAAGAAATTACCTCCCAGATCATCCATGGCTTTGATGGAATTTTCAAAGAAAAAAGGAAGGGTCTTCTCCACCCTTTCTCTCTAATTATTGTAAGGATTATACTTCAATATTGGAAATAGGTTGATACCATTGCTAAACACAGGGATTCATTTGGATTTCAACTTGATGAACTCAAAATGTGGGACATTAAGAATATAGTAAGTAATCATTTAAAAGACAAAAAACTCCCTAATATTGAGTACATGCATCAACTCTGTGTTCATGAAACCATTTACATTAAGGCCAATATTTATGAAGAGGTGTTAGCCAGGAACCAAGGTCATAACACCAAACCTAAACACAAGTTGACTAAGGATGAAAAGCCATCTAGAGAGGCATGAAAAATGCACCCTCTCCAATATCACTTGCTTCCTAGACCATTTGAAACATCTCATAAGAAAATCCAAGTATAACAAACACAAAATTAGGGGTAAATTGTGTAAGGGTAGGATGAACAAGGTCATGGTAAAGAGAAATTGGGGGAAGTGAAATTGGAAGGGAGGCTTGGAGAGGCCGTTCATCTTCAACACTCCCATAATGGCCACCTTCCCTAGTTTAATATATAGATATGATTTTCTTAAAAATATAAGAGACACTTGAGGGTACTCTCAAAGAACTTTTAGAGGCATATGACATAGATAGGGAAGAGGAACTGAATGGGGAGACTCAAATCCAAACAAAGGAGCCTAGAGGAGAGAAAGGAAAAGAGCTTTCTCTTGACATGGTCCTTATGGCATCCCAAGAGAGGAGGAAGGCAAAGCTAGCATTGGTTCCTATTGGACCAAGGAAAAAACCAAGATTGATCTTCACTCACCCCACCAGTGAACTTAATATATTTAGTGATGAATTCCCCATTCATGGACCAATCATCCTTGAATAGTTTATTTATGGGAAATTTCAAAAGAGTCCTCTCTCTCACTCATGGGCACTCACAAAGGTTGACAATATGGAAGTACATGATGACATGAAGTCATGGATTAGGGTTATGGTAAAGGAATGGGAATAAAGGATATTTATGGTATCAAGAAAATATATTCTCCTAGAGCATCAGGAAACATAGGGGTAGAGGTCCCAAAACCTATAAAATTCACAATCTCATCTACCAGTTTTTAATTTAATCTAGAAACAACTAGATTAGAAAGGGTGACCACTAGGAAAGTTATGGTGGGCATTGAGGAATTCACCTTCCAAAAGGTGGATCCCTTTGTAGGTCTAACCCTAATGGGAGGATAAAAACTTGGTGAGGATACTATCCATGTAGAGGATGTTGAAAGCTTAATTGAGGCTCAATCAACTCAAGCAATGGCTAGGGTCTAGGGCATGAAATAGAGGATTCAAAACTTGGAAAGAGAGAAAGAAAATATAGAAACCCAAGGCATTTTGTCAGTCTATAAAACCATGATGGACATTTTGGAGGCCTCATTATTTGATATGTTCAATTTTTTAAATTCAATAAAGCTAAGGTAGGATGCCCTTAGCCAACAAGGTGAAGTTGCCAAGGAGATAATAACAGAGTGGCAAAATGTAGAGACCCATGTTAGGGATCTCATTGATATTGTGATTAAGAATATGATTCCTAAGTTTAGGACTATTAACTTAGCATATTTGAATAGTATACTGGGAATAATAGTAGACAAGGTCCAAGGTTTATGTACTTGGACAAAGAATTTTAATAGGTTATTGGTAGATGATAAAGGATTGATCATTAGAATTGAGCATCTCCTAGGAACAATGTTTTTAAATCATACCAAGACCACTATAATTAGAATCATTGATGATGATGAATTTAAACATAGAGTTACTTTGGTCATGCAGTCAGGTAGAAGCAAGAGCTAAGGCCAGCCTGGTAGGGACAACATGAGAATTTTGGACATGATTTTCACTATAAAAGAGAAAATTGTAGAGGTAAAGAGTATAAAGGAAGATATGGCCCAAGATGACCGATAATTGGATGAATTAGTTGATCAAGAGGATGGTTGCCTAATGAATCTAGTTTTGGACATGGAAATCATCAAGGACCAACACTAGAAGGCAATGGAACTTCTACAAAATCAATAAGGGGACCCTTCATCAATGGGCCCACCTAGTAGCTAATATTCATATTGTTAAAAACATTGTAATATCTAGGATAGGAATATTATTTTTTAAGGCATATGATAGTCTATTAATATATTTCCCCTAGGTCAGTCTAATTGTGAAGAACAAGTGTATTTTAGAACTTTTATGGACAACTGTCCTTAGTTTTTGTACACCTATATATTGTAACTAACCAATGCACTACCTTGTCTTTTTTATAAAATACATGTATCAACATCTTGTAAAGAGAAATTTTGAGAAATTTTTTTACGTTTGAAGTAATTAATATAATCAAAGAGTTTTGGAAATGTTTTCCACATTTGGTATGTCAATTGCTAGTATATATTTTCTCTCAATTGCTAGTTTTATGTCTTGAATTTGAAAAGTTTCTTTGAATTTTGGGTTGCATTTTCTAATCATAGGGTTTCTAATTTGTGCATATGCTAGATTAGTTGGAGGATCTTAGGTATTTATTTATTTATTTTTGCTCTATATTCAAATGTGCAAATGCTATTTGATTATAGTAGTAAATCCTTAAAGTAGACTTGGTTCTTATTTGTGACTCTTTACATTATCCTTTGAAGTTTCCCTGGTATATAGTGAAATTTGAGCTTAGGTTATGTTGCACTATATATTGGTTGAATGCATACTCAGTTGCATTTGATGCTTTGTCATGATATTTGAAACTAAAATTGGTAATCACTCATTTATTTTCTGTCTTACCCTTCTCTTTGCTCTTTTTTTACACTAGACCACTTTAGTTTAAGATTCATTATAAATACCCACTTAGATTAGTTTATAGCTTAAATATGAACCATAATTCACTAATAATTAATATATATTCTCTATAATTCACAAAAAATAGACAATTATGGCTCCCAACCATCACTCATTATAAATTTGTGGAACACCAATACATATCTTTGTTGCTATTTCAACATAGGTGACATCAAGTTACCACAACCTTTTACTCATGCTATGAATTCATATAATTATTAAATGAGAAATATTATTTGAAAAATAAAAAACCTTGTGGTACACTTAGAGGCATCAACCGATAGTATACTGATGATCCCATTAACCCACTTACTACACGTAGCTAGAGGAATCACCCCAACCATGGTAATAATAAAACTCCCAATATATATATATATATATATATATATATATATATATAAAGACACTCATGGTTCCTCTAAACTAGTGTAACTAGATTCATTAATTAAAATACTCAATTATTTTTCTTCATATGACTTGTTTTCTATTTTAGACATCAAATTATTAATTCCAACACCCAATGAAAGCATCATAAAAATATATATCCTTGGAAAATCTTTTCCATAGGGTCTATCTCACGTGAGTAATAAAACATCAAGAATTTATAGTGCAATACAAAACCTCACAAGATCATCAAGCATTTGTGGCATCAAAAAATGATATTACAGTCAAGGATTTTCTACATATGTTAAGATACAGATGTAGTTATCCATACCAAGTTATGAAAAGATATCAAAGACATTATTAAATTTTCACTCCAAATTGTTTCTTATTTGTTCAAGTATGTTGAATTTTCACTAATTTCCTAGATTTATAAGGCCTTTGAATTTTTAAATGCATCATTAGCCTTACTTATTTCATATTTAATTTTAATGAGTGTAAATAAGTTTTCATAGTCAAAACATGGAAATTAGGTAATTCTGAGGAAAAAAGACTTTCATTGGTTGCACCCATTTCATTTTTGGAAATGCCACAAAAAGAAAACCAACAAGTCTAGGTGGCGAAGTTAGAGAAGGCAAGATCATCCCATACTTGATAAATCTTATGTGTAATATGAAGGTATATAGTTCCTTATGCCTAAATTGAATATTTATGGTAATTTAATGTTTAAAATACTATGACCAATTTCTATAGGGTTATTTTCTATTCTATATCAAGTATTAATTAATACACTCTCAAACTTTTGAAAAACATACAGATATTCAAAGCATAAAATAACCTAAAATTATTCACATAAATATATTCTAAAATTGAATACATTGCCTACCTAGAAAAATAAGTGGTTCATCCTCTACTTTGCTTCCATTCATTTATTTAGTGTCTCATTATTCAATCCCCCTCTTATGTCCCTTCTTCTGGTTATGATCCTCTTTTTTTTTTTTTTTTTTTTCCATTCCATATTATGAAAAGAGTGTGGATTTAAATTTTTAAAGTTGGCCTCCTTTTTTTTTTTAAAATGATGCCCCCTCCCTATTCTTTCTTAATCTTCTTGTAATAAAAGAGTGTAATACTTTTAAAACAAAGTTTTTCTAAAGTTTTTTTTAATTTTTCCCAATATTTTATTAATATCTTTTTCTTTTAAAGTTTTATTTTTTTTAGATTTTCTCTTTTTAATTATATATAATTTTTAATTTACTTTTATTTATCCTTTGTTTATATTCCATTTCATATTTACTAGAGTATATTTATTAATAATAAATATACATATATTTTATAATTAAATTAGCATGTCAAATTGGTTTAATAGCAACTAAATCAATAAGTATTAATTTAGTGCAATTAATCAAAACATGTTTCCAATAGTATTAAATTGGTATACATGTAAGAAAAATTTCAAATAACCAACTAAATTATGCTAGCAATCATGTTTGAAATGACTATCTAATGCAAGTAGCACCCAAAATAGACTATGCTAACCATTCCACATTACATCTAACATGAATCACTTATGTGGTGTGTGCAAGGTTTTCATCATCTCTCTATTGACCTATGACATCTTGATCTATGTCACCCTTTCTAACGATGCTCTCCTTCCATCACACTCTAAGGGATGAGTTATCCTACATCCACCTCACAAAAAAAAGGTAGTTAGATCATAACAATCATGACATATATTCATCATAAAATATAGATAAAATGACAAATCAACATGATCATAAAGTAAACATTTACTTACAACTAACTCATAACAGGGTGATAATGTAACCTAAGCACTATCCTACTACCCCATATCAACATATATCTCATAACTTAGTTAAAAATAGATAAATATAATTGGTTAACTATAGATATCCATAAATAATCTAGCAAGTTTTCCTAGCAAGGAATCAAGATGTAACAAGAAATATGTGGCATGTCAAAAACAAATTGACCTTATTCATATTCTATCATAGGTACTACAACTAATTATAAATCCTTGGCTCATTTATACATATGGGATTTATCTCATACTAAAAATTAACCCCACCTCTTTAGATGGCCATAAACATATCCTCACTGCTACCAACAATTTCACTAAATGGGTAGAGGCAATCCCTCTCAATTATGTAATCGATAAGCATATTTCCAAATTCATATTGAATCACCTAAATTTATGTTATGGTATTCCTTCCACCATAATCTCTAATAATGGAAAGTCATTTAAAATAAGGATGTTGCAACCCTATGCTCAAAATTCCATATTAAGCATAAATTTTCCATTCCCCATCACCCTCAAAGCAACAACCAAGCTGAGGCATCCAATAAAACCATTGCCAAAATTATAAAAAATATTATCAATGATGTTGAATGTGATTGGCATTTGAAAATATTCCCATCATTGTGGGAAAACCACACTAATGTCCACACCTCCACTAGTACGAAACCCTATTCCCTAGTTTATGGCTCTAAAGCAATGCTTCCTATTGAGATTGAGTTACACTCCTTATGTATTTCATTGTAGGAAATTCTTGATGAGGAAGCATATCAATTTGTAAAATTAGCAAAGTTGGAGATCCTAGATGAGAAATAGATAACCACCCTTAATCACCCTCAAATCATATCAAAAGAAAATATGTCAGGGTTATAACAAGCACATTTTATCTAAAGAGTTTAAAACTAGTGATCTTATGTAAAAATAAAACCAAAATAACACTAATGTTGAGAAGGAGAAGAAAGGTAAGTTTGAACCCAATTAGTTGGTTCCCTTTCTTGTCATAGATAGATATGGATCAAGTGTATATAAACTGGATACTCTACAGGGGTATGAATTGGATGAACCAATGAACACTATGCATCTCAAACATTTTTATTCTTGAGATGTCGAGTTCTTATTTATGAGTGTCCTTGCTTGGGGGTATTCCTTTTCCATTTTTATACTATCTCATTTATGCCCTTGTTTGGGGCATCCATTCACTTTTTCTTACCCACTTTCCTATTACCACCCTAATTAGATTAAAATTAAAAAGGTATAACAAGTAAATCTAGAGAAAAATTTAGTAGGAGAAAATCAGAGTTGTAGAATGGTTTGTGTCAAAATATATTTGCATGTGAAATGTCAACATATTGAATGTCATGATTTTTTCCTGCTTGTATGTCTTTTATATCTCACTTGAGTTCATGACCATTCCTATTTACATTCCCTCATTTAATCCCTTTGCACCCTGATTCCTTGTTTTAAGAGAATGTGTTTTTCTCATTCTAAGTTGTTGTTGAATGGTAATCCTTGACTTCCTCATTTTCTCATGTATGGGCTACCCTTTCATATTTCCTATCCATTGTTGAGTCCTCACACCCAAAATCATTCCTTCCTTTGATAGATATTTATAATATTATCATTTCCCATATCTTGTATATTATTTTGTCAAAATACTTTGGTTTATATTTTATTTCAAAAAATCCTAAAAATTCAAATATTCTAGAAAAAATCATAAAACATCAAAATGTTCCCTTACCCTAAAATTTTAGTTTTCATCTTATTAGTCAACTTAGATTTTCATTCACTCATAGCTAGGGGCATCTAATAATGTACCACATGGGTGATCTCATCTCCTCAAGAGTGAGACACCTCATAAGTGAGACCAATTTATTTATCTCCTACACTTTCACCATTTTGTGAGTTAATAATTCACACTCTCACCATTTTTTGAGTTAAAAACATTCAATCTAATCTCAATCATTTTTTTCTTGCCTTGTTCATACTTATCATATTCTACTCCTGATTTATGTTAAACTATAGTGGCTTGAGGTCCACTTAGACTATATAGGTAGCACTTAGTTTTTTAAGGTTAGTTCATCCATCCTTTATCCCACACTTTCACCATTTTTAAAGCATATACCTATCCCATACACTCACCATTTTAGTGATCTCATTTATTATATTCTCTCACCATTTTATAATCCCATTCCTATTTTTATTCTATAATCCATCTTCTTTACTTGTCATCTTTTTTATTCTTTCCCAATCCTTGGTAGAACTACATTAGGCCCAAAGTCCATTGGAGTATGTAAGAAGCATCCACTTACATGGGGAATTTGGAGTCAACTTGGACACCCCTTCCTTATTCTTCTATTCCCCTCTCAGGCCAATTTTTTTTATCACACCCTTGGTTTCAAGAGTATAGCCTTATTACCACATACACTCATTTACCAACTACATGTTTATTTGATTTATATTGTGTGTTTGTGTGTTTTTTCTTACTCATATGTTTTTTTACTCGATTTCCTTAGTTTAGTACATTCTGATTTCTAACTAATTATTGATTATTTATATTAGTATTGTTAGGTTGTGGAGCTAAAAGCTTCACCAAGATGAAAACAGGAGGAGTTACAGAGGTTGCAGCGGTTGCAGAGAGTTGCAAAATGAGTTACAGGGAAATCGACGTTAGTCTGATCAACATACGTTGGTCAGATAGTAGTCGGTTACCAGTCGGCCAACATCGCTTAGGGAGGAGCCGACGTCGGCAGCCTGTACGTGAACATGTAGTTTACATGTTGATTTCAAAGAGTCTATTTTTGGACTGTTAGTTTGCATGTTAAAGGTTAGTTACAGTCTTGAGTTGCATGTCTAATTATTGTAATTAATATAGTCTAATTATTATAAGCATGAGATCTATATATGGACTCATGGGCTGTATTGTAAACTAGTGCTAGAGAGTAAGAGAGCAAATAAGCTCCTTCTGAGAGAGGAGAGCAATGGTGTGTTCCTCCTAGTGCCACAGTACCAAGTGTGGGTGCTGGTTTGGAGAATCAGAAGGGTTCTTTGTATATGTATGATCTTGGTCAGCGGGTGTGCATGGATTCTTTTGGAGATCTAAAATGGTGAGTAAGGTCTAGTGATTTGTAGGTAGCAACAGAGAGCAGGAGATCTACTTGGAGTATGGTTGTGTACTTGGTGTACTGGCAGCGTGTTACTGACTGGTGGAGGTGAACATCAATTTTGTATTGGAGTTGATTGTTGGGACTGAGAGAGAGAGGGAAGAAGGTCTTGAGGTGTGGCGAGCCTTTGAGGTGGAAGAAGAAGTGGCATCTTCTTTACTGTATTTTCTTTTGAGTGATTATTAATACAATTGTGTATTGTCTCTCATATTCCTATGTTGTTTCATATTTCTAGTTACTTGTTACTTCTGGTTAAATTCTGTGTTTAGTTGCTAATACAAGAAGTAATCATATGTGTGCTAATTGCTGGAGCAAGATCCTGACATGTATTATAAGTTATGAACATTTGTATCAAAATTCATATTGATGTAAGTGCATTATGTTTTACATTAAAGACTTGATTTTACATATATTTATTTAAATTGTATACATTTTCATTTGAATTAAATTTTATGCACTTTGACAAATTTTTTTATCATGATTTATTTCTAGATTATGATGCATATTCATTTGAAATATTAGAAATCAAGTATCAAAGGTCTAGTCATATAGAAAAGTCAAATCAACTATTTCTCTATCTAATCACATCATCATTATGACTACATAAATGATACTCATGTTAAATATCTAACCATAAGTATGTTAAAATGTTATTCAAGAACATTGTTTTAGAAATATGATTTGATCCAGTCAAAAGGAAATGATAATCTCATGTTAACCATTGATATGAATACATCATATATAAACATAATCATTAGTTGCATCCACACTACATAATTGAAAACAACATATATTTCATTATTAATCACAATAAGAGCATCTCAAAATAAAAATAATATCAACCATATCTAATCTAAGTAAAGGAGACATAAGAAAATGAGACAAAAATCAAATGAGACAACAATCACATGAGACAATAGTACACATAATACACATGTATATCTTTATATATATCAAATCGATTATCCATATTCCATGTACATCAAAATAAGTCCATATACATTAATATGAATACATGTACATATTGGATCATCTAATTACATCATAGAAATATATACATATCATGGATTAAATTTGTTGAGCTATCATATGAATATCAGATCTGACTATGCCCATCCCTGGTGGATCCATTATATGTATCATCTCATAGGGAATTATCCCCTATCCTATCCTAGGGTGGGGCCTACTATGGTGGAGGATCTATCATTGGTGATAGAGGAGGTGGTTGGGCTACATATATAATTGATTTCAATGTCCTATGAGACTTTTTTGATCTCGATGTTGATCTTTGTGAATTTTACTCTATGAAATTCAGATCCCTAACTTCTAATGACACTACTACCTTATATAAACTCCTATAATAATTGGCCTCATCCTTAGACTAAAGGATATTATTAAATTTTTGGAGTGATCCATTTGAGTAAAAATATCTAGAGCATCATCTTACTCTATCAACACCCTAATCAAATCTAACCTATCCCCATCTCTCTATCTCTGGGTAATATCTCGATCTACTTGAGTAGAATCTCTCTTTGCTCAAGCTATCTCTCACTCTACCCAAGAAAAATATCTATCTATAGTCAATTGAGCCTATATATATATAACATATGTCTCACCTCTGCTCTTAGTATAAAGATTTCCTAGTCTATGCTAATCTAGACACTCCATTTAAATCACCTTACATGTCAAAATTTCAAAATGGAATGACTTCCTATAAATTATACACAAACTAGTCTAATATTGGTTGTTCATCCTAAATTAATCTATGCATCCAATATAAATTTTTGAATTCACCTTGGGGCATCCCCAATTTGGGTAATTCATCATATTGGATCATTAAATCATCACGCTGGTCATATTTCTAGTCATCGCTAGTCATTTCCCTCTCTCTAGTCAATTAATCATTCCCTCTTATCATAATTAAATCTTCCAAATTCATATCAAATTTATTTTAATTAAATTAGTCTTTTGATTAGTTTATTTAATATTTTCTCTAATTACAATTCTATATATTTGAAATTATGATTTCATTTGAATTACTTATTCTTCCCTTTTTCACATCATTCAAGGAGCATATACTTCCAAAAGAATCTCAAGGTCATGGCATATCCTTTTTTGAGCCCATCTTCATTATTGAAAGCAAATTTTGAGGTATTATTCTCCACCCTTCATCTTAAAAAAAATATGGAGGGCTCAAATTTCATATTTTAAGATATTTTGAGGATCATTCTAAACCCTCCATCTTGAATTCAAGATGGAGGCCTCACATTGCATCTCATTAAGATATTTTGAATGGAATTATCCACCCTCCATATTGCATTCAAGATGTAGTGCTCATATGACCTCCTTTAGAGATATTTTGAGGGTGAATTCTCCACCTTCCATATTGAATGCAATATGGAGGGTTCAAATTTAGTCACTCTACCTATAAATAAAGGGACACCCCTCTTCATATTTTATGCTCAATATTTATAGTGAAACCTTGCCAATTCTCAGATCTACCTTGTGCATCAACTCTACTTATTATAAACTATTCTTAAAGTTGTCAAAGGGAGATGCTAAACTCTTAAAATATTAAATTGACAAAAACCATTTGATACTACAATCTAAGCCACACTCTTCTCACATTTAACAAGGTGAATAATCCATAAAGGAAGGTATACTTTACATCCATTTTGTCTTCATATTTGGTTTTATTTCATCATTACCTTTGGATCACGATATCATAGGCTTAATTTTGCTATTTTATTGATTTTATTTTGATATTTTCACTAATGAAGGAAAAACTAACCTTTTGTACTCCTATGGATATAATATGCTTCTAGGATTATAAGACGTTTTGTCTAATTAAATTTTCCCAACATACAAAGCATTTAACATTTTCATATGAGATGAGTGATTATGGCATAAGTTATTCATACCTCACCTAAAAATGGGGGGAAATTTATATTGGCACTTGTAAAACCAAAAAATTAAAAAAGCAAAGTGGCATAGTGGAATATTTAACTACTTATTTAATTAAGTAGATTGGATTTTTGCATACTCTCAGAGAAGAGTTGTCTATGTTTCAACACCTATCAAAAGTCTTGTTGGTGCCACATTTGGGGAGATACCAAGCATGTGTATTTTTTCCTATGCTCTCTTTTAAAATTCAAATATAAATTTGATTTTAAAATAAAAAATAAAAAAACTTATCATGGGTATTTTAATACCTATGACATTTGGAATTTGTTTCAAGTATATCAGCTATACGGTGTGGATGGAAGTTTAGATTAAGTGTGCATAAAACACCCTTCATCTTTCCTTAGGTAAGTTAAGGTGCATGTTTTAAATTAGTTAAATTTATACTTTGAAACATATATGAATTTCACCAACATACCCATGTAAAAGTGATGGAATTATGTAGACACTTGATTTTAACACAAAACCCTTATTCCCAATGCCTTATCCCTAATTCACATCATTTGAAAAAAATGTACATTTTATCCTATTTTTAGGACTACCCATCCCTAAAATAGGTATACACTTGGTAAATTGAGACTAAAATCACCTAAAAAATCATAAAAAATATATTCATAAACACATCTAGACTTGTTATCACTTGTTACCTAACCCTACCTTGGAAACATGGGTGAAATCATTCCCTAGTCATACTAGTACATTGTATGGGTATGTATAGGATACACCTGTACACTTCATATTTTTTTTAGGCCATAAATCTTTTTCCATGAATTGTGCATGTTTACTATTGATTTTTTACTTAATGCCTTCAAATAAAGTACAAGTGTGTGTGTGTGTGTGTGTGTGTGTGTGTGTGTGTGTGTGTGTGAGAGGTTTTTTAAGGCATTTTGAGTATCTAGAGGGGAAAAAAATACAATTCGGAGATGAAAAAGTTATCTACACATATAAAATGTCAAGCTTAGAACCAAGCATCTAATTAAATCATTTACGCTTGTGACATTTTCATTCTATCTTAGTTTCACAACATTTCCCTTATTCCAAAGGGGGTATTATATTGCATGTAGCTACATTATCACTTCTAGGTAATATGAGGTTAAAAAACTCTCACTCAAATCATTCCATACAAATATTCATGTAATTATGCAGAAGTCTAATTCTGAGTGTGTGGGATATGTAGGAGATAATGTTTATTCAATGGTTATCTGACTCCATAACTATTTGTTTTGTTATGAAGTGTCAAGCTAGATCAAGGAGGAGATTTTTATATTATAAAATTTTATTTAAATTTATAAAAACTAAAGGAACAAGAGAAATAAGAAGGTGAAAATATTAGAGTGACATAAATATTACATTGTGAACCCATAACAAGACAAACCTGACCACAGTTAGATAGTAATGACTGTATAGGTCTGTCTTGATAGGATCAATAGAGGAATATGTTTATCATAGTGAACTAGTATGTTACACTAAATGGGTATATCTTAGAGTATCACACAATTTTCATAACTCAAATGTAGGTTACACACAACCATCATAATTTGTCTACAATCTTAGAGTTTGATAAAAATAAAAAGGTGTGATCATTCTTTACCCCTTTGTCATTTACATTTCTTAGTCTAGTTTCATTTTAATCACTTAGACATGTTTCTTATCACAGCCTATTATATAGATATGCTTTTTTTAAATTTTAGTCATGTATGCTTAGATATATTTAATTACAACTATATTATTCCATATTAAAAAAAATAAAGCTAAATAACCAAATGGAGACAAGGTTTCATAAAAAATTGATGTCACATGACCCATTTACATCATACATCTACATTAGTTATTTAAGGTGATGGGGAATCCTCATAATCTTCTTCTTTCAAGCCTATTACTCTAGGGTGTACCAACATACTGCTCTCTTCTATGTTTAATGACAATATCCTCACTCTATTTCTATTGCATTTGTTACTCAACATTTACACCTATACAAAATGGTGTATATGTCTCATGAAATATACCTAACTCTATAATGAATGGATCAACCACTATCTCAAATATGGGAGATATTGTGCTCCCCCACCTCCACTAGTCTTTGGTTCTTACTACTAAAACTATCAAAGGTGTGCTTCATCATCATAAGTGATAAACTGATCCATAAAAATAAAGACATGTAATTGTGCTATTAGATCAAAAAAATGTGTCTAATTATAGGAAATATTTGTAGTCATTTCTATCAACCCTTGCACTTTTAGATGTAATGTGAAAATAATCAAATCAACCCATATACCATGGCTATCTAGTAATGTGGAATTTATAATATATGATTTAAATAAATGATAAAACATCTACAGGCTATACTTACCATTTTCCACTAGGGTTACATGTATGATCATGCCCAATATCATAAGGTCCCTACCTCCTAATCTTATACCATCATATCCATATCTGTTGGGGCTAATATCTAGCATCACATCTAGTTATAATGGGGAAACATCTCCCACATCTCCGTCACCACCCTTACCACCATCTCCATCTCCATCAACACATCTACCACTGCCATTGCCATGGATGGAAACATAAGTAACATCTTTTCTCCAACCCACCATGTTGTGTACCATACCATATTTCTTGAATTATCAATTATATGATAAAAAATAGATATATGTAACTTACTAATATTAATTATATCTATGATTTTATAGGTGCCCACTCATTTTACTGAATCATGCTCCTTAATGAGTGCTTCTAGACATGATGTGGATATAAGTAATCCTATTATAGCCTAAATATGTGATGACATAGTCAAAATTAAATCCCTCTCTAATCTCATGGAATTCATATAACCACATTTTTATGTAGATAAATAATAGCAAATATTTATCCTTAGGCAAACTAAGGTGTAACTTGTAAGGTCAACTAGATGATTTGATCCACTTGAATCCTACCAAGTGTCAATATGAAAGTAGTAATGTCATGTCCTCAAACCCACTAGGTCTAATCATGAACTAGTTTTTTAGCATAAGGATTGATGTCATCCATTATTTAAGAGGAAACCCCAATGGTTATATCACTATGATGTGCTCATAGCTACACACCTAAGATATTGTATCAACAACTAGCCTAGTGGTTCTCCTCTCAATAATATATATTTAAAAATCATGATATATATGGGACAACATAGATTAGTCCTAAATATAAATGGTTCCATGCTATTTAATGTCATATATAATGGGTCATAACCCATATGATAGTAAACATTCCTCAGTCTAAGTTACAATAAAAAAAAAGTATAATACATAAATATTTTCATAATCACACATTTTTGCCTATAACAATATTAGAGACAATCAATCCATCCCCTATTATTTCCTATAAACCTTGTCACATATATAGTAATTCCTAGTAGTGTTCCTCTCATATTATGGTAATGATATTATTCTAATATCATGCCCCATGGTGGGTAGTCACAAAATCCTCCATACATCTTCAAGGGTCACTATCATCTCCCTTTTTGGGAGAATAAATGTACATCAATCACAACCCCATTTCTATATAAGAGCTATAGATAATGGAAGATCCATGAGAACTATATTGAATCAATTGACATGTCCTAACCCTACAACATCTAATATGTCTTGATTGACCATAACCAAACCCAACTCAAAAATATTACCCAAAAATATATTAAGTCTATTCTCATATACATGGATAATAGGTTACAATAAAAAATAAACATAAAATCAACATTAATACCTTGATATAAAAATAAAAGAGCTAAATTTATATGCAAAATGTAAAATTACATAAAAAAAGGGAAAAATTAAATGGCCATAGGGTAATTTTAGGAAATATAAGAGGATGGATTTGTTAGCAATGAAGGATATATTCATCAGTCAGAAGGATGTATTCATTAATTAGAGGGATGAAATAATTAGTCTAAGGGTGTATTATTTGGAAGGTAAAAATAATCTAGGAATGCTTAAAAATAAATAACAAAAAATTTGTAAATCCATAACCACCCCTCATCCATGGCCTCCATAGTAGTAATTTAGACACTTACATAGTCTAATATATAGTAGATCAATTCTCACCCACCAACTGTTTACATATAAATTTTCTCGCTCCTTTATCACATTAATTTTATCCATAATTTATCCTCACATCATCCTATCCTAACATCCCCTTCATCCCTCATATCATGTATCAACCTTATACATCCCATGCCAATTAATCCTCCTATTAACAATCCCATTCATCACTAATCCTACTTATCCATTATTTTGTGAATTTTAAATTCACCCCTACCTACCCTCACCTATCCTCACCTACCCCCACTTTCTCTTACAAAGCACGTCTAATCACTATCTAATATTTTTACAATCATCATTAGTCCTCCTTAATGGATTATACATCTCTCCACATATTATAGAGTCTTCCACCATCCTCCACACTTTCTATATAATTATTCTCTAGAGTCTTCTAAGGAATTTTTAATTCTTTAGAAATATATCCTCATCATCTATATAAACTAGTCATCCTTAATGAAAATTTAATGAACATATGTGAGGTAAAATTTATAAATCTTTGTAATGAGAGGAAAAAATTATGATATCATTCCAAATTTTATCTATTTCCTTTAAGCATCCATTTCATCCATAACAAACATGTTTTCTAGGTCTTGAGTCATAAGACAATCCAACATTCAAGCTATCAAGAGAAATCATTTTGTCAAATTGGGACACATATAAATTAAATCTATGATGAAAAAGGGATATATATCCCTTCTTGACAAGAATTATATCTATGGGTATATAGGAACCCACACCTTTCTTTCCAATCAGGCTCCTTAATGAGTTACCCTACACATGGTGTGGATATGAATGATCCTACTATAGCCCAAAATATCTATTCATAATCAAACTTATATCTCTTTACATGTTCATGGAAATATTATAACCATGTGCTAATGTAGATACATCATAGCATCTATTTATCATTAGGCAAACTAGGGTGTAATATGTAAGGTCTCTAGATAATTTGATCCACTTGAAGCCTTCCAAGTTTCAATATGAAAGTGGTAATGTCATCTTCTCAAACCAATAGGCCCAATAATGGATCCATTTGGTGGCATAGGGATCAACATAATACACTATAAAAGTGGCAACCCCATTGGTCATAACACTATAATGTGCTCATAGATCCACACCTACAAAAGTGTATCAATAAATAACCTAGTGGTTCTCCTCTCAATAGTAATTTTCTAAAAATCATGTTACATAAGGGCCAACATAGACTACTCGTTGTTGTCCCCGAAAAATGCCACTCATTTTTGGGATAACCTACAGACCAAAATTTCTCTCTTCCCTTCTCAAAATTTGTTCTGAGCTTTCAAATTCCTCATTTTTAAGATTTTTTTGTAAAGGGATTCATAGGTTCAACAGGTTAAAAAAGCTTTTGCAAGGGAGTTCAGTCAAAAGAACAAGATTCTAACACTTAGTCATTTCCAAGATTAGTTCAGCGCCTCAGTTCAATCAAAAGAGTTCAATCGGTACATGATAAAGGACAAAGGCTTGAACAATTAAACTTTGAACCACTTTGGTTCAAAGGTTCAATGGTTAAAGCCTTTGTCCTTTATCATGTGCCGATTAAACTCTTTTGATTGAACCGAGGCATTGAACTGATCCTGGAAACGACTAAGTGTTAGAAACTTGTTCTTTTCAAAGGTTCAATGGGTTCAATGACCAAGTTGTTTCAACATGCTTGGTGAAAAAGATCAAAAGGACTTAGCCAAATAATGAAGGATGAGCCTATTGAACCATTGAATCATTGAACCAAAGTTGGTTCAATCGGTTGGTTTAATCGGTAGGTTCAAAGGGCTGCCCCAAAGCCAAAGAAGCAAGTGCCCTTGTGGGGGGTAGTAAGCAAAAGCAGAAAAAAGTTAGGAACCCCTCAAGAAAATGGCTAAGTCTAAGAGGTTGAAAGAATTCTCTTGGGAATATTTTCTCAAAAAAATGTTAAGGCAAAATTCCTTCAGACTTTTTGTCCGAAGGAATTCACCCAGAGAAAAAGTCTGAAGAAATAGAAAAGAACGAATGGCCAAGTAACAAGAAACTTTCCTTCAGACATTTTGTCTGAAGGAATTCTTTTAGGCTTTTTGCCTGATGGAAAAATCCCATTGAAGAAGTAAGAACCCATCGGGCAAGTTGAATCCTGAAGGACAAGTGCCCTTGCGGGGGGACACTTGGCGACAGAGAAAGGACCATTTTAAAATCCTAAATAAAGACGTAAAAAGGAACTTTCACAGACTTAGACAAAAAGGGGCTTCAACAGATGAACTAAATGAACCAGATGAACCAAATGAATTGAATGAACTGAATGAACCATTGAACTATTGAACCAAAAGGTTTAATGGGTTCAAGGTTCAAAAGTCTAACCAGAGCTTAGAAAGACAAAAGAAGTAGTGTTTGAGTGAAACGTAGAATAAACCAATGAATCGATTGAAATTTGAACCAAAAGAGTTCAACGTTCAATGGTTTAACATGGTTCAAAAGTTCAAAGGTGGCCTTAGTCAAAGAAAAAGTGGCACACAAGTGGTTGAACGAATGGTTCAACCAAGGGGTGAAGGAGCGATTAAACCAAGAAGTGATAGAACAAAAGAGATAGAATGAACCAATGAACCGATGAAATTTTAGTGGTTTAACGGGTTCAAGCTTCAACATGAATCAAGTGATCTACTAGAAAGAGAGCCTAAAGAATTAAAGAGAGAAGATCGATGCAAAGGACCAGAAATGTCTTTGAAAGAGTTATTTTTAGTAGCTAGAACAGTGGATTGAGTAGACTTATGAGCGCACCAAACCAAGGATGCAGCCTATTTTTTATTCCATGAAGTAAAGACAAATCAGAGAAAGGACCAAATGGTCCATACCAAGGAAGAAATATATTAGATGAAGGGACATGCCATAGTTATGGCAGTGCACTGTTCTTAGCATGGTCTCTCTAGACAAAACTGGAGATGCATTGAAGATGTTGACTGCAACATGGGCCATCCCATGGAAAAAATCACCAATCCTTGCGTAGTTGCTATAAGATTGTAATATATCTCATTTTTAAAGGAGACTTTTCATTTTTACAAGAGTGAAACTCTACCCATTTTGAAAGAAGAAGATTGAGACTTTGAGCTCAGATTGTAATTTCATTTCATTTTTATCTGAATGAAAAAGTAGGTTGTTTACAAACTTCGTGCTATTTTGGCTTGTATCATTTTAGAAGATCATTCTTACATCTATCTTCTGACGGTGTTCTTATTCATTTAATTTGGCAAGTAGAATTAGTGAAAGTAATAGGGAAGTTTCTCGAAACCAACTGTGGGAAGACTTTATGATTTTGCAATTATTTTCAGTATGTGTTTTTCTTTTCTTTTTGTGTTGAGGATTCTGGGATGAATTTGTGACCCCATTATCCTTTGTGATATACTCTTTGGGTAGTTGAGGTGGGAACTTTGCATTTTGTTTCATCTTGTTGTTACTACACCCTTTAGTTACTGGTTACTTTACTATCTGAAAGAAACTCCTGCTGTTTCCTACAAGAATACTTCTAAAAGAAGAGAAGTGTCTTCAGTGTTTACACTAGGATTTTATCCTTTGTCTATGTGTATCATCTCTAAAAGAAGAGAAATGGATGATTTATTCTACCCCCATGTGTTATTTTCTACTTATTTATATTATATATAGCTCTTACATATCTATAAGGAACCTCCACTTGATGAGAGGAGTGATTTATCTCTAGTTGATGTAGTAAAGCTGCACACCTAACCAACCAATCTTCCTGATGTGGTTGATTAGACCTATTTTTTTGATTAGTACACTGATTGACAAAATATTCACCCAACAATTTTTGGTGACTCTGTTGGGAACACAGTAATTTTGTGCAAGTTAGAACCTCAAGTTTTGGATTGAAACATCACCTATGTTTTACCCATTATCATTATAACCTTATCCATGCATTCCACTGTGGAAGAATGAACTGCTCCAGTGCTTTCCCATTATTAATTTTTGCTCCCCAGCCTCGCGCAATAGTTTTTGCCAACTCTGCTGGGGATGAACATGCAGTCTAAAGCCTCAAGTTTTAGATTGAAGCAGTTCCTTCCCTTATCCATTATACAGTCTCTGGTGACTCTGTTATATGTCTTACCCATTATCCATTTATAGCCTTACCATTTTCCTCCACCTCCATTATTTTATCTGGTTTGTAAAACAAGAGTTGCTAGAAAAGAGTGCGTAGTTTGAAGCCTCAAGCGTCAAGCTGAAGCAGGGCCATTTCTTTTCCATTTTTTGTTCTACAATCTGGCCACTCCACCTAGATTTGTTATCCCTATTTGTCATAATTAAATCATGGCAGTTTGAGGCCCCTGGGGTAACTCTTTTGGCCCACTCAACTTGACTCCACCTCTGTATGAACTTCCACACAGTTTAAGAAAGAATTTCCCCAAATTCTTTGGTGATGGGAAGGTTCATCCTAATGAACACATTATAGCATTTAACATAGCCTGTGGTGTAATAGGGGTGGAATTTGAAGACATAGTGGTCAAGTTATTCATGGAGACACTACAAGGCACTACTGTAAATTAGTTCTACCATATGCAAGCTAGATCATTGAATGATTGTGATACACTCAAAGCCAAGTTTGAAGCCACGTTTAAGCCTAAAAAGGATGCACATGCTTTGCTATCCTAGATCACTCAGATTAAGAAGAAGTCCCATGAACCTATGAGGGATTTTATTTCTAGGTTCAACAAGCCGAGGCATAGAATTCCCATGATTTCCTAGCCAACACCTCAGAATCTCATGTGTTTCTTCATCAACTCAATATTGCCTGAAGTGAGTTTTCTACTGAGATGGGCTAGACACATAGACCTTGAGGCTGCTCAAGACTTGGCTACTGAGCTAGAAGATGACTTTATCTTAACAAGAAAGATAAGAAGAGATCTTAATAGAGCTAAACCCTCTTCATCTTCTAAATATTCACCCACAGTCACCACTGACCCAATAGTAAAAAAGCTAGCAAATGAATTGCTAGCCTTGAAAAGGCAAATGTCACAAGGTATGTCTTCTACTCCTCTATATAAAGATATACCAAGAGGGACATTCCCTAATCAGCCATATCAAGGCAACATTGACAAAAGTCAAGGGAAACCAAATCATCTTCCTCTCCCATAGAGGAACCTTGCCCTTAGAGCACCTCCAACCAACTCAGTAGTGAGATATCTAGAAATAAAACATGTTTTCCAACTTGAGTTTGATCAAGAAGAATTAGCTGGCAAATCCCACATCAGTTTCTTGAATTACCAGGATGAACCCAGAAGTGAAGGTGAAGTAGATGAGGGATCATACACAATATTCACCTAGCCTAAGAATCAGTCAGCCCAACAAGTTGATAAAGAAAGAATAGAGGAATGAACTCAGCCTACAATTCCAATTGCTAAGTGGGGAACCACTCTGCCTTTCTAGTCAAAGGACCCAGTGATTGCCAAGAAGGTTAGAACATTAAACATCTCGACACCTTCTACTTCAACTTCACACATCAGTCCTCCCCCTCCCAAAAACCAATAGGATGAACTCCCATCCTCTCTTCCAAGTCCATCTCAGTCATTTGACATGATTGATCATGTCAAGAAATCTAAAATTTAATTGACTGAGTTTGAATCCCTGCAAGCCAATCTTGAGAAATTAAACATTGGTGGAGAACCAGGTGTGGACCTATCTAAGGCAAAGATTATGGTTACCCAAACGTCAACCCCTGCTGCTCAAATTCTATTTGAGCCTTTAGGTAGGGGTAATTATTTCTTAACCATAGAGGATGCTCATGTCCTAGCTGATGAAAGTCCTGTAGCTGGCAATCTAAGATTCCATCCAAACAAGGCATCAAAAAAATTGGTAGGGCACAATATAAATCAAGAAGGATCTTCCATCTCCCATGAAGAGAAATTTGATAGAAGATCAGCTTCTGATAATGCTTGGATCTTGGAATCTGATGGTAGTAATTCTTCCACAGCTGGATGCAGATCTCTATTGCTCAGATTGAAAACTGCTTAGGGTGAAGAGGTCAAACTCCTTCACACCAAATGAGACGCTGAGTTGATGGTTTGTCAAGAGTTTGATGCTGACAATCAAAGCATGTGCTAGACTGAACCAGTAAAACAAAAAGCTATGGTAGTGGACCATACTGCTGTACTCCAAAGTAGCAAAAGGAACTCTTCACAGAGTGAACAAGGAGTTATGGTTTTCAAATTGAAGACCACACCCTACCATGGGGCAAGAAGAAGAAAGAGCCAAGAGGAAGACATAGAAAATTGGTTTCCTGGTGGAGAGCTCCATTTGCCCATCACCATTTCTAGGGACAGAATAGTTTCCTACTAGTTTATCAAGATGACATCCCCTTTTCTTTGCCTCATAAGGAGCAGCATTTGAAGTACTTCAATTCTTGAAGTATCAGATAAGTTCACCTATATATATGTATATCTGTATAGACTTTAGTTCTATTTTGTGCTTTTTGTTTTCATTTTTGGCACCTTTCTTTTTGGGTAGCATGACTCCATAGCCTAATGGCACACTTCAAGGCACTGGAGATTCTAGGTTCTACTCCCCTCAACTATGTTTCAAGTTTTCAAGTAAAGGTAGTTCCCCAACTGGAGCCAGCTATTGTCCCCAAAAAATGCCACTCATTTTTGGGACAGCCTACAGACCAAAATTTCTCTCTTCCCTTCTCAAAATTTATTCTAAGCTTTAAGATTCCTCATTTTTAAGCTTTTTACATAAAGGGATTCACAGGTTCAATAGGTTAAAAAATCTTCTACAGGGGAGTTCAATCAAAAGAACAAGTTTCTAACGCTTAGTTGTTTCTAGGATCAATTTAGTGCCTTAGTTTAATCAAAAGAGTTCAATCAACACATGATAAAGGACAAAAGCTTAAACCATTGAACTTTGAACCACTTTGGTTTAAAGGTTCAATAGGTTCAACGACCAAGTTGGTTCAACATGTTTGGTGCAAAAGATAAAAAGGACTTAACCAAATAACAAAGGATGAGCCTATTGAACCATTGAACCAAAGTTGGTTCAATCGGTTGGTTCAATCGGTAGGTTTAAAGGGCTACCCCAAAGCCAAAGGAACAAGTTCCCTTACAAGGGGAAGTAAGCAAAAGTGAACAAAAGTTAGGAACCCCTCAGGAAAATGGCTAAGTCCAAGAGGCTAAAAGAATTCTCTCAAGAAGATTTTCTCAAAAAAATCTTAAGGCAAAATTCCTTCAGACTTTTTCTCTGAAGGAATTCACCCGAAGAAAAAGTCCAAAGAAACAAAAAAGAATGAATGGCCAAGTAACAAGAAACTTTCCTTCGAACATTTTGTATAAAGGAATTCTTTCGAGATTTTTGCCTGATGGAAGAAGCCTGTCGAAGAAGAACCCATCGGGGAAGTTGAAGCCCGAAGGATAAGTGCCCTTGTGGGGGGCACTTGGTGACAAAGAAAGGACTATTTTAAAAGCCTGAACAAAAATTTAGAAAGGAACTTTCACAGACTTAGACAAAAGGGGCTTCAACGGATGAACTGGATAAACCAGATGAATTGAATGAACTGAATGAACCACTGAATTATTGAACCAAAAGGTTCAATAGGTTTAAGGTTCAAAGGTCCAACCAGAGCTTAGAAAGACAAAGGAAGCAGTATTTGAGTGAAACATAGAATAAACCAATGAATTGATTAAACTTTGAACTAAAATAGTTCAAAGTTTAATGGTTTAACATGGTTCAAAAGTTCAAAGGTGGCCTCAGTCAAAGAAAAAGTGGCACACAAGTGGTTCAATGGATGGTTCAAGCAAGGGGCAAAGAAGCGATTGAACTAAGAAGTGATAGAACAAATGAGACAGACTGAACCAATGAACCGATGAACTTTTAATGGTTCAATGGGTTCAAGGTTCAACATGAATCAAGTGATTGAATGAAAAGAGATCCCAAAGACTCAAAGAGAGAAGATCAATGCAAAGGACCAAAAATGTCTTCGAAAGAGTTATTTCTAGTAGCTGAAACAGTGGATCGAGTAAACTTCTGAGTGCACCACACCAAGGACACTACCTATTTTTTCTTTCATGAAGTAAAGACAAATTAGAGAAAGGACCAGATTGTCCATCCTAAAGAAGAAACATATTAGATGAAGGGACATGCCATAGTTATGGTAGTGCACTATTCTTAGCATGGTCTCTCTAGACAAAACTAGAGATGCATTGAAGATGTTGATTGTAGCATGGGCCGTCTCATGGAAAAAAGTGTCAATCCTTGCATAGTTGCTATAAGATTGTAATATCTCTCATTTTTAAAGGAGACTCTTCATTTTTACAAGAATGAAACTCTACCTATTTTGAAAGAAGAAGATTGAGACTTTGAGCTTAGATTGTAATTTCATTTCATTTTTATCTGAATGAGAAAGCAAGTTATTTATAGACTTTGTGCTATTTTGGCTTGTATCATTTTAGAAGATCATTCTTACGTCTATCTTCTAAAGGTGTTCTTATCCATTTAATTTGGCAAGTAGAATTAGTAAAAGTAATAGGGAAGTGTCCTGAAACCAACTGTGGGAAGACTTTGTGCTTTCGCAATTATTTTCAGTCTATGTTTTTCTTTTCTTTTTGTGTTGAGGATTCTGGGATGACTTTGTGCCCTCATTATCCTTTTTGATATACTCTTTGGGCAGTTGAGGTGGGAACTTTGTGTTCTATTTCATCCTGCTGTTACTACACCCTTTGGTTACTAGTTACTTTACTATCTGAAAGAAACTCTTGTTGTTTCCTGCAAGAACACTTATGAAAGAAGAGAAGTGCCTTCAGTGTTTACACCAAGATTTTCTCCTTTGTCTATGTGCATCATCTTTGAAAGAAGAGAGATGGATGGTTTATTCTGCCCCCATGTTTTATTTTATGCTTATTTATATTATATATAGCTCCTACGTATCTATAGGGAACCTCCCCTTGATGAGAGGAGAGATTTGTCTCTAGTTGATGTAGTAAAGCTGCACACCTAGCCAACCAATCTTCTTGATCTGGTTGATCAGACCTATTTTGTTGATCAGTATGCTGATTGACAAAATATTCACCCAACAGTCCCAAATATAAATGGTCCCATGCTAGTCAATGTCATCTATAATGGGTCATAACCCATATGATATTGAACATCCATTAGTTTTAGTTGAAATAAAAAATAAATAAAATACATAGATATTTTTGTAATCACATATTTGTGCCTATAAAAATTTCATCAAAAATCAAGCCATACCCTATTATTTCCTAGCCACCTTGTCACCTATATAGTAATTCCTAGTAGCATACCTCTCAAAATAAGGAAATATTACTACTATATCATCTCTCCCCTTAGTGGGTAGTCATAAAATACTCCATACATCAAGGGTCACTATCATCTCCCTTTTTGGGACAATAATTGTACATTAGTTATAGTTCTATTTATTTATAAGAGGTGTTGACAATGGAAGATCCATGGGAAATATCCCAAATCAATTGACATGTCCTAACCCTGCATCATCTACTATGACCTGATTGACCACAGTCAAACCCAAATAAAAAAATATAATCCAAATTATATTAATTCTATTCTCACATACATGTATATTATGTTGCAATAAAAAATAGACACAAAATAAACATTAGTTTCTTGATCCAAAAATAGAAAAATAAAAGAGCTAAATTTATATATAAAATGAAAAATTACAACAAAAATTGCAAAGGAAAAATACAAAAACCACAAAGTTATTTTAGGAAATATAAGGGGATGTATTTATCCATGATGAAGGATAGATTCATTAGTTAGAATGATGGATTTATTAGTTAGAGGGATGAAATTTTTAGTATATGTTTTTATTATTTGGTAGGTAAAAACAATATAGGAATGCTTAAAAATAAACTATAAACTATAAACAATAAACAATTTTTTTTTTTGAATCCATAGCCATAACTCATTTATGACCTCCTTAGAAATAATTTGGGCCATCACATAGTATAATATATAGTGGATATCATGTCACCTACCAATAATATACATCTAAATTTGCTTACTTCGTCATGGTAATTTCCTCCATAATTTATCCTAACATTATCTTAGTCTAACATCTCCTTTATCCCTCTTATCATGTATCAACCTTATACCATCCCATGTTAATTAATATTCCTAATAACATTCCCATTAATCACTAATCCCACTTATCCATTATTTTGTGAATTTTAAATTCACTCCTACCTATCCTCCCCGACCCCCACTTTCTCCTACAAATCACATTTATAATAGTTATATATTCTCCTTATTATCATCATTAGTCATCCTTGATGTATTTTAGATATCTCCACATTTTCTATATTCTTTCACCATCCTCCATACATTCTATAGAATTATTATCTATTCTTTAAAACTCCCTACTTATCATCTATATAAACTAGTCATCCTCCATGCAAATTTAGTGAACATATGAGTCGAAAAACTTATAAATATTTGGAATGAGAGGAATTTTTTCATATATTAATCCAAATTTTGTATATTATCTTTAAGAATCCATTTCATTCATAGCCAACATGTTGTCCAAGTCTAGAGTCACAAGATAATCCAACATTCAAGCTATCAAGTGTGGTTAATTTATCAAATTGGGATACATAAGGATTGACTATATAATGAAAAAAGGGATATATATCACTTAATTTTATGAATGATATATATGGGTGTATAGGCACCTACACCTTTCTCTTTAATCAGACTCCTCAATGAGTGCCTCAATACATGATGTGGAGATGAATGATCTTGATATATCCCAAAATGTCTCATAACACAGTCAAAATTAAATCTCTTTGCATACTTATGGTAGTCATAAAACCACATAAAATTTATATACATCATATAATCTCTTGATCCTTAAGGAATCTAAGGTGTAACTTTTAAATTCTCTAGATAATTTGATCCACTTGAATCCTGCCAAGTGTCAATATGAAAATGGTAATGTCATGTCTTAAAACACACTAGGCTTGAGCAAGGACCCATTTGGTGGCATAGGGTTCAAAATCATCCACTCTACAAGATGAAAACCCATTGGTCATATCATTATAATGTTCTCTTAACTCCACACCTACAAAAGTGTATCAACAACTAACCTAGTGGTTTCCCTCTCAGTAGTAAATATTTAAAAATCATGATACATATTGACTGACATAGATTGTTCTCAACTATAAAATATCCCATGATAATTAATGTCATATATAATGGGTCATAACCCATATTAAAGTGAACATCTACTAGTTTGAGTTGCAATAAAAAATCAAAATACATAAATATTTCCATAATCACACATTTGTGCCTATAAAAGTATCAATGGAAATCAAGTCATTACCTATTATTTCCTAGTCATGTTCTCACCTCTATAGTAATGCCTAGTAGTGTACCTCTCATAGTAAGGTAATGAATTTACTCTAACATCATGCCCTGTGGTGGGTAGTCAAAAAATCCTCCAAGAAACTTCAAGTGTGATTATCATATCCATTTTTGGGAGAATAACTATACATCAGTCACAGTCCCATTTCTCTATAAGAGTTGTCGACAATGGAATATCCATGGGAATTATCAAAAATACATTGAAATTTCCTAACCCCACATCATCTACTATGTCTTGAGTGAACACAATCAAACCCAACTAAAAAATAGAGCCCAAATTATATTAAGTCTATTTTCACATATATGGATAGTAGGTTACAATAAAATATAAACATAAAATCAAAATTAGTATCTCGATCCAAAAATAGAAAAATAAAAGAGATAAATTCTTTCTATTAATTTTCACTCATTTTTTAATTTTGAAAGCAGGTAATGAAACTAGTAATGGGGTGTGTAAAAAAATACCTAGTAAAGTGCACAATGAATCCAAACATTGATGGGAACTCCTCTTTAAATAGGAAGGAATAAACTACAAATAATAAAGACACTAGAAAAAGGGTCATTAGGTGGATGGTTGAATGGACTACCTAGCATGAGCTAGATCCAAGAAGCATATTTCTTGATAGGAGGCCATCAATCTACTGTTATAATAATTAAGTTGGTATAAATAAAAATAAAGTGTACATGCATTTAATAAATGGAAAGTAAATACATGTAAGGTAAGATGAAATTAAATTACTTGTTAAATAAAATAACTAATTATATAAAAAGTGGGTCAATACTCATGCTAAGATAGTTGGGGCGAGGTTTACAAAATTAGAAAAGATACTATAATCACGTAAAACCAAAGAGAATTGGGTGTGACTGGGGTTAAGGGGCTAAAAATAACTTGCTATATTTTTATGCCATAGTGACCATCAGTGGTCAGATGAACCATCAATGATTTAGGCTGACTGTTGATGGTTTGGTAACTGTTGATGGTTGAAATGATCATCGAAGGTTGTTTTAACTATTGGTGGTTACCTATGTAAATCTAAAAATGAATAAAAAAGAAGGTGCAGATTAGGTATTTGGGGAAATACAGGTCTATTACAGGGTTGAGGGGTAGACAATATGATACTAATGGGTTTGATAGGGTAGGGAGGTTAGAAATAAAATAAATCAATGAAAACAAGTGAAAGATACCTAAAACTTAATGGTAAAAGGCTGAAGTAATTTGGCCAGAGTGATAGTACTTCAACATTTAAAAGTGATTATGATAGAGATTTACGTCTCTAGTGATGTTACTTGCTTGCTAAAAATATGCTTGATACCTGTATGCAAGAGAGCTTGGATGCAATATTGTGGATTATAGATCTATTTCACTTCCTCCTCTTCTCATTTTATAAGATGAGTTTGCTAATTGGGATGGAAGAAGTTACTAATTTGATAGGGAATAAAGTTGCCAATTTATGACATTTTAAAGCTAGTTTTAAAATCAAGTTGCCATTGAGGGAGATACTTATCTCACACAAAACTATCAATTCTTTAAAACTTTAAAGTAGGCCTAAGGACCTGATCATTGATAGTCAGGGTAACCATCGATGGTTAGGCTAACTGTCAATGATTAAGGGGCCACAAGAAAATGGGTTAAAACAAGAAAAGGGGTGAATTAAATGGTTTAGTTAAATGTGTTAAGTAAGGCATTTGATAGGGTAAAGTTAGTAAAGTAGTCTAATTGACTAGGTGGTCCACTAGATGTGAGGTCAGACAAGGGTCAAAAGGCAGTTTGACATCAAAGGTTGTCATGTGTAGTTTTTGAGTGTCTACATAAATTTATATGTAAAATGAAAAACTACACCAAAAACACAATGTAAAAATTTGACAGCCACAAGATCTTTTAGGAAATATAAGGGGATGAATTTATCAATGATGAAGGATAGATTCATCAATCAAAGGGATAAATTCATTAGTTAGAGGGATGAAATCATTAATCTACGGGTATATAATTTGGAAGGTAAAATAAATCTAAGAATTCTTAAAAATGAATAATAAAAAATTTATAAATCCACATCCATACCTCATATATGACCTCCCTAGTGTTAATTTGGGCCCTCACATAGTTTAATCTATACTCAATCACCTATCACATAATAAATGCATACATCTAAATTTTCTCAATCCATCATCACTCTAATTTCATTCAAAATTTGTCCTACCATCATCTTGGTCTAACATCTCCTTCATCCCTCATAAAATGTATCAATCATATACCATCCCATTTAAATTAATCCTCCTACTAACTATCCCATTTATCACTAATCCCACTTATCCATTATTTTATGAAATTTTAATTCATGCCTACCTACCCTCACCTATGCTAACTTTCTCCTACAAATCAAATTTCTAATCACTATATAATATACTTGTAATCATCATTATTTATCCTTAATGGATTCTAGAGGTCTCCACACCCTCTATAATATTACACCATCCTCCACACTTTCTTTATAATTCTTCTCTCTAGTATTCTAAGTAATTTTAAATTTCTTAGAAATCCTTCCTCATCATCTATGTAAACTAGTAATCCTCTATGAAAATTTAACAGACATATCAGAGAAAAAACTTATAAATCTTTGGAATGGGAGAAAAAATTATGATATCATGCCATTTTTATCTATTTTATTTAAGTATCCATTCCATACATAGCCAACATGTTGTCCAAGTCCTCAGTCATAAGATAATCCATCATTCAAGATATCAAGTGTAATCATTTTATTAAATTGGGTCACATCAAGATTAACTATAGGATGAAAAAAGGGATATGTATTCATTCCTATTATGAATTATATCTATGGTCATATCTACATCCACACCTTTCTCTTGAATAAAGCTCCTTAATGAGTGCCTCTATACATGACATGGAGATTAATGATCCTACTATAGCCCAAAAAGTCTCATAACACTATCAAATTGAAATATATTTGCATGTTCATGGTAGTCTTAGAATCACATGATGATGTAGATACATCACAACATCTCTTGAACCTTATAAAAACTAGGGTGTAACCTATAAGATCTCTAGATAATTTGACCCACTTGAAGCCTGCCAACTGTCAATATGAAAGTGGTAATGCCATGTGCTCAAACCCATTGGGATTAAACACAGACCCATTTGGTGGAATATGGATTGAAATCATCCACTCTACAAGAGGCAACCCTAGTGGTTATATAACTATAAAGTGCTCATAACTCCACACCTACCAAAGTGTATCCCCAACTAACCTAGTGGCTCCCCTCTCAATAGTAAATATTAAAAAAATCATGATACATATGGGCCAATATAGATTGGTCCCAACTATAGATTATCCCATTCTACTTAATGTAATCTATAATGGGTTGTAACCCATATGATAATGAACATTCACTAGTCTAAGTTATAATAGAAAATAAGTAGAGTACATAAATATTTATGTAACCATACATTTGTTCCTATAAAATATCATTGAAAATCAAGCCATCCATTATTATTTACTATCCACCTCTATAATAATGCCTAATGGTGTACCTCTTAGATTAAGGCAATGACACTACTCTAACATCATGCCCCCTAGTTTTTAGTCACAAAATACTCCATACATCTTCAAGGGTCATTTTCATCTCCCTTTTTTTGAGAATAATTGTACATCAGTTATAGTCCTATTTCTCTATAAGAGTTGTTGACAATGGAATATCCATGGGAACTATCCTGAATCAATTGACATGTCCTAACCCTACAACATCTACTATGGCCTGATTGACCAAAATGAAACCCAACTAAAAAATAAAACCTAGACGATATTAAGTCTATTCTCACATACATGGATAGTAGGTTACAATAAAAAATAAACACAAAATCAACATCAGTTTCTTGATCCAACAATATGAAATTAAAAGAGCTAAATTTATATGTAAAATACAAAATTACACCAAAAATTTAAATAATAAATTTGACAGCCATAGGCTCATTTTAGGTAATATAAGGGGATGGATTTATCAGTGATGAAGGAAAAATTCATCAGTTAGAGGGATGTATTTATTAGTTAGAGGGATGAAATTGTTAATCTAGGGGTGCATTATTTGTAAGGTAAAAATAATCCAGTAATGATTAAAAATAAATAATAATAATTTATAAATCCACTAACATACCTCATCCATGGCCTACCTAGTGGTAATTTGGGTCCTCACATAGTCTAATATATAATTGATCATATTCTACTTAACAACTATATACATCTAACTTTGCTTGCTTCTTCATTACACTAATTTCCTCCATAACTTGTCCTAACATCATCTTATCTAACATCCCTTTCATCCCTCATATCATATATCAACCTTATACCATCCCACATACATTTATCCTCCTAATAACAATCTCACTTATCACTAATCTAACTTATCCATTATTTTGTGAATTTTAAATTCACTCCTACCTTCCATCACCTACCTTGACTTTCTCTTACAAATCACATTTATAATCACTATCTAATCTCATTATAATTAGGATTATTCATCCTTAGAGGATTATAAAGGTCTCCACATCCTCTAAAATATTCCATCATCCTCCACACTTTATAGAGAATCATTCTCTAGAGTCTTTTAATGAATTTTAAATTATTTATAAATTCGTCTTGCTCATCTATATAAACTAGTCATCCTCCATCCAAATTTAACAAACATATGAGAGACAAAACTTATAAATATTTGGAATGAGAGGAAAAAATTATGATATCATCCCAAAATTTTTATATTATATTTAATCATCCAATTCATCCATATCCAACATGATGTCTAAGTCCCAAGATACAAAACAATCAAACATTCAAGCTATCAAGTAAAATCATTTTGTCAAATTGGGGTGCAAAAGGATTAAATCTAAGATGAAAAATGGATATATATCTCCTTCCTTATATGAATTATATATATGGGTATATAATCACCCACACCTTTCTCTCAAATCAAGCTCCTCACCTCTATAGATGACATAGAAATGAATGATCCTGATATAGCCCAAAATGTCTCATAACATAGTCAAAATGAAATCTCTCTACATGATCATGGTAGTCCTAGAACCACATGTTGATGTAGATATATCATAATATCTCTTGATACTTAGAAAAACCTTAGTATAACATGTAAGGTCTCTAGATAATTTGATCCACTTGAAGCTTGCCAAGTGTTAATATGAAAGTGGTAATGTCATGTCCTTAAACCTACTAGGCCTAAGCATGGAACCATTTGATGGCACATGCATCAAAATCATACACTCTATAAGAGGTAAAAACAATGGTAATATCACTATTATGTTCTCAAAGTTCAACACATACAAAAATGTATCAACAACTAACCTAGTGGCTCCCATGTCAATAATAAATATTTGAAAATCTTGATACATATAGGCCAACATAGACTGGTCCCAACTGTAAATGGTCCCATGTTACTTAATGTCATCTATAATGGGTATTAACCCATATGAGAGTGAATATCCACTATTTTGATTTGTATTTAAAAAAAATCAAAATACATAAATATTTCCATAACCACACATTTGTGCCTATAAAAATATCAATGACAATCAAGCCATCCCTTATTATTTTGTAGACACCTTGTCACCTCTGTAGTAATGCCTAGTAGTTCACTTCTCAAAGTAAGGAAATGACACTACTCTAACATCATTCCCTCTTATGGGTAGTAAAACAATTATCTAGACATATACAAGGGTCACTGTCATCTCCATTTTTGGGAGAATAAATGTACATCAGTTGCAATCCCATTTCTCTATAATAGATGTCGACAATAGAAGATCCATGGGAACTTTCCTAAATAAATTGGCATGTCCTAACCCTACATCATCTACTATGTCCTAATTTACCACAGTAAAACCCAACTCAAAAATAGTAACCAAACTATATTAAGTTTATTTTCACATGCATGTATAGTATTTTTCAATAAAAATAAACACAAAATCAAAATCAATATCTTGATCCAAAAATAGAAAAATAAAAGAGCTAAATTTATATGGAAAATGTAAAACTACACCAAAAAATGAAATGGAGAAACTTGACAACCAAAGGGCCATTTAGGCAATCAAGGGGATGGATTTTTTAGTGATGAAGGATAGATTCATCAGTTAGAGGTATAGATTCATCTGTTTGAGGGATGGATTCATTAGTTAAAGTGATGAAATCACTAGTTTAGGGGTGTATTATTTGGAAGGTAAAAACAATCTAGGAATGATTAAAAGTAAATAATAACTAATTTATAGATCCACATCCATACCTCATCCACAACCTCCTTAATTTTAGTCCTCACCTATTCTAATCTATAGTGGTTCAACTATCACCTACCAACTGTATACATCTAAATTTGTTCATTCCTTTGTCAAACTAATTTTGTCCATAATTTGTCCTAATATCATCCTAGTCTAGCATCCCCTTCATCCCACATATCATGTAACAAATTTATACCATCCCATGTTAATTAATCCTCCTACTAACAATCACATTTATCACTAATCCCACTTATCCATTATTTTGTGAATTTTAAACTCACTCCTACTTACCCTACCTATCCCAACTTTCTCCTAAAAATCACATTTTTAATCACTATCTAATCTCTTTCTAATCATCATTAGTCATTCTTAAGGGATTTTATATCTCTCCACATCATTTAGACTATTCCACCATCCTCCACACTTTATAGAGAATAATTTTCTAGAGTCTTCTAAGTAATTTTAAATTCCTTAGAAATCCCTCCTCATCATCTATATAAATTAATCATACTCAATTCAAATTTAATTAGCATATGATAGGAAAAAATATTATAAATATTTGGAATGAGAAGAAAAACTTATGATATCATGGCATTTTTTTAATTGAATTTAAGCATCCATTTCATCCACAACTAACATGTTGTCCAAGTCCCAAGTCATAAGATAATCTAACATTCAAGATATCAAGTGTAATCATTTCATCTAATTAGGGCACACCATTACATTAGGAGGTAAATTATTTTTAAGATTGAGATACATTTTGGATTTATTTCAATTATTGTTAGCATATAACTTAATTACCTTGCCCAATCATGATTATTTAGGTGAATTTAGATTTATTTTATAGTGATTTGATTTACTTGAATTATCATTTCCAAATTTTACCTTACACATAATGGTGACCACATTAGGATCCCTCCTTTAGCTTAACACTCTTGAGATTTTGGTATGTGATATTAAGCTTGGAGGATAGGGTTGAGGTATAATTTGAGGCTGTAATTACCAACATCACATAATTTTTACTCCCAGGTTGAAACTGTGGCATCAATCTACAAAACTACGACATCATCTTCTATAAACATGACTTTGTGTATTCATGTAAAATGCAAAATTTTACAACTTCAATATGGCTAAGACACCTAATCCATAGGTCCTCATATTGGCTCACACAACGCTTCTAGGTTACTTCTTTCATTGATTCCTAGTCATCCAAAGATTTTTAGATTTAGCCCTTTTAGACCCAGGTAGCCCTTTTAGGCCAAATAACCCTTTCAAGCCTAGATCCATCCCCCCATGTCTCATCCCTAGGACAATAGCACCCAAATAGGATAAGAGCATTGTAACCTAAGGTGTCTTATTTTTTGCATTATTGTCTATCTTCACTTTTACCTCCAACAATTAGATTCTTTTGGTTCCTTATCTTTTTCCTTGTTAGCCTCACACAAATTCATTTAACCCATGATCATTAGTTTCCCTATAAAAGGCCATTCAAAGTCTATTTAGAATCATTGGCACTCATTTTCAAGAGAGATGCAAGAATACAAGCAAGTACACTCGAGCACTCTTCCTTATTATTTGCACATAGCCTTCCAATATTATTCGAAGCTTACTCAAGTCATTGCACCAGTCCCTAGCCAACTGAAGCACATCCAATTTTGCATTCTAGTTGCATTAATTATACACAAATTTCATCAAACACTTCAATAGGAGAACTAAATTAGCTTGATCCCTCTTTAGAGTATTGGTATGTAGGTAACATTCCCACATATGGGGTGTGAAGTGCATCTAGCATATCCTTTACACACTAACCCCTTCTCTCACTTTCCCAAGTTTGCATTCAAGTTCAAGCATCAAGAGCTCCTAAGAGTTTTTAAGATTAAAATAGGCTCACAACGAGATCCATGAGGTCCCAGACCTTGAAATTTTAGTGACAAGGTAACACAGGCATTCCAAATAGAACCCAAAAAGATTTTAGCCTTAGGACAATGACACAAAAATAGAACTATAATGCCAGATAGTAGGGTGTCCTATTTTTGACACTCTTATCTAATCAAGAAACAAAGTCTAGAGACCTATTTTTGATTATTTTTTAGTCTTATTCCTCCAGTATCAGACCTTGTCTCAGTCCAGATCAGTCAAAATAAGCTAAGTTCTAATCTCTCTCACTTCCTACTATATTTAGAAAAGGCAAAAATACAATCTATTTACACAAATTAGTAGGTTAATTCTTGCATATTTATTTTCTGATTTACATTTCTTAGCCCCTTTATTATTTAATAATATAACTCCAATATTTTGAAAACAATAAAACATTTGGTGAACCTGACTTACTTTGAATTTTTGCACAAAACGCTAGAAACCATAGGGATAATTATTTCTAATTTTTTTCCATAATTTCCTAATTTTTATTGAATTTAAAAATTAGAAATCTACCAATTCTTTGTAAAAATATCATATATTTTTTTAAACCTTAGTTTGCACATACCAGGTCCTTTTTGCATACAAACACTTTTCAAAACACTAGGAAAAATATATTGCTAATTTTAGAAATATTTTCTAATTTTTCCTAAATTTATCAAGCAAAATTCTACCAATTTCTCTAATTTTTTCAAATTATTACATTAATTTTGAAAAAAATCATTCAAAACCTTGGTTACATCAACTAAACTCCCAGTTATTTTTTAGTACTTTTCACATTATTTTATGAAATTTTAGTTGCATATCAAACTCAAAAAATCAATTTCAACATTAAAAATTCATAGTATTTTTCACAATTATTTTTGAAAAATATTTAGTTACATATACTAACACCTCTTTGCTTCTTATGGTATCACCTTATATGTTTTGAAGCTTTTTATCCTTTCTATACATATTTTAGTTCCTTGTTTAGATTATCTCAGCTTAATCATTTCTACTATTATCTAAATTATTTTCCTTATGTCACCTAAGTTCCTTGCATCTCTTCCCTCAAGATGAACTGCAATACTTAGTGGCAATCCTCCTAAATTCACTTAGATTCCTTAAACTCAACCATATACCATGGATAAACAACCAAAATAGATACTTGTTATAGATTCCACACATTTAGATTATACAAATTTATATGAGGATAACTTTGATCATGAGTAGTATGATAATAACAATGATGATGTACACATCAATGCTCCTACCCCACCACATGGGACTACCAGTCCACTTCCACCTATTTTTGATAATGAAGTAGTCTTCAACAAATATTTAGTTTTAAAAAAATATAGGGAAAGAATTAAGGAACAACCTAAAGATCATATCCTAATTTTTCAATCTATCATGGAAATAAAAAAGGCTAAACAAGTTGAATCTTCCAATCATTCAGAGTAGTCAGTTATAAATGGCACTATGGGGGAAACTATGTCTCAACAACCCCTATAATAGCCCAACCTTCTTCTATTCCACCAACTGTAGCTATTACATCCTTATCTCTTGATGTGGTATCCCTTGTGTAAGAGATCTGATCTCTTCAATCTAAGGTGAAACATCTTGAGCAAGGTATCACCAGACCTACACATGCATTGGATTATTTTTCTTTACTACATACACCATTGGTATGTCACATTGATCTACACCCTTACCATCGACTTTTGTTACACCCAAGCTCACTCTATATGATGGTAAGGGTGATCTAGAGACACATTTGAGAGATTTTCATGTATCATGTTTGGATTATGTACCCAATGACTAGATACTTACCAAGCTATTTCCATGGAGTCTAAAAGATTATTCTTTACAATGGTTTTATAGTCTACCAAATCAATTGGTCATGGAATTCAATCCTTTAGCAGACATGTTCTTAACACATTTCAGTATCAACATTGGTGATAAGGTTCTTATGCATAAATTTCTCAATAGAAATAATGGTGAAATGAGCCCCTCATGAATTATGTTCTTAGATACAAGACTATTCTGGCTAAACTAACTATCCCCATGGCTAATCAAGAGCTACATGACATCTTCAAATAGAGCCTTCTACTAGCATTGTATGAATCAATTATGTTCAAAATATTCTCTTCCTTCACCAAATTATGTCATACACTCAAAGGAAGAGAAGTCAAGTTAATTTCAATGGGCAAACTTAAGTATTAAAGTATTTCAGACAAAACCAACAAGAACAATAGAAAAGTCCTATAAAAGGTTAAAATTAGTGACAACAAGAATCATAATAAACCAACAATCAATGTAGATTTAATTCCCCCTCAATGTGTGGTTTTATCAACACCTCCTCATCATGCATTTACCAATCTACTAGTTTTTCTAGCTAGGGTTTTACAATAGTTATTAGAATGCAACCTCATCACTCTCCCTCCTATTCAAGAAGTAGATCTAGTAAAGCCTTTTCTAGAAGGATATGATCAACATGCATTTTGAAATTTTCACAGGGCACCAAATCATACAAAAAATAGATGCATCAATTTGTGACATAATGTACAAGACTTGATAGATGATAATCTACTTGATCTAGGCACTTCAATTGAGAATCCAAAGGAAAAAACAACACAAGATAAATCTTTGAAAAGTTTTTCAGATCCATTTCCACAACATTCTAAACAAGATCATAGGGACACATCATGTGTTCACCATACATACTAGGCACTTTCAGTTGAGTCACATCCTTTGAGTGGTATGACATGGGTGTATGAGTCTAGAGTTCCAACTAGGCCTTTGATATCATTTTTAGATAATGATATTGTGGAGGATAATATAGTTTACAATGCAATATTTATCAGAGAACATACTTAGAATGAACCTATTCATAGTGTACTCATCAATAATGATTCCAGTCTTAACATGTGCACTTTCACACTTCTACAACATTTGGGTTATTTAGAGCAGGATATCACTTTGATAGACATAGTTATTAGTGGTTTTAGTGGGAATATATAGAGTTAATTAACCAAGATAATAATTCCATTATAGGTTGGTCCTACATATGTGGCTACACCATTCATTATAGTTCCCAATGTAGGAGTTTTTGACATATTACTTGGTTCACCATAGATTCAAATTCTTAGGGTAGTACCTTCTATAGTTCATAGATATATGAAATTCATTCATGTTAATCATGTTATTATAGTTGGTGGAGTTCCTTGTGAGTCAACACTCCCCACATTAAAGCCATCTACTAGCTTCCAGTGACTAGCTCCAATTCCCCTACCATTTTTAGCTTCTCATGTAGTTTTAGTATAACTTTTACTTTTGATCCAGCCATAATTACAACATCCATCACTATTACAAAGGGTTCATACACCCTCATATTTTTATGATTCTAGATAGCTTCCAACTATAATGTTAACATCTAGAGTAGTTACATTATGGGCTCATATAGCTACACATAAAGCACCTACTCATAGAGATTCTTCTCCTACTTTTAGATGGGTCCCTAAGATCCCTACAATTGTATCCACTTCTTAGAGTCACAAGGGGACCCCACATTTAGTTTCCACTTTAGATATTTTAGAGCAATTACAATGTATATATATTTTAGTTGCACAATATTAGACACTCCATCATGCCTCATGATCACACACGATCCCATTATTTGATACATGACACCATGATAGGGGTCTCATTTGAGACTCATCAGTTAGTATCATTTATTTATAGCATTTATGGTACATATTATCTCTTACTTGATTTTACATAGTTCAATATTTTCAAAAATATAAAACTAGTATAAAACTTCAAAATACAAAAACATTTAAAAAATTCAAAAAACACCAAAAATAGTTTTGATGTATGCATCATCCATGTTTATATTACTACTATCATGCTATGACTTACATTTTATATTTCATGCTATTGTATGTTGATTTATCTACATTACCATGCTTCACTTGATCTCTTTTGAGTGTGCACAGTGATATCTAGCTTTTTGATTGCTTCACTCTACTTGTTGAGGGGGCATTTCTACTTCTACATTTGAGACACACACTGATATACATACCCACTGGGGCCATCTTCTACATGACTACACCATCTAAGTTATGTCATTCCTAAACTGCACACTTTGAGTTATCATACTAATGCACATTCATTACTAGATTACACATATTACTACATTGACATTTCACTAGTACCTAACACTTGTGTATTTCTTAGAATATACCTAGTCTTGTACCACAAATGTTTTGTATTATTAAAATTTGGTTTTATTAGTTAGATGTGTTTGGATCTTCCAATTCTTACTTTTGCTTTCATTCCTTTCTTAGCATATCTTGTGTGATTTCATTTCTAGTTCCTTCTTGTCTTCTATTTATACCTTAGGACATGTGCTAATGTACTTTACTTCTATTCATGTGTGTGCCTTAAGACATCTGCCAATGTCCTTTATTTGTACTCTTTCATGTGCTTGTGACCCTTGTGCCAACTTTGCTTCTTCCACTTGCATGTATATGTGGCATTTGAACATGCCTTCCATGTTTGTCTTTTAGTTTTAGTGACATATGTCCATGTCCCTTATTTATGTCACCGCTTGGCCACCCTTTTATGCTTCTTGCTTCTTGCTTCTTACTTTATATGCTTGTTTGCTTGTTTGTTTCTCAATGTGTCTAATGCCATGATTCTAATCATAAATCTATATTAATTCTTAGATTCCATGATGGAAATCATGCTCCATCCCTCCATGCTTACTAAAAAACTAACAACTAATATCTAATATTACCATTCCAGTTCAACATCATGCATACACTCTTACATTATTATATCTATCTAGGAATATACCTCTTGATCTAACAATTTATCAATTCAAATATTGTTATATCTTGAAATATCTTGTCAAATATCCAGTGTTATATCATATATCTATATAGTTTAACACACTTGGAAGACTCTTTTCTTCTAAGGGTAGTCATTGTAGGTTCATCATTCCTACCCTCAAAAGAAGGGGCATAAAATAGGGGTTTTTCATAGAGATAAAACCTCTTAACAGTCAAAATAGTAGCATTTAAAACACTCCATATGAAATTTAGAGGTTAAATTGGTCAAACTAGATAAAAAAATAGTGATAGTTTTAGATTAGTAGTCAATTTTTACACCAGATAACAGTGCTAGAAATGGATAGTAGTACCAAACATAAGGGTGTCCAAATTTTGGCACTCCTATATAGGAAATAAATACTTAGGGTTTCTATAAATAGGCAAAAATTTTAGTTCAAGGATAGTTTTTTCACTTTCAAATTATTTAGATTCAATAGTTTTAGCATAATTTTCTTAGATATAGTGGGTTGTCATGTGTGACATGATGGTTCTCACTTTCAATTTAGATTAGGTAGTTGGCATAAATTCTAGATAAAAATCTATGTTACAGACATTAGTGATTGGGGGAAATGTTCATGACACATTGATCTTATTTTATTTCCAAGTTTAATTTATTTCGAGCATTCTTAGTAGTTGTGTTCCTTACTCCATTTACAGGTGGTTGGCATCACATTTGATTTAAACTTTCATACAAGCATATCTTTCTGCATACCTAACTTCCCAAGTTATATTTCACATAACCATTTTGTATTAGTTTTAGAGAGGCTTTCATACAAGCCTAACCTCTATCTTTCAAAATGGCCAAGAGTGGCCTAGTTTCTAGTACACATTCAAGATATCCATGCCACATTGTTAGATTTTTATCACATCCATGGGATCCACAAGCCATCTCATATGACATTTATTCTATACCGGTATTACTTCATAGCTTCACTTTATAGGGAAATGATGGAGCCAAAGGTCTAACTAACCTTTGTATTCTTGAGCCACCTGTTTGGAGGGATTAAACACATAATCTAGACATTGATTAGCACACACATGATTCATTAACTTCACATAGTTGGTGATGATGGAGCCAAAGGGATAACCTTTACATTATTAAGCTAATTTCTAAGGAATTGAGCACTCAAATCTGTTCATGATATTACTCTTAATTCAACACACACTCAACATCATCTAGCACATTCTAACATCACAAAAAAATTCACAATTCATAAGTGTGCTCTCTTTATGCACATCCAACATCACATAGTTACATGAGCTTTAACCTTATAGGTAAGTTTAGACATGCTTCTTATTTTCCTTTATCTTAGTATTTTGATTTTCCACATCACTAAAATAAAAGGGGGAAAATGTAGTCATGTAAAATGTGAATTTTTACAACTTCAGTATGGCTAAGACACCTAATCCATAGGTCCTCTTGTTGACTCACACAACCCTTCTAGGCTACTTCTTCCACTGATTCCTAGTCATCCAAAGTTTTTTAGACTTAGCCCTTTTATACCCAAGTAAACCTTTAAGGCCTAGATCCATCCCCATAGGTCTTATCCCCTTAAGACAATAGTGTCCAAATAAGATAAGAGAACTGAAACTTGAGGTGTCCTATTTTTGATGTTATTGAGCAAGTTCACTTTTGCCTCTAATGATTAGATTATTTTGGTTCCTTATCTTTTTTCCTATCAGTCTCATGTAAATTCATCTAACTCATGATCATTAGTTTCCCTATAAAAGGCCATTCAAACTCCATTTAGAAGTGTTGGCACTCATTTTCAAGAGAGACACAATAATACAAGCAAGTACGCTTAAGCACTTTTCCCTATTCTTTACGCACAACCTTCCAATATTATTCAAAGCCTACTCAGATCATTACACTAGTCCCTAACTAGCTGAAGCACATCTAATTTCACATTATAGTTTCATTGATTATACACAAATTGCACCAATCACTTCAATTGGAGAACTACATTAGCTTGATCCCTCTTTGGAGTATTGGTATGTAGGCAACATGCCCACATACAGGGTCTGAAGTGTGTTTAGCATATCCTTTACACAATAACCCCTTCTCTATCTTTCCCAAGTTTTCATTCAAGTTCAAGCAACAAGAGCTCCTAAGAGTTTTGAAGATTAAAATAGTCACACAATGAGCTCTATGAGGTCTCAGACCTTGAAATTTTAGTGACAGGGTAACACAAGAATTCCAAATAGAACCTATAATTATTTCAAGCTTAGGACAACAACATCAAAAAAGACTACAACACTAGATAACAAGGTGTTTTATTTCCAACACTCTTTTCCAATCAAGAAATGAAGTCTAGAGACCTATTTTTGAGTGTTTCTCAGTCCTGCTCCTCTAGTATCAGACCTTATCTCAATGTAGATTAGCTAGAATAAGGTAAATTCTAATGTCTCTCACTTCCTACTATATTTCAAAAAGACAAAAATAAAATCTATTTACACAAATCAGTAGGTTAATTCTTGCATATTTATTTACTGATTTATATTGCTTAGCCCCTTTATTATTTGGGAATATAACTCCAATATTCTGAAAAAAATAAAACATTTAGTAATCACCAACAAAAAATATGACTTAGACCATAAAACTTGACTACTATATTCTTCTTGACTGTTAATGATATTGTGGGTTTTAGTTTACCATAAGTGATTTCACTAACATTTTATGAAACTTTGTGTTATCTCTCTTCTATGGTGACATTTGAATTTTTGACTACATAACCATGACATTATGCTTCCTAACTATGTTATCGATTCACTAACCCACAACATTATTACTATAATATGTGACATTTTCTTATCTATGTCTTTGTTCCCATTTGTGAAATCATGTCTCATGAACTACAACATCATCAATAAGAAACTTGACATTGTAAGTTCTAGTCATGACATAATTTAAGAATATATTTTTTTATGTATTTTGATTTCATGTTTATGATCCCATGATTTTGCATATTATAATTAGGGCATTGACTCTTTCTTCTATGATTTCATGTTACATAAAAAAAATTCATTATAAATCAAAAAGTTATTTATTGAATGTGGACTTGAGACTATTCCAATAGAGAGCTACATCCCTTTTTACATGAGATGCACATTTGGAAGGGTAGTAGAGAAGAGTTGGTAAAAGATTGTAGGTTTGGAATGGTATCCAATCAATGGACATTGTCCAAGTGGAAATATATTGAAGCTCAATAGAGGATTATAGGAGTAAGTGGCAAAGGAAGAGATAAGGAGAACATAAGAAGTTCTATTAGGATATGTGTTGAATGATTATGGTAGTTGAATAATTGAGAGAAAATTTCCAATTTTTTACTTTTACATCAATTTATATCATTATGTCATTCCAAAATGGCTTTACAATGTTGAACTTCTTGTTGCATTCTTGAAGTGATTAGATTCTAAATTTTGTGGCCCAAAGGAATTTAATCTGATAAATAACTTCTTTTTTTTATGACTCCTTCACAATAAGATCATGAGCTAGAAATTTTGAGAATTCAATCAATTTATGGATGAACTCCTATCAATTATGTATTTCTTTTGTATACCTATTTCCCCTTTTTGTTACCTATTCACATTCTAACTAGACATTGGAAACCATTGTCTCTGTTACAAGAATTATTGAAACTCCCTAATTAGTGATCCTCTCACTCCAATATTTTACCACATTACCCGTTTGGCCTATTTATTTTACTTTATCCAATTTTTCATCATGAAGACATGATGAAAAATTGGATAAAGTAAAATAAATAGGCCAAATGGGTAATGTGGTAAAATATTGGAGTGAGAGGATCACTAATGAGGGAGTTTCAATAATTCTTGTAACAGAGACAATGGTTTCCAATGTCTAGTTAGAATGTGTATAGGTAACAAAAAGGGGAAATAGGTATACAAAGGAAATACATAATTGATAGGAGTTCATCCATAAATTGATTGAATTCTCAAAATTTCCATCTCATGATCTTATTGATGAAGGAGTCATAAAAAAAAGAAGTTATTTATCAGATTAAATTCCTTTGGGCCACAAAATTTAGAATCCAATCACTTCATGAATGCAACAAGAAGTTCAACATTGTAAAGTCATTTTGGAATGACATAATGATATAAATTGATGTAAAAGTCAAAAAAAATTCTCTATTTTTGGCTAACCTGGTAGTTTTAGCAAATTTACATCATGTAGCTGTACCTTCAGACTATGAAGGCATGCCATTGACTCTTTGATACACATATTTATTGTCTAACTATGTTTTTTTAAATTAAACCTTTTAAAAAAAATCCAAAATTTAACTTTTTTTCAAAATCCATATGAGTGTAAATTTTGGCTTGCATAAAATTGGTTTTATTTTTTAAGACTTTTTTGTAAGTTTAACCCTAAAGAGGTAAATTTTTGACTACTAATCACATGTTTTTCATGCTTCTTATTGAAGACTTGGAATTTTGAAACATTTTTAATAATTTTCTTGTCATGTCTTAATTGGGTTTAATTAATTAACTTATTTGCTTGTGTGTCTAAAATTTTATTTATTTTAGCATACTTTCTTGAAAGCCTATTTGTCACCCAAGGCTATGATGGCATATGACTTGCACCTATAAGGTGATTTATGGGGATAAAAAACCATTAATAAACCTCTAATTTTTTATTTATAAGAGGAAATGTGACATGGAATTCATCCCCATACACTTACCATAGTCTTATGGAATAATTATATAGATTTCGTCACCATGCAAAAGACCACACTCTATGTTTTGGTGGAGTCTAAATATCAAGGACACTTATAATTAAGCTAATCATAACTATCCATACAATAATTCATGAAGTGAGGAGGTAACATGCCAACACATAGGTGTCAGAAAACACCCTACATGGACTCAATCCCCATGTACCAAAAGGTGTTTAGAGGACTTCCTTATAAATCTTATCAAAACTAGAATAAGTCCTCTCAACCGCAACATGCATCTAGGGTAGGAAAAATAACATCACCAAAGATAAATCACAAGGTATGGATGGTGAGAGACGGTTGGGATACCAATCTTGTCACCTCTCATTGCTAGTCATTCTATGGTTTGGGTGTCATGCTGTACTCCTGTGTTAGTCACTAATTATAATTTTGTGGGTTACTTGTTCTTGATTTTGTGTAAGGCTAATATTATATTCAAAACTTAAAACCTCCACAAAATAATTATCTAGTTGTAACTCATATATAGAATAAATTTAATCACTAGTCTAATATTCACCTATCCACCATCACCATCTTATCATAACTTATCCTAGTCATATCCTTATCACTCTTCATCATCCTTTCCTATATCACCTTAGTCAAAACATCCTTGTCTCATCTCATACTAATCAAACCCTATCATACATATTGTTGTCTAATCTTATCTTAATCATCATCTCATTTTGTCCTAGTCAAAACCATATCACCCATAATCTTGTCCTATCCCCCCTTTGTCAAACTTATCATCCTTCACCATATCTAAAAGCTTGCCTTAAATCATCACCCTATATCCTTATATCCACTATGTCTAGCTTGCCTAGACATCAAGTCATTCCTATTTTTACCTACCCATCCCATATAATACTTAGTCATGCCTATTGACATAGTCTACACCCAAATACATCCTAGGCACCCTTATTCATTAGTTAAAACACATCATTTCCACCTTGTTTACCTTAAGAAAACTTGTGTGCACCATAACCTCTATATAATCCTTATCAAAATTTTAATTGATTAGGGATACCCTCCCTTAATAATTTTTTTTCTAGACTCATCATCCGTGTTCCTTGGAGTTATTATCTTACGTGTGCCTTGGTTGTAATACTCTCTTGAAGCAATAAGATGAATTTTCTGATTCGAGTTTGCAGTCAAGTGTACATTATTGGAGTTTAACTTGCAGATGTATGCCCCTTTTCATCATATGTAGGTTCTCTACGTATCTTGTTTTAATTCTATTGGTTCCTTGTAGGTTGTGTGAAGTGTTAGACATCGGTGCCTTCTTGAAGTGTCACAAGTTTATAGTGTCTCATACAGACCTATTCCTTTTTGTCCTTCAAATTGCAGGGTTTCCCTTCGACCTCCATACAAAATACTTATGCTTGCGGCCTTGAGATAGGATCAGAATAGTCTGTGTCTTAGTTAAGTTCATTAGTAGTTAACTGTTAAGGTTTCCAGGTTGGAAGTGGATCATTTCATATTTTGGTGCATCACCATCCTTAGTTTAGGTTTCCTTTTCATGTTATCTTTCTCTCCCTTTTCCTTAGTCAGTAGTAGATTCTAGTGTGAGAAACAAGCCAAAGTGAAGCATCTGAGGAGCTAGCCTCATTAAGAAGTCTAGAGGTTCAACCTCACTACAAGATACCTACAGCCTGAGGTTGTTCCAATATTGTAGCTAAGAGTGAGAGGGCTTGAAAAACTCTCCCACAAGGGTGCAATTCTAGCCTACAACAGTTTCTAGCACGCCTGATGGGACTACTTTCGAGGAAGATTGGTCAAGTTTGATGCCGGTTTGATCAATTTGCAGTGATTATAACTTTCATCTTTCAGTATCTGGCAACTCTGAAGAACACTCAACAACCTGGAGGCAGAATAGTAACTATCTTTCATGCCAAAGATGACTACAAAATCAGCTTCTAGAGGTATTCCTTTTGAGTTTGTTGAACTCCTCTTAAATTCAGCCAAAAGGTTAAGGTTCGCCAATACTCTGCCATACGTAAGGAAACCTTTTCCTAACCCAGTCTCAAGGCCTACCCTTGCAAGCAACCTCTTGATAGTTCCCCCTATTACCATGATTCCCCAAAGAGCTTTTGTAGGCTTCAGTGGCCAAAGTCATTTAAATTTGCCACAATACGATCCTATGCTAGTAGTAGCTCTCAAAAGCGTTCCATATTTTACAGGAGAACAAGCCATAACCCCTGCTGAACACATCAATGACATAGCCAATTTTTGCAATATCCATAATGTCGTTGTAGAAAATATAGCTATTAGACTAGTAGCTGTATCCCTTAAGGGAAAAGCTTTAGATTGGTATAAAGGCTTAGCTCCTAATTCTATTCAATCATGGAATCAGCGAGAAGTGGCCTTGTGTAATAGATTTGTAGACAAAAATGACCATTTGTCACTAGCAGAACAGCTTACCACAATCAACAGAGCTCCCCATGAAATCATGCAAGATTTCAACACAAGATTCCAAAAAGCTTGAGACAGAACCCAGCCTCTGTTAGACCATCCCCTAACTTTGTGTTCTTATACTACTTGAAGGCTCTAAATAGCGATATAGCTGTAATGATCCAATCCATTGAAGGGGACATATTCCCAGATGCTTATGAGGTGGCTATTAAAGCAAAAAATTGCTTAGTTCAGACTAGCAAGCTTACTCCTAGACCCCCAATGCCTCTTTTCCCTGAAATCAGACCACCCCCTGTGGTTATTCCCCCACTTGATGTTATTATTCCAACTCCAACAATTGCTGCTATACCTTCACCTAAGCAAGAAAAGGCCTCCACTAGCGGATCAAGTGATTCCCAAGAGCAGAAAAACTACCTAGAACTTAAGAGCATGCTCCAATCCTTGAGAAATGATGTGGTAAATGTTAAAAGACAGCAAACTTAGTTCAATAAACCTTATCAAGCTCCATATCAATCTCAACAGTAGTCTTATCAAGCAAATTGGCTACCCTACAAAGAAAATTTCTACGGACAAGTTCAAGGACAGGGGCAGCCTAACTATGCTAGACAAAATAACTATAATCCAAATGTTGTAGGCTCTTCCAACTCTTTGGTTCCTGTTCAAAACAATATGGCTCAAGAGGTTGAAGGGACCATACCTTGGGATCAATCTTTTGGGTAATCCATTGTCCCAACTAATGGTTTTAACCAAGATTTCAATGACCAATGGCAGCAGGTTGTTGCTTATGGATACAATCAAGCCTTAATGGCTCAAAACACAAAGATCCCCAGGATGACAAAACCAGGACAGTCTCCACAAGACCAAGGATCTGATCAAGTACCAAACCAGCCGAATGCAACAATGGTCATCAGTGAGAAAGAAGAGTGCCATGCACTCAATCAACAGGCTAGTTCTAGCCAAGCATACTTTCCAGTGGCAGCTAATAGCATATTCAAAAGAATGAATGTGAGTGACAACCAGGGAGCATTCAAAGAACCTCCTATAATTACTCCTCCATTGTCTAAGCCTAATGAGCCTATTGTCACTCCAAAGGTCCCGGTACCTCCTAAAAATCAGAATCAAGGGACCCATTTTGATCCACTAAACTCGCAAATTCAACAAACAACAGTAGTGGCTCTCAAAGCACAAATGAAGGTTGGTGGTCCACCAATCAACATTGTTAAGCAAATGAAGAAATCTAGTGTGAGTGTATCGATGTGGGACATGCTTTCCATGCCTGGTCAAGTGGATATCCTTCAAGAAGGTTTGTCCGAGATAGGTGTTACAACAACTACAGGCAAACAACCAAGCAAAGAAATTGAGGTCCTCACCAATGCAACCCAAGGTCCTATGGTAGAAGGATCAAGTAAGGTGGTCAAACCTCCTCAATTCTACATTTCATTAATCATTGGTGATTCCTTGGTGCATAATTGCTTGGTAGACAGTGGAGCAAGTACTTCGGTGATGCCAAAGTCAATAGTAGACCAGCTTGGTTTAAAGTATGAACCTCAATCTAAGGGAGTTTTGCAGCTTGATGGATCTTCCACCAAACCAGCTAGTATTATCAGAGGTCTCAGCTTGACTCTGCATGCTTGTCCTAGCGTTTCAATGGCTCAAGATGTGTTGATTCTAGAGGTGCCTCCTCGTTTTGCTCTATGCTTATCTAGAGAATTCACAGCAAAGATAGGAGGCTATCTCGCAACGGATTGGTCATACATGGCATTCAAAACAAGGTATGGGACTAAGGTATAAATCAACGCTGAACCCATGGCACAATTTCACATTGAGCCTCATCAGCCCGATAGCATAAACCTCAATTGTACTATCCTTGATGAGAATGAATTTACAATTGGTCAACAACTGAATACTTATCCTGAGGGGATTTCAGACTTATTCTTGGATGAGCTATGGGAGGATAATCAATTTCTCAACCCTTTGGAAGGTGTTGAAGAAAGAGACATAGATGTCTATTTGCTACATGAAGAAAATCAACTCATGCCTTCCCTCATTGGACCTAAAGAAGACTTCAATGGTATGTGGGAGTTGTTCTTTGATGGTTCAAGGAGCAAAAATTGGGTAGGTGCAAAGGCAATGTTGGTTTCCCCTTCAGATGATAAGTATTTCTCTTCTTATAGGTTCCATTTCAGTTGCTCCTCCAACGCAGCAAAATATGAAGGCCTAATCCATGGCCTCCAATGGGCCAGTAAAAGGGGAATCAAGCAATTGCAAGCATACAGAGACAGTGAGCTTATAGTGAACCAAGTCAGGGGCCTGAACATTACGAAGAATCCTTTGATGAGGTCCTACAAAAACAGAGTATGAGACCTAATTGAAGATTTTGAAACCTTTAACATTCAAGCTGTGCCAAGGAACCAAAATCAGCATGATGACAGGTTGGCCGTTGTGGGAGCCCAGTTTGATATTCCAAGTAAGCTAAAAGAGTCCAAGGTTCAGCCACATATCAAAGTAGTAGTGAGACCATCAGTGCCAGATAATGAAGCTCATTGGCAGGTCTTCGATAGTGACAAACAAATTGCTTGTTTCTTGCAGCAGGAAGCAGAGTTTTTCTCAATGAACAAAGGTAAATTTCAACATCAGTATGAAGATCAAATTGTTCAACTAAAGTCTGACAAACTTCCTAAAGCGTTGGTCACCCTTGAAAGTCTTTTCCATGAAGGAGACCATATGAGGAAAGACACGATAGTGATGTCAACTAATGAGAACTATGAAAGAGTTTTTATTTTCAAGGACAAGCTCCTCAAACTTGGGAAGGGAAGCAATGAGACAGAAAGGCATGCTTTCATTGAACTTTGTAAGGAATATTCAGACATCTTTGCTTGGGAATATAGTGATCTGAGAGACTTTGATCCTAAGCTAGCCCAACATACTATAGAACTGGAGACCAATGCTAAACCTGTGAGGCAAAAACAAAGGCCCATTAACCCCAAAATAGAAGAGCTTATGAGGAGAGAACTGACCAATATGATTGAATCCAATATCATTTTTCCTATCTAACACTCCTCACGAGTAGCCAATTTGGTGCCTGTAAGGAAAAAGAGTGGGGAGATTACGCTGTGCGTTGACTTTAGAGATCTAAACAAGGTCTCCTTGAAAGACCATTACCCTCTACCATCCATGCAGCAGCGTTTTCAAATAGTTGCAGGTTCAGAACGTTTTTCTCTTTTGGATGGGTATTCAGGTTACAACCAAGTATTAGTAAAGAAGGAAGATTAGTACAAGACTGCGTTCATCACCAAATGGGGCACGTATGCATACCAAAAGATGTCTTTTGGCTTATCAAATGCTAGGGCAACTTTCCAAAGAGCCATGGCATGGCTTTTCAAGGGCTGCTGAGTCAAATGGTGTTGGTCTACTTTGATGACATCACAATTTTCTCCAAAGATGACATCACAATTTTCTCCAAGGATGCCAGTGAACACATAGACCCCCTGAGGTTGATCTTTGAGAGACGCAGAGAGTATGGGATCTCTTTGAATCCCAAGAAGTATGTGTTTGCCATGCATGAAGATAAGTTGTTGGGTCACATTGTTTCAAAAGAAACGTTGTCTATTGATCCTGATAGAATAAGTGAGATCTTGGCCTTATCTTTACCCAAGCATAAGAAAAGAATCCAGAGTTTCTTTGGGAAAATAAACTTCGTGAGAAGGTTTATCCCTGGTTTTGCAAACCTGGTCAAACCCATCACTGATATGTTGAAGAACCAAGTGTTCACTTGGTCAAATGAAGGTAAATCAACATTTGAGGCTATCAAGCAAGCCATTGTCCAAGCACCCACACTCATGAATCCTGATTTCTCAAGAGATTTCATATTGTATACCTTTGCCAATATTGACAATATATCAGCCATGCTGATGCAAAAGAATGATGGACTTGAGGAGCCAATAGCATTTTTCAATCAGGGGCTTGAGGGGTATGAGATAAGGTATACTTTCATAGAAAAAATGTTCTTGCAGTGGTAAGAAACCTTAAAAATTTCAGGCCAATGCTCTCCAATAGCAAAATCTATTTTATAGTGTCTCATCCTGAAGTGAGAGACTTCCTTCTTAACAAAGACTTGAATGAAAAGAGGGTTGGTTGGATTACCAAGGTCATGGAGTATGACATGGAGATCAAGGTTACTAAGCTAGTAAGAGATAAAGGCTTGTGTGAGCATATGGTTGATGACCTTCATGAAGCCAGAGAAGTTGCCATGCTGATACAAGACAACTCACAGATGGAGGCACCTCTACTTCATAAGCGCTGGCTCCATGATATGGCACATTTTTTGCTAATAGGAGAATGCCCTTAGGGTCTAGATAAGGCAAAAAGAAGGTATTTCAGACTTCAGTCCATACCTTATACATTAGTAGATGGTGCTCTTTTTAGAAGAGACCTAAATGGGATACTCCTTAGGTGCATAGATAATGACCAGATGACCAAGGCTTTGGAACATTTCCATGATGGACCTGCAGGAGGTCATTTTGCACCTAGAACCACAGCAGCAAAGATAATGAGGGTTGGTTATTACCGAGCCAACCTCTTCAAAGATGTTCATGCATGGATAAGAAAGTGTCAAAAGTGTCTTTTCTTTGTGGGTAAACAAAGATTGGCATCCCTTCCTCTCAACCCAATTCAGGTGGAGCAGCGCTTCATGCAATGGGGGCTAGATTTCATAGGAATGATCAACTCTCCATCAAGTGCAGGACATAGATGGGTGCTTACTGCAATCGACTACTTCACCAGGTGGGTGGAAGCCATTGCATTTAAAGAAGCTAATGAAGGTGCAATCCTAGACTTCTATGACAGCATTGTGACCAGGTTTGGTGTTCCATCCACTATCATTTCTGATAATGCATTAGCATTCTTCAGTCTAAAAACGAGTGAATGGGCTCTCAAGATGGTCATCTACCTCAGCACCTCTTCCAACTATTATCCTCAAGGAAATGGACTAGTTGAGTCCACAAATAAAAATTTGCTAAGAATCATCAAGAGAACTATGAAAGAAAATCCAAGGACATGGCACACTAAACTAAAGACAGCCTTGTGGGCTAACACGATGACTCCTAAAACTGCCATTGGCAATTCTCCATATGTCTTAGTATATGGAAGGAAGGCCAAGTTGCCCATTTCTCTTAAGTTGCCTGCATTAGAACTAGCCCATCAGCTGGAGTTGATGGAAGATGAGCCCATGAATGTGAAACTAGCAAAACTCATGGAGCTTGAAGAAACAAGAGACCTTGCAATGAAAACACTAAAGTCACATCAAGCTCAAGTCAAGAAAGCCTTTGACAAGAGAGCCATAGCTAGGGATTTCAAGGAAGGGAATCTAGTCCTCAAGTGGGATTCAAATAAGGCCAAGCCAAACAACCATACCAAATTTGACAGCTTGTGGAGTGGTCTTTATTTGATCCACAAATGCAAACAACATAACACTTTTTAGCTGGCCCAACTACATGGAGAGATACTACCCATCCCAGTCAATGGGATTCATCTAAAGCCTTGTTATTAGAAGAGTTTGTAGTCATTGTATATATTGTACATTTTGTATAGTTTTCATTTTTTCTCCTAAGTGCCTTGTGCACATCTTTTCAGTTGTGTGTTTCCCTTCCCTAAGTGCCTTGTGCACATCTTTTTAGTTGTGTGTTTCCCTTCCCTAAATGCCTTAGGCATAGTGTTTGTTTTGTTCTTGTTGTCCTTGTTGCTTCAAAAGGAAGTTTCAGAAAGGGTCAGCCTTGTATCCAATTTCAGACTAGCTCAATTGTAGAGGCTAATGACCCCATGCCCAATCGACTAGACAAGGCAAGTGGTCTGGGTTCTCAAGCATAGCAAGCATGCTTCCCTGCGAGTCGCCATAAATGTTGGCCATTTTTTTGGCCCACATACCAAGGCTTTGAAGCAGGCTCAACGTGACAAAGATGAAGGGTCCAAGTAAGTCTTCATGGTTTCTCAGCCTTCACAAAATCAAGCCTTCACAGGTTTAGGCACAAACCTAGAAGATCCCACAAACTAAAAGGGCTAAGTGCAAAATCTTTTATTCGGCTAAGTCTTTACTTGTTCATTCTTTCGGACTTTGTATGGAGACTAAGTGAAAGAAATTGTTTCAGACTTTTTGTCCAAAACAATTTCCAAAATGTACTTTTCAATTCCCCGAATGTATTTTTTCCGAAGAAATGGTCTTTTGCAGCAAGTCAAAGGGCACTTTTCTCAGCAAAAGAGTCCATTTCAAAAACCCGAAGGATCCTTTCCCTTTGGAGAAAGGATTTCTCGAAATTCCAAAGGTCCATTTTTCTTTTGGGAAGGTCTTTTTTAAAGAGCCAACGGTCCATTTCAAAAAATCCAAAGGGTATGTTCCTTTCAGAAAGGTTTCTTTCCAAAAGTCCGAAGGAATTTTCCAAAAGGCACTTTTCCTTCGGGAAAATTGTCCGAGATAATTTTTCCTAAGGCAAATTTCTTTCGGAACTTTTGTCCCTAAGTCAGAAAGCCGAAGGATTCTTTTCAAAAAGCCGAAGGAAAAAATTCAGAAGGAATTCCTTCGGGAAGAAGTGCCAAAACAAAAATTCCCAAGAGACCATTTCCCAAAATGCCAAAGGGCACTTTTTTCAGCAAAAAGGGACCTTTTCAAGTTCCGAAGGACCAAAACACTTTTTCTGAAGAGTCATTTCCATGCCAAAGTGTCTTATGCAGCAATTCCGAAGGGTATCTTTTGAGGAAGTGGACCTTTGCAAAAGTCCCGAAGACTTTTCTTTCGAGAAAGTGGCCGAAGCAAATTTGTTCGAAAGGTCTTTTCCAAAAAAGCCGACGATTCATTTCAAATAACCAAAGGACATTTACAAAGGTTCCGAAGGGTACTTTCCCTTTGGAAAGGAGCATTTTCAAAGTGGTCGAAAGATACTTTTCCGTCAGAAAGGGCACTTCTCCAAAGGACTTTTCAAAATTCGAAGGGTCATTCTCAAAAAATCCGAAGTTTAATTCCTTCGGGAAAAAAGTCCGCATAAATTGTTCAAGCAAAAGACCCGAAAGGAAAAGGCCCACAGGAAAGTGTCCGAAGGAAACATGACATTCATGCCAGTGTCAAAGTTTAAACTCAGCTAATAGCCGTTGGGATTCAAATATCTCATGACGGGCCCACAAATGTCAAAATCTGAAACCCTGCAAGTAGCCGTTTGAATTTATATGGACTTACATCGACATAAATGGATACAGAAAAACCAATGTCCTTAGATTGGTTTTCCATCTATAGGAAAGATCTGGTCCAGGTTTCAAAGCAAGAGCTGGTAGGTGCAATTAATGGAGAGGTCCTCGTCCTTTGACATGGCCATCATCTCCGACAAAAACAGTCGCTCAACGCAAAAGCAACATGGCTTGGTCTAGATTCAAAGATATGGGGATTTCGTCCTTATACATGCAGGGCATGCAAAGTGAAGGAACACGCCAAGTTTTTAATGCAAAGATCAAATCATTCACACTTGGCGGAGACATGCAACTAACTTCGACATGGCTCTCTCAACTCCAAAAAGGGAGACTTGAATGCACGAGGGGCTCAAAGAGATTTGCGGTGATCTTGGATGGTTTATCTCATGGTCAGGGCAGTTGCATGCTTTGAATGCAAAAGAGCTCAAGGACAATAGTGGTGGTTGTAGCCATTTATGACCCCCCTCTCTATTTTTTCACGCAAGCCCCTTCTTCTCTCATCCCTTTCTGCTATATATAGAGGCTTTTGAGTCTGAAAAAAGATCCCTCGACTGGTGATAGAGTTACTCTGTCAAAATTGCCTTGTAACACTCTCTTGAAGCAATAAGATGAATTTTTAGATTCTAGTTTGAAGTCAAGTGTACATTATTGGAGTTTAACTTGCAAATGTATGCCCTTTTTTCATCATCGGTAGGTTCTCTACGTATCTTGCTTTAATTATATTGGTTCCTTGCAGGTTGTGTGAAGTGTTAGACATCGGTGCCTTCTTGAAGTGTCACAAGTTTATAGTGTCTCATACAGACATATTCCTCTCTGCCCTTCAAATTGCAAGGTCTCCCTTTGACCTCCATACAAAATACTTATGCCTGTAGCCTTGAGATAGGATCAGAATAGTCTGTGTCTTGGTTAGGTTCATTAGTAGTTGTTAAGGTTTCCAGGCTGGAAGTGGATCATTTCATATTTTGGTGCATCACCATTCTTAGTTTAGGTTTCCCTTTCATGTTATCTTTCTCTCCCTTTTCCTTAGTCAGCAATAGATTCTAGTGTGGGAAACAAGCCAAAGTGAAGCATCTAAGGAGCTAGCCTCATTAAAAAACCTAGAGGTTCAACATCACTACAGGATACCCACAACCTGAGGTTGTTCCAATATTGTAGCTAGGAGTGAGAGGTCCTAAAAAACTCTCCTACAAGGGTGCAATTTTAGCCTACAATAAGTAACAGGAGAATGACTATCAAGGGAATAAAGAGAAAAGCAGAACCAATTAAAAATCTAACAAAAGGTCAAAGAGCATTGTGAAGGTTGAGAAGAGAACATTTGGTTACAAGAAAAAGGTCAAAAATCTGCAAGTAGGTGTAGAAAAAAGATGGAATATAAAGTAGAAAGGATTCAGAAAGAGATTAGAAGAGGAGAAAAATGAGTAGGGTCCAGAGAGAAAAGAAGTTGAGTGAAGAGAAAGAACAAAGCACATCATTAGGCATTGTGCAAAGAGTTTTAGATGAGTTTGAAAGTACAGATAAGGTAGGAAGTATAGCAGATAAAGAAAGCAACAAAATTCACTCCAAAAGTGCAAAACATGATTACTCTAGAGTTTCCAGCAGATTAAATGAAAGTTCACAATTAGAACCCTGGCCAGAAGTTTGAAGTTTAGAAGGTAAGAGTGATATGGACCCTAAAGACCATCATAGGAGGTAGTGTCCCCTATGTTGTTTGGAAGAAGTGAGAAAGGAAGACAATTTGGAAATCTAGTAAAGCAATAATTCATATTTGAGTTTGGTAGAGATACTTTGATGAAGATGCAAGCAAAGTTCCAAGAAGGGAGAACACAAATTTTAAGAGAACCATCAAACCAAGTATTAGAGGCGTGTATTCCAAACATTCAACATTGGAAAAATAATTACAAAGGCTAAAAGTGGTAGGAGATCAAGAAGAACCAAGTTCTACAGAGAGCTCGATAGTGCCAAGAACTTTACAAAATAGATGAGTTGAATTGATGCACTAGAATAGATTGGTTCGAGGTTTGCAAGGGAAGGACATTCAAGAGAAGCACAAAACCTAGGCACTCAAGGAGGTGGAAAAAACCAAGGCACTCAAGGAGGTGGTAAAAACCAAGGCACCCAAGGTGTGAAAAATCAACGGACTCTAGAAGTGCAAAATCAAGGCACATAAGGAAGAGTAACTCAAAGAAAGATCATGGCTAACATCCCAGTAGCAACATTTTACACATTGAATTCTTATGATGGGTCTTCTGATCCTGACAATTACTTGTTCACATGTGAGTAAGACTGGAAGCTAAAAGGAGTGCAAGATGAAGTAGAACATTTATGCAAACTAACTAGAGTGCTAAAAGGTAGAGATCTTGACTTTTAGTACACTATAACAGATGCAAATCTTAATTTTTCACAAGCAAAGGAGATAATAATTAATGAATTTAGAATACCTAAGTCAAATAGTGATGCTCGCTAGCAATTAAAACAAATTGCTCAAAACCCTAGAGAAACAGTGGAGGTATGATAAAAGGTTTATAAAGGTAGTCAACAAGATGAAATTCAAATTTTATGATCGACAAAAAGAAGCATGGGTTGCAAAGGGATTGAGAGGAAGGTTGAGATCGAGCTTAGCATAAGCTCAGAACAAGAATAGAGTAAAAGCTTGCTTTGTTGCAATCCAAGTAGAGAGGATTGATACACAAGATACATCCTCTTCCTATTCTACAACCGAGGCTAAATTGGACATGATCAAGAAGAAGATGGAGGAGCTCCAAGCTACAAAGAACCACAGAGCCGAGGTGTGATGCACAAAATGTGGCATGGAGGGACACTTAAAGAATGATTGTCCAAGGATAAGGGGATGTGCAAGACATGCACATACACACGCACCAACATTAAGAGAAGCAAGGCATGAATATTGTGAAATTTGTAGACTTTGGGAACATGCTTCAGCTAAGCATCCATATTAGTTAAGGTACACAAGCCAACCTCAACAAGCATATTGAGCATTTTGTAAGACAACCCATAATATAGAAGAATGTAGAGCCCTAGAAGAAATAAGGGAAGGTATGCCAAGGAATGTCTACATAGTTCGAGCACAACCTGCACTCCAGGTCCAACAACAAGCACCACAACCATTCAACAACAAGCACAACCTATGTAGAACAAGGAGGGTAGAATCAAAACCAGCAAAGTGCATGGAATCAACAACCACAAGGAGGCTGGAATCATAATCAATAAGGAGGTTAGAACCATAGTTTGCATATTCAGCGAGTATGCAAGTACTCGCCAATTTTTTTGCCCCACAAGTTTTTTTCTACTTATACCCATGGGTCTGTGGAGCTCAATTTTGACATTTTTTGCACAATTCTCATCACGAGTACTCAGCAAGTATTGAGTGTGGACTCACCACACAATGAAAACACAATCAACATGGAAAAACACAATTTTTTCTCCTCTTTAATCACACACCCCATACTCTCATCACACAACATTTAAGCATCCTTTGAGCAAATTGGAGGGAGTTTATAGCGGATTTGTAAAGCTAATTTAAGGAATTTCGATTTCCAAGTTAGTTTTTTTTTTTTTCCAAGCATGTAAATCCTTTCTAAAATGTTAGTATTAGGTTTCTAAACATGTTTTACAATTTTACATGCATTCCACTCAATTCCATAATTCTTGTTTATGATTTACGCAACTTTTCATAATGTATGAATAAAATTGTTGGTTTTTCCTAAATATAGGGTTTAGTTTTACAAATTTATAGTTTAAGTTTTTGTTTAATGTTGTTTTTATATTTTTTTGTATTTTTTTCGTGTACATAGGGTTTACATTTACAACTTTATGGTTTAGGTTTTTTTTTAAATGTTTTTTTTTTTTTTTTTTTGTATTTAAACATGCTGCAAGTTAACATATAATGGCATCTAGCACTGCATCAAGTTCAACATCAACACGTGGTAGCCATCTTGCTAAAAGTCATATCGTTGCTTGGAAGTATGCCATATATGGACCGTCCCAAGGGAGTGTGATTTGTACGTTTTGCTCGAAATAAGGTTTCTAGAGGCATCAATCACCTCAAGTACCATACCGCATACATTCCTTGCCGCAACGTCACACCATGTCTCAATTCCACGAAAGAGCTTGCATTGTTGGATGAGAACAAACTAGAAAGGGCAAGGGTACAACCAGCCATAGCAACACCCATTACTCCTGCATTGGTAGTGGAAACTGAAGTAGATATGGCAGAGATTGTGGACTCTAGTCATGGTCCATGCATACGAGGCACATCCACCTCACCCAGTTCAAGCAAAGCTCAATCACATAGCTTTTTTGTACCTAAAAACATACCTGAGGCACAACCTTCGTTGCAAGGTACAATGTGGAACAAAGAGGTACATGAGGAAGCAGATAAGGCATGTACAAATTTCTTGTACTACAACAACCTTCCCTTCACAAGAAAAAGCATGATAAGTTGACTCAACGACACCTCAATGACCTAGTTTTTGTGCAATACAACCTTTGGCTTTGCACAAGAAAGGCGGAGGACGCATCATAGGAGTGTATTGATTTGGATGAAATTGATCCCTAAAGTGACTAGACTCTACAAGACAAGGAGATCCCCTTGTTCATAGAGGACGAGATTGTTGATCTTGAGAGGCAAGCTATGGAGAGTGAAGGTAGTGGTACAACAGAAGTAGGAGCAATTGGATTGGATGACATCTTTGTAGATGTGTTGAACATGAGGTAGAGGAGGAGTCACTGCCATTTGGTACCAAGGTGGAGTCACAAGCGTAGCCTTCTAGGCAGAGTAAGAGCCATAGCAGAGTGCGAGGACTAGACCCTCTCAGTCTACCCAATTTTCCACTAGAAAGGAGAAGAGGAAATTGTAGATTCTTGTAATATGTAACCTACATTGATATGCAATTTATAATGATGATTTTTAATGATAATCATCATAAACTTGTAAGTTATAAGTATCGACTTCTTGCTGTATCTACATGATGATGCAATTTTTTACTCTATTTGTATTCAAATATAATAGAAAACACTTCCCCAATGTTCTACAAACTCATTTGATACATTTTGTAACTGTAATTTGTATTAACTTTGTTTTTTTAAGAAATTTAAGTATTTTTTTAAAGTTGTCAAGTATTTGCTGAGTCAAATTTTATTGGGTCTACCGAGTCCAAGTATGTGAACTATGGTTGCAACAATAGACAACAACGAAGTTGGAGGACACAGGTCAATGAGTTCGACCAACAATAACTTGTTACATGCGTGCCCAACAAGGGCACACAGTGAGAACATGTTCTACCAATCCAAAAAGAATGGTATATTATACCTACTACAAAACATTTCTAAGGAAATACAATACTGAAGATTGTCCAATTCTCCAAAAGATGAGAGATGATAGGCTACCAAAAATGTTAATATGGTAGGGTCAAGATCAAGGATTGGAGAAGCATAAAGGGAATTCAAGAATGTGAATGCCATGACAAGATTGCAGAGAAGGGAGAAAGGACTACTACCTCTTGAGATACATGTAGAGCAAGGGTGCACAAGTGAATAGGCATCCTAATCCAGCTCATGAGCAAGATTGTTGCGACAAGTATTCAAAATTGTTAAAATCCATAAGGGATGAGAAGAGAAGAGAAGCTTTACGTGCTACAAACACGGAAGCACAAATCTATGGACAAATGGTTTTATGCTTGAAACAAGAAGGTATGCTAGAAGCACTAAAAGATTTCAAGGATCTTTTGAATGTGATGAAGAAATAAAACATTTCACAACATTACGAGAATCTTTTGCAATCATTAAGGTTTATGCAAAAATAGACATTATGCTCGACTGATATGAGATAGATGATGTTGTATTTGACTTTGGTTCTACATTCAACATACTTTCTAGAGCTACATGGAAGCAATATGTGATGCAGGAGGATCTAGGTCAATAAATCATACTAAACATTACCATTGTTGCACATCCAGTCCTGTGCTAACCTCGACAACACAAGTGGTAGGTTTCACACCTACGTGCCAATTTGTACAATCTAGTTCCACTCATGCATTACTCCACAGCTCCCACAGTGTCATCATTGTAGCTCACAACTTATCAATAATGGCAACCAGTGACGTCATTACACTCTTCGGTTATTAAGAGGTTGTTAACAACTGTTGTAACGGTTCAATCGACACTTCATCTTCTTTCATTTTATAATAATGTATACTTCCATTCTTTTTACATTAGAGACATAGAAAAATGAAATTAGGAAGCACATAGATAACTAGACATCTGATCTCTCAGATATTGTACAAAACTTAACATAATACAACTTTGTTATTACAATTCTATATTGGTTGTCATCTATTTCTTGCTTTCCTTCTTTGAACATAGTGCACTTTCATATTCTCTATCATTCAATAATTTGCTTCCGTTCATAAGCCTCTTAAATCTGTTTAAGTAGATTGTCCATCGAGTCTCCCCTGAGCCCTGAATCAATGGTATCAGAGCATTCACACTTCATATCATTTTCGAGTGGTATCGTGGTGTATTTGAACTTTGTCGTTGTTTGTATGCCCACTCATATGAGGTCTGAATACAGTGAGTTAGAGCTGGAGACTCATGACCCTTCATCATACCTTCGTTCACATCCTAAAATGGGAAAAAATTGAAAAGATGATAGAGGATGTATTGATAGAGGATGTATTGATTATTAGCCAGCTTTAGAAATGTTCTAAAGATGATAGAGGATGTATTGAAAAGATAAAAAGAAAAAATTGAAATAATTTCATGCATGTGAATACAAGCAAGTATTATTGATCATTTATCATTACTTCTAAAGAAACAAACTCACTTACAACACCTAATTATTCTCATTAGTTTTTTGGTGGTACAAATTCCATACGAGGTACAAGTCAATCTAGACATCCCTATATTTGAAGAAAAAATAAATGTAGATGTACTAGATAACATGGATTAACCTTAATATATTCATATTACGTAGTTAATCAATTATTTGGTTGATAAAATATTACATTCACTCTTTTAAAAGTTTATTTATCGGTGAAAGAAATTATGGGAAAATTATTTCACTTCACATGAAGAATCATGAAGATATGAAGTCAAATTTGACACATCTGTGGACACATGAAATTGGTTTTATAGAATAATTTAAAGAAACTTATTATGTTATTGGAAACTATGATGACCAGTACATCAAGTTCTCTCAGTTATGCCAACTCAAGGAATAATCCGTGCAACTGTACACAAATATTTTCATAATTTGGTGTCCAAACTCGGGATCTAGGATTCAGAGCAAAAATCTTGTTTTGAAATATAGGTCAGGCTTGAGACCTCATATCCAATCAGAAATGGATTTCTTACAGATCTCTTCAATCAGAGAAGCCTACAGATTTGCTTGCAAGTGTGAAGCAAAGGCCAAGGCCAAGACTAAGATAGAAGACTCGAAATCTCAAACCAAGCAACAGTCTAAATTTTCCAAGTAGAATTCCAAATCAGGGAATAACTCCAAACACCCTCCACAAAATAAGCAACAATATTCGAATGATCAGAATAAGCAGGGCAAGATTGGGAAATGGTGTTCAGTTCACAACTCCAGTAGTCGCTCCAATGAAGAATGTCACGCTAGGAAGACTCTACTTGCACAGCTTGAAGCAACAGGTACAAACACAATGTGAACTAAATCTAGAAATACTAAAAAATCAACTAATTATGAAATCTTAATCTAGGTTAAAATCAACCTAAGATAGAGCAACAAACAAAGAAAATAGTAAACACATACTTATACCTCAAATATGTAAGTTTCCTCCATTGCGATGTAAACTTGATTTGTTCTTCAACAACATGGTTGCTCACTCTTCCAATGCAAAGGAAAATGGACAACGTTTTGGTGCAAAAAAAGTTTTTGGATGCTTTGATTTGCTTGGATTCGCTTGTAAATTGAATAGCATTATTTTAGCATAAGTCAAAATGGATGAAAATGACGGTTTTCAAGCTTATTTATAGCTTTTTAGAGGAAGATCCAAAAGTGGAGGATTATTTGGATATATTAAGTGATCCAAATAATCAACGATGTCTAATGAGTCTCCACCTATGAGGATGATGACCATTTCAAATGGTTAAGAGAAGAATGAGAATGGTTAACTGAGTTATCAAGAATGAGTTGAACTTTTTGACAACTCAGAAGATGACTCAAAGGAGATTGAGAAAGTTGTGGGTTTGGTTAGGATGAGTCAGCATGTGAGGGAGAATAAAGTGGAAGATGTTGGGTGAAGTGTAAAATCCGGATTTTATATTTAAATAAGGATTTAAAGTGTGCACAATCGATTAATTTGATTTATTCAATTGTTTGAATTTGGAGGGGGATGTCATAAATTACATTAAGAAGAATTATTAATGGGTTTTGGGTGCATTTCGACACTAAATGTAATTTAGATGTGTACACACATCATTGAAGAAAAGTAAGTAGATAATGGATTGTGAGCCTAGAGCCATGTTTGGTACCGCAAACATCTCTACTACTCTTGCGGAAACAAAGGAAGCAAAAAGATTGTTCCATTCTCAAATATGGATCAATAATCAACTAGTACGCTTCATTGTTGACAACAGAGGACAAAAGAACTTCATTTCTCCTGAGACAGTTCGCACAATTGATTAATTTGATTTATTCAATTGTTTGAATTTGGAGGAGGTGTCATGAATCATATTAAAAAGAATTATTAATAGGTTTTAGGTGCATTTCGACACTAAATGTAATTTAGGTGTCTACATTTGCCCCTCTTTAAAATAGTGTTGTGAAACAATATTGTCTCCAAGGTTAGTAGAAGTAGAGTATTGATGATTAAAGAGAAAAAAGTTGCCCTAAATGAAATGAGTGTGATTATGCCCCCTCTGCGAGAAAACGGATAAACGCTCAAAATGAATGAAAGAGGAATGGGAGATTGAAATGAGAAAACTGTCATCAATAATACAGATGCTTGTCTCAATACTAATGTTTGCAATATTGTAGAGGATACGTGTAAAACTATTTACTCCTAGTTGTTAAATGCTAGAGAAGATATTAGAAAAAGTACATTTCCCACTTTATAGACTGCACACTTGGATTGTGCTCGAACTCGCAGGTCTCACGAGCTGATGTGGAAACGATATACCCAACAATGGTAAGCCACAGGCCAGAAAATGAAAAATATAGATTGTCCGATTTGTGATAAATATTTACCAAATCGATATTTGCAAGCATTGATAAGGAAATATAGCGCTTTGATTAAATGACAATAGAAAATATGGAAATGACTTGGATGGATGATCGTGGCTGAACTGACCCTAGCGACCCCATGTCTCTAAGCGTTGCCTACATGATCCACCATGGACAAACTCTGAGTGGAGATATCTGGGCAAATGTAGTTCTCCCAATACGGGAAGAGAAGTGATGATGTAATGTAAGATTGACCCACTGATGTTATTAACCCACTTAAGCTAATGATTGCTCATAGTGATTGGATGTGATGATGGATTGATTTGCCCACAAGCAATGATATATGCAAGGAGTGGATTGGGAAGTGATACATCTTGAGATGCACTGCATGTTTTGATGTGCCCTATGAATCAGGGTTCATAGGAACGGACGTGGGAATGATAGATCATGTCTTAAAGCTGCAAAGAAAGGATGTGGGAGCTTGGATGAGTTGACTAAGTGATTGATTGAGTGATGGATGGAGAAAGGATGGATATTGTGATGTCGGTCTCAATCGACAACTGCAGGAGATTGAACGGGAAGAGTAAGAAATGAGCATGGATAATTGATGTGCAAACATAAACAAGGGAATGAAGCCACTAAATGGATTAATGATGATGGATCAAATGATTTGATAGCATGGATTTAATTGATGGATGAAAGAGAGGTGATTATGGGTTGTATCATGCAACAAATTTAGTTTTTGTGCAGTTAAATGCTTAGAAAAGGAGAAGAAAATGATTTCACAATTAGCATAATCCCAAAATTGGCATGTATAGTGACAAATTTGTTAAGATAATGATTCGCAATTCTCATAACTACAAATTTGCCATGTATAGTGGTGAATTCATTGAACACAGTGGCGAATTCATTAAGATAACGATTTTGCAATTCTCATAACTACGAATTTGGCATGTATAGTGGCAAATTCGTTTTACACTAAAAGTGACCATCCTCTGAAGGGCATAACTTTTGACTCCAAACTCCATTTGAGCTCTTGTTTTCGCCAAATCGAATAAGAGTTAAGCAACCTGGTTTTTGATATTGTGTATGACAATATGCACCAATGGTATGGAAAAATCATGATGACTATTGTGTGATATGTGTAAGGACTAACAAATTCGCAAGGGCAAAACTTAGTGCATCATGATATGGAAGATCATAATAACACCATTAGTAATGCACATAGTGATCTAGACACAAAAAGCAACAATAAAGCCAAGATAAAAAGAAACATTTGCAACAATGAAAATGATGTAAGTAAAACAAACAAGGAAGTAAACAAACACTGTGGAAGCAAGCAAACATCCAAGATTTACAAGAAAGTAAATAGCAAACAAGTAGACAAATGACTATAAAAACAAATAAATGACTTTTTGGATGTCCTTGGCTAGAATATAACCCTTTGGCATATGAGATTTTTGACAATATTGAACCGTCTGATGAGTAATCCGTATAAGGGATGACTAGGGTATGTAACTAAGGATAACGGATTTTTTTTTTTGCATTTTGTTGGATTTGTTAATTTTTTTTTTGTTTTTAATTGGATTTTCTAATGTTTTTGGCTTTTGGTTGGATTTATAGATGTCTATAAGAATGCTAGCAAAGGGAAAACCATATTCTAACACCGAGGAAGGGAGCGACAATGGATGGAAGAGATACATTATGGATGGAGTATGGATGAATAGGGATGGAAGAGATACATTATGGTTTGAACCTTGAACTTATCATTATCTTGTCACTCTACTGGTTTGAACCTTATACCCATCATTATCCCATCACTCTATTGATTTTAATGTGGCACCAATTATCATTTTATAAAAACCCATCATTATGCCAATTTTGGCACGTCATCCTCTTGATAAAAGTTATCATGATGCTAGTTTGAATCAAACACCTATAAAAAAACCAAAGCAATTGTCAGTTTAGTCAAACCTAGTCAAAAGTTAGGTAGTCATACCCTATCTTCATCTTAATCAAGGTTACTAAGCTCAAATATTATAGACCCCATTACTCAAATATGTACCACATCCCAAAAATCATCATAAATGTAAGCCCAATATATGATACATCTATCTAATACATCAATTCACATAATGCCCCTAGACCTAGACATTCCTTCCACCATCCCAAATAAATCATAAGCCTACCTCAATCGTAGTCCAAACATTTCATGCACCTAACATATCTAGTCATAACATCCCCTTTTCATCCCTAACATCTTTTCAAAATTATAAACTAAATTTCAACCCCATAAATACCTCATTAAATGACATCACCTATAGCCTAAGATTATCCCTACACATACTTATTGATCATCCTTAATCTCATTAAGTCTAAAAAATCTTAACTTGGTACATGTTAGAAATAACTCTTTACAAGTCATAGTCACCATCATAATATTGATTGCATAAAAACTTAGTCAAGTTTGAATCATACACCCCATCAAATATCATTATCCACTTAGTCTAATCTCATCATATAAGTCATCTAATTAAACTTCAACAGATCACCTAAGTTTTGAGCTAGTCTAAATCAATTCAACCCTATCAAAAGTCATTCATGACCAAGTAACTTCTCTTTGGATAGTCAAACTTAGCCCCCCATATTATTCAAACCCAATAGCTTGTCTTAGCTCATTTTTGAAACATCAAACATTTATCTAGCTCATATCCCAACTTGATTAGCTCAAACTTTTCACATCTCATCTCACATCATTGAGTCAAACTTGAAACCAAACTATAATCAATCCTTCTTCAAAAAGTTGATGATCTAAATTTGATCTAAACACCTCATAATCATGTCATCCATCCTAATTCATGGCCTCTAAAATAGATTTGGATGTCACTTTTATAAAAAAAAGTCTTTGCCAACAAAAAGGTAGTATTTTTATGGCTCTTGGAAATGGGTACTTGACTTCCTATAGACTTTGACCCCATAAAAAATAAATTGCCTACAAGGCAAAAGTCCTCTATCCTTCCCCATCAACATCAGTATAATCCTAGGCTTTCTGCCAACCCATCACAGTAAAATGTTTTATCCATCAGTCATAGTCCTATTCATAAAATTCCCCATCATACTAAAAAAGGGAATTCTATCTTGTAAAACCTATTCATTACCAATATATCCCCAAGTTACATATAATACCATCCTATCACTATATATACCTCACATAATTATTTAATATAGAGTCCAAGCTTCCACATCTAATCAATGTTATGAAGAGAGATAATATACTCCTCTCCCCATATCCTTGGAATCCATATTTGATCAACTAACCATTATAGACGTGATAATATACCCTCACATAAGGCATTTAGATCTAACCAAACCTAAGCCCTCCTAGTATATACAAGGCTAATAATATCAATACCATAAGACCTAGGTGAATTCTATTAATACATGATGTAATTTTAAAAATTTCATCCAATACCTCATTGACCACAATGATATCAAAATCAAGAATGGATCAAATGAATCCATTACTATGATTCAATAAGAGTGGATATGCAAAGATCCAATCCCTAATCATGATTAATCCCTTCCACTTATAAACCAAGGACAAGATAACAAACCCATATTTACCAAGCCCATATTTAATAGAAAAACCATCATTAACCATCCATCCACCTTCTATCCATTGTATCAAATCCCTCATTTATAAAAATCACTTTTCCTAAAGACTCCATCACTAAATGAAAAGTGAAGAGAATACATGCAAACAACACTACCCAAGAGGCCCTCATTATGGCCATGATCAAAATGTCATCTACTAACAACATCATTTCATCAAAATTATCCACATCAATATTAACTATATTAGTATCAAAATCAATGTTAGAGTCAACGTCAACAATAGGATCAAATATGTCATCAACATCTAAATCTTTATTAGATTAGACATTATAATCATCATCCCTTGTAGATGTCAAAGATCAAACAAAAAACCACCTTTTTTAATATGCCTCTATTTTCAACAAACATCAAGGCATGTCTTTTGATCTATTTCAAGATGATAATAATATAATAATAACTATGGGAATTCAAGATGAGATCCTAACTAATGATTATTAGAATGGATTTGGTTTATATTTGGATTCATGTCCTCTAATTACCGTTAGTGATCCTTTTGTGAATATTTAGGATGTTTTTTATAGCATTTAAAATGGGTATCCTAACCACTATGAGGATCATGCACTCATCAACCTCACCATTCTATTTCCTTCACCTTTATCCATTATTAATTCCATCCTTCCATTTGATAGTCACTTCATCACACTCCTCAATAGGGATAAACATAAGTATGCATCATTGAGTCTTTAAAAATAATAAATCATGTGCCAAATCATTTCAGATCTATAATAAAATAATCAATCATAATACTCAAGTTAACTTTGATCTAGTAATAATTCAAAGTCAAAATAAATAAAATAATCAGCCAAATAAAAGGGCATCATCCCCTTGTGAAAACCTCTTTGAGGTGCTAGGGGAATGTAAAAGTTAAATTCATAATCAACAAAATCAAAAATCAAATTCCTCTAGTGAAATATTTTGTAAGACACTAGGGGACGGTCAAAATCTAATCAAATCAGTAAGCCTAAAAGAATCCAAAATCAATATCAATACAACCAACAATCTCCAAATATTCGTATCAAAGACCAAAAAAGTCATAAAGTCTTGGATCCCTTAAAATCTCTTGTCATATGTCACAAATCAAAAATTGTGAAAAAATTATCTCCAATGGCATGTGTGACTTCCCATCCCAAATCTCAATCACCCACCATACCTTCATATCACAAACCATACCTTAATATCTACATATCCTTGGGCAACATCATCTCTATTATGGGTTACAACAATACCTAGATAAGATGTATAGAGGAATCAAAATCAAGATTCAAGAAAGGTCAAGACAATTCTCAAGGATTAGCTTCACTTGAAAATTAAAGTCATCAACATCACACATCTTTCACATTTCCAACATTACGAGATGACATCAAATGACCCCATCCTTGTACAATTTTGTACATATTTTTATTCCAAAAAAAAGTTGAAAAAGTAATAAAAATCATTCTTCTATTGATGCAAAATAATTTTATAGTGCCTTGGGTAAGTACCATGCTGAAAAATAGTTTCTAGCATAACTCCAAGGAACACGTAAGATAAGAACCAAGTGTCTTGTCATCAAAGCAGAATTGTAAGGATACACCAAGGTGTTTCTATGAACATGTCTCAAGATATTTCCACTTCCTCACCAAGGCCAAAATGGGAATAAAGATGGTTTTATGATAGTAAAAACTGGATTAATAAGTATGGGTTTCAATGTGTTTGGGATTAAATGTATAAGGATGGGTTTGGATAGATGAGGGTGTTTAAGGATGGTTTATGGTGGTTAAGGATGAGTGTAGGATGGATTTAAATAAACATAGGATGGGTAAGCATGCTTTAGGATAACTTAGGATAAGTAAGGATGGCTTAGGATAAGCGTATGATGGTGGAGGATGGGATTAGAATAGTCGCAAGATGGATAAGGATGGAAGGATGATTTAGAATGTAGAGGATTGAAATGGAATAAGCTTGTCTCCAAGTGTAGGGTACTCATAGACAATTGATTATTTTACACATGACGCCGAAAACCAGTTTTCATCATGGTACTTGCCCAATGCGCCATAGAAATGGTTTTCACCTTTCGACAAATTTATTTCTCTTTTTGATTTTTTTTTTTTTATTTTTTTTTTTTGATTTTTTTTATTTTTTTGGACATCTCAAGTATAAAAAGGTTCGAGATGCATGATGCTGACCCCTATCGATATTTAAATTATGTGCTCCAAAAATGTCAACAACTTCTTTGATTTCTTAGTTGGCTTCTTCCAAATTTACCAGGATACTCTCATAGCCCCTATGATAGAAGGTGCTGCCAAACAGGGTGAAGCGAAAAGTATGTTGGATGAAGGATATGTGTTTGGAGGGATGGATTTATATTGGGGATAAATATGTGTCATGATGTAAACAGTGAATGGGACCAACAATCTCATGTTCAGCAAGATTGGGGGTAACTGCAAGTTGGATGATTTGAGAATTTAATGTTGCATCAATGATATCTTCAATTTGTGATGGGGATCCATCTTGCAACTGTGCTAATGCAAAGGATATATTAATTTTCTCATCCATTGTGCCATAGAAAGGTTTTCACCAAAGGATTCTTCTTGATTTTTTTGATTGGAATTTAGATTTGAATTGTCCAATAGCGCCTCAAAGAGGTTTTTACTAAGGGACTCAATTTTTTTTTCTATATTTCGATTTGGATTTTGCCTGCAATATATATTTTGATCATCCAATAGTGCCTAAAAAGGTTTTCACTATGAGATGTCGGTTTTATATTTAGACTATAGAATTCATTTTGATTGAGATACACTTGTTGTTTCTCAAAATATGCAGATGTTTCTTGATGCTCTTCTGGCAGGAGACCAACTAAGAAGTTTGTAATTATTTTATTATCATGGAAGTTAACTGTAAGTAAGATCATTGGTCCCAATCAATAGGTGCAGGATACTGGCTTACAAGATGGAAGGTAGGATTGGTGATGTTGATGAAAGGAGTGGTAGCAACACAATCATTGTAGAGACTATAAACAGATCATGTTTTGATTATGGATGAAATTCCCTTAGAAACCACAAAAGCATCACTAACATCTTTACATTGACTTTCAAATGGTTTGTAGCTGATGCTATGGGGTCTAGTGTTTACTTTGAAATGAACGGGTTCAATAATTCTTTGCTTGTGGATTGTTGTCTATAAATACCTCTATCACTTGGGGTGCATGTTGTGGGATGATGGGAGATTCAATAGGTGATAAGGGTTTGGGTGTTTGGCCAATGGGTGATAGGCTATGTTGGTTGAAGGAGGTTTTGTCCAAGATAGGATCTTGGTCAGAAATGAGATCTTTGTCAAAAATGGGATCATGATAAAAAAAATGGGATCTTGATCAACGATAGGTTTTTGGTCAAAGATTAGCTCTTCAATAAAGATGGGCTCTTAATCAAAAATGGATGGTAAACCATGGTTTTCAAAAGTAGGTTGATCGACTATGGATTGGTTGAAAATGGACATGCCAAAAATGGGATCTTGAGAATTGGATGGAAGATTATGACCTTGACTTAGAAGTGGTGTGGCTTGATTGGGCTCAGGAAAGACATCTTGGCATATCCCCAAACTATGATTTTCAGACGTGGATACACTTGGCTCTACTTTGATGTACCTTTTGTTAATCAAATCTTGGATATAATGCTTTAGTCTCATACAATGGTTTGTAGAATGACCTTTAATTTTGTGATAATCACAATCTTCATTAGGTCTATACCACTCAGATTTTGGGACATTTGGTTCGAAGTATTTAGTGTTTAGAAATATGACTAAGTTTGCAGCGACTAATCTTTGAAATAATACATCATAAGGTTCCCCCAAAGAAGTGAATTTTCACTTTATAGCCACAATAATGTTTTTCATAGGTTGGGAGTTTTGAAGTTGTTGTAGCTCTAAGGGTGGAATGACACTAGATCGTAGTGGTGCTAGGATTCACTTGGCTAGTGTAATGAGAGATGTTAAAATTAAAATTATAACAAGTGGATGGGAAACTTGGTTGCTTTTGGAAAATAGGGTCACTAATGATAGGATGATGTTGATGTGAAACATTTTGGGATTCCCTAGTAATGAAGTGGGCTAGAGAGGTAGCTTAATCTTGGAAGAATAGATTTGTTGGATCTATGTTAAAGGTGAAAGTGTTTTGGATTTTGTGGATTTGTAAAGGCAGATGGATTTATGAAAAAAATTGGATTTGATGGATTCGTGAAGATTGATAGACTTAATGTCGATGGATTTATGTTAAAGGGGTGATTTGGATTTGTGAAGTTAATCAGATTTGAATTTGTTGGGTTTGTGAACAAATGTGGATTTAATGTAGTTTAGTTCAAGTTTGGGAATGGGTTGGATATAAAATCAAATGGTTGATTTTGATGAATGTGAGAAGGTTGGTTTTGAAGAGTGTAGGAGTTGAAAGATTGATTTGGATGTAAGATATTTAGATTTTATTGAATTGGGATTTGATTTGTGGATGGGTTTTGGTTCAAGTAAATATTTGGAAGTGGTGATGAAGATGCACCAATGATTTGATTTAGATTGATGCTAAGGTTGGAATTAGATGGATCTACGAATGTATTTTGATTTGCGATTGGTGGCATTTGATTTATGGATAATGTAGAAATTATAAAAGAATTCAGAGAATTTTGACTACCAAAGCCCAAAAATTGATTCGATGTTGTTCCTATAGTAAAATTTGGATGTTGATCAATGGGTAAACATGAATGAGTATTCAATTTTGAAATTGATTGATTGATGTTTGAGTTGGATAGGTCGATTGGTAAACTTGAATAACTATTCAAATTTGGGTTTGATTGATTGATGGGTGAGGTTGAATACATATTCAAACTCAAATTTGGGTTTGTTGGATGGTTGATTTGACATTGATTCAAATATGTGTTTGAATCAAAATTGATTGGATAGAACCCTAGATTAAGACAAGATTTATTTGGATTTGGATTTGTGACTGAATTGATCAAGGGATTGTTAAACATAGCCATGTGCCTTGCAATGGGTGACATTTGTTAAGGAAAAGACTTGACACAATAAACAAAAAAGACTTGAAATTAGACTCCAGTAAAGCAAAATACCAAAGTGACTAAAAGTTTGATTGCTAACTAAATGCTTTTGAGCTTTTAAAGAAAAAGTTGTGATTTTTATGATAGCATTTAAACTCAAAAGAATTTGTTTACAAACAAGGATTTTGCAACACGTGGTAAACACAAGGAATCAACAAACAAATTTTTATTTCTAAACAATCAAGCAATTGCACATAAAAAGTGAAAAATTAGGATAAGGGTCATGAACAACTTTGGGGCCTTTAGATGTCACTGACTCATTTGTACTCTCAGTTGCGGCCTAATATTTCAAGGCACTAATCATAGAGGATCCTACTATTCCCATGGCCTACTGAATCTGATTTTGAAGATGTGTGAAAAGTAGCTTCTCGAGGCTAACTGTTAACTAATGCAGCAAAGTCAAATGGCAAAAAAGGTTTTTTTAAGCTTTAGATTTAAACAAGAATATTTAAAGGAGAAAAATCGTGTAAGAAATAGATAAAATAGACACACACTATTGGGTCTTGTCTCAAAGTGCCCAATATAGCCATAGGGGTCTCAATGTGTTGACAATTGACAATATCGTATTTTAAGGTAGTTGTTGAAAACCTAGGTATTGGAGCATGAAATCCCCTCACGTCACAGTGTGCTTAAAACACACAACTGCTTAGGCAATTGAAACAGCTGGATCTTGATTTATATACCCCACTCATAAACAGGGTTCGGCCTACTACGTGGTGGTGAAATCCATAGTCAATAAAACCTCTAAAAAAAATAAATAATAAGTGTTTGTTTCTAATTTTTTAGTATCGTCACCAATGTAACATCAAAGAAAGAGCATACACGAACACCACTTGCATAACACAAAAAATTATGGCATTGTTTCTGATTCTCGAGTATCGTCATCAATGTGATACCAAGGGAAGAGTATACGCAATTTTTACAATTTACAAACAAATAACTTGAAACGAAATATGATGTAATTACTAAAAACTTTGAAAACAAAATTGAAAGTGTTAGTAAAAAAAATGATCTTTTGTTTAGCCTTTTTGTTGATTATCTTTGACAAGCATTCGGCAAACAAATAGTTAGAAAGTTTGTTTAGGCTTAGTACAAGGCAACTTGCAATTGAGCAAATAAAAACCACAAAAACAAAGAAAAAACTGCAAAATTATAATAATTCAAACACAAAAAATAAACAGAATGTAGAAAAACAAATTCGCACTTACAAAACAATTTTGTTGGTTTGTATGACAATTTTGCATTTATAGAAACGAATTCGTTGGTCAAAATGATGAATTCGCAGCCTGTAGAAATGATTTTGCTGACAAAAAAGGCGATTTCGCTACACAAAAATAATTTCACTGCTAAAAACAATGATTTCGCTATTAGACCTGCAAACACAAAAATAAAAAACACAGAGGGACAAATTCGTTGTTATAAGACGATTTCACTACTCAAAATAACAATTTCGTTGTTAAAAACGATGATTTCCTTGTGATTTCGCTGAAAAGTATGCTGATTTCGCTATTTTTCTGTAGCAGAGAATTAGGAAAAACTAAAAACACAGACAAAAATAGAAGGTGAACAGAAAACTAATAATGTAAAAAAAAAAGGAAAAAGAGACTAAAAATGGGTCAAAAACAATTTTGTAGTTACGAGTTACAATTTTACAATTGATGTTTTCAAATTCGCAAGTACATAAGGAGCGTACACAACAGAGCAGAAAATGTCCAATAACGACCTATAGCTTATACCCTCACTCACAAAGACAAGATGAAACGCATATGCAAATAAAAATACAAATACAAATAACAAAAATTAAATAAAAATGCTTTCTAAATGCAAATATGATGCACGTAGGATGATAAAGACGATGGAAAGTCCCATCAGACGTGCCAAAAATGTGTGAACTAAATCTAAAAATGCTAAGAAATCAATTAATTATGCAATCTTAATCTAAGCCAAATTCAACCTAAGATAGAGCAACAAACAAAGAAAACAGTAAACACAAACTTATACCTCAAATATGTAAATTTCCTCCATTGCGATGTAAACTTGATTTGATCTTCAACAATGTGGTTGCTCACTTTTTCAATGTAAAGGAGAGGGCAACATTTTGGCACAAAAAGAGTTTTTAGATGTTTTGATTCGCTTGGATTCGATTGTAAATTGAATAGCACTTCGTTAACATAAGTCAAGATGGATGAAAATGATGATTTTAAAACTTATTTATAATTTTATAGAGGAAGATCCAACGGTGGAGGATTATTTGGATTTATTAAATGACCAAATAATCAACGGTGGCTAATGAGTCCTCACCTATGAGGATGATGACTATTTCAAATGATTGAGAGAAGTATGGGAATGGTTAACTCAGTCATCAGATATGAGTCAAACTTTTTGACAACTCAGAGAATGACTCAAAAGAGGTTGAAAAAGTTGTGGGTTTGGTTGAGATGAATCAGCATGTGAGGGAGAATAAGGTGGAAGATATTGGGTGAGGTGTAAAATCCGGATTTTATATTTAAATAAGGATTTAAAGTGGGTACAATCAATTAATTTGATTTATTCAATTGTTTGAATTTGGAGGGGGATGTCATGAATTATATTACGAAGAATTATTTATAGGTTTTAGGTGCATTTCGACACTAAATGTAATTTAGGTGTCTACACACATCATTGGAGAAAAGTAAGTAGATAATGGATTGTGAGCCTAGCTCCATGGTTGGTACCGCAAACATCTCTACTATCCCTGCGAAACAAAGGAAGCAGAAAGATTGTTCTAGTCTCAAATGTGGATCAATACTCAACTAGTACGCTTCACTGTTGACAACAGAAGTCAGAAGAACCTCATTTCTCCTGGGGCAGTTCACAGATTGAAGTCACCACTAATGCGTCACCCTCAACAATACCCTATTGGATGGTAAGTGCAGTATCCGAGAAAGGTGTTACTCAGTAATGTTAATTGGTGTAGAACATCAAGCCTTTTCAAGATACAATCCTTTGCGATGTTGCACTATTAGAGGTATGTGATGTTTTACTTGGTCAACCATATCTTTACCATTGACATGCAGTCTATAAAGCAAATCCTAGAAATGTTGTCATAGATGTTAGTGATATGAGAAACCACATACTAGAAGTAGTCCCTAATCTATCACTCATTAGCACCAAGCAGTGTAAGAAGTTACTCACATCAAGTAAAAAAATTGCTTTTGTGGTAAGATCTAAAAGCAAGAAATCCTCGCGACACCAAGTCATATCACAATTCTCCAGTTGTAGTAGCAGAAGCCTCAACGTTGAAGCTCAACTTGGAAGAATACAAGGATTTATTCCAGCTACCAAAGGAAGTGCCTACTCATTGTGCAGTGAAGCACACTATTGATTTGATCCGTAGACTACCTCTACCTAATGCTTATTTATACCACATATCATTTCTAAAGAATGAAGAAACCAAGTGGCAAATCCATGAACTAGCAGACAAAGGACATATCGGCCCAGCTCATCACCTTGAGGCAACCCAATTGTGCTTGTGCCAAAGAAAGACAGCACATGGAGGTTGTGCATCAATTACAGAGCTCTCAACAAGATCACAATGAAGATTCGCTACCCTCTTCCAAGGATTGAGGACCTATTGTTCCAGCTTCATGGTGCAAAATACTTCACTAAAATCGAACTTAAGTCTACATATCACCATATTCCTATTGAACTTACAGATGTAAGGAAGATGACCTTCAAGGCCAAGAAAGGTTTGTTTGAATAGTTAATTATGCCCTTCGATTTGAACAATGCACCAGCTACATTCATGCAAATGATGAATGACATTCTCAGGGCATTCACTACTTTATTCGTTGTAGTCTACCTTGATGACATCCTGGTCTTTAGCAAAACATGGGATGAACATTTGCGCCACATATAGCAAGTGCTTGACACTTTGTGGAAACACAAGTTGTATTCAAACATGGAGACATGTTCATTTTCTATGCACTAGATATAGTATTTGGGATATATAGTGGATGCACAAGGAGTGCATGTGGACCCAACCAAGATTCAAGTCATTTAGGAATGGCCACAACCAAATAATCTCACAAAGCTTTGCAGCTTCTTGGGATTGGCAAATTTCTATAGGAGATTTCTACTTGGTTTTTCTCATATGACTTGGCCTCTGAACCAAGTTACCAAAGGTGGCGCTAAAGCAAAGTTCATCTAGGAAGCCACACAACCGAATGCTTCAAAGACTTGAAATGGAAACTTTGTTATGCACCAATATTTGCTTTACCAAACCTTCAACAACCATTTGAGCTTGAGATAGATGCTTCTGACTTTGCACATGGAGCAATCCTCACTTAACATGGTCATCTGGTTGCTTACCACAGTGAAATGTTCACTGCACCAATAAGAAATTACCCAACATATGATCGTGAGTTTTATGCTATTGTTCAAGCATGTAAGCATTGGAAGCACTATATCTTGAACAAGGAGGTTGTGATCCACACAGATCACAAGCCACTTCAGTTCTTGCAGACTTAGAACAAGTTGTAGCAAGAGCGGCATCAAAAATGGTCTTCTTATCTTCAACAGTTCTATCTGATCATCAAGCATAAGAAGGGAAGTGCCAATCTAGTCACAGATTGTCTAAGCTGCCTACCGATTCAATCTCTCCTCTCTGTACTTGACGTATATGGACATGAAGCCAACGCATGGTTAGAATTGTATCCATCTAACATGGATTTTGCAGATATCTATCAGAATTTGCTCTACGATGATTCAATTCCAGATTTCTACTTGCAAGATGGACTTCTATATCACCTTGGGCACTTGTGCATTCTGCATGAGGCAGAGAGACAGAAAATAATATGGGAGGCTCATTTTAACAAGGTTGCAAGACATTTTGGAGTTGAAAAGACTCTTGCGGTGTTGCGGAAGTATTTCTTCTGGCCACATCTCAGGTCTGATGTATCCAAATATATCAAGTCTTGTACTACATGTGCAATTGCCAAGCCAGTCAATAAGAAGCAAGGTTTGTGCACACCTCTATCGGTTCCAATGAGACAGTGAGAATCCATATCCATGGACTTTCTCTCAGGCCACCCTACTACCAAGCATGGTAATGATTGTATTTATGTAGTAGTTGATAGATTCTCAACGATGGCAATTCTCAAATCCTGTAAGAAAACAATATCAACTCTAGAAATAGCTCAATTGTATTTTCAATAGGTTTGGATCAACTTTGGAATTCCAGAAACCATTTTATCTGATAGGGATACAATATTTTTTAACTATTTCTGGAAAGCACTTTGGTCTATGCTAGACACAAAGCTAAACAAATCCACCGCCTTTCATCCACATACTAATGGACAAATGGGAATCATAAATAGGATGATAGTGCACCTTTTGTGAGTATATATTTCTAAGAAGCAATGCACTTGGGATGAAAGCCTACCTTTCATTTAGCACAGCTACAACAAAGCTCTGCACAACTGTACCACACACAACCTTTTTCAAGTTTGCTTGGGTTTCCAATCTTTGGCAGCGATTGACGTAGCTTATCCTATTCCGCCATCAACAATTGCAACTCCTTTAACTCAAAAGGAAGCTAACATAGATATTCAATTCATTGAACACATTCAGCACCTTCAACAAGTGCAAAATGCGAAATACAAGCAGTGCCATGACAAGCACCACACACCTCCCATGTTGGTGATCGAGTTTGGCTACCCCTGCATAAGGAAAGAGTGCTAGGACCTTACCGTAAGCTTCATCCACTTTTGTACGGGGCCTACACCATCACCAAGCAAGTAGGAGATAACACTTTCGAGCTTAACCTTCCATCTTACATTGGGTTGCATTTAGTCTTCAACGCAGAAATGTTGCAGCATTACTTTCCACACCTGTTGAATACTTCGGATAATGCAAAGACTCTTCAGCAAACATAGATCGATCTAGATTGTAGCATTCCAATAGAATCAAATCAAGTCATTGACACTTGGGTCAAATAGACACATTGACAAGAGATCCCTCTCTTCCAGATCATCAAAGCAAGTCAAGTGCCTTCCCATGGAAAATGATTTACAGAAATGCAGGTTGCCAATTTGTTTCCACATCTTCTTCTACATCTACATGCAATGGGGACCATTAGTCTTCAAGAAGGGGCGACTGATCTGGAGGATCTAGGTCACTAAATCATATTGAACATTACCGTTGTTGCATGTCCAACCTTGCACTAATGTCAGTAGCATTGGTTGTAGGTTATGCACCTACGTGCCAATTTGTTCAATCTAGTTGCACTCCCGTGTTACCGCACAAATCCTTAGTGTCATTAATATAGCTCGCAGTTCATCAGTGATAGCAGCCAGTGATGTCACTGCACTCTTCGGTTACGAAGCAGTTGTTACCAACTATTGTAATAGTTCAATTGATGCTTCATCTTCTTTCATTGTATAATAATATACACTTCCATTCTTTGTAGGTTAGAGACATAGAAGAATGAAGGTAGGAAGAACATAGATAACAAGACATTTGATCTCTCAGATATTGTACAAAACTTAGCATAATACAACTTTGCTATTACAATTATATATCAATTGTCATCTCTTTCTTGCTTTCCTTGTTCTTTGAACACAATGCATTTTCATATTCTCTATCATTAATAAATTCGCTTCCGTTCATAACCCTCTTAAATTCGTTTAAGTAGGTTGTCCACCGTGTCTCCCCTGGGCCCCAAATCAATAGGACCAAGGTCCCACATGATTCCAATTAATTTGAGCCTTGTTGACTATGGGATTGTAAATACAATTGGCAGGCTAGAAAAATTGGAGTTACAAGTAAGACATCTGGTAGTGAAGGGATATATTGAGGTCATTGACTTGAAGAGTGTAGAAAGTCATTACCCAACACTTTGCAAAAAGCGGGGATATGATAGTAAGATCTACATAAATGCAATGCATAATCAATTGAAATCTTATCATCCTAATGCAATTATTGTGATTCCAAAGGGTAAAGACTGAGGAAAGTTGTATACGATTCCAAGGTATCCAATGTCTCCAAGGGAAAAGTTCCGAGAGAATTTGTTCAAGGTGTAAACCATAGCCAAAAAGAGAGAAAAGGGGTAACTACGTGAAAGAGAGTAGGAGAGAATAAGAAGAATCTGTAGTACTTTACGAATGGAGAAGGTTGAGACATCATATTCTCCAGAGATAAGATCTCCAACTCATTTTGATATCAGAAAGATTTATAGTTTTGGAGGAGGTCCTAAAGAATACATCCAACCATAGAAGCATGGGACAGTACCATGAAGTGGTGCCTTATCACTAAGTGGAGATTTTGATGTTTTGATGACTAGATCGTTGAGGAGGGAGTATGAAGTCATACCACTGAATATGGTTTTTTCCTGGGAGAGGAAGTTCCCTCAATATTATGGTGTTGATGGGGTTGATGACTTCATGGGGAGGATTAGGAGTGTGTACCTAGTGTTGATCAGAGGGTAAGTGTGATTAACTATGCATTAAAAGGCATTGTTTCCTATTGGTGGGCAGTGCACAAAGAGGAGTTGCAAATGTGGAGAGAATTGAGGAGTGTTCTAAAAGCAAAGGTTTAGACCTAGGAGGATATCAATAACTAAGTTCAGAGTAGAGAACCGACTGGAATGGCACATTGATCATTTAATAAAGGAGAGGAAGTAAATTTCAGTTACGTTATAGGTCGATGTGTTCCCATCCACTATAGACATATTCACTCAAACGTGGTACTATGTTGCAAAGAGGAGAAATAGCCACATGGGGACAAGTACATTATGGTTTAGTACTTCAGTCCTTTAATTTTTGTTTACTCTGTTCTTGTTCCTAGGGTCCTCTTACCCTAGCCTATTGTAATTGGATGTATTCTCGAGTCCCATTCAAATACTTTGTCATTCGTGGACATTAATATAATTTCTTTATTTCTGGACATTAATATAATGTTTTTATTTCTTTCTTTCAAGTAGATAAATCCATGCAGTAGACTCATCATTTTGTGCCAAGATGATGAGACAAAAAAAATAGTAGAGCTTTGCAAAGAAGCGAAAGGTAAGGCAAAGCTCAAGGAAATGTTAGAAGATGAGGACCCCATAGAACATTGTTGACAAGCTTTGGCAAAAAGAGGGTTTAAACATCACCCTTGTTATAAGATTGAGGACCAGCCAGATGGAGAAGAAGAAGATCAAGAGCCAGAATATCATGAAGAGACGCAAATTGAAGATGTAATCAACAATTGCAAAGAGGAAGAACAACCTTGTGAAAGAATTGAAGATGGCATACCTTTAGGTATAGTGGAATATTTGAAGAAAAGCCCCAGAGCCTGAAAGTTCTACAATGGTAAAAGAAGTTGCACGAAGGCTACGAAAGAGAAATAAGAGAAGGAGAAGAACAAGGAATCAATTGAAGATGAGGCCATGCGAAATCCGAATATTGATGGAAGTTCTACAATGGTTGAAGAAGTTGCACAAAGGCTACAAAAGAGAAAGAGAGGAAGGAGAACAACAAGGAATAAATTGAAGATGGTATTGATGTCCATTAAGTAACAAGGGATATAAACGACACCATGCAAGACCAAGAGGAAAGTCTATAGATAACTACTCAAAACCTAGCAGGGCAATACAAGAGATGAGTAAAACCTATAGATGGGGACTGTAGGAGACTACTAGAGTGAACAAGAGTTTTCGGGTATTGATAGAATTTTCAGATTTATGCCCAACCAAGTTCAAAGAAATTAAAGGTGTAGATCCTTTTCTAGGCTGTATGAAAATAGAGTTGGAGAGAACGAAACCGGTAAGAAAAAGAACCTATAAATTAAGCCCTAACATGAAACTTAAATTTAAAGAGAGTTCAAACATATGCTTGAAGTTGGGATGATCTATCTAGTGGAAAAATATGATAAGGTGAGTCCTATGGTGGTTCAACTCAGGAAAGCTGGGGAAATCAGAATGTGGAGACTTTAGAGCCCTGAATGGAGCCTGTGTCAATGATTCATTCCCTACCCAATTACTGATGGGATTTTTTACAACCCCCTTGCTAGGAGCCGGAAAAACGGGTCGAGATTTTTTTTTATAGTCTTCATTCAACCTGACAAGAGGAGAATGATAACTACAACTAGCTCTCTAACCTGAATGAATTAATGTCTTAATTCGTTTGGACTTCATAACTAGAAACAAGGTATTCTATCATAAGTTAGGGGATTCACATGACATTGTCACTATTCTAATTCATAAACGAGTACGGAAATAAACACCACATATTTGTACTCTTTACTTTTCATGACCATAGAGATTAGGGTTAAATCTACATTTTTCATTCCAACTTAAATGGAAAGCAAGTGATAATAATAGGCAATAAATGAGCAAGAAGAGACAATAATACACATGACAACATGATTTGGATGGAGGGAAACCTTCAAAAACGGAGGAAAACCTACCCCTTGTGAGGATTGAAAATTAGTCTTGTTATCTTTACCAAAGTAGTTACATACACTTCTCTCTTTTTTTTTTTTTTGGAAAATGGATCATATATTACTCAAGGAACAAATGGTTACATCACTTGAGCAAAAAGCAAGAAAAGCAAATATTTACATCAACTAATCATAATGTTAATAGGAAGCGTCTCTCCCTACATAAGCAAGGAAAGAAAGCACATGAGCCTGCGGCCCAATGGGCAAAAAGTTCACATCTCTTTGAACCACTCAAACTTAGCTTGTACAATCAAAGCCAACTCTTATCTAAAAAGCCTCAACTTCCCTATACAGAGAAGGGAGGTGTCATTCTAAAAAATGGCTAGGCATCTCGTCCTCCAAAGAAAGCTGATCGTTGCCAACTGTTTTGGGTGCCATAAACTATTGAAGCTATCCCTAAACATCCAAGAATCCCCTAAAAGAGGCCCTTTCTAGGAGAGAGGATCAATAAAAAGGAAATTGAATTATGCTTGCAGCCACCCACAAAGGCCTCTTGCTATTGGGCATTTCCAGAAGATATGATCAATTGTTTCTTCTTTTCCACACACCATGCAGAATGCATCTGTAAAACCACTCTTGCTCAATGGATGTTCCCATTCTATACCCCCCCCCCCGCATATCCAAAATTATTCAATCTAGTAGAGGTTTTTCCAAGTCAATGTTGATGTCGATCCTAGCATAATTTAGAACCCCTAGATTTCTTGTGAATTCATAGGCTATGATATATTCCCCAATGGTTGACCCTGTGTTTTTCTAACATATCTCATGCCAATATTCACTTGGAAGCAAGGGAAGTCTCACACATACCAGAACTGTACTAGGGAGAGCTTCAATGGGGTTGAAAGTCATTGACCAATGCTTCATGAAAAGACCAGATGTCTTCATGAACCAAGGTCCTCCCTAGAAGGCAATGTCACGTTCATGCTTGAAGCTCAAAACAGCTATGAAGTAGTCTTTTGGAAAAACCAGAATATATATTGACTCCGATTGATTCCAATTTTCTTTCACCCATATTCTGATTCTTTTTGGCCCTGCATAAGCACCCATGAAACAGCAGATTAGTGCTTTGTCCTTCAATGTCCAGAGCCTATTTTCCAATTCAACAATGGTGAGAGAGAATTTTTGGTGGAGTTTCCATTTTCAGGTAGCATCCATTTTTCCTTTTTGTGAGAAATTTGGATCTTGAAACAGATCTATGAGCATGGTATTGCAGAAATTTCTGAAGTTCATTTTTGCGTGGGGGGCTGTTTTGTTTGAAATCGCTGATTTAAAGTTTGTATTGGGTTGTTGTGGAGGAGAAGAGGGAGATGAGGAGGCATTGGCCTCCTCAAAGCAGGTAACAACCTTAAGACAACTCAACCTCAGGCTAGAATGGTGCAAAAAGAGCATGTGCATGGTGGGAGATGGGAGATTAACTAGGCTTAATCCAAACCATCTAATAAAAGCACAAGCACATTTAAGGCATCATTGTGTACTCCAAAGGGCTTGGCGCATCTAATGTTGGACATAATTATGCATACCACTGCAGAGAGTAATCTAAGATAGTATATATGCTATTAGTTTTGTAATTTTGCATCTTAGATTCAATGCTTGTCTCAATATTTCATTTCTCTAGATTGAGTTTTTTCTATCAAAAGTTTAGCCCAAATATATTTAAGTATTGTCTTTCCAAGTAATGATATGGGTGTGAGAAAAAAATAGGATTTTTTTAAAGCTTATGTTTCTTATTTGCAATGAGCAATTAGAGCAATGCAATACAAGTTGTATATTGACAACTAGGGTTAGCACACCATTCAGATAAACTGGTAAAGTGTTGCTATTATTTTCCTCATTTCTTTTAGGACCATTTTGATGACGTGGTGTTTCTAGAACTGCCCCAAGTTGGGGCAGTAGAAAGTGTGAAAGCACTATGTCTGAAGAAACAGTTGTAGTCTACGTTACCGATATGGGTACAGGTACAAGTACGAGAATCGGATACAGGGATATGGTGACCTTTTTTTTGGGGGGTTTGGATACGGCCGTACAAAAATATATATAAAAAATTAAAAAATATAGACATATAAGCAAAATTAACCACATAATATGCATAGAAGAAACATAATAAGTTAAATAACCACAAAACATACTAATAATTCAATGCCAAATATCATAATATTCAATTGTCGAACTTAGATTAATCTTATTTATTATTACAAGTACATAATGCAAATGTTACAAGTTACCAGTATGGACAAAAATAAAGACAAAAGAAAATCCACTCTCTGCAGTTTGGTGAAGATTACAACGAGATAACCTGGTGTTGAATCAACTTAAGACTATGCCCTGTTCTCTTCTTTGAGCTTATTCACGAGTTGAGCTTTTGTATTATACCTGTGCAAATGATCTTACCGTATGTACTGCACAGAAAGAGTCCTGGAGAACCATATTTTTGGGACATAAAGGATAAGCAAAAAAAGACATAATTGATTTCAACCTCTACCTCATCTTGATCATGTTACAGACATTTATTTCCTTTATTTTGGCAAGGCTGAAACGCGATCCAATAACTGGAAGACTTGTTGACTTGCTCTGGCAACCTTCACAGCTGTTGTATACAGCCCTAATAAAGAAGATACAGATGAATCGGCTGAGGCTCACGTTTTGAAAACAGTCAAACACAGCCAGCCATTGAAATTGCAGAGATGTTTTAATACTTTGTTTTGTTTTTTGAAGTCTGTGTTTGACTTTTTATTAAGCAAAATTGAAAAAAAAATTTGCAGGAAATGCCAGGATATGCCCGGATACGTCACCCGGACGTATCCACAACCCAGGGACGCTCCCTGAGCATATCCCCGCACTCCCGTATCCAGGGAGCATTTCCCCACGCTCCCAGGGCCTGGGGGGGCATATCTGGTAATGTAGGTTGTAGTTAAGACACATCTATGTGAGACTCATAAATAAGTTTTCATATCTTTGGAATGTATAAAGCATGGTTGACATGCTAATCGTTGTGTACTGCTTGTCAACCATTGATTGCAAGTACAAAAACTAATTTTATCAGAATTGCTTTTAATTCAGTGAGCTGCACCCTTTTATAGATCAGCGCACTGACACTCATTTTGAAAAGTTTTTGCATATATGGTAAATAGAAAATGTGGCTTTAACGTCCAAAGGGTTTGCAGTGTAATGGTAATGAGGGGCACAATAAGATGTTATGTTTCAAACTGAAAAAGGTTGAACTGAAAGTAAAATCTGTATTTAAATCCTTTAGAACCAAAACTAAAGAATTTCAATAATAGATTTGTAGTAAATGAACAATAAAGGAAATACCACAATAAACTAAATAAAAATTTGTTGTATTTTTCTAAAAGAAAAAAAAACAAAAGTACAAGCTATTAAGAAAGATTCCAGAGAACATGTGATCACTAGCTCAGGCCTAAAATCTCGAAGCCAGTATGAGCGTTACACCAGCCCAAGAAAATCCCTTGTATAAGGAATTATCCAAAAGCTCCTCAAACCTTTCTACAACCATTTCTTCAAATGTGTTTATAAAAAACTCTTATTCCTGCCTGATCCTCTTAAAACAATCTTTAGTTTTTGTTTTATTTGCTTTATTTTTCTAAAACAATCTTTTAGCCTTTGCTCAGCTTTATTTGTTTCATTCTATTTCCCTAAAACATATGTATGATTTATTGTATATATAATTATAATTTAGCATGTCCTTGTTTGCTGTAAATAACACACAGTTCTCAAGTGATGTGAGTGCATGACCCAGGGTCCGATTCCCCATCACAATAAGGTGGTTTCCAAATTATACATGTTTACAAGATTTTGACAATGGAGCATAAACCAAGTTTACAAATCTTAGGAATGCGGTCAAAGCTTAGCGGAAGCCCATAACATCAACCAAGCACCAAGAAAAAACAAATATACATGACTCTCAGTCTCATTCAGATAGGCCATACAACTCCAATTTGACAACCCAATACAAAATAACCACAGCTAAAACCCTCATTCCCGTCCGGCAATTGAAAAGCCTCAGCATTGAGAGCGTGTAAGTGGTGCTCGCAGCATATACTTAATCTAATTTCTCCGCTCTTAAAAGTTCAAATACTAAGCCAAAAATACTATAATTGCTCAGTTTCGTTCTGTTTATGGGAAAAAAATATTAACAGTAGGGCTAAAGCCCTAACTGAAATAGATAATAAATACCAGATTCAGCTTGAAGCCATAAAAGTAAGTGTAACACACGGCGGTGCTTCAAAACTACCAGAGATCCATAAAAAAAAAATCTATTTAGTGATATCTACAAAGAAAGGAAAAAAAACATACAAGTAGATATTACAAAATACAAAGAATTTTAAAAAAGAAAAATCAGAATCGATGGATGAACCTGGCAACTTGTAAGATAGGCTGTGCAATTTAATGGAGTTTTTCCGCATACTCTCGCGCTCGGTCGGGCACCCGCAGTTTATGACAGTGGGTAGTTACTTATAATAGGAGAGAGATCTTTTCGGGATTTGGAATTTGCATGGCACCTCAAAATAGAGAATTATTACTTATTACTTTAGATGTGGTCAACTTTCAACTTCCAAGTTTAGTCCAATTTGACTCTCCAGCAATCGCTTTTTTTTAGTGAGTTATTTGAGGAAGAGAGGCTACACAACATGGTCCGACTGTTGGTAAAGATTCATAGGAGGCGGGATGACATCGAAAAGAGTCTGAAGAATTCTTAATGGTCTTGACACTTGGTCCCATAGACTGTTTGGTCTCATGGACGTTATTAAAACTCATTCATTCATATAATTGACATGCACCCGTTATGATTCCAATCACATGATTATATTACACCAAATCTGTGTATATGCTTCTTTACGTAGAGATATATGTTTATTTTATTTTTAATATAGGAGGAATCATTACATTTTACAATTATATGTTTATTTTATTAATATTTAAAATAAAATATAAAGGTGATTTATAAGGTATTTTTATGTGTATGTTCATATTTTCAGTAGAGGGAGGTAAGTATGTTAGTGCGGTGAAGCGATGTAAATTTGTGTACTCTCAATTAAGTTTCATTGTTGTATCTTCTAAGTGTCAAAGCAATATTTTAGAAGGCATGGCCCTTGTTTTGTTTGGTGACACCGAGTAGACAAATAACAATTCTCCTCCACCCAGCAATGTTTAGGGAAAACCTTCTTTCACCTTGATGAAATTCTGAATGAAACTTGTGATATGTTTGAAAAAATGTATGCTATTAACTATTTTGCTTGGAAAACAATTTTAGGAACCATTAGGCATCTGCAACCTATTGGTGGTGAACCTAACTAAAGGGTTCTTTTTGTTTCAATTCAATTCCAAGGAAGACATTGATAAGGTATTGCAAAGAACTCCATGGAATGTTTATTGTTCATATTTGGTTCTTCAAAACTGGATCGTTGATTTCAATCCTAACAAAGCCACTAAAAATCTTTTAACCGTTTGGGTGGAGTTTTTGGGTCTCCCTATGATTTTTTATCCGCATTTAAACAATATTACAAGATCTCTTAGAATTGTGTTTAATTTGGAATCCTTGCAGGGCTTTGTTGCCGACCCACTCAGAGGGTCTGTGTTGAGTTAGATTTAAGCAAAAATCTTCCACATTCTATTATGCTTCATGTTGGTGGGCTCTTTGTTGATCAAAAGAATGTTTACTTGACATTATCAAACTCTTGTTGCTATTGTCATGATAGGAATCATCGTTTCTTTCATTGTCCAAAGCTTCTTGCAAAAAATGTGTAGGCTAGGGCCCAAAAAACTTCCTTAAATAAAGATAGCTTACCTATGGAAAAAGGTGTAAATGTTTCTCCTACAAATGGAGTAAATTTTCCTCAAGACAAGGAAGTTAAGGGTTCTTAAGAGTCACCAGAAGCCTCTTGGTAGAGAGTTTCCTTAAAGAAGAGGTCTTATGCTCGAGTTGCCAAATTAATAGGTCCTCCCAACTAGTAATGGAGGAGTTGCAATTGACAACCATGTTTCATTTATAAAGGATATTACTCATGCATTATTTGTCTCTAGGAAGGTACTTCAAAATTTAGAACAAGTGGTTCGTCATCCAAACATGGAAGTGTTGGTAGGTTATGTCAATCATGAACATGAGAATCCATACAGTTCCTTGGAAAGGATGGATGAGGAGATAATTTTATCATAATCTCCCTCATCATGAAGTGTATATCATGGAATGTAAAGGGTCTTTCAGACAACCCCAAGAAATTTATTGTCCAAGACTATTGGGAGAGAGGGCTTTCCCTAATTTTTTGTCTTCAAGAAGTTAAAATTGTTGGTTTTTTATTTCAAGTTGCTTGTCATTACATCTTCCCTACAGCTTTTTTGGTTACTTCTAATCATGCTCTAGGACAATGTAGCACCGCAATTTGCATTCACTAAAAAATGGGAAGATAATATTGTGGATACAAGGCATGATTTGAACGGTTGCATTGTTTGGGCTCGGTTGAGGATTAATAATAATGTTTTGGGAATTTGTAGTGTTTATGCCTTGTGTGAAGCTGCCCAACAAGCTACATTATGGAGATGGGTTTTAATGTCCCTCCCTTGCTATCTGGGTGTTTTGCAAATGTTTTAACATATTGGAGGTTGATTGTGATGAATTGGGGGGTTTACCTATTACCTTGCAAGTTGATGAACAAATAGCTTGGCTTCAGTTTAAACAGACATTTCGAGGCAGCGACCCTAATGCTTTGATCAAGATACCTCTTGATTACCGATGGTTTACATGGAATAATCTAAGACAAGGGGATCAATGAATTTTAAGGTGGCTTGATCGTGTGATGATATCTGATAACAAGTGGTGCTATATTTTGGCAACAAATGGCCTCCTAGTTTGTGCATACCCTACAACTATGTTATTCGATCATAGTCATATTTCATGGTCTATCACTTTTATGCAGTGTCAAAAGGTAGAATCTAAGATTTTCATTTTTAATACTTTTTTTCTTGAAAATAAAAGATTTCTTGATTATGTCAGAACTATTTAGAATCTTGTTCCTCATCCGCAAAGTGATTTTGGTTGGATGGTATGGTGGCTAGATGCAATGATAAGGATTGTGAGATTTTTTAGATATTTGAGCAAAAGGTAGCTAGTAACTTTAATAATCATATGGAATGTTTAGATGCTGATATTGTTCAAACTCAAGTGGAGTTGGTTGTAGACTTTACTGCAACCAATTTATAGTGTCATCTTGCTTACTTGTGGCACCAAAAGAGAATTTTTTTAAATCATAAGCCAAAAGGAGCAATCTTAAAAGCATGCCTATCTTGGCTTAGATTAGGGGATCAATCCATTGTAGAAATTTTTAAACTCCTTAAAGGTTCTAATAAACAACATGTTATTAATCAAATCAATGTGGATGGGATCTTTATCAATAGTTGCGATGGCATCCTAGATGTTTTTTATCAACATTATACATAACTTTTTAAATCTGCAGGAGTGGATGATGTAGCTCTTCAGACCTATCTTGTTGTTACCCCAAATATGGGGGTCCAAGTTATGGCTGATATAGAATAGTTATCGGTTGATGATTTACATCAGCCCTTATTTTTTATGGTGGATCATAAATTTATTGGGCTAGATGGTTTGCCTTATGAATTTTATAAAAAGATGTGGTCAATTTTAGGACAGGATCTCCACAAGGTTTATCATGAAGCTCTTGTCACAAGCTCTCTTGGTGCTATCATTAATCAGGGATATATCAAATTACTTCCCAAAATGGGTGACTTCATTAATTACTAACTAGAGGTCGATTGCATTATTAAATGTGCCATATAAATTCATTTCCAAGGCAGTGGTACTTAAGCTTAAGCTTCATAAAATTATTTAAGTGCATCAAACAGGGTTTGCATCTAGGAGATTCATTTTGGATAATATTGTTACAGTCGCTAAAGGTATGGCACGAGCTATTATTTCTATGCAAGACACATTTTTTCTTAAATTAGATTTTGCCAAAGCTTATGATAAAATAGAGTGGCCCTTTGTAATTGTTATGGTGGATAAGCTAGGCCTTGGGTCTACTTTCATTCGCCATGTCGAGATGTTATTTTCAAATGCTAATGCTAAAATTTGCATATCTATAAAATGATCTCAAGGAATTAATTTACAGTGCTCAGTAAGACAGTGTTGCTCTCTTGCTCTATATCTATTTATTTTAGTAGCATACGTTCTTGGCCATCTCCTTAGAAGTATGCCATTACTGGTTTAATTCATTATTTTTCACTTCCACATTTTTCTGATTAGCTTATATATAGTCAGTTTGTATATGATACTTTCCTTATTCTTGAAGCACAAAAAAGGTGTATTGACAATGCCCTTAGTTGTTTAGACACCTATTGTTGAGCTACTGATTCTATGATAAACTTGCATAAAACATAAGGTATTTGAATGTCTTATGCTAGTCTTCCCCTTAGGCCTCAAAGTATCAGCAGAAGTGGCTTAAGCTTGATATTTATTTCACACTTCTTGGCATACCATCTGCATTTCATATTACCTCTTCACAATTTTGGAATCATGTGCTAAATAAAATGAATAGAACATTTCTCGAATGGATTAGTCATCTTTTATCTTTGGTTGGTAAATTCATTGTCTATTCAAAGATTTTGTAGAATGTGCATATCTACTACTCTTCTTTTATGGCTCCCTCTCAGAGGGCTTATAAAGGTTTGGACAGAGTTCTTTGAACCTTCTTTTGGGGAAATAATCATAGTCAGAAATATTTTTTCCAGAGTGGCCTAGAACACATGTATGATAGATAGGGAAGCATGAGGTATTAGTTTTCCTAATTCATATCTACAAGTTTTTTTTATAGCTGCCAAGTGGGTTATTCACTTGTTAAAAGGAGATGAGGTCTGGAAGATTATTGTGCACTATAAGATTTCCAAAGCACTTCCTAATGGTAGTAAAACTTAGGGTCATACCCATTGGTTGAATTGGTTAGTTACTCCTGCATCAGTTAAAATTCAAGGATCTCTCATGTTGTAATAAATATGGAAAGGTTGGGACAAAATAAAGTCTTGGCTTGCTTGGGACATGTCAAAGTTTGATTATTGGCAACTTTTCTTTCATTTTATTTGGTGGTCTCCACTTTTTTCTAATTTTGAGGGTCCATTAATGTTAGATAAGTCTTGTTAGAGTCTATGATTTATTCACAAAGGAATACTGCATGTAGGAGATATTCTCAATCACCATAGTGGCTCAAATTTGGAATGGCCTTATTTTAGAACTAAATTCAAACTTACAACCAATGATAAGAGAACATATGATGTCACTAGGAATAAAATGGAGGCATTAATTATTCATAGAGTCATTTGTCAATCCAATTATTGATGGTGGGATGTTTGGTGTTGGAAAATCAACATATATTATCTAAGTTTGTTGTCAGTTAGGCTTCTAACTAGTACAAGCTACAAGCTTTTATATTAGTAAAGTTAAATCAACGTTGGGGTGTACATGATGATGCGGTCACTTAGGGTAGACATTTATGGCATCTCTGGAAGCATGTGGCTTAGCCAAAGTTTAAATTTTTGCTTGGTCACTCTTGCATCGAGGGTTGCCTATTGGTTAGATATTGCAACATTTGGGGATGGAAGATCCAAATGCCCTATGTGCAGTGAATTGGATTCCTTTCAACATGTTTTTTTATGTCTTGTGCTATTGCTAAATATACATGGCATTGAGTGGATTTGATTCTAGAGTTTACAAGTGTTGTTGGTTCTATGCATCATATTTTTCTAGGGCATAATATTGTTGATACAAATTTAAATGTGTTTTGGCATTCTCTAAGACTCTAATTTTTTTTATATTTGGAAAATCAAATTGCATTATGATTTTCAAAAATAGGTATTTGATGTTGATATTTTTGTTAATTGGTGCAATTGGGTATTCTTTCCTCTATTATCTTGCAGTTATACATCTAGGCAGAGAAACATACTGTGGACTTTGCAAATTAATAACATTCTAAATCTTTTATAGTTTCATGTTCTTCTTGTAGTTTCTGGTTTGTTTGATGTTTTCTTAGTGGCACTCTTCTTTAGTGCTCTTTGTACTTTTTAAAAAAAAATAAATAAATTTTGCAAGTGTTTTGGGGGCCACCTCAACAACCCCTTATAAGCCATTTTTATTTTTATTTTGTTTTCTTAACCAAAGGGAAAATGGCATTGTTTAACCCAACACTTAGACCTAACAGCTCTAACATAGGGCTATACCTCCTATAATTTTTGGGTGGTACACCATGGGGTAAGCCAAGAGTTGAACCAACAACCAAAACTACCTCTGTAGGGGGCCAAGGCCAAGTGAGATATACCTTAGAACTTTATAAGGCATTTTATGCTTGAAAGTTTTTCTTATAGGAAAATATATTGGAAGGTGCAATATAAAATAAGTTTTATTAATGGGAAAAGTATATATTCAGAGTTAGGGAGGCACATTTTGAATATGATGTAGTTGAAGATTTGTTGTTTAAGTTGGAACTAAGGCAACCATAACTTGGAAATTTAGGTAGGATTTAAAAATGATGTTGGGACCACCTCAACATTTTTTAAAGGGGATGAGATCACCCTCGCAACTTCTAGTGGGTGAGTATGAGTTGAAAATTGATTTGATGATAATGTTCACATGTTTTTGTCCTTATATTTCCTTGATTATATTCCACATGTTGTGACCTTTAATATCTAAAACTGGATAAGAAAGTATTGGGGACCTATGTTAATATTAGTAGCTTGTGTGAACTTACTAGTTGTCTACTTGTTGATTCCCTCAATAATACCAAAGATGTCGATAAATATAAATTACAAGACAAAAATTACATACAATGAATAACATTGGCAAAGGCTCTAATGGTGTTCCACAATAAAAAATTAAACAATGATAAATGTTATAATGATTACTTGATCGATCTTATGTGTACTTATTATCTTTGTCTCTCAAATGACCCAAATTACATATGTATTTATAGACAGTTGACTTAAAATTAGGATGTTATTGGTGTGCACACCGGCCTTTAACAACTAAAAATAAAACAAACAAAAACAAAGGGATAGGTGAAACCTGACTTAGTAGAGACAAACAAAAGGGATCAGGGCCAACAAAGGTGCTCCTAACAAGTGTTGGGAGTATCGGGAGCACTCTTGACATAGGGTCCATGTATCATAAAAACTGGATTAAAATGTTCAATGTAATCACCTAAAAGTAACATTTGAGTGCTACTTAAGACCCCCTATCCCTAACTTAGCCCTAAATTTATCATATAACCTATTTTCACACTTATCAATCCTTTGTGTGGGCCATAGGTATCCCTAGTCATCCCTAAAGCAGTCTCAGACCCTCATTCTTACATCGTGGCCCTTCGTGCCTAGGGTTATACCACTTGGACACTAGTGCCATAATAGGGATAGAAATGCCACATGGTGCTAATGTCCCAATAATGGCGTGATTGTCATTTCCCTCCTCTTTTCACACATAGATATATTTTCAAACCTTAGACCTCATAGGGTCGACCTAGACCTCTTTTAGCACCTGCACAAGTATCGACATATTATATATACACGAATTTTATCCCTTGAACCACTAGATGGAAATTAGATGCAAATTACATATGCAAACTCAAAACAAGTTGTGCACAATTAAGGTTATCAATCCCTATTTTGCCCTACTTTTGCATACTACCATCTACAACATTCTTAAGCTTAGATTACTCAGATTTCCAATCTCAAGTACATTCAAATCACTCAAGTCAACTATCATACTAGCTTCACTTGCACTTGCACCATCACTTAGGTGGGGAGAACTATATCGGGCTTGATCCCTCTTCGAAGTATTGGTATGTAGGCAGCTCTCTTCATAGTGGGATGTTGAGGATGTTTAGTCTACCCCACTAACAAACACACTTTTTTGCTTGTATCAATCAGGTGCTCTAGTAACATAGAGGATCAGGGTTTTCTCACAAAATTAGTCAAAACATGCAATAGACAAGGTTTTAGAACTCAGGGATACAAGAACAGACTTTATAGATCTAGACACAAGTGCACCCAAAAACTTGGGGAAATCCTACATAAATGACACTACTGCCAAAATAAGGGCACTAGCATGCCATATGACACTACTATCCAATTAGGGTGCTACTGTACAGGAGGGGTTTTGACACCTAGACCCTATTTGCGACACTCAGACTTGTCCCTACCTTAGTTTTCAAATTAATATGTTTTGTATTATTTTTAAAATCTTGCGTAATATCTGCCAATTAAGTTGTCAATATCGCTTAAAACTCAAGTATCACGTAATGCTTCATATAAGATATCCTTATAGATAGTGGATTGTTTTAGAAGTACTAAAATTGAGATCTTAGCACGTGTGTTGCTTAATCGGTCAACAAGGTCATATCCCTTAGATTTTATCACAAGTTTTGGCTTAAGAGGCACATGTTATATATTAATAGGTGGTGGATTAGGTTGGACACATTTACCTTCTTTATTAGTAACAACATGGACAAAAGATTCCAGTATAAGCTATCTGTGAATAATGGGTGTAGGATGGTAACTATCACTCAAATATAATCTAGGTGGAACAAATGGTTGAGAGTATGTACTTTAGTATCTTGGGTCTAGTGATCCAAGGTTTAGATTTATATTTATTAATTGTTAGTATTTTGTATGAGGCATGCATCTCTTAGTGAGACAACCCCTTTAGTGAATAGATTAAAGTTATGTTAATATTAATTGATGTTAATAGGTTGGTTTGGGTAGTTGGATCCATGATTAGTTTAGTTTAATTACATTCTTCTATGATGCACAAGATTTAATAAGCTTTTCTAACATATTGAATTCAACAACTTATGGGTCCAACCACCCGAACCAACCTATTAATATTAATTATAGTTAATGTAACTTCAATATATTCACTAAAAAGGGTGTCTTACTAGGATGTATAAACCTCAACATCAAAAGTCAAGAAGAAGCTCTTATGACAATAGGTACAATAATATGAATAAAGTATTTGGACAAATTTCTTCGCCATATCATAGAGAGGAGAGGATAAATTACTTGTATTTTAATTAAATTCCCCCCTACTTTGTAGATAGAAAGTTGAACTTTCACTTCTTTTTCTTCTTCTTCTTTTATATATGTAAATAATTCATTTTTAGTAAAAACATATTTCATTTGATTATTTAATTTTTTTTTTTGTAAATTATATTTAAAATATGTTTTATTTTTATACAAGATTTACTTCAAACCTTTTTTATAATAGAATGCAACCTATGTGAATTTTATATAATTGATAAATGTAATCATAACTGAAATTTTGTCTTGCTGCTTCAAAATCCTATTTTCATGTTAGGACCCATTTCTTTCTTTGTACATCACCACATTTATGTTTATCTTTCTTTTCTTTTTTATCTTCATATATTTTAATTTCTAATATTTAAATTAAATAAATTAATTTTAAGATAAGAAACAAAACTACTTGTCTCTAAAAGTTGCTTACATGGAACACTCCCAACATTATATAAACATTCCATATTGTATTTGAAAAGAATGTGTTTGAAAAGCGGACACTTCAACACATCAACTATACTAAAAGAGGTCTCAAAACTTAAAAAAACTGTAAAATGTTACTAACAATCCACCAAATAAATATTTTAAATCATGTTATATATTTATCAACATTGGTAATTGTACAAAGTTATCATCTAAATAGGTAAGGGTATATAAGTGATGGATAAAGAACTTGTATTGTTGGCTATCGCAGCCCTTACATACATAGATATAAAATATGCCTCTTTTGTAACCTCTATGCCTCCAATTTGGTTGGTCACCAAAAAAATGGTGCAAGGATATATTAAGAGATTGCACATTTATTTATTTGCTTTATAGTCTGGAAAATTGGAATTAAATGATTCTTCATAGTTACAATTTAATAAATTATTTTTATTTGCATAATAAAATGGCCACAACTTGATAAATGCGGTAAAGCCTATGACCTGCCTTTAGCTGACTGCAACTTGAATAGGATTTTATTTGTCGTTACTTATGTGTTTCATGAGGGGGTGAGCACCACATATTTTAAAAGAGCAAATCAAATATATGTTGCAATGGAGAAAGCTTGTGAATTCAAAAATGTAAAGTTTATGATTATTATTTTCTTTGTTTGTTGCTCTACCATAGTTTGAATTTATCTAAGATTAAAACTAGTTCATTTTCTTTACACATCTAAATTTAGTTCATACAACTTCGTACGCAACTCACACCTTCTTCTAATTATACTCCATTCAAATTACGACTCAATAAAATGATATTTCTAACCAGGTTGACTAAGCATGCAATATATTTCCAAAGAATTGTAGAAAAATAATCAAAACCCCTTGAACAAATTAAACCAAATCAAGAGCTTAAGTAAAAATTCCATGAAAGTTGTTGAATATCTAATTACTGAAAATTCATTATTCAATTCTACATCAACCCATGACATCATTAATGGGGTGGCATCTATAAACCATTAATGGGATAAATATCAAAATTAAGCCCTCACATGCCTCATTATTTCAAATATTAATGAGAATATTTATGACTTGTCCCTCTAATATTGAATCAGTTCATGGCCACACATCTTGATCTCAAGATGGACAGTCATGGCTGATCCTAAACATTTTCACAAGCTATAAATAAGTGAGCCAAGACCACCAAGCTTTTTTTGTGTAAACTTATTATGCAAAATTATTTTCACAAAGCTTCAAACAATTAACAAATCTTGTGAACCTAAGCCACTTGTGAACTAGGAAATGATGGAGGCTCATGATACTCTTCATTGACAAAGACTTGGAGCACTAAGTCTGAGGAAAAGCACGCTTCTTGACCACTTATGAGGGAGATAACTATTTGGAAGGATAGATTGTATTCCTTTCTTAATTAGATCATTGAAGTCATTAACAATGCCCCTTGAGAGAATAGGCTTGATAAGTTAGGTCTTTATGCTTATTTTAGATATTTCTTGACTAATGCATGATCTAACCTGATCTCATAATCCTATTCTACAGTATGTAGCCAAGGTCTACCCAAAACTATATAATAATGTATTGATTGAGACATTACTTGAAAAGTAGATTGAACCTGTTTTTGGCCCCAATGTCACATCCAATGTGATTTAGCCAATCGAAGGACTATGTGAATTATCAAACCCTTTGATATGCATAAATAGTTTTTAAATGAATTTGATGTTAATACCCATGTTGATGAGGAAATTTGTGCTACAAATATTTAGACCCGATCCATTATCAATGAGCACCCATTTGATTCCCTTGTTGTGCATAGTCACTTGTATGAATAGAGGAACATCTTGGTCAATAACATTTTTAGATGGTAAATTTGATGGATTGAAATTAATATGTTTGGTATTGTTTTTAAAATCTTGCATAGTATCTGCAAATTAAGCCAGTTCAATATCACTTGAAACTCGAGTATCACATCATGCTTCATATAGGATATCTTTATAGATAGTGGATTATTTTAGAAGTACTAGGATTGAGACCTTAGCATGTGTGTTGCTCAATTGGTCAACAAGGTCATATCCTTTAGATTTTATCACAAGTTTTGGCTTAAGAGGCGCATGTTGTATATTAATAGGTGGTGGATTAGGTTGGACACCTTTACCTTTTTGATTAGTAATAACATGGACAAAAGATTCCAATATAAGTTATGGGTGAATAATGGGTGTAGGATGGCAACTATCACTCAAATAAAATCTAGGTGGAACAAATGGTTTGAGAGTATGCACTTTAGTATCTTGGGTCTAGTGATCCAAGGTTTAGATTTATATTTATTAATTGCTAGTATTATGTACGAGGCATGCATCTCTTAGTGAGATAACCCCTTTAGTGAATAGATTGAAATTATGTTAATATTAATTGATGTTAATAGGTTGGTTTGGGTAGTTGGGCCCATAATTGGTTTAGTTGAATTATATTCTTATATGATGCATAAGATTTAATAAGCTTTTATAATATATTGAATTTAACAACTTATGGGTCCAACCACCTGAACCAACCTATTAATATTAATCATAGTTAATGTAACTTCAGTATATTCACTAAAGGAGGTGTCTAACTAGGATATACACACCTCGTACATAATATTAATAGCCAATAAATATAAATCTAGACTTTGGATCATTAGACCCAACAAACCCCCTTTGATAAAAAGGAGACCAAAAGATGATCTAGAGTAAATGACTATGAAGTTATCCAACAATTCATGCCACACTTGTAAACTAGCCCTTTGTACATCTTAGATTGATACCTTGTGTCGATTGCCTCATGTGCCTTATGTAAGTATTTCTCCAAAGTTTTCCCTATGTAACTACTTCTCTGAAGTCTGATTTGACATGAGGATACACATCATCCTATGCATACTCATCTACTTTGATCATTTATACCTATATTGCAGTATAGGCCTCATCATGGGAATACTCAATTCACATCGATCTATGTCTCGATGATAATTTTGTACCTCTGTATGGCACATCTTACCTAATACCCAAAAAATTGAGAACTTTTAAAACATTACTAGTGCAAGCAACCCCTATCAATTTTACAGTCAACAATGACTAATCAAAAACTAAAACAATATTTTCCCCCATCAAATGAGAGATAAGAAGCCTATGTAACAAAAACTACCAGATAACTTTTTTGTACTTCATCAATGTTATCAAAAAAATCAAAACTAAAATTTAGATTAAAAAACATCAAACTGTTATCATCTATTCAAAATTGGAACAATAACAAAACCCGGTCTTAGAGCTAGCAGTGAACTCAAGATGATTGGGTCTCTGAGTCTGTCAGCCTGATTGATCCTTATGGACCTGTAGTCCATAAGATACTACATTACAAACTCTGATGGTACCAAAATTAAAAATGTATAGGATTGCATCCATTTTAGTCAAAACAAATTCTCATTTTCAAATACAATACATGAAAAAGTGTCAATATAATAAAAAATACACCCATTTTATATTAAAACATCTATTTTCTCTGCTTCTAATATAATTTTTCAAAAGATTATGAAATGAAGACTCAAACCAATAAAATAACTATTTATATAGACTCAAAAATGGAGAAAAAAACCTATAAATCAAGTGGTTATATGTCTATCTTCATTCAAGAAAATAAAATGGTCAAAAATTGGTTAATCATAGACTATAACAATAAAAATCTCCGAGTTTTGAAACTTGTCTTTGCAAGCAATGAGATTGGACCTCCTGACCTCCAACAATCTCAATATCTTATTAAAATAGGATATGACCTACTCTAATAGGAAACAACTTAACGTATAATTATTTAGACTTGGATATCATAGTTCACTCATGTATTTATTTGCATGTCACTTGACATTGACACTTAAGTAAAAAGACAAAAAGGTAAAATTGCTGAAAATGGGTTAATCATAGGCTATAATGATAAAAATGATATGATTTTAAAACTTTTCTTTGCAAACAAGAAGATCGGACTTCATGACCTCCAACATAAGACCAACTCCACTAGGAAAATGACTTAGACTTGGATATCACTCGTGTATATATGCATGTCCTTTGAAATTGACACTCTTTAAATAAAAATATAAAGGCAATGAGAGTTGAACTTGTGACCCTAAAATGTTTAATGCCTTCACACAGTAATAAAGCCAACTTATTAATATAAATTTGTATATTTTAAAGGCAACAACTTTTCTATTGACCAATTTTTAAAATAGCCTATGTTTTAATATTTCAATCTTTTATTTACCCAACAATGTAAACATGTTGGCAAGAGGCTTTTAGATAGAGTGTGTTTGGGCCCACACACCAAGTTTTTCGTTGTAGGAAACAAAACCTTAACACCACATCATATTAACTTTTAAGTCTCCTTTTGGTTACACCTCCTTTTACAAAGAAATTTTGTTGAACAAAACTTAATCACATCCCTCATTGTTTTATTCATCCATACAACATTGATTTACTCCACCACCAAAGAGTTAAAATATTTTTCTTTTATCATATTATTTTTTATCAAATCTTTTACCAATATTAAAAGACAACAAAGTAAATTAAAATTTAGTTTTACTTGGGACCCCCACAAAAAAAATAAAAGAAATATATTTATGATGTTTTAAGACTATAATAGTTGTACACAAAATATTTCACCCTTTCACTTCTTTTGATTGGAAATAATAAATTTTAAACGTCACAAATCAAATAAAGTACAAAAATGTTCTTCAACAAAAAAAAAATATAAAAATAAAATTTAATGTAAAAAATCATTCCTAATAAGAATTGTTAATGAGTAAAAGAATATTCATTCTTTTAAAATACTCTATATATATATTCTAAAACAAACGAGATACAAACCTAAATTAATTACTAGCAAACTAAAAACACATAATTTAAATGTAGCAAACTAAAAACACATAATTTAAATCATAAGCAATATAAAATAATACTGACAACTAATAAATATAAATATAATCTTAAATCACTAAACCTAATAGTTGTTGATAAATAATATTAACCCCTATTTAAATACTCTAAAAACATTTATTGATTTTAAAAGGACATAAAATAAATGTTGAATTAATTATTAACTAACAAACAACAAAATATAATTTAAATTACAAAAATCAACATTAAAAGTTAAGAAGAAACTCTCATGATAATAGGTACAACAATATGAATAAAGTATTTTCTTAGCCACATCATAGAGAGGAGATGACAAATTGCTAGTTTTTTAATTAAATTTCTCCCTTCTTTGCAGACAGAAAGTTGAACTTTTACTTTTTTTTTTCTTCGTTCATTTATATATGTAACTAATTTATTTTTAGTAAAAAAATATTTCATTTGATTATTTAATTTAATTTTTTTAAAAATTAGATTTAAAATACGTATTATTTTTATACAAGATTTACTTCAAGCTTTTTTTTTTGTAATAAAATGTAATCTATGTGAATTTTATATAATTGATAAATATAATCATAACTGAAATTTTATCCTTTTTTTTGTTAGAACCCATTTTTTATTTGTACATCACCACATTTATGTTTATCTTTTTTTAAAATTTTTAATCTCCATATATTTTTATTTCAAATATTTGAATTAAATAAATTAATTTTGAGATAAAAAAAAAAACCTGCTACTTGTGTCTAAATATGGTTTAGATGAAACACCTCCCAACACTAAATAGACATTCCATATTGTATTTGAAAACAGACATCAACTATACTATATTAAAAGAGGTTTGGAGACTAAAAAGAAATATAAAATTTTATTAACAATCCATTTATCAATATTGGTAAGTTATCATCCAAATAGGTAAGGATGGATAGAGAATTTGTATAAAATATGCCTCTTTTGTAACAACCTCTAGGCCTCCAATTTGGTTGGTTCCACAAACGGGTCGCAACAAAAAAAATTGGTGCATGGATATATATATATATATATGAAGAGATTCAGCATTTATTTATTTGCTTTGTAGTCTGGAAAATTGGAATTAAATGAGTCTTCATAGATACAATTTATAATTAAATGCCCAAATACAACTTGGTAAATGCGGCGAAGCCTATGGACCCGCCTTGAACGGGATTTTATTTTGAATTAATTGCCGTTCCATGGAGGGGTCTTTTGAGTTTTTTTTGGGCCAACATTGGTAAAAAAAAATTGAGATCATTTTACAGAGATATGGAAATAATTTCACCCAACAAATGCTTTTTTACCAAAAGCATGTTATGCCTGTAAGCGTGAGCGTGGCCATGGAATGCATAAGCAGTTTCCAATTTTATATATTTAATAAAGTAGGACCACCTGGAGAGTGGGCAATAAGTATAACCACCTTCATGGAACCCCAACCCCATCTTTACCTGAGAAGATAATATCTTCTAGTCTTAACAAAATTCAAGATTCTACAGTTTAATCAATGTAGCAGAATTCAAAATTGGTTCATCACAACCAACAACAAATTAAGGTGGGGAACACCTTTACTGAATATCTATAGTCTAATGTGGACAACTTGTATGTTATCTCTGCTTACTCTGATTACCTCCTTTCCCATGCGAGATGAAAGTGTTTCTGGTTTTAGGAAGGTCCTGCAGGTCCAATGGTTGTACAGTCCGCTGCCTTTTGGCTTGAATATGAAAATTGAAAGCAATATCAGCAATCCCACAAGTTTAAATGAACGAAATCACAAATGAAAATAGTTCGGAATACAAATGAATGGCGAGAACAACCATTATTGGCTTCCTGATAGTTTTCCTGGAGCCGTTTTCTTGCCGATTCAAGCTTCTCAGCAGAAGAAACGTTCAAGCTCGACTTCTACGCAATGTGAAAACACCACCACAAAACGCACACTAAGAAATATGAAATTAAGAAAAACACTGTAGATAGGGCGCAACAAAAATATGCATTTAGAAAAAAATTGAAAATTGCAGACCGAGCTGAAACCTCAGAATACTCAAGTATCCTAATAACCACAGGTTAGCATTTGAACACAGCCTCGCCAGCTCAAAATCAAAATTAAAAAAAAAGCATAAGGCTAAAATCATTTAGCAGTTAGCCTTTCGGATTAACCTGGATTGAAACTGCCTCCTGTTTCATCTGATTTTTATTTCTCTGACCATCCCCACAGATTAGTTGAGGAGATTCACAAGGAGACCAGTCACCTGTTTTTGTATTATTCACAGAGTTTGCAGAACCTTGTTTTACCCCTTTGCCTTTCAAATCAGATTCATCACACATTTTGTTGCCATTGCAATGGATATCTGCAAACAATCAAATAATCAGAAATGACACCAGGGGAGACAATGTGATGTTACACTAGAAATCAACATAAACCACATACCTTTCTCCTGTGAAGAAGGCCGATGGTTAGAACTCTACATGCAAGAAAGTTTCAGTGAGGTTAAAAAGGCGGACTAATTGATATGAACACAGCGAATGAGTAAGAAGATTATAAAGTTGAATAAGAATATCAGGCAAGTCCATAACCCATAACAACTTTCAATGAAGAAAGAGCAACAATTAAAGACCTGGCATTTTTGGAGACTACTGTGTCTATAAGTTTTGTTCCCACCTGCTTGAGGAGAGTTTCCATCTACAGCATAAAGACCACTTTTATGAAATGGAAAAGTAAATTTGCAAAATTTATATATATTGAAGCAATTATGGTTTAATACAGAAATTAATTGAAGGAACTCACCTACAATTGCAGCAGCTGCAATCTCACCTGCAGTGCTCACCCACTCATCGACAAGATGTTTCCACTTACTGAAATCAAACGCTTCACGACTTCAATGCGATATGCATGCAATGTTTTTATAGAACAATCCATGCTATTACAAGGCTAAAGTAGCAATTTCCTTAGCAATTACAATCTCTTGCTACAATTACAGGACTAGATGGAGCACATTCTTGCAAAGCATTTAGTCTAGATCTTTCATAAGGAAAAAGAATGACCAGATGATAGACTTAACTAATTCAAACTAATGGATAACCAATGTTTATACTTATAGGAACCCCATATTTGGCATTTCACCTTATTTACTGCAAAATTATCACATAATGATAAAAACGAAATTAAATTCACCTTATGAGTTGCTTAGCTAACTTTTTAACATCAGATGATGCTGACTGCTTGCGCAGGGCATTTACTTGCCTACCAATGTCAGTCTCCTGGAAATCGAAACACAAAACCAATACTCATATGAAAAACTTGCTCAAATAAAAATGGCAAGCTTAATAAATTTCAAGAGCTATGCCCATAAAATATTGTTATATTACCTTCAAAGCTTCCACAGAAATATACATGTCATCCAAATTTTGCAGTGCCTCCAACAATACATGATGCTGAAAATGGCCCCAAAAATCAGTAATCTCCACATTGTCGTCTCCAAATCACAATACCATTGTACTACAGTTTTTATCCAATACAATTTTTGATAATGTTTACAGACTAGTCCATAACTTTAATAGTAAAATAAGCTAAAAGACGATATACAGGGGAATGCTTAGAATAAATGGGTTAAAGCTGTCAATAATCATAAGGCCATACAAAAACCAAGGGCATGCAGTAAGGGATAAAGTAATTGCATCAAAATCCCTGTATCTCTTAGAGGAGAGATGCCCAAAACAAAGAATGGAAATGTCAGTCGATTTTTTGAGAAACAAAAGACATACAAGACATGATATAACCGCTAAGCCTTCAAATGGAATTACATTGTACAAAGAAAGAGAATCAAAGAGGATGTAAATTTAAGTAATGTTGTACATGCAAGCAATGCAAAAGAGGACGGCAACTGAAAAGAAAACCTCATCAGAATTTTCAAGAAGCTCCTTGATCCTCTGCACCTCCTTCACTACATGGTTTTCTATTTGGTTTTCCTTCAACCTTTCAAGTGCAGATTCTTCATTTTCATCATTATAGGGTGTACCCGGTGGGGAATTCTGCATCTCACCAGCATGGCTGTCCTCTTCTTCATTTGACTCCTCCTCCATCCCCAATGTGGATTTGTGCTTGGGTTTGATCTTTGAAGCACTGACTCTAGCACCCTCTGTAACACAATTTACGCACCGGGAGGCAGTTGTTGCAAAAATCCGTTCCGCAATCTGGTCTCTTCTGGCCTTAAATTCCTTGCTAAAATCTTCTTTAGCAACTGTAAGCGCCATGTCAATCGCAGTCCATATATCCACTCCTGCACTCTGGTAAAGGTTTCTAAAATCATCCAAGTCCATCCTATAAAACTAATTTTTTGCTGAAATTTCCCAACCAAAACTTCACTGGTTAGGAAAATGCGGGATCTTTCTCGAATCCAAGGCACAGAAATAGAGCTTCTTTACTTCTGCAAAACAGTACAAGTATCCCCCAAACACAGAGTGAATATCCAATACTCTCGAAGCAAAACCCACTTCAATAAATTGTTCCTTCCCTGATTTTCCAACAACACCGACCCCGCAAAAAGAATACGATACATCCAATTCCTGAATATCCAACACCTAATCCCTAATTGTCAAGCACCCTCTATCGAGTGTTATACCCCCACTTGAAGAAATTAAAAGCCCAACTCAAGAAATCACAACCCACAATCACCCAAGAGGCACATACATTCACCCGATTCAAGAAAATCCTTGATGGGAAGTGCCGGTTTTGTAGACACAAATTTCATGCATAACTGATGCCATATCCCCTTCATTGGTGACACCCCTACAAATTTACTATTAAACCCCTAGTTTGAACAAACCAATTACCAATGGCTTATCCAGAATCAAAATAATGGAGATTCTATAAAGGGGTAAGAAAGAATAAAACATAAAATCTCGTGTAGATTTGAGAAGCGCAGAGTATTTAAAGTTCTGAATGGGTTGAATTTTTACAGTATGTGGAAAGAAACGATTCGATCTACTGCTTCTTTTTTGTTGAGGACATTCCCTCCAATCACAGGGTACCGTGTGGATGCAGGGTAGGAAGGAATAGAAGGGCACCCTGTGGAATTTAATTTAAAAAAAAACTAATGAATATTTATTTATTCGATCCGAAGGTGAGGCATTGTTGAGGTGGGGTACGATTAAAGCTGCATCGGAATAAATAAATAAATAAAATATAATAAATAGTATGCCCCCCCTAGGATTTCAAGTTTTCAAAATTAAAATATGCATGTGTTGTACTTGTATTGCAAGTAATTCCAAGCGAATAGTGTAGCCACTTAAAAAATGGTTTTTCGGAATTTATTAGTTATTTGATTGCACTATTCTAGGATAGTAATAAATATATTTATTATTTAGTGCATTTTGGTTATTATGTGGTAAGCTTTGAGAAACATATCCATTACATTTGTCTAGTTTATAAATGTATTTAATGTGTTTTCAGAGCTTGACAATTGTACTTATATTTCTTGATATTCAATATAATTTTATAAATCTTCTTTTTGTTAGTTATTGCTTTAAATTTAAAAAACAATTAAGTATGAGGAATTGTTTTATATATGTTTATGTCTAATTAAATGTTGATGAATGTATGCATTTCAATTTGATTGAAATTCATTTATTTATAACATATCTTAGTGAACCCATGCTCTCTTATACCTCTTCTGAGATTAAATCTTGCTCCACATAGTGTCAAACCTAAAAATATTGTTAGAGCTTGTGTTATTTCATGGTTTAGATCTACTTAGCCCTCTCTATCTTATGCTTGATTGAAAATGCTTGAATGATCTCATTTGAAGAAGTTTTCAAACCCTAGGGTGCTTTTGTGATGTGTTTGTTCTATGCTCAAATTGTATTATCATATGCAATTAGTTTAATTGAAATATTTTTCACTGCATTCATTTGAATAAATCTAATCAAGCTTCAATAAGAAACATGGACTATAGGAATGCACCTAATGTTTATTCTAAAATATGTGCCTTCTTTAAATGATAATGTTGTAGCAAAATATGTGCTTTCTTTGAATGATAATATTGTAGATAGATCTCAAATGCAAAATGTGAATCAAAGTGAAGATGATAATGATTAGGAGGTTGAATTAGAGGAACAAAATACATATAAGAATAGTAATAGTATCAAGAAATATGTTATAGATAATGCTTCTAAGATATCTAAATTCATAAATGCCTTGAAAGAATCATTTGTCAAAATTTACATTCTCATGAAATCACTTTGGAAATTCCTTCTAAACCTATACATGTTTCCACTATTGTCAACATTCTTTCTTCTCAAAATATTATGTTTTGAAATTCTTAAAATGTTTCTATTACTTTTCCTTCTTCTCAAAATGTAATTCCTCAAAATTAGCAATATGTTTCATTTCCTTCTCAAGCCTTTTCAATATCTCAAAATGCTTCTTGAATTCCTCTTGTTCAACCATCATCTACCTCTAATGCTTCTCAAATTGCTTTGAATGTTTTTAACCCTTATCTTCCACAAATTTATTCTATTGCAATCTATCTTACTATTCCACCTTCTATCTCTATAAAAAATCCTAAAATGAATACTATGATGCATACATTTTGTTACTTACAACATCAAATTAAAACACTTTCTTAAGGGTCTTTGTTTGCACACAAATATCACGTGCTAAATTGTTCACTCCAATAAGGTTAGGCCAAGACAACTGACGTAATAGATATATGATGGGTGAAATTACAAATTGGACTAATTATTCGATGTGATGGGATTTGGAATTAGTGGTGGCAAGGGATTCTCGTGATGGAACCAAAAGACCTCCACATCATCACGTTACCTGTTAAGAGCATCTAGTTGAGCAAAAATAGAGCTCTAAGGTCCTTTGATGTCCGAGATAACAAGTGAATTTCTTGATTGATGATAGGTCCAATGAAATGAGGATGATTCGGTTAAATGACTCAAGGATGAGATAAAATTTGCTAGGTTAACTACGCCTAGTCAATATCATCCACAAATGGGAATGATATATGACGAGGCTAGACCCAAGAAGAAGAAAGGGGAGTGAAAGTGAGGATTTATGCTTGAATCATGTTATATTAGCGAGTTTGGTTTAAAGGGAGAGGAATAATGGGTGGATCAGGAGTTTGTTTTTATTCCTCTGGGGCACTAATAGCATTGACGATGAGGTTCAGAATAGGTGTAACACATAAAACCTCAAGTCTCCATCAACATTAATACCTGATTGTGTGTTGATTTTAGGACCAAGTGCCCTGACCCTAGGGAAAAGACCTTCTATAACAATACCAGGTGTCTCAAAAAGTGTTATCTAAAGGAGACTATGCAAGGTATAAACTTATGAGCTTGTTTGGTAATGAATATTTGAAAGAACTTGGTGTACATTGTTAGAATCAAGGTTTCAATTGAGAGGTTTGCACAGTTGGGCAAGGCTTTGACAATGTTTATTTTTGGTTTGTTTTATTTTAAGAAATGTTTGATTGAAAATGAAGAGTAATTACTTACTAAAATTAAATAAATTGAAAGTGAATGACAATAAGTGAACTAAAATTGAAAAAAGAAAACATTTTTTTGTCTTTTCCAATTGATTTTTAATGCATGAACCATAACATAAAGAGATCTACTATAACTGTGCAAATGTTGATTTTTTAATTTTCTAGATGCAACCTAGATGAAGTTATTTTTTGTGATTTTCTTTGAATGATGTAAGAATGTATCTATGTGCAAACTAAAGTTTTAACAACATGCAAATATTTCAAGAGGAGGTTTAGATTATACACAACAAAATACTATTAAGTTTCTACACTTCTTTTGCTCATATGCAAGCTAGAACAAAATTTCAATATTCCTAAGTTGAATGCACACTAGCTATTGTTACAACCCCTCAAGTTGTATTTAGAAAATGCAGTAATTTTTTTTGTTTTAAATTAATTACTAACATTCATTCCACTTAACCATAGTTAAACTAAATAACTTTAACCAAACAACTTAGAACATAAGTACTTCTAAATTCAAATACTGAAAAACTATATATCTTATAACAACTCCAAGGAAAGTAAACACATTAGGATATAGCTTAAAATGGCCTCAAAATACAATAATTGATGTTTAAGTATAATCAAACATAATTATTATATTTACATTTCCATTAAGCATCCAACCTAATACAATAAATAAGTATCAAGCTCTCCGGAGCTTGTGTCATACCAACTTGTGTATCTCTGATCAACTCAAGTGCAGTCTCTAGGTAAGTAACACGACTATAGAGAGGGAGAGCATCATCCGAGCACTTTTCCACATCAAACATAGACAAACAATCCTCCATAAAATCCCTTATCAGGAAATGGCCCTTCTTTCATGGATGGGTACATAGAATGGTTTGGGAATCCAAAGAACAAGCTATTACCCATATATGTATGATAAAACTAAACATGTAGTGTATCATAGAAAGTCTATTCTATTTCAAGATATCACATTGACATGCAAATCATATATACCAAAGATAATGTCTCACTGTACACTATTTAACCACAAGATTCATATAAAGCACATTCTCATAGCAATCATATCATACCACATGCTAAACATAGGAGTAAGGAAAATATACTTTTATTCCAACCACACATGAATGAATCATACATTATTATTTAGCTCATACAAAAAATAAATCCTACAGTTCGTACCACTTGAGTATGTTTCATATTCATGATAAATTGTAATTTTCCAACTGCTATTATAATATCTAAACAACTAAACCCTAGGATATCTCATATTATCATAGTCTAGTGTTCTAAGGTACAACTACTAGTTTTCTCATATTTAATCATACTAAGTAGTTATATATACATGGAAGCATACGTTTTTAATCAAGCAAATATATAACAAGGTAAGTTATACAAATGCATATAATTCTAACTTAACATTTGTTTACACTTTCAATATTGTATGTACGCATAAATGCTATCCTATCAAATGTTACAGCACATACTATTCAAGTAACAACCAATATGTGAAGTGTGGGTCTAGATATAACAAATACCATATGTACCATCTGGGTAGTTTTTATACTGTAGAACTCTATGACATCTAATAGCGTTATCGATCATTATGTTTCAACACCTTATACATGAATAAACAATCATACTCTATGATTATTAAACAAGCAAGTACAGGGTTATACCACTCGGGTATATCCTAGTTCATACTGCACAATAAAAATTAGATGAAAACATAATCTCTAGGCACACATCATGATGTACTATTTTATTCTATAAATGTATAATCACTTGCACATATATCATTCTCACAAAAAATTATAATGCACACAAGTTTTCATCTTTACAAGACATTGCAAATATGACCCAATCGACATATAACATTACTATGCTTACAGAAAAACTATTGGGCCCTTAAGAGTTTTTAAAGCAAAGCCAAAGGTTTCATAATCCTAAAAGATAGGCAAACAAGAACATATTATACCATCTGGGTATATCTTAGGTTTAAAATGCATTATCTACACTCTATAAGTAGATACAGGTATTTAGCACAAACAACAATAACACAGTCCACCAACTTCTATAATTCTCAAGCAGTCAATCAAATTACTACCAGGGAATCAGATATCTTATAGAATCGTTATGCTATTTCATTTAGTAACTTTATCTAATTTTAAAAGGTTGTACCACTAATATAAATCTCTATATTATTTTGTTCACGCATTTATTTATATGTTCTATCATTACTTTCTAAAAGTTACATAATTAAATATTATGTGAAATGACACTATTACTTTCTAAACTGAATATACAAATCATTCCAACATTGATTTTTGATCAAGGTGTGATTTAATAAAACACTTTAATATTTTCTGACTTTACTATCCTCATAAAGATCCTATGATAATCAAACCGATTAATAAGTATGCAACTTGCTCAATATCGTAATATGGTAATCCGAGGCAATTAAAGTTCTAATGAACATTTGATCTTACATTAAAGAAGAAATATTTAAATAAAGTTCATTCATTTCATTGAAACTCAATACTTTATAATTAATTTAAGACTCAACCTTTTCATAAATACTTATGCTTTAATTATAACTCAACAACTTTCATTTACTTAACTTGGCATTGCATATAGAGACTCAACATGTTATAAATAATGATTTAGTGTGATATATTGACGACTCAACATTCTATTAAAATATAGATGGTTAATAAAGGACTCAATAATTTTGATCAAATATTAAACACATTGCATTTGACCTATACACACCGTTACCAATTAAAACTCTGCATGCTAAATACAAGTCAATCTTGTTATATAAGCTCAACATTTCCAAAAATTTATACAAATAGTTTCACTTAATTATATTCCACATTTCTAATTAAATATTGTCAATATAAATTAGACATTCAATATTTTTAATTCAAAACACAGTCATATCAAATGGAACACAACCTTACCAATTAATTATTTTACTTCCTAATTTGCATACAACACGTCAAGTTATACTTAGTGTTTGATTCAGATTTTCCAATATATATCTCAGCGTTCCAATTTTATGAGATAGAGCGTTTCAATATAAGACTTTAGTGTTTAATAAATTAGACTCCATTATGTTGTTGAAGGAACATCGTCGGGCTCCCACTTCCAACCCAACTTCTTGTATCTTTTAAAGACATGATTTGTTTGGTGGAGGCCGACAGGGAGATTGAAGAGATGCGTCTCTTTCCTCTCACTTGTATATATATAGAGTGATTTCTCATTATTCAATATAATTAATAAGAAGTATAATTCACAACACAGAGCAGACTTCTAAGGAGCAGAGCAAATTAATTCAATAGTAATCAGATTTATCTTGTTGTGTTCATTATTCATTGTGTTGCATTTTTTGATTGTTTCAATTCTGATCATAAAACTAACATGGTATCAGAGCCAGGTTTGAAGAAGATCGTGATCAAATTTTTCATTGTAGCAATACTCTATTGTTCTTTATATCTCCTGGCTATCCCTAATCAGCTGGGAATGTGCATAATAAATGGATAGTCTAACTGTGGTTTAATAATCTTATGCAATCTCAAATCAGTGGAAGAATAGATTTATAAAACCATTCACAAGGCCTAACTGTATATAGTTTACTCGTTAATAGAGTAAAAGATATATATTTCACATTAATTATTCCCACTGCCAAAGAGATTGTAGATTTTAGGATAAATTTATCTATTTGCCCACACTTGCACTTCCATTGTTAACCACAAACAACATATAGTACCTAGATGAAGTTGTTACCAAATTTGGAGGTGCCGTCACCCTTGCATTATATATTCCTCTTACTCTTTGATGAGTATTTGATGAGAGAACCAAAAGCCTCTGGTTCATAGAAAATGAGTGAGTTGTGAAGGAAGGTGTGTAAATATGGAACTCAATATTATTGGGAGTATAATCAAATCTCATTCCATAACCAACTAAAGAATGAGATGAGTGGTTATGATCGGCCAGTAGGACTGATAGGAACTATCTAGATAATAATATTGTAAGCTTCCAGATGGAGCTCTATGGGATGAGTAGTTTCAGATAGAATGTATCTGACATGGGGATTCGATCCCTCGATGAAAATCCATCCTTCAGGCCGAACATTTGCAAAGGAATTTTACATTCAGGGAATAGTGGAGGCTGCCAATGTGGAGAATCAACCCCCTAGAACCACAACATGTCTCTAGAGATATAGAGAGAGAGCTAAATTCTTTCCCAATTTCCAACTGACGGTTCTGCTCTCCGCTCCATTTATAATGAGAATCTCTCTTGGGAAGAATCGACATGTCTTCCATTGCCCAACCAGGATTCAAGTCCGTAATAACTATTCTTTTATAGCTCTGAAGGGTAGAGACAAAATCCCCAACATTTGCTAACGCAAAACCATTATCAAGAGTGCCACCATAGATAAGAAATTTGACATTTTGAAATCTGTTAGAGGCCCCCAGTAAAAACATTACATATGTTAATGATGCCTCTCCTCAAAAGGAATCATGTGAATATTTGTTCTATTTGGCATTGTAAAGCAATGTACCTACCAACATCAACACTTGGTTGATTGATAGTGGTGCATCTTGACACATCACTAGTTTTAAGGAGCATTTATCAAACTTGATGGAGAAAAATTCTAGTGAACAAGTTATCATTGCAGATGATGCTAGCTGTTCGGTGAAATGGATTGGGATCTCTACTCTTCACTTAAATTTTGGCATTACTCTAAGGTTAAGTAATGTTCTCTATGTTCTAGTCATTAAACAAAATCTGGTTTCCATTTCAGCATTGTAAGACAAGGGATACCAAGTTGCTTTCTCTGAAGGCAAAGTTCTTGTGTGGATGAAGAATTCTAACTTAAAAAAAAAAGAATAAACTGCTTGAGTAATTGGAGTTAGACATGAGAGCCTCTATAGGCTAATCACTTGTCCACTTCAATATTTAGTACATGATTCTTCAAGCTTGTGTGATCTTTGGCATCAAAGATTGGCTCACCTACACTTTTGTGCTCTACCTATCATGGAGAAGATGGTCATGGCTCTTTCAAAATTCAACTAAGAGCATGAAGGTACTTGCAAAGGTTGTGCCATGAATCACAAGAAGTACTTGAGAGGTTCAAAGAGTTTAAAGCTCAGGTAGAGAACTTATCTAGGAAAAGAATCAAAGTTATGAGATATGACAATGGAGGGGTGTACACCTCTGAAGGATTCCATAATTTTTGCATTGAAGCAAGGATTAAGAAGGAGTTATGTGTCCCTTACAACCCTTAACAGAATGGTGTTGCAGAAAGGAAGAACATATCTATTATAGAAGCTGCCAAAGATATGATTCATGACAAAGATCTACAAACCTTCCTTTGGGCTGAAGCATCTAAGACAACTATTTATGTTTAGAATAGAAGCCCTCACCACATTTTATAGTACATGACTCCTGAAGAAGCATTCATAGGGGTGAATCTAGAAGTAAGTAAATTGAGGATCTTTGGTTGTCCAGTGTATGCTCATATACCAAAATATAAAAGGACAAAGTTGAATCCATCTGGCAAGAAGGGAATATTTGTAGGCTATAGTGAGACTTTAAAAGCCTATCGAATTTACATTCTAGGTCAAAAGTTGATTGCGATCAGTAGGGATGTTACATTTGAAGAGGATGTTGCATTTAAAAGATCTAAGAGCATTCATATAGAGATAGATAATGAAGACCAAGAGTCTCCTTAGGATATGGAAGTTGACCATACTCCTGAGATTCAGAGGGAGGATTTTGATTCAAAATAAGATGATGATCGAATTAAGCCTTTGGAAACAACTGATGGACCTAGTGACATTGTTGTAGTATGAAAAAGACCTCGATGGACTCGAGAAAACATGCAAGAGGTAGAAAAATATGCAACTCCCTGAAGATCTCTTAGAGAAAGCAAGAGACCTCACAAATTATCAAATTATGTGTTATTAATGAGTCAAATTATTGAGTCTGAGCCTTCTATTGTTGAGGAAGCTACTAGTTAGCAAGTATGGAGAGTTGCTATGGTTGAAGAGTATCAATCCATCCTCAAGAATAATGTTTGGGATATCATACCTAGACCTAAAGGAAAATATGTTGTTTCTTCTAAGTGGCTCTTCAAGATCAAGCATGCAACAAGAAGTAGCCATTTGTAGCATTGAGTACAATAGAGGTAGAGTATATTGCAGCTTGTATGGCAGCTTGGGAAGCAGTATGGATTCGTAATCTCCTTGTAGGGTTGTTTGGACAATCAATGGAGCCTACCATCAGTCATTGTGATAACCCGAGCTATGTGAAGATTTTTGTCAATCTAGTGTTTCATGACAAAACCAAGCATGTTGAGATCAAATACCATTACATTAGAGATATGATATTGAGGAAGGCTATAAAGTTGAGGTATATCAACACTGATGAGTAGATGATACACATTCTCACCAAGCCTCTCTCCAAATTAAAGTTTATGTACTTTCGAGATAAGCTTGGTATAGTGGAGAATATAGCCTTAACTGAGAAAGAGTCTCAACATCAATGATCCCTTAATAATGAGTTCTTCTCCATGAGAGAAGTTCAAGGTGAAATCCCTTGATAATGAGTTCTTCTCTATGAGAGAAGTTTGAGGTGAAATCCTTTGATAATGAGTTCTTCTCAGTGAGAGAAGTTCAAGGTGAAATCCCTTAATAACGAGTTCTTCTCTGTGAGAGAAGTTTGAGGTGAAATCCCTTGATAACGAGTTCTTCTCTATGAGAGAAGTTTGAGGTGAAATCCCTTGATTCCACCCTCTAGGAGAGCCATGGTGGATGTCATGTAAGTGATGAACACTTGTACATACTATACATTGTTGTAGCCATTATGGTTGACATCATGATGAGATGATATGTCTTATGCAGCTGGAAGTATCCTCCCTAGCTGAGAGGGAGTGTTTTTGAAGGAACATCATCAGGCTCCCACTTCCAGCCCAACTTCTTGTATCTTTTAAATACATGATTTGTTTGGTGGAGGCCGACAGGGAGATTGAAGAGATGCGTCTCTTTCCTCTCACTTGTATATATATAGAGTGATTTCTCATTATTCAATATAATTAATAAGAAGTATAATTCACAAGGTAGAGTAGACTTCTAAGGAGTAGAGCAAATTAATTCAATAGTAATCAGATTTATCTTGTTGTGTTCATTATTCATTGTGTTGCATTTTTTGATTGTTTCAATTTTGATCATAAAACCAACACATTATATTTTTATAGTCTAGGTGACTCAATATATACTTCAACTTTCTTAATTTAAAAGACTGGGGTTACATGCCATAGATTTCAGTGATATCTCATGTAACTGGGCAATCCAACAACTAGTTTTGTGATTTGGCGTTCAATTAAGACACTTCACATTTTAATATAAAGTTTGACATCTTAATTTAAAGGCTGTTATTTTAAAATAAAGACACGATATTTAATATTATACTTATCATTTATAAATAGACTTTTACAGACTTCTACGATTTACATATTGACTTCTACTAAACACATATTGACTTTTGCAAATTACATAATGATTTTTTGTGAATTTCTTAATATTTTATACATAGCTTGGTGTTGAAATTTAAGGGATGGCATTTCAATAATTCAAACTCAAAACACACACACACACATATGTGTATATGTATATGCATATATGTATTTGTATATATGTATATGCATATGTATATATGTATACATATGTATATATATATATACATATGTATATATATATACATATATATATATATACATATATATATATATATATATATACATATATATATATATATATATGTATATATATATATATATATTTATATATATGTATATATATATATATGTATATACATATATATATATGTATATACATATATATGTATATATATATGTATATATATATATATATACATATATATGTATATGTGTGTGTGTGTGTGTGTGTGTGTGTGTGTGTATACATATACATATATACATGTGTATGTGTGTATATATATATATATATATAAAACATGGCGATTAAGCTTATAGCACAACGACTTTAAACAAAAAGCACAATGATTTATACAGATAGGGAATTTAAATATATATATCATAGCTTACAATCTTTGAGACTTGGCATCTCTATCTTTATGACTCAATGATTATTAATCTTTAGCGTTATAATTAAAAACTAAGCGTTTAAATGAGATACTCAACATTCTAGTTCATAACGCAATCCTTATTATAATTTAAGAGGCAATTCAATAATCAATTTATTAATCCTGATCAGGATGCTACATAAGATGTTGATCCATTTCGCTACCATAAATAGTGATACGTAAGCCTCTAACAAAGAAAAAGTAGGATTAATAAAATTAAATGTAAGCCTCTACATAATGTTTAAGTTACAGGGTTTGGCATTTCATCTAATACCCTGACGTTACAGTTTACAAGTTTGGTGATTAAAAAGCTGACTCAACATATCAATTTAGATACTCAACAAATTCAATAATTATTTCAGCAATTTAAGTAATGCAAAGCATTTCAAATAAATAGCTGGGCATTTCATTTTTACGCTAGACATTTCTATGTCTTGCAAAAACTTAGCATTATAATATTTTATATCTCCAGCAACTTCATTTAATAAAATAATATACACAACTATTACAAAGAGTCTTGGATTTTACTTAAGAGTTTCAATTATTAATATCTTAACTTAGCAATTAATATCACTTACTCAGCAATTTTCTTAAAGCACTTAACATTTCAACCATTCAAACATTTACCCATCTATTCAATATTTATGACTTGATCTTTTAATATATTTACACAGAAATTTAAATACAGAACCTACCTCTTAAACTCTTTCAAATATGAGTAGCTAAAATTGGTATCTTTTCTCTCTTTTCTTTTCCATCTTTCCTTCTTTCCATGTCTCCCCTATGTGTTCTTTCTAATTTCTGGAGACTTTACTTAAAAAACTAAATCTCTCTCTGAATGTTACGCCTTATCTATTTGCATGTTAATTCTTTTTGTTTTCTCCTTCATGTATGGCATTCAACTCTTATTTTCTTTTTATTAGCTATAGTTATCTTTTATTAAATCCCTAGTCTTTTCACCTTGCTTAATATATATCAAAGCATTAATTTACTTGTAAAAGATCACTATGCCACATAATTCAAGTTATTATAAACTTAAGTTTAGTTGATAAATAAAATAATAATAATTAATTTTTAACTTTAAATTTAATTTCATGCATGTATTAAGAAGGCTAATTTACTCTCTGTTAGTACAATAGGATAACTCAAGCTCTTGAAAGTAAATAAATAAAGATAATTATTTATTTAACAAATGGATAAATAGTTTTATAATTGTTTTTCAAATAAGATAACGTGTAATTAATTACTATTTACATGTATTAATTAAATATTTATTTTCTATTTTATTCTCAAAAATCAAGACAAATAAAGTAAAAGAATTTAATGCATATTAATAACTAAATCCACAAACAATTATAATCACAACATATTTCCTTAACTACACACTAACATTTAAAATATGCTACTCATAAATATTTTAAATTTATTGTGCATGTATGTAGGGTCACTAACAACTTCCTCTGATATTCTCCCAATCATTTCATGTAGCCCATCCTCTTTGATGATGCTCTCCCTCATCATACTCTGAGGGTAGGATCAATCTTACTTTCATCTCGCAATAAGTAGGTAGTTAGTCTGAGTTATTATATATATATCAACCTATGATGTAAAACTAATAAATATACATATCCACGTGTACATAATAATTAAAATATAGTTATCATATTATGTATACTAATCAATAATATCACTGTTCCATATCAATATATGTCAAAATATTCAAATCAAGGCAATAATAATCATACTAATCAATGGATTAAAGGTTTATAATTCATAAGGTGAAATCGGAATGTAACAACTATGAACAATGCATTTATTTTGAATAAAATGTTTGTTTGAACTTTGATTTTATGCTATTATGAGCTAAAATAATCTACTTAAGTTTTTCAAAACAATAGAAATTAGTATTAAAGCAAGGTCTTTGGTCTACCTAAGTTGATCCAGGGTTTTCTAATTGCTAGTGTGTGTATGTGAGGATCAAAAGAGTTTGTTCCAAAACTAAAAATTGATTATTGAAATGACTAAAAATATGTGTGACCTATTATAAAATTAACATATGGTTAAAATTCAAGATCATATACTATGAATTAATCTAATGAATGCAAGCAAACAAAGAGACTAGCTATTATTTTTGTCACAAAGATTGGAAAAAATATTTATTCTTTGTCCTATCAAATTTTCTTTTTATGGAATATAAATATAAGATACTGTAATAGGAATTTAAATAATATAATATAAATAATTAAAATAGACTGAAAGCAAAAAGCCTCTAGCCTAATCAAGGTAGAGATCAACTAAATGCATGTAGCTTGTGTTTCACAATCCTCAAAATGCTAGCGCCTTTACCTAGGCAAATATTTTAGGAACTCCCTAAAAAGGAGGATGAACCAATAAATTTCATAAAATGGGGAAGACTAAGAAAGACATAATCCCAAACAAATAATAGATATTACTTGTGAATTTTAGCTTATTACTTGATACTTCACTTTTAGGCTTGATTACTTAGCTGATTTATAGCTTTGATTTTGTATGACTAGATCTGACATCGATTATTATAATTTGTGATTGAAAATACCTCAACCAAATGGAGGAATATGTTCAGGGATACCCTGATCAATATTTTTTTAATTGGGTACAGATATGATTAGAGACAAGCTACTAGTAGATCCTAGATTTTTTATTGGGATAAGTCGACATACGAATGTCTTCACTCTAGCCTACCATGCATATGTGATGCTGATTAGGTTGAGGGTGGAGAACAAAAATATCAAGGTGAGACCCAAGATAGCTAAGGACTTAGTGGACATGATGATAGATGACAAAATTCAGGTTGCTTCTAGTTGATAGATAGGGGGCATAACTTCGTAGGGAGGCACCAATGAGAGGAGAGATATGATCCCTCAGGCTAGAGAGATAGGTTCTCATGATGATATTAGCAGGAGAGACTCTTTTGTATCAGGACCCTCCTAGAGGAGGAGGTTTGGATCTTGAGTTATTGTACCTATCAACATATATCGTACACCCTTCCTTTTAATTTTTTTGAGATCTTGAGACATAATTGCCCTTTACAAAGGTGATTGTATTGGAGATTTACATTGTTCAAACTTGATAATTGGAGAGAGAGAGAGAGAGAGATTTCAATTTACCTTAATTACATGTTATGGGCTTTTAATTTCCATGTTAAATTTTTAGTTTATGCACTCTAGATGACTAGGCATGTGATGATATATCATCTATCTCTCTATTCTTTTTTTGATAAAATGTTATGAATAACGTTTATACACGTGAGTTAAAATATATGAAAATGATTTAATATGATGGATATATATGAATTTATGAATATTCTAACAACTATTTTATAGGTTATGACCTAGTTATTTCATTACACATAACACGTGACTTCCAATTTGTAGCGGGGAATGAAAAGAGAGATGTGATAGATGTGAGATGCTGAAAATGTGAAAAATGATGAATCAAATTTTTACAAGACAATGGAAGATGAACTAATCCTTATGATAAAAGTAGAAAACATACTTCTTACTAGACTTAAAACATACAAACTTTATTGGCTTCATCTAGGGATGACTAGCCCAAACATAATCGGTGAGTGGGATAAAGTTACCTTTTTCAGCATAGGCATATAGACAAGCTTTTTAAAGAACCTTTTATTATGACACTTTGATATAATACTAATTTTGCATTTAACTTTTATTTTTATTTATGACCCCTTACACTTAATCTCATGTGACCAAAAAGACACATTGGCTCATCACCAAAGTCTATATGTAGGTGAGTAAGGGCATCTCTCCCTAAAGCTAACCCCACACAACTAGTAAGATATGAGAGCTCAACACCAAAGGTTAACAAGAGTAAGAGATGTTGGACTTAATTTTGAAGTTCCATAAGCTTTTAACAAGAGTGTATTTTTATTTGTTATAGCTTTACCAATAAATCTTGGCCTCGTGCAACTAGTAAGATGCAAGGGCTCATCATCGAAGACCAATATAGACGAGTAAAATTTATTATTATTGAGCATGCTAATGTTTTGATTTAGAAGGCATTGTAAGAGGAGTCTTTATCATGGAAAAGCTTCTAGACTAGGTTGTAGGCTATTATTTTATAAGTTTTACAAGAAGACATAGGGGAAATCGGTGTGCTTTACTCATAATAACTTAGACAAGATTTACTATAAGGTTGATTTTGAAATATGTTTTATATAGTACAATAAGATAATATGAGCATGGAATGATATAACATGTTGCATCTTGGAAGTTTCACACTATGTGAATAAATAACCAAATAATCACCAAATAGAACATCTAACAAGGCAATGAGGGCAATGTGTCATGTAAAAACTAAATATATAAATGTTTAAGGTGCAAAGAGTTTATAACATCACTAAAATCCTTTCCCTCCAAAGTGTATAATTGATAGGCTCTGATATTTAATTCCTCTGTCACTAGGTAAGGGCCTAACCAATTAGGTTTGAACTTATGACCTTCTCCTTTCTTCTTATCAATGCAACTATTGATCCTAAGGATAAGGTATTTTACACATATTGGGCACTTGAGGGCATTTTTATTTTATTGTCTACCCATATTGTTAGCATAGGCAATGTGATTGTTTGAAGTAACGATTCAATGTTCATCTAAAGTTTCTAGCTCAGCTAGTTGTGCATTTTTATACTCTTCATGATCAAGGAGACCTTAGAGAAAAACACAAATTCTAGGTATTTAAACCTCAAGAGGTAAAATATATTTAGATCCAAACCTGAGGGAATATGGGGTTGTCCTTGTGGGTGTTTTAATGTTGGTTCTATATGCCCAGAGTGTTGGATAAAGCTACAAATGCCAATCTAATTTAGAATCTTTTACTATATTTAAAAATATCAAATTTAGGGGTCCCATGGAGGGGCTACTATGCTTAAATTAGTGATGCAGTAGGTCTTATAGAACTGGTTATGAACTGTAATAGGATAATGCAGAATCTTCTCCATTTTTGGTGGAACCCCAAAATTTAAGTAGACTTGAGTTATGTGACAGTGGAAAAGGGGGCGCTGAGTGAATCCTACACCAGTCTAATTTTTTTTTGACACGTGTATAATAATTGCTAGATGAGTGAATTCAGGGAGGATTGAAGGGAAGAGAATAGGGGATTGGAGAGAAATTCATTCTGTGATTGGAGCAAAACCCTTGTATATATATGAGAAACCTGATTATATTTTACTCGACCTGAGCAAATACCACAAGCTTTTAGAGATTTTAGAGACTTTGGGATTCTCACCTACACACCAAGCATTGTTGACCTGGTAAGTTCTACTTCATTTTTTTATTTCTTCAGTTTTGTTGCTTTTGTTAATGGTTTCTACAAATGTTATTTTTGTCTATGTTTCTGTTGCTTCTATTAATGTTTCTTGTGATTGCTATATCATTTTTTTTAAAGCCCTAGGAGATTAACAGTGGGTAGGATGGTCTACTACTTATTTTAAATGAATTCAAGCCCTCACCTAGTTGAAAGGGCCATTTAACCCTCAACAAGAGAAACATTCATAGTTTCAGTGATCTTCTTCTACATTTTCAAGTTAAATTAGTGATCTATAGGGATCGTATCCCAATTTAGTAAAAATAATTTCTTTTTGAATTCCATTTTCTATTACTTTATTATTGTCAACTCTTAATAGTTACAAAACTATTCCCATAGTATATTCATATTCAAAATGAAGGATGTAAATGTAAGGATTTTATATGAAAGGTGTAAATGTTTTTGAGGACTTTTTAGTGCTGCAAATATGTTATTTTTAATGGGGTTTTGTGGATTTTTTTAATTTTTGGTTATATTAATGCTCAAATCTAAAAAACACTCAAGTCGTGAGTCCTAGTTTGCTACCAATTTTTTTGGATAGGCTCTATGTTTAAATGCTAGGCAATGCTTGGCCCTAGTATTTCAATATTGGTTGCACATTGTATTTTTTTCCTTGTCCCTTTTTTCAGTTCTAATCAGATATTTTCTTATCATTTTGAATCCAATATGCCCTATCCATCAGATTTTTCTCCCTTTCTTCCACTATATTATATACCTGAGAAATTTTCCAAGGTTTCCATTGGAATTGATAGTGTATAATTGACATTAATCCAATGTTCACTATAATCATGTACAAATAGAACTCCCCAGATCTTATTCTTTCATAAAGTGTAGAGCAATTTGTTTACAAGGCATTTTCTTAGTTGTATGGATAAGGGTATGAATCATAATAGCATTATGGCTATCTTTTCTGATATGGCTATGTATTATGTATAGCATTATATGAAAATAAATATGCAATACATACAATAAAATAGATAAATTTGAATAATAAATTTTGAGGACAAAATCCATCCAAATATGGTAACAAAGATGAATGGAATGTCTGAGAAGAGAGTTGTTGTGTCTCTCTAAAACCCTAGGATGAGTTCCTTATTTTTTGAATTTCCTTTTAAAATTTACATTGTATTCGTCATATTTTTACATGCAATGTGTCACTATTTAAAATTTAAACACATTTATTTATTGTAGGCATAAAGACTATACTTTTAATTTCCCATGGATAAAGGTGTGCATCATCCAACCCCTACAAAGGGTGGATTTATGAGGTATTCTGAATTACTATCACAAGATGAATCACCCATGAGGTGCACTTCATAGATGATTATAGTTTCCTTGAATTTGATCCAAGCATATAAGGGGACATTGAAGAGGTGGTCATACCTATTGCACAAAATTCATTTGTCATAGAATCCAACCACTCCTTGAAATCTTCACTACTTTTTAAATATGCTCCTTCTAATACATAAGAAATAGGCATGAAGCACCCTGATGTTCTTGAAATTCTATCCTGTGATCGACTAGTAAAGACTAGAGTTCATTAGAGCATTTCTAATATTTTTGTTATAATTGAAGCAAAACATAATGAAAGGGATACATAATCAAATGGTGGTGCAATGAAAAGGGCCATATCATCATCTACTCCAAAATTGAAAGAAGTTCAGAATTATTACTCTACTAATGGTGTTGATCGTACAAAAAATTAGTGTTGAGATCAATGGGAACACATTTTACTAGATTTTAAAAGAATCTAGGATTATGAATTATATATTCCATTTGGTTGTGATAGATATTGCAACATGACAACCCATGAGAAAGTTGATAAAAAACTACCTAGTAATTATGTGAAATAACTTTTTGATGCAATAAAAGTGAAATTTGGTTTTGATTGTGCAATAAATCCTGAAAATATAACTATTGATTCTTCTGACAATAGTTATGCATTTGGAGATGATTCTTGTTCACCAAATGAAAATGCCAGAGGTAATCGAATTTTTTAACAAGGTTCAGACTCCTACTGAAGAGGACAAACAATCTACTGGAAAAAAATGGAAATCAACAAGCAAAATAACTACCATAAAGGATAATTTTGTAGAGAATAATAAGCAAGTGATTTTTACCTTGTAGTTGTTTGAAGAGGGGCATATGAAACACCGTAAAATTGATTATGCTTTGATTTAAGAGAGACACAAAAAATATTGTTCTTTGTCTGAACAACGTATGGAAAAGGAAAATACAAATGAAGAGAAATTGATAAAAATTAAAGAGCAAAAAATAAATGTCCAATTGAGTTTAGTATCATCTTTAAGTACCATTGGACAAGAAATGATGAAGATTAGTGAATCTTTGTGAAATGACATGTGACCCTCATAGTTGTACTACTCATGCTTGTTTTGAACCAAATAGATGCCCATTTAGTTTCTTATTTCTTATATGTACTCCCAATGAACTTGCTAATAAAAGTTTTTTTATCATCAATATTCAATTTATACTTATTACTATAATCACAATTAAGAGGTCAAGTTTTTTGCTTCATAATCATTTAAATTGATCAAGACTTTAATAATCCAAATATCTTTTATTATTTCTCAGTTTAATGTTTAATTTTCTTGTTTTTTCATTGATCCCCTTGTTACATCTATATTTATTATATTGCCACTTGTTCCTTTCATAAAATAATTGTCAACATTTGCTCTGATCTCATGCTTGTCATTTCTAATAACAGTGAGGATGTCAATAAATAATATATCTTGATAGTGTTGAAAAGGCCCAATTTTTTTCAATCTTTTGTATATTTTTATTCTTTTGTATGAGTTGGCCTCTTATAAGACTTTAACTTTTCAATAGTAATATCCTTAAAGCATTATAATGTGGTTACTTTGGTATTCTTATGTTTTTTGCTTTTAATTTCCCCTTAATAGTTGTTATCTTCTTATTTAATCCATATGAGGATTTTTGTCATACAATAAATGTTATTATGTGTCAAGCTAATATAACCTTTTTTATTATCTTTTACATGGATACTTGGTAGTCTTTTTAACTTGTGAATTATTAATATGTGGTCAGTTTTTTTAAATTCATTATCAAGTTTTCTCACTTTATGTTAATTCAGGGTATGGGAGCCTGTGGTTTATTATCATTGTTAACATGTTGGTATGGTGTCTCCCATCCTAAAATTCTACTTAAGGATGTGTGTGTGTGTGTGTGTGTGTGTGTGTGTGTGTGTGTGTGTGTGTGTGTGTGTATGAAAATTTCTCTTTCTTTCCTATCAAAAAATAAAATAGTTGAGTTAGCCCAAAAATAGATTTAAAACTTGAGTTGGTCAGGGCAGTGACCAAAAGATGTGTTAATCAAAAAGCACAAGTTGGATCCCTGCGGGCCCAAATAATAATTGAAATATGGCAAATATGGTCAATAAGTAGTAGCATAAGGAGGCAACTAGCATATACTTGTGGTAAAGCATATAGGAACATTTCATTTTCAGCTGCTTAACCTACTATAAGATTTGGGTGAGGTATTACTCTCTTTGTTAGAGACATGTTTCCTCTTCCCTTCTAGTAAGGAACACCTTGATGCCTTTGAGAATAGTTTTGTTAATTCATTTTGAGTCTCAGACCAAAGCCAATATCAGATGTCAGGATCAAACTCATTATTGGCATCTTTCCATTACAAGGAGCCCACAAAATACCTGCCATATTCTACTTGGATCCATAGCCAATAAGTTTTACCTAGTTTACAATGCCAAAAGGTATATAAGATTGTTTCTTCTTGTTGCCATTTATTTTCCTTATATAATTTTTTACTTTTTATTTCCTTATGGATCTTTACTTTTCTTTTCTTTACATATCTTTACTTATTATTTATTTATGCATGTGTTACAGTCTGGATATTATAACAATAACTACATACTATAATTCTGCATTTTTATAATTATATCTAACTCTTATGGGTGGCTTGTGAAAATGCGGTAACAACATACAATTATACATCGATTCAAATATTAAACATATAATTCAAACATTATAGATATAATTATATATTGTATCTACATATCAAAATTAAATCAAACATAATTATATATTCATTGAAGCTTTATATTTTGGTTGTATAAATATTTTCACACACACACACACACACACACACACACACACACACACACACACACACACACACACACACACACACACACACACACACACACACACACACACACACACACACACACACACACACACACACACGCACAAAGCAAAATATGTAACACATCAACAATTCATACATATATTCTTTATATTATGATTAACTAGGCACAATATGTATGCTTTATATTGTAAAAGAAAGCACAATATGTATGCTTTATATTATGATTGGCCTTTATGCTTGGGATTTAGATATTATCTTTCAATAGATGGATCTCATGATATGCTTTATACACAATATACAATTATATATTTCAAACATTATTATATAGATACAATTGAAAATGCAGAAATATATTATGGATGTGTTATAGTCTAGATGTGTTGATTGGGTAGTGGGATTTTTGTGTTTCAAGATGAAGTTACTTACAGGGCCTCTATGGAAAATTATAGTATGTATTATAGTTATTGATAATTGTTGCTTCGTTCATTTTCTAAAACGTGACATTTATGTTGATAAAGAGTGAAGATTAATATAACAAATCAAAATTGTTCTTAATTAAGGGTATTAATTGTTTCCCTAACTTTTAATCATGTAGCTTGAAGTGTCCAATGAAAATGAGTATGGCATGGCCTATAAACTCTTTCCCACCACGTATCCACGGGTAATTCTTGTATCCAAGGGTTTGGGGTAATTATTAAAAAACCCAACCATATGTGGATATAATATCTTTCTTTCTTAATGTACTTAGGTAGAGATTGGCATGATGGACTATGATTCTATAATTTGGTTGTTTGGAGATACATATACATATAAATATACATATACATACATACATATATATATATATATATATATATATATATATATATATGTTTATTTGTTTTGAAACATTGAGTTGATGATCGCATAATTGAATATAACTATTTTTTCTGTAGGGAGGAGTACACATTTCATGATATTTTTTATTCCAGTTTGTAGGGCACTTTCTTCAATAGTGCAATGGATTCTCATTCAATACGGTCAATCAAAGTCCTCCTAGAATGTGCAATAGTTACTATACAATTAGCATTGCAAATTTTGTATGATCTACAAGATTCGACTCATATTAGACGTATATCAAAGAGGCATATGAGCGAGTCATTTGGCACACCTCAACCCAACAATGTAGAGGAAGAAGACATGGATATAGAGATTCAAACAATCAATGGCCAACAATAAAATGTAATTGTCAAAACATATTTATCAGTTTCTCAATGGGAAGGTAGGATTCAAGGAGAGTGGTATATAAAACCATGTTCCTTGGATTGGTGAAACCACTACATATTTGAAGTTAACTGTGATGATCAATGCTTTCACAACATATTTAGGTTGCTTTATGAATTGTTTGAATTACTTTGTGAATCTTTGCATGAAGACCTTAGTCAAGGTGACATACCCATTTCATTCACTACATCTATAAAGAGTAGGGTATTTCCTGTTGAAAAGCAAGTGGCCTTTACAGTTCCTCGACTATCCTCTAGCATGACAATGATTAACATTAGTGAACTATTTGGTTGTGGAAAGTCAACCATTGTAAGAACTGTGAATAAGTTCATTAATGCAAAGTAACACTGATTCCATAGGTATGTCCAATGGCTAAACAACCAATTGTATCTTGAAATTTTAAAGGAAGGCTTTCACCAAAGTCAAGGCTTTATAAATTGTTGTGGGGCTATAGATGTAACTCACATTCAATTCTAACTTCTGACCAATGAGTGTTCAGTGGATTGGTGTGACAGAGATCACAACTACAACATGTCATTACAAGCCATTAATGATAACAATATGCATTTTATAGATGTTTTCATTGGATGGCATGGTTCTGTTAATGATGAAAGAATACTATGAAATTTTGTTTTCTTCAAATTATGTGAAGGTAGATAGAGGTTAAATGGACATTCAGTTTCCATTGGTCCTTCATGCATAAGAGAGTATCTTATATAAGATGGGGGATATCCTTTATTACCATGGTTAATCACACCATTTAGTGGAACTTTGATTAATAGTCAAAGGAAATTTAACTTCAAGTTGTCATCAACACGTATTGTTGTCGAGTGTGCATTTGGAAGGTTAAAGAACACATGGAAAATCTTACAATCCAGAATTTGTTAGCCTAATTTTCAAATGTTACCAAAAACTATTCTTGTGTGTTACATATTGCATAATATGATTTTAACAATAATGGAAGATGAAGTTGATGGCACTGAATTTGCTATTGAGCATGCAAACAATGTACATATCAATGAAGTGGGAGTGGATCCAACTACAACAATAGCTCGATAAGCCTTAATGCATTTTGTGATTGGCAATGGAGATGTTATATGTGCAAAGTATGAATCCTAAAATTATTATTTTTATTCTATTCACTGCTTCCTTTAAATGCATTTAGTTTAGCTACTGACTACATATTTATGTTTTTACAGAGATGATGTGTAGTTGGAAGATATCAATCTTCCATTGGCATTTTTGAAGATAAACTATAAAGGGTTGCACACATCAAATTTATGTGGATCCAAAAAATGTTTTTTCTTCATATTTGTACACTATGATAAAAAACATTTTTAAAGGAAATGGTTTATTCAAATTTTTTAGTGGAGGGATACTATGTTGAACTAATTTTACTTACATTATGTTGAAATGATTCTGCTAACAAAAATTTGAATGAAGTTTACTTTCCAAAGATTTACATGTGAGTTAATTCAATGCATACTTTTTTATAGATTTAAATACTTAAGAGTGCACTCAGACTTTGATAAAAGGGTTGACTAAAAGATGATGTAATTTTTTTAAAAAATTATGTTAATCAATCTATACTAACCAAAGTTAAAATTTGTGTTTGGGTAGAGCACTGTCATAGCCTATTGTGTGAGCTAATAACATAGACCCCTTTTATAATTTCTATTGAGGCACCCATGGCACCTACAATGGTTATTCTTACTTATTAGTATAGTCCCCCACTTCAATGTTATTTGAAAAAAAAAAGCTCCATTCTATAAGTTGATATATATGTGATGCATGTTGTGGCATAAATATATTCCCAAGAAACATGTTCTGAAGACCGAAATCTTGAAAATTATATTTATTTTAAATATTTCAAAAATTTACAAGATAGGACACATTGAAGAGTCTTAGCTCTGCTCTAGAGAAACTGAAACTAAAAACCATTGTAAAATTTAAATCAAACATTTCAGAGATTTGAATCCACTGATAAGACTCATCATCTAAGAAACCCATTTATGGATATAAATGCTAGCTAAATAATAGTGTTAGTACACATTTTTATTAAAGTGAATCAAATCTCACCCAAATCTCATACATTGTTATTTCATCAAACATATATTCATGTTATATTAACTTTCACAATTGTCACAATGTTTTGATACATAAAAGGTGATCCCAAATTTAAGAACATGCTTCAAAGAAGAGATTATTAAAAAATAGTTATTTCAAAATATGGAATTGCATTAAAATAAAGGTCAGAAAAATAATGGAATATTATCTAAATAAATTATCTTTGAGCACAAATTTCATAACTACAACAATCTCCCAATGAAGGATCCATAAAATAGCTAAAGGTTGTGGTTAGCAAAATAACCCTCTTAAGAAAGTTTTACAAGTTATCTTCTCCAAATGCAACTCCTCCAAATAGAAAGAGATACTAAAGATTACACATTTTTCTCTCTTTGAGAGAGAAAAATATTTGAGAAGAATTTAATTATAATATAGAAAATATATTAAAACATGTGAGTTTTTTTTGATTTAATAAAAAAATTCAATCTCATTAATAGCTATAGTAGATTAAAAATATGTTTTCCTACCTTAAATATACAATGGAAATTTTAGATTATTGTGTCTTGAATCTCTCAATAATATGGATGAAACGTGTAAATGGTTTGATATAATTTTATTTCATGGATGAGCAATGTATAAAATAAAGAGGCACCCAAGTCTCATCATAATATAATAGTTAAATTTACATTCTTATATAAATTTGGCAACTCTTGTTAATACAAACAAAACCCATAAATAAGGAATATTTTGACCTCTTATATTTCACTTTATTTTTCTCAGACTTGCAGACTCTTTTAAATATAACATGATAGACAGTAAAATTCCTTTTCTTGACAGAAACCACCTACATTTAAGTTAGTCCATGATATTAAAAGTTATATCTAGAAATCCAAGAACACATGAGAAGATAAATATCGACAAATAAAAGGCTTACAAGTTTATTTTCATTATATGTGATTTCTCTGCATATATTATCATTTGAACTTATGTTATTATTCAACTTCTTGCATGATGCCTCAAGCTTAATTTTTTGTTGTTTTTTCCTTGTAATAGAAGAAAATAATTGACAAACCCAGTTTTATTAACAAATTATGTGAAATAAATGGTTAGCCTAATGGAAAAACTAGAACATTATGTCCACTAAGTTGACAATAAATTTTCAAAATGTACATAACTTTTTTGGAAGTAAATAATACTCTATAGGGGCCTTTTACTCTGCTATTGATCTTGCAATTTCATCTCTTTTGTCCTTTGGCATTCTATCCTTCGCCTTTGCCTCCATGTATTGGTTTTTACCCATGTCATATTTCATCCAGGGCAACTTATTTTTCATAGATTCAACCTACATTTGTGGTTAATTTATCTTGTTTTAACAAGCCCCCCCAACCCAAAATAAAAATAAAAAATTAGAACAACAAGCATTGAAGTAAAGAAGGAAAAGATCTATGTATTCCTCCAAAAAAATTTCATAAATATTCCATTCACAAAGAACAACCCAGATTTGAGAATAATTTTTGTAGTAACTGTTGTCTTTAGCAAACACGCTTAACATCCTTTTCTTGCTTGACATTTTATGCACTGAGTTTATGTAAGGTTTTCTTGATCCATTTTACAGTGTATTAAAAATTGAAACTCCATTAGTATTGAAAAATTCCATTGAAACTTATAACAAAAATTCTTGCAAAGAGCAATGTTTTTAAACATAGTTTTTCTTGATTTCATATAGACCACAACATAGCATACATTTTTCCAAACACAAATATGCATCCCAAAAAGAAGGATCCTAAAAAAACTCAGCCTTTTTAATTTAAATTTTTTAGAATTACATGGGACCACACTTATGCTAAAATGTTCATAAAATATCTTAGCATCACCCGCTGAGATATTATAAGAACAACATCCCATGGGACCACTAGGTAAAATAGGAAATCTCATGCAGATTTGAGAAGAGCAGAAAATTTAAAGTTATGACTAGTTTGAATCTTTACAACATGTGGAGAGAAATGATTTGATCTACTGCTACTTTTATTTTGAGGACATTCCCTCCAATCATAGGATGCCATATGGATATAGTGGGGAAAGAATAAAAGGGAAATCAATTGCTTCTTTGGAATTTAATAAAAATGACAAATTAACAAATATTTATTTATTCAATCTGAGCGTGAGGCATTGTTGAGGTGGGGTGTGGTTAAAGCTGCATCTGAAATAAATAAATAAAATACAATAGGTAGTATGCCCCCCCAATATTTTGCATATCCCTATGATTTAATGTTTTAAAATTTAAAATATGTGTGCGTTGTGCGTGTATTGTAAATAATTCCAAGTGAATAGTGTAGCCACTTAAAAAATGGTTTTTCAGAATTTATTATTTATTTTATTACACTATTCTAGGATAGTAATAAATATATTTATTATCTAGTGCATTTGGTTATTATGTGGTAAGTTTTGAGAAACATATCCATTACATTTGTCGAGTTTATAAATGTATTTAATGTGTTTTTAGAGCTTGATAATTGTACTTATATTTATTGATATTCAATATACTTTTCTAAACCCTCTTTCTGTTAGTTATTGCTTTAAATTTAAAAAATAATTAAGTATGAGGAATTGCTTTATATATGTTTATGTCTAATTAAATGTTGATGAATGTATGTATTTCAATTTGATTGAAATTCATTTATTTATAACATATCTTAGTGAACCCATGCTCTCTTAAACCTCTTTTGAGATTGAATCTTGCTCCACATAGTGTCAAATCTAAAAATATTCTTAGAGCTTGTGTTATTTCATGGTTTAAATCTACCTAGCTCTCTATCTTATGCTTGATTGAAAATTCTTGAGTGATCTAGTTTGAATAAGTTTTCAAACCCTAGGGTGATTTTGTGATGTGTTTTCTCTATGCTCAAATTATATTATCATATGTGATTAGTTTAATTAAAAGTTTTTTCATTGCATTCATTTGAATAAATCTATATCAAGCTTCAATAAGAAACATGGACTGTAGGAATGCACCTAATGTTACTTCAAAAACTAAATTCATTATTCTAAAATATGTGCCTTCTTTAAATGATAATTTTGTAGCAAAATATGTTCCTTATTTGAATGATAATATTGTAGACATATCTCAAATGCAAAATGTGAATCAAAGTGAAGATGATAATGATTAGGAGGTTGAATTAGAGGAACAAAATATAGATAAGAATATTAATAGTATCAGAATTATGTTATAGATAACTCTTCTAAGGTATCTAAAATCATAAATGCCTTGAAATAATCATTTGTCAAAATTTACATTCTCATGAAATCACTTTGGAAATTCCTTCTAAACCTATCCAATTTTCCACTATTGTCAACATTCTTTCTTCTCAAAATATTATGTTTTAAAATTCTCAAAATGTTTCTATTACTTTTCCTTCTTCTCAAAATGTAATTCCTCAAAATTAGCAATATGTTTTATTTCCTTCTCAAGCCTTTTCAATATCTCGAAATGATTGTTGAATTCCTTTTGTTCAACCATCATCTACCTCTAATGCTTCTTAAATTGCTTTGAATGTTTTTATCCCTTATCTTTCAAAAATTTATTCTATTGCAATCTATTTTACTATTCCACCTTCTATCTCTATAAAATATCCTAAAATGAATAATATGATGCATGAATTTTGTTACTTACAACATAAAATTAAAACACTTTCTTAAGGGTCTTTGTTTGCACAAAAATATCACATGCTAAACTATTCACTCCAATAAGGTTAGGCCAAGACAACTGACGTAATAGATAGATGATGGGTGGAATTAGAAATTAGACTGATTATTCAATGTGATGGGATTTGGAATTAGTGGTGGAAAGGGATTTTGGTGATGGAACCAAAATACCTTCACATCATCATGTTACCCATTAAGAGCATCTAGTTGTGCAAAAATAGAGCTCCAAGGTCCTTCAGTGTCTAAGATAACAAGGAGGTGAAGTTCCTGATTAATGACAGGTCCAATGAAATGAGGATTATTAGGCTAAATGACTCAAGGATGAGATAAACTTTGTTAGGTTAACTACACCTAGTCAATATCATCCATAAATAAGAATGATATGTGACGAGGCTAGACCCAAGGAGAAGAAAGGGGAGTGAAAGTGAGGATTTATGCTTGAATCATGTTATATTAGCGAGTTTGGTTTTAGGGGAGAGGAATAATGGGTGGATCAGGATTTTGTTTTTATTCCTCTAGGGCACTAATAACATTGATGATGAGGTTTAGAATAGGTGTAACATAGAAAACCTCAAGTCTCCATTCAACATTAATACCTGATTGTGTGTTGATTTTAGGACCAAGTGCCCTGACCCTAGGGAATAGACCTTCTATAACAATACCAGGTGTCTCAAAAAGTGTTATCCAAAGGAGACTACACAAGGTATAAACATATGATCTTGATTAATAATCAATATTTGAATGAACTTGGTGTACATTGTTAGAATCAAGGTTTCACTTGGGAGGTTTGCATGGTTGGGCAAGGATTTGATAATGCTTATTTTTGGTTTGTTTTATTTTAAGAAATGTTTGATTGAAAATGAAGAGTAATTACTTACTCAAATTAAATAAATTGAAAGTGAATGACAATAAGTGAACTAAAATTGAAAAAAGAAAACATTTTTTTTGTCTTTTCCAATTGTTTTTTAATGCATACAACATAACATAAAGAGATCTACTATAACTGTGCAAATGTTGATTTTTTAATTTTCTAGATGCAGCCTAGATGAAGTTATTTTTTGTGATTTTATTTGAATGATGTAAGAATGTATCTATGTTCAAAATAAAGTTTTAACAACATGAAAATATTTCAATAGGAGGTTTATATTATACACAACAAAATACTATTAAGTTTCTACACTTCTTTTACTCATATGCAAGCTAGAATAAAATTTCAATATTCCTAAGTTGAATGCACACTAGCTATTGTTACAACCCCTCAAGTTGTATTTATAAAATGCAGTAATTTTATTATTATTTTAAATTAATTACTAACATTCATTCGACTCAACCATAGTTAAACTAAATAACTTTATCCAAACAACTTAGAACAAAAGTAGTTCTAAATTCAAATACTGAAAAACTATATATCTTATAACAACTCCAAGGAAAGTAAATACATTAGGACATAACTAAAAATGGTCTCAAAATACAAGAACTGATGTTTAAGTATAATCAAACATAATTATTACATTTACATTTCCTTTAAGTATCCAACCTAATACAATTAAATAAATAATAAGCTCTTTGGAGCTCGTGTCATACCAACTTGTGTATCCCTGATCAATTCAAGTGTAGTCTCCAGGTAAGTAGCAGGACTATATGGAGGGAGAGCATCATCCAAGCACTTTTCCACACCAAACATAGATGAACAATCCCCCACACAATCTTTTATTAGGAAGTGGCCCTTCCTTCATGGATGGGTAGATAGAATGGTGTGAGAATCCAGAGAACAGGCTATTACCCATATATGTATGATAAAACTAAACATGTAGTGTATCATAGAAAGCCTATTTTGTTGCAAGATATCGCATTGACATGCAAATCATATATACTAAAGATAATGTCTCACTATACACTATTTAACCACAAGATTCATATTAAGCACATTCTCCTATCAATCATATCATACCACATGTTAAACATAGGAGTAAGGAAAATATACTTTTATTCCAACCACACATGAATGAATCATACATCATTATTTAACTTATATAAGAAATAAAGCCTACAGTTTGTACCACCTGAGTATGTTTCATATTCATGATAGACTATAATTTTTGAACTACTACTATAAGATCTAAATAACTAAACCCTAGGATATCTCATATTATCATAGTCTAGTGTTCTAAGGTACAACTACTAGTTTTCCCACATTTAGTCATACTAAGTAGTTATAGATACATGGAAGCATACATTTTTAATCAAGCAAATATATAACAAGGTAATTTATACAAATGTATATAATTCTATCTTAACATTTGTTTACACTTTTAATATTGTATGTATGCATAAATGATATCCTATCAAATGTTACAACGCATACTATTCAAGTAACAACCAACACATATATATTTATGTAAGTGTGGGTCTAGATATAACAAATACAATATGTACCATCTAGGTAATTTTCATACTGTAAAACTGTATGACATTTAATAACATCATAGATCATTATGTTTCAACACCTTACTCATACATGAATAAACAATCATACTTTATGATTATTAAACAAGCAAGTACATACTACATAGTAAAAATCAGATGAAAACACAATCTCTAGGCACACATCATGATGTACTATTTTATTATAAAAATATATAATCACTCACACATATATCATTCTCACAAAAATTTATAACACACACAAGTTTTCATCTTTACAAGACATTGCAAATATGACCTTATCGACATATAACATTACTATGCTTACAAAAATAATATTGGGCCCTTACGAGTTTTTTAAGCAAAGCCAAAGGTTTCATAATCCTAAAATATAGGAAAAAAAAACATATTATACCATCTGGGTATATCTTAGGTTTTAAAATGCAATAACTACACTCTATAAGTAAATACATCTATTTAGCACAAACAATAATAACATAGTCCACCATCTTTCTATAATTCTCAAGCAGTCAATCAAATTAATACTAGGGAATCAGATATCTTATAGACTCGTTATGCTATTTCATTCAGTAACTTTATCTAATTTTAAAAGGCTGTACCACTAATATAAAGCTTTATATTATTTTTTTCAAGTATTTATTTATATGTTCTGACATTACTTTCTAAAGGTTACATTATTAAATATTGTATGAAATGATACTATTACTTTTTGAACCGAATATACAAATCATTCCAACATTGATTTTTGATCAAGGTGTGATTTAACAAAATGCTTTAATATTTTCTCGCTTACTATCCTCATAAGGATCCTATGATAATCAAGCTGATTAATAAGTATGCAAATTGCTCAATATTGTAATACAGTAATCCGAGGTAATTAAAGTTCTAACAAACATTTGATATTGTATGAAAGAAGAAAAATTTAAATAAAGTTCATTAATTTTATTGAAACTCAATACTTTATAATTAATTTAAGACTCAACCTTTTCATAAATACTTACGCTTTAATTATAACTCAAACAACATTCATTTACTTAACTTGGCATTGCATATAGATACTCAACATGTTATAAATAATGATTTAGTGTGATATATTAACGGTTCAACATTCTATTAAAATCTGGGCAGTTAATAAAAGACTTAATAATTTTAATCAAATATTAAACACATTGCATTTGACCTATACACAACGCTACCAATTAAAACTCTGCATGCTATATACATGTCAATCTTTTTATATAAGCTCAATGCTTCCAAAAATTTATACAAAGCGTTTCACTTAATTCTATTCCACATTTCCAATTAAATATTGTCAATATAAACCAGACATTCAATATTTTTAATTCAAAACACAGTCATATCAAATGGAACACAACCTTACCAATTAATTATTTTACTTCCTAATTTACATACAGTGCTTCAAGTTATTCTTAGCATTTGATTTAGCTTGTCCAATATATATCTCAACATTCTAATTTTTTGAGATAGAGCATTTCAATATAAGACTTTAGTGTTTAATAAATTAGACTCCATTATATTTTTATAGTCTAGGTGACTTAATATATAGTTCAACTTTCTTAATTTAAAAGACTGGGGTTACATGCCATAGATTTTAGCGATATCTCATGTAACTGGGTAATCCAACAACTAGTTTTGTGATTTGGCATTCAATTAGACACTTCACATTTTAATATAAAGTCTGGCATCTTAATTTAAAGGCTGTTAATTTAAAATAAAGACACAACATTTAATATTATACTTAACATTTATAAATAGACTTTTACAGACTTCTACATTTTACATATTGATTTCTACTAAATGCATATTGACTTCTGTGAATTACATGATGATTTTCTGTGAATTACTTAATAATTTATACACAACTTGCCATTAAAATTTAAGGGATGGCATTTTAATAATTCAAACTAAACCTATATATATATATATATATAACTTGGTGATTAAGCTTATAACATGACTTCAAACAAAAAACACAATGATTTATATAGATAGGGAATTTAAATATATATATGAAAGCTTACAATCTTTGAGACTTGGCATCTCTATCTTTATGACTCAATGATTATTAATCCTTAGCACTACAATTAAAAACTAAGAGTTTAAATGAGATACTCAACATTCTAATTTATAACGTAATCCTTATTATAATTTAAGAGGTAGTTCAATAATCAATTTATTAATCCTGATCAGGATGCTACATAGGATGTTGATCCATTTCACTACCATAAATAGTGATACACAAGCCCCTAATAAACAAAAATTAGGATTAATAAAATCAAATGTAAGCCTCTACATAATGTTTAAGTTACAGGGTTTGGCATTTCATCTAATACCCTGACATTGCAGTTTATAGGTTTGGTGATTAAAAAGTTGACTCAACATATCAATTTAGATACTCAACAAATTCAATAATTGCTTCAATGTTTTAAGTAATGCAAATCATTTCAAGTAAATAGTTGGGCGTTTCATTTTTACACTGGGCATTTTTATGTCTTGCAAAAACTTAGCAGTACAATATTTTATATCTCCAATGACTTCATTTAATAAAATAATATACACAACTATTACAAAGACTCTTGGATTCTACTTAAAAGTTTTAACTATTAATATCTTAACTTAGCAATTAATATCACTTACTCAACATTTTTCTTAAAGCACTCAGAGTTTCAAACATTCAAGCATTTACCCAGCTATTCAATATTTTTGACTTGATCTTTTAATATATTTACACAAAAATTTAAATACCGAACCTACCTCTTAAACTCTTTCAAATCTGAGTAGCTAAAACTAGTATCTTTTCTCTCCTTTCTTTTCCATCTTTCCTTCTTTTCATGTCTCCCTTATGTGTTCATTCTAATTTTTGGAGACTTTACTTATAAAACTAAATCTCTCTCTAAATGTTATGCCCTATCTCTTTGCATGTTAATTCTTTTTGTTTTCTCCTTCATGTATGGCATTCAACTCTTCTTTTCTTTTTATTAGATATAGTTATCTTTTATTAAATCCCTAGTCTTTTCACCTTAATATATATCAAAGCATTAATTTGATTGTAAAAAATCACTATGCCACATAACTCAAGTTATTATAAACTTAAGTTTAGTTGACAAATAAAATAATAATAATAATCAATTTTTAACTTTAAATTTAATTTCATGCATGTATTAAGAAGGCTAATTTACTCTCTATTAGTACAATAGGATAACTCAAGCTCTTGAAAGTAAATAAATAAAGACAATTATTTATTTAACAAATGGATAAATAATTTTCTAAATATTTTTCAAATAAGATAATACGTAATTAATTACTATTCACATTTAGCAATTAAATATTTATTTTCTATTTTATTCTAAAAAATTAAGACAAATAAAGTAAAAGAATTTAATGGATATTAATAACTAAATCCACAAATAATTATAATCACAACATATTTCCTTAACTATACACTAATATTTAAAATATGCTACTCATAAACATTTTAAATTTAATGTGCATGTGTGTAGGGTCACTGGCAACTTCCTTTGATATTCTTCCAATCATTTCATCTAGCCCATCCTCTCCGATGATGCTCCCCCTCATCATGCTCTGAGGGTAGGATCAATCTTGCTTTCATCTCATAATAAGTAGGTAGTTAGTCTGAGTCTATATATATATATATATATATATATATATATATATATATATATATATAATGACTCAGACTAATTACCTACTTATTGCGAGATGAAAGCAGGATTGTGATAGATATATATAATGACTCAGACTAACTACCTAATTATTGCGAGATGAAAGCAGGATTGTGATATATATATATATATATATATATATATATATATATATATATATATATCACAATCCTGCTTTCATCTAGTAATAAGTAGGTAGTTAGTCTGAGTCATTATAATCCTGCTTTCATCTAGTAATAAGTAGGTAGTTAGTCTGAGTCATTATATATATATATATATATATATATATAAACCAATGATGTAAAACTAACAAATATACATATCCACAATTTACAAAATAATTAAAATATAGCTATCATATTATGTATACTAATAAAAAATATCACTGTTCCATACCAATATATGTCAAAATTCTCAAATCAAGGCAATAATAATCATACTAATCAACAGATTAAAAGTTTATAATTCATAAGGTCAAATCGGGATGTAACAAGTATGAACAATGTATTTATTTTGACTAAGATATTTGTTTAAATTCTAATTTTATGCTATTATGAGATAAAATAATGTACTTAGTTTTTTAAAAACAATAGAAATTAGTATTAAAACAAGGTCTTTGGTCTACCTAAGTTGATCCAGGGTTTTCTAATTGCTAGTGTGTGTATGTGAGGATCAAAAGAGTTTGTTCCAAAACTAAAAATTGATTATTGAAATGACTAAAAATATGTGTGACCTATTATAACATTAACATATGGTTGAAATTCAAGATCATATACTATGAATTAATCTAATGAATGCAAGCAAACAAAGAGACTAGTTACGATTTTGGTCACAAAGACTGGAGAAAGTAATTATTCTTTTTCCTATCAAATTTGTTTTTTATGGAATATAAATATAAACTACTATAATATGAATTTAACTAATATAATATAAATAATCAAAATAGACTGAAATTAAAAATCCTCCAACCTAATCAAGGTAGAGATCAATTAAATGCATGTATCTTGTGTTTCATAATCCTCAATATGCTAGCTCCTTTACCTAGGCAAATATTTTAGGAACTCTTTAATAAGGAGGATGAATAGATAAATGTCACAAAATGGGTAAGAATAAGAAAGACAAAATACCAAACAAATAATAGATATTACTTATGAATTTTAGCTTATTACTTGATACTTCACTTTTAGGCTTGATTACTTAGCTGAATTACAACTTTGATTTTTGTATGACTAGATCTGACATTGATTATTCTACTCTGTGATTGAAAATACCTAAACCAAATGGAGGAATATGATCAGGGATACCCTGATCAATATTTTTTAACTGGGTACAAATATGATTTGAGACAAACTACTAGTGGATCATAGATTTTCTATTAGGATAAGCTGACATGTTGATGTCTTCACTCTAGCCTACCATGCATATGTGATGCTGACTAGGTTGAGGGTAGAGAACAAAAATATCAAGGTGAGACCCAAGATAACTGAGGACTTAGTGGACATGATGATAGATGATAAAATTTAGGTTGCCTCTAGTCAATAGATAGGGGGCATAACTTTGTAGGGAGGCACCAATGAGAGGAGAGACATGATCCCTCAGGTTGGAGAGATAGTTTCTCATAATGATACTATAAGGAGAGACTCTTTTGTATCAGGACCCTCCTAGAGGAAGAGGTTTGGATCTTGAGTTATTTTACCTATCAACATATATCGTACACCCTTCCTTTTAATTTTTTTGAGATCTTCAGACATATTGGCCCTGTATAGAGGTGATTGTATTGGAGATTTACATTGTTCAAACTTGATTATATATATATATATATATATATATATATATATATATATATATATATATATATATATATATAGAGCGAGAGAGAGAGAGATTTTAGTTTACCTTAATTACATGCTATGGTCTTTTCATTTCCATGTTAGCTTTTTAGTCTATGCACTCTAGATGACTAGGCATGTGATGATATATCATCTATCTCTCTACTCTTTTTTTGATAAAATGTTATGAATAATGATTATACATGTGAAATAAAATATATGTAAATGATGTAATATGATGGATATATATGAATTTATGAATATGCTAACGACTATTTTATAGGTTATGACCCATTTATTTCGTTACACATAACACATGACTTCTAATTTATAACAGGTTATGAAAAGAGAGATGTGATAGATTTGAGATGCTAAAAATGTGAAAAATCATGAATAAAATTTTCACAAGACAATGGAAGATGAACTAATCCTTATGATAAAAGTAGAAAACATACTTCTTACTATACTTAAAAAATACTAACTTTATTAGCTTCATCTAGGGATGACTAGCTGAAACATAATCGGTGAGTGGGATAAAGTTACCTTTTTCAGCATAGGCATATAGACAAGCTTTTACAGAACCTTTTATTATGACACTTTGATTTAATACTGATTTTTCATTTAACTTTTATTTTTATTTATGACCCCTTACACTTAATCTCATGTGACCAAAAAGACACATTGGCTCATCACCAAAGTCTATATGCATGTAAGGGCATTTCTCCCTAAAGCTAACCCCACACAACTAGTAAGATATGAGAGCTCAACACCAAAGGTTAACAAGAGTAAGAGATGTTGGACTTAATTTTGAAGTTCCATAAGCTTTTAAAAAGAGTGTATTTTTATTTGTTATAGCTTTACCAATAAATCTTGGCCTCATGAAACTAGTAAGATGCAAGGGCTCATCATTGAAGACCAATATAGGTGAGTACAATTTATTAGTGTTGAGCATGATAATGTTTTGATTTAGAAGGCATTGTAAGAGGAGTCTTTATCATGGACAAGCTTCTAGACTAGGATGTAGGCTATTATTTTTTAAGTTTTACAAGAAGACATAGGGGAAATAGGTGTGATTTACTCATAATAACTTAGACAAGATTTACTATAATGTTGATTTTGAAATATGTTTTATATAGTACAATAAGATAATGTGAGCATGGAATGATATAACATGTTGCATCTTAGAAGTTTCACACTATGTGAACTAATAACTAAATAATAACCAAACAGAACATCTGACAAGGAAATGAGGGCAATGTGTCATGTAATAACTGAATATATAAATTTTTAAGGTGCAAAGAGTTCACAGCTTCACTAAAATCCTTTCCCTCTAAATTATATAATTGATAGGCTCTTATATTTAATTCCTTTGTCACTAGGTAAGGGCCTAACCAATTAGGTCTGAACTTATGACCTTCTCCTTTCTTCTTGTCAATGCAATTATCGATCCTAAGGACAAGGTCTCTTACAAATATTGGGCACTTATGGGTATTTTTATTTTATTGTCTACCCATATGGTTGGCATAAGCAATATGATTTCTTGAAGTAACGATCTGATGTTCATCTAAAGTCTCTAGCTCATATAGTTATGCATTTTTATACTCTTCATGATCAAGGAGACCTTAGAGAAAAACACAAAGTATAGGTATTAAACCTCAAGAGGTAAAATATATTTAGATCCAAACTCGAGGGAATATGAGGTTGCCATTGTGGGTTTTTTAATGTTAGCTATATATGCCCATAGTGTTGGATAAAGATGCAAATGCCAATCTAATTTAGAATCTTTTAATATATTTACTAGGATCAAATTTAGGGATTTATTGGTGGATTCGATAGGGAAATTGACATGTGAATAATATAATGAGTTTGTGTGATGTGATATGGTGAATTTATTACATACTTCACACACTTTAGGGTTTTTAAAGGGGGATCCATTATCTATTATGATGACATGTGGAACCCTAAATTAATAAATGATATAGTTTAAGATAAATTTTGTAATGATTAAACTAATGATATTTGTAAGTCATATTGCTTCTACCCACTTAGTGAAATATTTGGTGGCTATGATAATGAAGTGGTGAGCATCTAAAGAAGTAGGGGAAAGCTTACCTATCATATTTAGACCCTAAGTAGAAAATTACTAAGGCATAAGAAATGGCTACAAATATTAGGGAGGAATGTGTATCTCATGATAGAAGTGTTTGAAATTCTCACATTTCCTAACATATTCAATGATATCACGTTCAAGAATGGGCCAAAATTATCCCATTCTATGTATCTTGTGAGTAGTTGCATGGCCACCCAAATGACTGATGCAAACCCTGTTATGATAATGGTAAATGACCCTTTCTGAATCATCTTGGTTTACACATCTCAACAACATGCCATCAAATACCTTTTGGTAGATAACATCATCTAAGATGACATACTTGGAAGAAATAACACAAAAACATCATTTGCATTGAGAGTTGGCTCCCTCAAGATAAATGTGATCAATTGAGTAATGAATGATATTGACATACCAAGGAGAAGATGTGATAGGAGGATTATTTACATAAAATATCAATTCATCTAGATGAGATCACTGAACTCCAGGGGATATTCTACAGACTAATCAATAATGATTTGTCCTTTGATGGACTTCTGGTTGACGTAGGTAAGCTCAAACTCATTTAATAACATGATAAAATGCATAGGATTTCATGAGAGTGTTAATTGGGTAAATAATGTTCATAAGGATTGTAGCCTCACTATGACTCGTGTTTTTTGGTTAAGCATATAGTTACACAATCATTTACTTTCAAACATAATTGCCAAACACTCCTTTTTTGTATGTGTGTAGCATGTTTCATAATCCATGATAGTGTGACTAATGAAATAAATTACATGCTATTTTCTAGTATCCTCCTTCTAGGCCAACATATAGGAAAGAGACACCTCATTTTACCTAATGTAAAGTATCAATGGATTATTTATCTTGGACACCATGGGCATGGGGAGAGACATAAGGAAGCATTTTACTGCTTCAAATGCCTCCTAAAAATCATATGTTTATGTTAATCCACTTTTATTCTTAAAAAAGTTATTAGTAGGATGGAATATATAGGTATTATCATGAATGAATCATATAATGGCTCCTAGATTTCCTATAAATGACCTAATCCTTGATTTGTTTATTGGGGGGGTATTTCCAAGATCATACAAATCTTGTTAGGGGTGATATCAATCCCATGATAAGAGATGATATACATGAGGAGATTTCAACTCATGACTCCAAACACACATTTTAATGGGATAAAAGTAACATAGTATTCAATAAAGCACATCAAGATGGTGTATAACACTTCTAAGTGGTTAATTCATTGCCTCAATTTCCCTAGAAGATCATCTATGTAAACCTCTGCTATCTTATGAATAAGATTGTGTAATATATGGGTCATGCACCCTTGATACATTTCCCCTAATTTTTCAATATTGAAGGGCATAAAAACATAAAAAAATGTTCCTTATGGCATAATAGAGGATGTTTTACTTTAATCTTCATAGAAAATGCAGATCTGATTATATCCTAAGAATCCATCCTTAAGCGACATCAACCCATATCTTATTGTAGCATAAACAATGATACCAATGGAAGGGAAAAGGAATTCATGTTTAGAACATGCCTTATTGATATCTCAAAAATATGTACATATCTTGATCTTGTCATTCTTGTTGATAACATAGACAATGTTGGACATTCACTTGGAATAGTCTATTGGCTTGATGAATCTGACTTTGAAAAGTCTTATAACTTCCTCATTTACCATCAATGTGAATTTAGGCTTGATTGGCCTAAGTTTTTTTTGACTGGCTTGGTGTTAAGTATAAAACAAGATTATGGACCACATGTTTAGTCTTGATGCCCACCATATTAGTGGAAGATAAGGAAAAATCCTTTGAGAGCTTAGTGAGCAGTTATTGGTGACCCTCCACTTCTTAAGGTGAAAGTGAGGACCTAAGATTGAGAATTATAGGACTCTCCTCAGTCCCAATATTTATATAAATGTTTTACTCAATGAGAGAAGCATTATCTTCCTCAAACACATCAGGGGTTGGAAGAAGATTAGGATCTTCACCCTCTATATTGAAAATATTATGATCATCTTTAAAGGACACGTAATCCTTGACATAACAATAAGAATCATAATATTCATGTTAAAGAGTCAATTTAGGATAAAAAATGAGGTATGAAACCCTCTTATGGTGGAAATATATGAGGTATTTTTAGGCTCTCAAAAGCTTAAGAATATCCTCATTATTCTTGGCTAAGTTGAGGACTAAAAAATTATCATCATTTATAATATGGGCAATAGTTTGGTCACTATAAGTCTTATGTATAAGAGGTTTTGTCCTAACCAAGACTATGAAATCAAACTCTGGTATAGAAAGATAAGTGTAGAAACATGAGGATGGAGCATCTATAGAGTTAACAATATGGTTAATTTCGCTAGGTACTATCTCTACATAAATGAAGTCAAAGTTTTTATAAATTTTGCATACAATGGTATTGTACAACTAAAGATGTTCAAATTTGGTTTGATAGACCTCAAAGACTTGATTGGTACCCAATTATGAGTCACCTTGGTTATTTATGTTTTGGATGCCTAAACATTTTGTAGTGAGCATGCCAAACAATAGAGCTTCATACTCAACACCATTATTTGTACACTCAAACTATAGTTTGAAACCAAAAGGCATGATCTATCCTTCAAGAGAAATTAGGATAACTCCTACCCCTGCATCTAGGTGGCACTTGGCACCATCATAGTATAAGACCCACTAATCATGTGTAGAATAAGGATTGCCATTTGGTAAGACTTATTGGTCTTATGATATCTCAACCATATGAATATTGATAATATTGGTTAATCCCTCATGGGTTTCTTGGTCTTGAGACTCTGAAAAGTCATAAGACTTTTCCCCTTGTGGAGTAAGTAAAAAACTTATAGAAACTCGAAAGGCATACTCTTATGGTTTGGATGAAGGAAGGGAATCACTTTTGGTAACTCAAAAGGCTTACTATTATGGTCTATATTGAGGTAGGTAAGCACTTTTGGGAATTCAAAAGGCTACTTGTTAGGAATTTTTTGATTTGGTAATTATGTTGACATAGTTATGATGGATTTTGGGTGTGGGAAGTATGCCAACATAGTTATGATTTCATTACAATGTAGATAGTATGCCAACATATTTATGTAGAGTATAGTACTATTGATAAGAGATGGGTAATTACATTTTTCCAATTGTTATATGAAAGAAGGTGTTGGAAGTATCTACTAAGAGGGGGGGGTGAATCAATAGAGTAACAATGTACATTTAATTCCAAAACCATTTCATGAAGCATACATTCACATAAGATCAAATAATGAATATATAAATAACCATAAGAGCACATCACAAGATAACACAAGAGATTATGTGGCAAACCCACTAGGGGGATAAAAAAAACTCAACCAAACACTTTGATTACTATCCTATAAGGACAAGATTAAATTTATACCAACACCAATTTATCAAGGAACACCCACCCCTCAATTTAGTCAAACACCCACTTGAACTTTAGCTAGCACCAACTAGCAAGGAGGATACAACCCCTTTGATGATAAAACACCAAATAAGTCACCTCCAAACTAATATCCAAATTTTATCTAATTTTTAACACACTTGATTATGGAGTTATCTTGCTCTAACACCTGAAAACTTGCCTCTCTACCTAATATAGGCCACTTAGGCTCCTTCAATCAATATGCCTCTTCTTGGCTCATAGGTCCAATGATCTATGAGTCCATATATATCAACTTGATAAAAAAAAAATGTCTAATATTATTCACCCTCTGATGGTCCTTAATGACCTCTTCCTTCTCTTTCAAATTTTCTCTCCTTCATTTAAGTCCAGACACACACCTCATCCAAATAGACCAATTAGGCCTTGCCTTTATACCACACTCTTCATCTAACCTATCTTGGTTGGAAAAGATAATTTAAAAATTGAATAATAACTATAATATGTCCACACACACATTACATGGGTGAGACAATCCACTCCATAGGTTGACCATAGTCCTTAAGACTCAAATCCTCCATTAGGCCTTAATGAGACCTAAAGTAATTAGGTCTATTCATATAAACATTACAACTTGGACCTATTGGATCACATTTAACCTTTAACAAAGGATGAAACACATCAAATCTACCTCAAATATAATATTTATCACTCCCAGATAGATCCATGCCACCTACAACTCCATCTCACCACTTGAACCTATTAATTAGATCTCCTCGCTAATAGGCCTTTACACACAAAAAAGTCTATGTTCTAGAACTAAGGCATACATTTGATTTTTTCAAATAAACACCTCAAAAAATTGAATTAATATATAATAAATGACCTTATAAAGATCATCATGTCCATTTTACAACTTTACTTAGGCTCCAAGCATCCAAAACTACCTCTACAACATGACCACTCAGACTGGTCAAACATAGTCAAAGTTTAGTAAAAAACTCTTGACTCTCCAATATTGAATATGAACATAAAAATAATTTAAATTCCTTATCATGAACCTTTTAAAATTATTTGAATTCTTAAAACTCATTTTTTTCTTCAAATTTTTACATATGTCCTTCAACACATCTCTGCAAGATGGTCACTTGAACTGGCTATAGCCTCTAAAAGTAAAGTCCTATATAACTTTATGTTTATAAATTTTAAGAGTGCTCCTAATACATATAACACATATTAATATATCATATTATTATTCTATACCATCATAAAATTGATAGTTCTCTTCTTATATCATCATTCACTAGTCTAACAGACTAATTCCTCAGACCACTTTCACACTGTGTATACATAGTTAGACAACTCTTTTGGATTTATCATATAAACACCTCAAATTGTTTCACTAGATTAACCAAAGATTGAATAGATAAAATATGTCTAAAAAAATCAAGATATTCATTATATTCATAACCATTTGTCAAAAGGGCTCAAACACATCACTTTCCCTATCATACCTAGAGCAGTCAATCTGGCTCAAAACATGATCATGTTGAACATGACTTATCACACTTGAAGAAAAACTTAAGTGATATTATAATTAATGTAAAAGGTCATAATAAATTCTTAGACAATCCTTCAACACAAAATTCATATGCTTTAATGACAACTTTGCTCCTATAGATCATTCTCATTGTTTTAGGTTCGATTGTCTTGTCTTACACAGACAAGTCACTTTGTGAGCACCTTATATCTTGTGTATAGGCATAAAAAAAACTTACAAATAATAATAATAGGAAGAATAGGTATTGAAATAAGACCCTAAATAATTGTATTCATCCCTGGTCACCTGGAACTCTTCCCTAAACACCTTTTCACTCTAACTGGCTTTTTCTCACTGTTCTCACTATTTATAGATTAGTGATAGGTAAAATTGATTGAAAAAAATGATTGACATAGTGAATTTTCATTGAAAAACAAATCCATGAACCTAAATAAAAATTCTTGGACTTCAATCTCCATCAACTTGCATGTGTTGACCCGGTCAACTCTTCATGTATCATCAAATTCTCTAGATATAAGCACTTTTTTGTATCTTCTACTTACTACCCTGACAAACAAAAACCACCAGGGAATTCTTGGAGGATTCCTATACATAATAAAATCATCAAAATTGAGTTTAAAATACATTATAGGTAGTAACCTTTCATATCTTTCCAATCACTCCACTATGAGGGTTTATAGGAGGGTTTTGACCAATTTACATTCATAACAAATGTTCATAAATTTATGTAACTAAAACCACTAAAAATTATTTTAAATCCTACTTATAACCATGTTACATATCTCTCAAAAGGCTTATGCCACATGGCAAAGTCTACATGTACCAATGAGTATCAACATTTCCTTCTCGAGGTCTCATCTCTTCATTCTGCATGCATAAGAGACCTTCTAATGTTGTTTCTTACTTTATCTTCCTCGTCAGGACTTAAAAATTGGTCAAAATTTTTGAACCACCTTTTTAAAACTCATTCAATGCCTACAAGTTCTCAACCATCTTGACAACTCACTTTGACCCTCCATTTGGACCTCACTAGGTCTCTCTGTATATTAGGTCTAGATCTACTAGTTATACAAACCTATTGTATTGCTCTAACCACCTAAAAAACATGTCATACACCTTCATCCCATGCTCCATAACTTCCAACCATCTTCTCTCTATCATAAACCTTCAGAACACACTAGGCTACTAAGCCTATGCCTTCATACTAGGTCTTTCATGCAAGAACTCGAATTCTCAAAGCTTTCTTGTCACTTCATGATATCAATCTTCATCAATGACATCATCACTTTATCATTACCTTTGAAATCAATGACAATACTTGCTAAAAATCTCCCCCTTTATCATTGATTTCAACCTCTTCTTCTTTTCCCCCTTTTCTATGAATGACAAAATGAACATATACTCCTCTCAGGTTCTTCTACATAGACCTCTGATCCTAGGATCTGATTATTTACAAAGCTCCCCCTTTATCCATGCATGAAGATTCAATATATTGTTAAAGCACATGACTTGGTTTTATCAAGTCATCATACAAACTTCTTGAGTTCACATATGTAGAATGCTTTTCCATATCTCCATCATGAGTAGAGATTGAAACTGGAATATCTCACATATGCTCCCCCTTACATCATGGATATCTCTTCAAGCCTCTCAAACTATCTGAGTTAGCTCCCCCTAACTCCATGCTCCATCTGTCAAGTTTGCTCAACACATCATTATTATGTACTGGGCCTATTACTATTTATACTATTTGTATTTCATCATGCATCTCTTTTTATCTTTGAATACACTTCACTTTTAACTCTTTGCAACCCTAATATTACTTAACCAATGAAAGAAACCCTTTAGTTACATAGTTACTATGTCCTTTATACCTCCAACAAGATTTGGAATACTCCACTCATTTTTCTCACCTCTATCTACTTAGATCAACTTGAAAATCTGAGATCATTATGAAAATTTCCCATATGATTCTCAGGAAAATAGACAACTGACCATAAAACTTCACAAGTCATCATGGTTTGAAATACTTTAAGACATCTTCAAGTAAGCATACAATTATATAGGTCTTTGATCACAAACATCACTACTATAGAATTTTGACATAACCTATATTCTTTATTATCTTCAAATAGGATAAAACCAACATGCTTACAAGCATTTAATGATCCTTAGGTCATTCTACATCTCATGGAACCATTCATCTTCTTGATAAAGCATAATAAGAATTTTAATTTATCACTATTCCTCAAACTCCATTTCACTATTCTGAATGTTATAATTTAGAATCCTTGAGCCAACAAAACCACCTCACACAGATGAGAAAAAATTCCAAAAGTTCCTCACAACATCAACTACTCACCTACATGTTCTACAAGCCATCAAGACTCAAAACATTACCAAGCACCTTTACAAACAATAATCAATCAATACTAGGTTTGAGAGATCTTATTCACTTTGAGGAACATTTGATACACTTTTACATCTTTATATATGCAAATATAATCTTAACAACATTCTACCATCATTCTTACATCACCTCTAGTCCTTAGAATAAATTAACAACATATTTTTGCCAAAATTGTATTGGTCTTAAAAGACCAATCTTCAACTTTTATACCCCTACTCAAATCTTGACAACTAAGACCTCCATCATGAATTTAAACAAGTGTCAAAAGTATGAAAAAACACTCTAGGAAACATTCCATATTCTCTACCAAAATATCACTAAGCTTTTATAAGCCATCATAAGTCCATCTTCACCAAGAATAATCTCCTTAGGGTTTGTTGAAACCAAACCCTCATTTTAGTATCTTTCATCTTTAGAACTTTATATTCCTTTCAAGAAACAATTTGACCATACAGAGAACATATACAAGAGATAAAAGACATTAGGAACATCTTTAGACACCTTGACCAATCATTTTGAGCTTTTAGAAACACCAAATAACTCTGTAATTCAACACTATTCTACCATTCATAATACCTTCACACAGTCATCTTTCAAGATGAATTTCTCTACACAAACACATGTTTTCAGACTATTCCAATGCATAAAAATGATCTTTAAAGACTTAAGAACATAATAAAAGATTATAAAATCAAAACAAGGTCATTTAATAAGTTCTAATCCACTTCTAGTCTTCCTAGGTTCACTCAGAGAAAACCTAGTCAATTATAGTCAACTTCTATATGCAATAAATGTACCTATATAAACACCTAAATCAAACCACCACTTGGATCACCTTCTTCTTGATGTCTACTACAGCTTTTATTCTTAACCCATCTTGATTTGACATCATCCATAGTTTCTACAATTTGTTCTTTGTAAACTGGTTATTACACAAACATTTGAATTTGAACACCAATGGTCATAATTTTTAATTCCCAATAGCTAATTCCCAAAACATTAATTTGATGTCCTCTAGACTATCATCTGACTATAATCCAACTTAGAGAGATTAAAACTTGAGATAAACAATACATCAATAATCCAAAAATTCATGGCTACTACATGACATAAAAGACCTCATTCCCATGATCTCTTTTGACCATAGTTGACCTTCCAGGTACCTATAATAAATGCTCCAACATACTAGTCTGAACTTGCCTCCATGATATCCTAAGATGTTCTAGCTTGTCTAGGCACTTATAGTGAACTTTCTCTCTCTCTAAAGGACACCTTGAGATTTCAAAGCCTCCTCAAAGCATTTAGGGATGCCTCACATCATCCTCCATGCCCTCCAAGGTTTATACTACTATGATACACTCACAAAACATCATTTTGTCCTTTTTACATGCAAGAAAGTCTTATATCACAATCAAAACACCAAAAATCTATGACCTCATGTGATATTCAAAGCTCCTCCATTGGATATTATCAACTCAAAGTATATATACTTAACAAAAGAAAACACGATCTTACCTTTGTACTTTATGAAGATTTAGATAGGCATAAATTAGTTCTCATACTCTAGGATTCTAATCAAACCACTACCTATCCTTCTTATATCATGTTAGTGAATCAAGTAGACCATCTTTAATAAGATATATCATTTAACTTAGGTTTAATTTTGGACTTAGCTTTAGTATAGTCCTTCTTTAACCTTGTTAACACCATCATGCATATTCTTATACAGACTTCAACCATGATCTTCACAATCTTTTCCATCACTGTAAACAAGATGAACATTGTCCTTATCACACTTCAAGCTACTTAGGATCACTTTTATGCTGTCAAACATCCTCCAAAGGTGTGGCTTTCATAACAAATCATTGGAAGTAGCTACTGAGAGGGGAGGTGAATTAATAGAGAAACAATGTACATTGAATTCTAAAACCATTCCATGAAGCATAAATTCACATAAGATCAAACAATGCATATTGTAGACACTAGAAAACCATATATATTGGTTCTAGATGTCAGCGTACCCCTACACCACCTTAGGAATCCTAAGGAACAAACCAGACCTAACCCAAGTCAGATTGACCTATTGGATAAACCCACCTTTTAACCCAAGTTTGCCTTAGATCCTCAATCGGTGATGGTCACCCTGACTATCGATGGTCAGGTTTGTGGTATCGAAACAATCAAACACTAACTTCAGTCTAACTTGATTTTCTATAATTAGATTGTCTAATTCATGTGAAAGTCCATGCATGTCAAAGTTAAAATTAGACAAGTTAGACCTCTTGTTAATGTATTGTTGCACCTCTCCTTTCCTATAAGAAGAGGAGGAGGTGAAAGCTAATTGAAGCACATCTAGAATCAGTTGGGAAAGGAATCATCAGGGAGGAAATTAATAATCATCAGAGTCTTGTGTAGGTATTATTATATCATCCCAACTCCAAGACTCTTTCAAGCCACCAAATATTAACCACAAGATATGTATATTGGTCTTATTTCAAGTTTTAGTTATTTAGTTTCAATAGTTCTGCAATTCCACATAATACCTCTTTTACTAGACCTCTTTGATCATTATCAACCACTCGAGTACCAAACCTTTATCCTTGATGCCTTTGAGGCTCTCTCTTTCCCTCATGAACATTAAAGAACCTTTTTAAACCCATATAACCTTTTTTTAACCAACTTATAACCTATTTTGACTGAAAATAATAACCTATCCAAACCCATAGTGATCACTGACGATAACCCTAACCACCGATGGTCACCCTAACTGTCGATGATCATTGTGTGACAATTTCAATAGCAAGCATTTATCAAACACCAACCTTAACCAAAACCCTATTTTATTGACCTCTATCACTACATAAAACAAAAATAATACCCTAACTACACCTGAGACTACTTTTGACAATTTAAAATTTATTTTTAATATTATTTTGTTAACATAAGCATTTATTTTGAAAGTATTTATTTAATTTTGCTTAAGTAATTTCATTTATCTTATGCAACCTATTTTATCAACAACTTTATCAACATTAACTTGTCTTAAAAGGTGGATTGACAACCTCTAACGAAGTCATGTACTTCTTGGATCTAGCTAGCACTAGGCAATCCACCCAGCTATATATCTAACCAACCATTTGCTTTAGTGTTTTCTTAATTGTACGTTATCCTCCCAAGCTAATTAGGAGTATCTACACTCATTTGGTTCAATGTGTGCATAACATAGCAAGTTTTTGTACCATACTCATATCTAGTTTCTTCCTTCTCCTTGTCTTGGAATATAAGCTAAAATTCACTGAAACATTCTGGCAGGCCCAGTGGGACCCTTGAATCTTTACTTGGGTTTTATTTTGTTTGCATCTACATGATCTTCTCCCTATTATATGCTCATAAATGAAATTAAATTTTTTTTTGGGTTTAAAATCAGGTACATTCATTAGTTACTTGTAGGTTTAGCTCACTTAGTTAAATTAAATCAAAGTAATTCAATCGTAGCATCACTTGTATCACACACACAAACAAAACCATCTAAATCAATCAAACATCAAAAAAAATTGACATAAGGCCCAATTGGGATTTCATCAGCTAGCAATCACCTTACCTTTCTTGACAAACTTACTTGGAGGTCATTACCAAGGGGAGAACCAACTCTGCTCTTTAGTTAAGTATAAACTCTGGAAATTGGTGTATATTGGCTAAGCACTGACACCTTTATCATTGTAGTGTGTGAAAAGAGGTGGTAGGCCCCAATATCAACCCATGTATTACTTTTCAAGATAGATCCTTTTTGAGAGCCTTGAACAAACCAAAACCATCCATAGACTTCTTTACTAGTACCTGCTCTACAAGCCAAGTTGAGTCACACAATTCAAGCTTAAGACATAAGCCACAAAAGAGACAAAAATAACCTTAGGATTTAATGTGCTTTAGTGTATGTTTTATCTTCTTTTAACTTTTTCTTATTTTCTCTTTGTTTGAGTTGTGAGCAATCTAACTCCCCTTGGAAACCTTCTACCATTTTGCCTTCATCCACCTCATCTTCACTACTTTGTTCAATGGAGAGCCCTCCTATAGTTTCTCCAGGAGATACTAACTTTGTTAAACTCTTAGAAAATAACCCTATTGCCTTAGAGAATTACCTTACATCAAGATCCACTTGTGCTCCTATGCCACACTATGATCAAACCAACATCACCCAAAATCAACCCATCCTTACCTACCATCAACCCAACCTCAACTATGAACAACCCAACCTCACCCAAAATCAACACAACCTTACCTAAAATCAACTCAATCTCACCTATAAGCAACCTAATCTAACCTAAAACCAACCCAACCTTGCCTGTAATCAATTCAACCTCAACTGCAACCAATTAACAACCTTTAAACAACCATTTGATCATCACCTCAACCAACCAATAAACTTTCAACCCTTATTTGACCCTTGTCATAACCCACCATAATTATCTCAACCTCACAAATATTTGGGTTACCTATCCCAACCATCATATCAGTTACCTCAACTGCATCAAACTTTTGATTACCTAACCCAACCATTATATCAATCACCTATACCCCCTTTGTGGCAACCTTCTTTATCTCAAAACCAAGACTTGATCTATCCTCTTAGTCATACTACCCATAACTATCAACCCAACAACTATCAAACCAACCACTATCAACCTACTTTATCAACCTCATCAAATCAAACCAACAATCTTCAAACTAAAAACTATCAAATAAACTCTTCTAACCAATCAATCTTATGACCCTTATCAACCCCATCAAATCTAACCAAATAACTATCAACCTACCATATTGAACCAACCAAAATTTTTAAGCCACCCAACCATATCAAACCTACTCACCATATCAACCATGTCAAATCTATCAAATACCTCAACCTTACCCATCTTCTCAAACAAACCTACCTCATCTACTTTATCAAACTAATCAAACATTTTGAACCCACGAATCTTATTAAACCAACCAACCTCACCAAATCAAACCAATAACTATCAACCAAATTTTTCCAACCCACTAACCTTATCAAGCATACCTAACCCATCAAATAACTCAAACTTGTTGAGATAACCCAATTTATTTAACTAACCAACTTTACCAAACCAACCAATTAGTTCACAACCTCAAAAGCCATTGGTGTACCCTCTTCCTAGGCAGTATACCCCATTAGTGGAATCATATGCCTCAATCCTTGATAAAAATTTAAGGGCTTATGTCATTAGACTCCATCAAATCAAACCCATTAATGTTTCTCTTCCAAAACGCATTTGGTTTATAGAGAATAAGTTTTGTACATATCATTACATAAATGGACATGTGGTAGATAGATGGGGTTCTTTTAAGATGATCATCCAAAACCTTATCAATCAAAAGGAGGTTCTAAAGGATATTCTCCATGTTACCCCCAACGTAGCATTTAATGTATTCAAGGAATCAATCATTGAACCTCATTTTACACCCATTATTATGCAAACCCATAATCAAAGCCCTCAACATAATGAGGTCCCTTCATTAGATTTGGTCTTTAGTGACTCTATAACTAGGGAAACCATAATCAAATCCTCAATGAATCCACTTGTTAACCAAGTGCACCCTTTTTTCACTTCCTTTTGAAATCATCACTAAGGAAGAATCAACCTTAAACCAACTAATTACTGACCAAGAAGAGCCTTCTCAACTTTTCTTTAAAACCAGCATTAAGGAAACCAACCCACCTCTTCCACTTCCCCTTTTAATGTAACCAACCCAAACTAAAAAAACCTCGCCTATAACTGAATCCAACCTAACCTCAACTAAAATCAAACCCATTCAATTCCTTTATAATCTACTAGTTTTCATCTACTTAATGACATTGTCTTTGGTTTAATTCCATTTTGAATAGGGTTAAATCTTTGTCACCTTACCTTACCAAACAAACCAAAGCAAACAAACAAGCAAACCTAACCAAGAAGCTGAATCAACCACCCATCCTACCTCCGCCAACTAATCAAATCAATCTCTAAACTAAATCAATCAACCGTGATCAGCCCAAATTTTAATCCAACCATAAGTAACTTATCTATCAACACAAACCAACATCAACCCTTCATTCGAGATATCTTAAATCTTGGCTACCCTTTTATCCAAGCTACCCACACCTCACCTAAGCTCCCTCATTGGGACAATCTGAAACTCTTGTCTAACCCACCTCTATTTCAGGATGATGTTCCCAACATCATTTTTAGACCTCAAACCTACCCAAATCTGACCCAATAATGTTTGCCTCACCATAACACCATAATGGAGATCTCGCCTGAACCACCACCTACAACTTGAACTCCAAACTAACAACTAACAACTAATAACCATTGGGAGGTAAATGAAGTCATCTTCATCCTTCCTAAACCCTCTTTACTAACCCATATCTTTACCTAAGAATCTTTTCCTGCCTCAACTTTCATGGAAATAACATCTAGGAGAATTCTTCCTCTAGAATCTTTGACCAAGTAATAAATCTAACATTAACCAATGACCAAACCAACCCTTGGCACCTACCATCAACCCAACCTTGCCTGTAACCAAACTAGCCTCACTTATAACCAATCAAATCTTAACTATTACCAAACCAAACTCAAACTTAAACAAACCTTGACCTTGACCAACATTTATCAATAACTCAAACCAAAACCTAAATTTAGCTAACCAAAGCAAAAACCAACCAGCATTGCTGCCAACTAAAGTTTAGTTACCATCACCTAACCAACCTTGCCTTTTTTTACTCTATCCAACCATAATCTTTTTCACATCTAATCAAGTGTCAAAAAGTAACTCGAAGACCTCCTCTCCCCTGATTGGCTCAAACCATTTACATGTAAGTGTGGATCTGGGGCATATCAAAACCTAAATCTCTCAATGCTTTGCATTCCCATTATTTTATTAAACCAAGTTATTTTTCATCTTGTGTCTCACTTAAGCTCATCCCTTGTTTTCATCCACCTTCATTTTCTACTTTTTAAGGACAATTGATTAAAATAGGATCATATGATTATCCATCACAACCTTAGCCTAATCCTAAGCATGTGTACCATAGCTGTACCTATGGCATGATTCTCATGGACACTTTTTTCCCCTTATAGGATGAATCCCCATGGTTATTGTCACTTAAACTTCTTTTACCCATCATTCACCTTCTTGTGCTATGGTTTTGCCTCTATAAAGGAAAGCCTTTCAGTCTATATAGACTAGTCCATGTCTAAACCAACATAAAATTCAATTTAGGATATCAAATATCACTTGGGTCAAGAATCTATAGCATTATAGACTGATCCCTTGAAGGATAGATGACCAAAACTATCAAAAAATTACTTAAAAAGATAGACTGCTCCTTTAAAGGACAACTATCAACATAAAAAAATCCAAATCTTAGACCACTCCCTTGAAGGATGGTTAAGTCAAATTTTGTCAATCAATCAATTAGAAGCTTCCCACATCGATTAGCTTCCCAAACCCATCAAATAATAACATCAAAAGACTCAAAGTCAAAAGTCAAAAATAAAACAATCTGAAAAAAGCTTCAACCCACTTTCACATAATGTTTGTAGGCTTCCTGCCTTAATCAGTCTACACCAAACTTAAAACATAGAGTTGTCTATAATGGTTCTTAGGTCACCTACATGAGGGGCAATCCATCCTCACAAGAAGGTTACACTACCATTTATCCACCTACTATTCATCTTCACCTTTCATCTTCTCCTAAATCAAGGGATTTTGAGCTTACTTGACACCTTGTGATCAAGCTACTTCTTTTAACCAATGAACTAACACTATTGCAATGTATGAAAAGGTTTATGTTCTTAAGCCCACCCATATTTCTATTTTGGTCTTTGCCAATTAGGGCAGTTCAACCTCCTAATTTCATGACCACTTGAGAAGATGTGTATCTTTCATCTTTGAGTATTTGAAACCAACCAACTAGTCAACCTACCAACCTACCAACCATGAACCCACTATAAAACACCTTATTCAACCTAATGTACCAACCTACCAACCATGCAACCATCAGAGAACACCTTCTCCACCACCCAATCGAACCAATCAACCTCAACTTGGTCATATTGACCCACCTTTCACACTTTTTATGACCCAACTTTGCCTTGGTCATTTTGATCCCATCATTTACCTTGCCATTTTTTGATGAACTTATACTACTTTTATGCATCAACCATTTAGTTGATTCAGAGAATGAACCTTTGTAGTCCCAACACTTGTAACCATTTTTGTCTTCTTAAGACCATATCCTACCTTGGATACCTTTGAATACATCGACCTTACCTAGGAGACTTGAGTTTATAAGAGTAACCCATATTAACTATGCCTAATATTGTGACTTGGTCACCCTATCACTTATCCTCCTAGTACCAAACTTGTTTTACTACCTTACACCAACTCTTCAACCATTAAATATTACCCTTCTCCATCAAAAACCATAACCAACCACATTACCTCATCATGGGTCCTTCTAGCTTGACTATCACACATTTTGCGATGACCTTGCCTTGGTCTTTTTGACTATACTAAAAAAAATCACCATGTTGAACTTTTTTGAAATGAAACTACCTTGCACATACCAAACCCAATTGTGTCTTCTTGAAAACACTTCCAAAATCGGATACTCATGACTATACCAAACCTATTTGTGTTTTTCCCAGGAGCACTTCCTGCCTTGGATACCCATGGAAACACATACCTTGCTTAGAAGACTTATGTTTACGAGTGTTCCCAACCACCATGACTAAATGTGGTCATGTGGTCCACTTATCACTTGTCTTTTTAGCATTGATCCTTATTTTTACCAATTATGGTAACTTAGTTAACACATGATCTTAGCTATCACACCTTTTTCATACTTTGTGCATGTGTTCACACTTTAGTGCCCAACCTATCACCCACCTTTTATCATCATGTTCACCACTTATTAAACTCATACCCATTTCTATTTCACCTCATTGATTCTTTATTTGAGGGGGAACACCTCCTCCCATGCTTAACCCACAATCCATTTTTTATTTTACAGCTTGTTGATACAAACTACATAATAAAAAGGGGTAAAATGTAAACACTAGAAAATTATACATAATGGTTCTAGATGTAAGAGTGCCCCTAGAACACCTTAGGACCTCTTAGGGACCATTCCCCAACCATTTAACCAAAAACCAGACTTAACCTAAGTTAGATTGACCTACTAGCTAAACCCACCTTTTAACCCAACTTTACCTTAGATCCTTGACCACCGATGCTCACCCTGACCATCGATGGTTGGCCTGAACATTGACGATCAGGTTTAAAACACTTAAATAACCAAACACCAACATCACTCTGACTTGATTTTACATAATTAGATTGTCTAATTCGTGTGCAAGCCCATGCATGTCAAAGTTAAAATACAAATTATACCTCTTGTTAACATATTATTTCACCTCTCCTTATTTCCTATAAGAAGAGGAAGAGGTGAAAGATAATTAAGGCACATCTATAATTATGAGGGTAAGGAGTCATCAAGGAGGAAATAAAAAATCATCAAATTCTTGTACATGTATTCATCTAGCATCCCAAATCTAGGACTCCTTTAAGCCACCAACTAATAGCCACAATATGAGTATATTGTTCTTGTTTCAAGTTTTAGTTATTTAGTTTTAATAGTTATGTAATTCCACATAATACCTCTTCTACCAGACCTCTTTGATCATTTTCAACCACATAAGTACCAAACCTGTACCCTTGATACCTTTAAGGCTCTCTCTTACCCTCATGACCATTAACCAACCTCTATAAACCCACATAACCTTTTTGTAATTAACCTATAACCTATTCTGGATGTAATCAGTAACCTATCCAAACCAATAGTGACTGTTGATGGTCACCCTAATCGCTGATGGTCACCTTAATACCCGACTATCACTCTAACTACTGATGGTCATTATATGACAAGTTTAACAACAAACATTTATCAAACACTAACCTCAACCAAAACCCTATTTTATTGACCTCTATCACTACATAGACTAGAAACAATACCCTAACTACACCTGAGCCTACTTTTGACAGTTTAGCATTCATTTTAATGTTATTTTATTAACATAAGCATTTATTTTGAAAAGTATTTATTTCTTTTTTCTTAAGTACTTTCATTTATGTTATGCAACCTCTTTTATCAACAACTTTATCAACATTATCTAATCTTAAAAGGTGAATTGATAGCCTCTAAGGAATTCATGTACTTCTTGAATCTAACTAGCACTATGCAATCCACCTAGCTATCTATCTAACCAACCATTTATTTCATGATATCTTACTAGTAGGTCATCCTCCCAATCCAAAGAGAAGTATCTACACTCATTTGGATCAACACATGCACAACATACTAGGTTTTTATACCATACTTGTATCTAGTTTCTTCCTTCTCATTCTCTTGGAATATAAGCTAAAATTCACTGTAAATAACCATAAGAGCACATCACAAGATAACATAAGAGATTATATGAAAAACCATCTTGGGGGATAAAAACCATTAAAACAAGCACATGTACTACTATTCTATAATGATAATATTCAATTTAGACCAGCACTAACTGATCAAGGAACACCCACCCCTCAATTTAGTCAAATACCTACTTGACCTTTAGCTATCACCAACTCACAAGGAGGATATAACACCCCTTATGATCAAGCACCAACTCAATCACCTTAATACTAATCTTAACCTTTGATTTGATGTCTAACACACCTTATGATGGGCTTTTCTTGCTCTAACACCTTCAAATTTGCCTCTCTACCTCATATAATCTACTTAGGCTCCTTCGCTCAATATGCCTCTTTTAGGATTATTAAGTCCAATGACTTGTGAGTCTACCTATATCAACTTGATAAAAAAAACATGACTGATATTCTTCACCCTATGATGGTCCTTAATGACCTACTCCTCTTTCAAAGGTTATCTCCTTTGCTTAAGTTGACACACACACCTCATCTAAATAAACCAATTAGGCCTTACCTTTATACCACACTCTTCATCTAACCTATCTTGATCAGACAAGATACTTTCACACTTAAATAATACCTAGAATAGGTCCGCACACATGTTACATGGGTGAGAAAATCTACTCCATAGATCAACCATAGTCTTTAAGACTCAAATCCTCCATCAGACCTTAATGAGACCTACAATAATTAGGTCTATTCATGCACACGTTATAAATTGGACCTCTTAGACCACATTAAACCTTCAATAATGGATGAAAAACATAAAACATACCCCAAATATACTCATTCTCACTCCCACATATTTCTATGCCACTTGGAACTCTAGGTCACCACTTGAACCTAATAATTAGATCTTCTCACTAATAGGCCTTTACATACAGAAAATTATGTCTTCTAGAAATGAGGTATACATTTGATTTTCTCAAAAAACCACCTTAAACAATTGAATTAATAAAGCATAAATTACCTTCTAAACATCATAATACCCATTATATACCTTCACTCAAGCTCTAAGCATCCAAAACTATCTCTACAATATGACCACTTAGATTGATCAAACATAGTCAAAGTTTAGTCAATAATTTTTAACTCTCTAATCTTGAATATGAACACAAAAATTATTCAAATGATTTATAATTAAACTTTAAAACTTCCTTGACATATTCAAACTCATTTTTTTCTTCAACTCTTGATAGAACACCTTCAACACATCTCTATAAGATGGTCACTTAAACTACCTATAGCCTCCAAAAGTATAGTCCTATAGAAGTTTATGTTTAAATTTTTTAAGAGTGGTCTAAAGACATATAAAAAATATTAATATATCATATTAGGCTTATATTCCATCATAAAATTGATAGTTCTCTTGTTCTATCATCATTCATTGGTCTAACAAATGAATTCCTCAGACCACTTTCATGCTGTACATACACAATTAGACAAGCTCTTTTGGATTTCTCATCTCAAAACCTCAAAATATTTATCCAAATTCCAAAAATATTGAATAGATTAAATATTTCTAAAAAAACATTAGGATATTCATAAGATGGATCACCATTTGTCAAAAGGGCTCAAACACACCACTTTCCCTATCACACCTGGAATGTCAATCTGAATCAAAACACAATCATGTTGAACATGACTTCTCACACTTGATGAAAAACTTAAAATATATTATAATGAATGCACAAGGTCATAATACCTTATTATATCATCCTTCAACATAAAATTTATATGCTTCAATGATAACTTTATTCATATAGATCATTCTGACTATCTTGGGTTCTATTATCTTGTCTTACATAGACAAGTCACTTTGTGAGCACATTATATTTTGTGTATAGGCATAAAAAAAACTTAGAAATCAAGGGAATAGGAGGAATATGTCTTTAAATAAGAATCAAAACCATTGGATTCATCCCTACTCACCTAGAACTCTTCCCTAAACACCTTTTCATTCTAGCTAGCTTTTTCTCACTGTTCTCACTATCTGTAGATTAGAGATAGGTCAACTTGATTGAAAAAAATTATTGAAATAGTGAATTTTTCATGCCAAACTAACTCCATAAACCACAAGACTAAGTCTTGGCCTTCAATATCTATCAACTTGCATGTGTTGGCCTGGTCAACTCTTCTTGTATCATCAAATTCTCTAGAAACAAACACTTTTATGTATCTTGTACTTACTACCCTAACAAACCAAAAACACTTGGGGATGACTGGAGGAGTCCTCTACATCATAAAATCATAAAAATTGAATTTCCAATCCATTATGGGCACTAAAATTTCATATATTTCCAATCACTCCACTATGAAGGTTTATAGGAGGGTTTTGACCAGTTTACATTCTTAATGAATGGTCATAACGATCTATACCTAAAAAAATAAAAAATACTTATAAATAATTATTATAACCATGTTACATCTCTCCTAAAAGGATTAGGTCACCATGAAAAGTGTAAACATGCCAATGAATATTGAACTTCCTTCTCGAGTTCTCATCTCTTCATTTTGCATACATAGGAGACCTTCCAACATTATTTATTGATTTATCTTCCTCTTCAGGACCTAAATCTTGGTCAAAACCTTTGAACCACCTTGTAAAAACTCATTCCATGCCTACAAGTGCTCAACCATCTTGAAAACTCACTTTGACCCTCCATTTGAACCTCACTAGGTCTTTATGTATGTTAGGTCTAGAACCAATAGTCATGCAAACCTATTGTATTTATCTCACCACATAATAAACATGTCATACACCTTTATACCATGATCCATATCTTCTAACCATCTTATCCATAGCCTCAAACTGATCAACACACTAAGTTACCAATCCCATGGCTTCATACTAGGTCTCTCATGCTAGAACTAGACTTCTCAAAGCCTTCTTGTCACTTCATGATATCAACCTTAATCAATGACATCACCAATTTTTCATTACCTTTGACATAAATGACAATACTTGATAATAGAAGGATCATAAGAACTTAGTGAGTGGTTTTCTAGGGGTCTGCCTCTCCATTAAGGGGAGAGAAGGCCTATATTTAAGTATTTGTGGATGATCATGAGATTCGATGTTGATCTCCATTATCCACAATATTAAGGTATGAATCCTCTACTCAACAACTAACATGACCAAGGGAGGAATAATGGTGTGGCTATATAACATAAAACTCAAAACATAATGTGTATTAAAACTAGGTGCATGCTATAGTAGAATAGTTGACATCTCAAGAGAAAGTAAACCCAATGAATCAAGAACTTATTAACGGTGAAAATTATTATGTCAACTAATCAACCTTTTCACCTATTACAAAGGCTAAGTTAGAATTATACAACTCTAATAAAAACATTCTAAATATTTAATTACAATCTTAAAGAGGGGGTTTTTAAATGTTCTAGAAAATAATAAATAAGATATTGATTATAACATATTCTATTATAATTTTAAAAAATTTACTTATCAAATAATGAATTAATTTTTATATGAATGTGTAATCTATCTTATCCGATAGAGAAGGCCTATGAATAAGACAATCTCTTAAAGAAAAAAAATTGATTCAATATATATTCTCAATGTAATATCTTTCTTCTGCTGTAATAACTTCCAAATAACACAAGACAATAAACCAAAAGTATCAAAGTAATATAGAAATAAGATAAATCAAATATGAATAGATCTTGTATAAAGGAGGTGCCAAGCATAACTCAACATAAAAGAGACACAAACAAACAACAAACAACAAACAACAAACAACAAACAACAAACTAACAGATAACAAACTAATTAAGAAAATTAAAATATTAAATCTAAACTAAACAAGAACAAAACAAATTAAACTAGAATCTAACTAAGTCTAACAAACTAAAATAATCAAACAAACTTAGCAAATCTAAAATCTACTAAGTCTATCTCTAAAATATTAAGAAAAATAATCTAAGAAACTTAACTTAAAAGAGAAACTTAAATAAACAATAAGCTACATATAAATTAAAGTAAATTAAAAACTAAATAAAATAGAAAGAAATCAGATCAATTAAATATATACTAAATTAGATTAAACTAAGTTAAATTCAATGTCAAAATAAAGTACAAAATAAACAAAACATGCAAGTCTCAATAAAGAGAGTCATCTTAGAAGAATAGATCAATTTTATTTGAGAAATCAACATCTTCTTTACAAAATATCTTAAAAATATAACTTTTACAATCAATTAGATCATTGAAGTGTCATAGATAGCAAAATTTTTATCATTATTTAGGTTGAATACTTGGATTTTACACATAGAACTGCAAGAAGCAATCATTAAAAGATGTTAAACTTTAGATAATCTATTATAAATGATAATGTAAAAATAGATATACCTGTGTTGCCTACGCAAAATACTCAGTCATTATAGAAAGTACCAATGGTATATCTACAAAAGTCATGCTATCTCAGAGAAGTTGCATAGAAGAAAGATAAATGATTGACTTCAAAATGTATAAGTCTTCAATATCTATGTTGTTTCTCCTTTTTAAATGAATACTTGATCTCATTTTATTATTCAAACTTGGTTGAAAAAAGTTGTAACTAACCCTTATTTATTAATTTAATTAATTAATTTTACAAATGAATTAATATATATTGTTATTAGTGAAGGTTATTTAAGACTTAAAAGTCATAAGGGATCAAATATTTAAATCATAGACTGGGTATTTCGTAATGGATGCCTCAATAATAGGTTTTCCTTACTCATTCACACACTCATTGTATTCCATCTCAACTACTAAAAATTAAACCAGCTTAGTTCTTGATTCACGTTTATTATCATTAACCTTTAATTTAATATTATTCAAAACTTTGATCTCGATAGGAGTGTCTAATTCATCCTCACTGATTGGATGATTTTTGGAAGAGGTTAGATGAATAACACGAAGTGGTTTTTTGAAATTTAGCTTTCTGCACCTTAAAAATGACTATTTCAAACTTAAGTTTTTACATCCTAAAATATGATCTCTCTGAGATGGTGTGAGATCATCAAAACAAGAAGGCAAGTCAGATTGATAAAATTCTTAACATGGGATATTTCATTATCTAGCTGAGTTAGCTCATAGATATGATGTGGTTCATTAACATGCTAGATTCTCTTTGGGGTAGGTGGCCAAATGGGTAACTAGTTTGGATTATTCTATAGCTAATGGGAAGAAATAATATGATATTGAGACCTAACACCAAATATATGAATATAAAATCCTCTATTACCCCTATGATTTATAGGATTGAAGAGTAAATTATTTAAAATATTCTAGAATTCAGGGTCAGTGGTATCAAAATGGATTGACATCCTGGCTCCCCTACTAGCATACTTAGGGCCAAATATTCTAGCCATAAAACTCCCCCTTGAAAATTATTTATTGGTTACTTCCTGATTCACATTATCTAAATTTTGATTCCTTCTCCAACCTTTGCTATCATTATCTCTACTTGAACTAGGTTGATCCCAACCTGACATCCTATAAACAATTTAAAATATATTCAAAGCTGATTATTTATGATTGAAAATCAACATGTATATATTAAATATGAAACTGAATAACCACTATATTTTAATATAGTAAATCCTCAGTCACTTATAATTTTTTTCACTATCATCAAATGATCATTCAACTGATTCTACTAACTGAACTGTATATTCATATGAAAATTGCTAGCTATGTCAAATCATTTCCAACTGAAACCTTATTTCAAAACTGAGAAAAAACTTATTACAGTTTTATAAAAAAATTATCAACCAATTCTTTTATTGTTCTTTCATATACATGATTTTAGACCCAAAAAATAACTTTCTATGACTATGAAATCATAAATGATACATGCAAATCAAAACTATCCATTGAAATATTCCCATAACATTCCCACATATTATACTTATAAAGATTTCAAATCCTTTAAGCTTTCAATATTTCATCCTTTATAAAACCCTAAACCAAAATGTGCAAATCCAGACAATAACCTCCATTATTTTTATAGACAAAGTTCAACATACTATATTTCCACAACATAATCATGCATAACTTATCCTTTAAAACCCATTTATACATGAAACTGTAGTTTTGAAATAACAAAGTCACCACTAAACAATATAATTGCATGTTTAACCATACTTTTTAAAAATAATTTCTTTATGACAGACCATAAACTTATTTGAACCTTTCAAAATATTCATGAAAGCAAACATATAGAGTTCATTTTTACACAAAACCTTAAGTATGCATGAAACTATAGCTTTAGAAAAATAAAATCACTATTTTAAACTATCAACCACTAGAATAACAAATACAGTATTTGCATTCAAGTGAGCAACTTTTCATTATTCTTTCAAAAAAAATATACTTGAATCAAACTAACAGAAACATATCCTTTATCTCATCATCCATGGAGATAAATAGTTATATAGTAAAAACTAAATCCATTTATCATAAATATCCATGCAAAGAAATGATATATCAACCACTAAAAACTCCATTATCTTCCATACATGTAGTGGTTTAAACAAAAAAATAACAAAACTTATCTAACATGTAGACCAAAAACCATATTTATCTCCATATAACCATAAAATCATTTGAAACAACTTATTTTTTTTGTAAAATTTATTCACTTTGTCATGAGCATACCTGTATGCACTTTCCTTTAATTTTTTGATCTCAAATTCTATTTGCAACTCCAAATTTCAATCTTGTAGAGTGTCGTTTCCTTAAGAAAGCTTCATAGAATGACCAAAAAAATGAAATAATGCTATTTGTAACCAAGTCCTACAAATTAACTACCCATGACTATGTACACATTTATGATTGGATCATTAAATTGAGAAAAATAATTAATAATCCACCAACTTTCTTAGTAGTGCAATCAAATTTAGTAATAACCCAAACCCTTGATAAATCACCAACTCATCTCTGTAAACTGAGGCATGTATACTTTGCATTAAAATCTCTTAAACCACCTTTGATATTATAATATATTGAAGCATCCATCATGCTTCATATTTACTTGTTTTGCCAACTAAACTACCATGAAGATTGCCAACTTGCCATTACAATGTTCATGTGCCTCAAGACTGCCAACTCAACTTGCCAACCAAACATTCATGAACCTTGAATTTAACAAACTTTCAAAGTAAAACAATGAGTTTATTATATATGTATTTGAATAACAATGAACTTATGTCATAATCCTTTTTGCTTCAAAATAAACTCATCTAAATTACCCTTCAAAGTCACCAATTATTTTGTCCTTTGAAAATGAATAAACAAAGTCATACTAACCTTTGAAATGGAAAAGCCTCAAATGACCATTTAGAACCTTCGAACTAGGTTTAGTTATATCAAATTAAAAGTTATGATAGATAAAATTTAAATTTTGACCTTAACATAATGAAGTGTTTAGGATTAAACTTATAACACCTTAAGATTTATCTTAGGTTTAACTCACTCTTATCCATTTCATAACCATAATGCTAATGTTCCATACTTATAGAAAATTGATTTGAATTTTTGTTGTGATGAATCTATATGAAGTTCAAAGTTGAATATCAATGCATATAACTAAATACTATCATGAAAATCATGACAATCATATAATGCATTTACTTTTGATAAAACCAAAAGAAGCACTATCCTTTTCAAACTGAAACTTTGCAGACAGTATCACTACAATTTGATCAAAATTTGTCAACTAAAAACATGTGACTGAATCAAATGTTAGAAATGATAAATACATATGCATATTTTATTCATTTATGCTTTTCAAAACCACTTAAAATATAAATATGAATTCATAAACCAATCATCACCAACTTATTTAATTGAAAATATGTATCTCAATACACTACTAATTGACCTAGGTCTTCGATTGCATTTTTAGATGTCATGACTAGGTCACCACTATGGTGAAAAAATATACATTTCAGAAAAATGTAAGGGTGCAAAAAAAAATATAAAACTAGCGACCTTGTTAGTCAGTTTTAAAATAATAAAATTGAGTAGCAATCAAATTACCTATTATAAAAATATAATCTTGAGAGTGTGATCTAGGTAAATAATTTCTCAAGCATCTATGCATGAACTCTTTTATATTAAATTTCAATAAGGGATGAGATGTTTGTATAGCATGACATGAAGAAAAAAAATGATATAATAGAGAAGTTTATGCTGAATGCATAAATTAATATAAATGCCTTAAATATAATATCTAAAAATCAAGTATCACTTCAATAAATAGTTACAACTTAGCATATATTATTCATATATAAAGGAAACTAAGATTATAAAAAATAATACCTCAACTTAAGTGATACTTATAGTTTTATTGCATTATCCCTCCATAAAATGAAAACTTATCCACTTGAAACACTTATTGATATCTTTGCATTATCCTTCCATAAGATGAAAAGTTATCCACTTGAAACACTTATTGATCTCTTAAAAGAAAAAGGAAAGCAAAAATAGAAAACAAACAAACAAACCAAAACAAGAAACAACATAACAAGATATAAAAGAAAAGAAACATAAAAGCAAAAGGAAAATAGAAAAATAAAATAAACAAATAAATCTGAAAAGAAACTAATCATGAAACAATTTCAAATGATGGCTGTTAATTGAATAACGTAATCAATTTTCATCAAGATCTTTCAAATAAAAATTATTATTTCTGAGCACAGTAATAATTTTATAAGGGCCAAGCCATAATGAATCAAATTTATGATGTTTACTAGGATTTTCATGAGCTTTGTTCCAGTCTAAAACTAGATCACTAACTTTATAATATTTACCAGAAACTTTTTTATCAATTTTTTTTAAATTTTTGTTTAAACCTTTTTAATTTTTACAATGTTATTGCTTTTGATTCATTAAGAGCTATTAGATCATGAAATATTTATTCAATCAAATTTGTATCTTCAACAACATATTTTAAAGCAATTATAGTTGAAAAAATCTGAATTTCTATTGGTAAAGTGCCTCAAATTCATATGCTAACATGAAAGGTGAATAACTAGTTGCTACCTTGACAATAGTTCTATCAACCCATAAATCTTTAAAAAAATTTAGATGCCAATTTATTTTATTTTTATAAACTAATTTCTTCGTAATTATAATCAAAATTTTATTTGTTGACTTAGCTTGACCATTACCTTGAGGATAATATTTAGATGAATGACTAGATATAATAGAGTACTTCCCTTAAAACTCTATAACTTCATTTGAAATAAAAGGAGGTCCATTATAAGAAATAATTTAATAAGGAACTTCAAATATAAAGAAAATATGATTTTCTAAAAACAAAACACTTCATTTATTATAGAACTTTTAAGTGCTTCGCCTCAGGGCACTTAGTAAAATAATCTATTATTATTAATATATACCTATGACCAACTGATGAATGAAGATGTATATTTAAAATAAAGTTAATGCCCCATTTTTTGAATGATTTTTTAGGTATAATAATATTCAAAAGTATTGCAGATAACTTATCTTTGCCAATAAATAATTGATATGACATACAAGAATGAACTAACTTATAAGCATCTTGAAAGAGTATAGGCCAATAACAACTTGTTGTAAGATCTTATAAGTAGTGGTTTTTACAACATAATGCACCATAATTTCCTTCATGACAACCTCTAAGAACTTTTTGAGTCTAGTTATGCGTAAGGTATCTTTATAAAATTTCATTTCTATTTTGATAAAATAATTTTTTTCTAAAGTATATAAATTTAAAGCTTTTAAACGCAAATAATGTCTTTTTTTTATCAATTTTTTAAAGATATACTTGATTTTGAAAAAAATATTAATTCATAATATCGATCATCTTTAGAAAGAATACAATCCCATTCATTCATTTCAAAATTGAATATTTTTTTTTTAGAGAAATCAAAAACTTTCATGGTCTTGAAATGAGGCTTTGCATTCAAATTATCATCAACTAACAAGACTAAAACATTAATGCTTGAAGAATTATTTTTAGCTAAATGTTTTGCCACATCATTGCCTTTAATTATTTTTAGATTTTTGAATTCAAGATGAAAATCTTGAATTCATAATATCTACTTTGCAAGTCTTCCTTGAATGGTTGGTTGTTTCAAAAGATAACATAAAATAGGTACATTGGATTGCACTATAATTTTATTTCCCATTAATAAATAATGAAATTTGATTTTAGATGAAACTAATGAGAAAATAAATTTTTCAATAAGAGGGTACTTAATTTTAGTATCTTTTAAAAATTGACTCATATAACCAATTGACTTTACATCAATTTTTTTAAATTCCTGAGTGATTACAACTCCAATTGATTTTTTAGTTACATTTATGTAAAAAATGAATACTTTCTTTAAATCTGGGTTAACAATTACTGGAGCACTTTAAATAACATCTCTAATATTATTAAAAGCCAAATCAATACCTTCATTCCAATTACAAAGTTTATCTTTACTAAGCAATAATTGTAAAGGATTAAATTTATCAACAAAATATGATATGAATTTTCTAACAAAATTTGTTTTACCAAAGAAATATCATAAATTATATTGATCTTTAGGAGGTAATTCTTTAACGGATTTTATACATTTAGGATCTATAGAAATTTCATCTTTAGAAATGACATGTCATGATAACTTACCTTTAGTAACACCAAAAACTAATTTTTTTGGATTCAAAGAAATATCGTACTTACTACATCTTGTAAAAATTTCATAAAAATGATCTAAATACTTTTTCATATTTTTGAATGAATAGTGAGATCATCTAGATAAACATGAATAACAATGCTAATCAAATCATCAAAAGTAACATGCATAGCTCTTTGAAATGTAGATCCTGCATTCATTAATCTATTTGACATTTTATTATAAGAAAAATTCTCTCTATGAGTAGTAAAAGCAGTTTTATGTCTATCTTCAAGATTTACAAAAATTTTATTATAATTAGAAAATCCATCTAATAATGATATCATTTTTGACCCTGCAACCTATTGCAAAATCTGATCTATATTTGGTAGAGGAAAATTATCTTTAACACTAATTTTATTTAAGTCTCTAAAATCAACACACAATCTAATATCACCATTTTTATTTTTAATTATCATTAAATTAGCTACTCATTCAAAATATTTTATAGAGAAAATAACATCAACATCAATAATTTTATCTAGCTCTTTGTTAATGACATCTTCTAACAAAAAATTAATTCTTTGTATTTTCTATCTTACATGTTTAATACTATGTTTTATAGGTATATCATGTTTAAGAATATTAGTATCATAACCTTTAAGATCTTTATATGATCAAGCAAATACATCAATAAAATTTTTAAATAGTTTAATGAATTTCACCTTCTTACTTGCAGTAACTTGAATTCTTAAATAGACATATTTAGGATCCTCTTCTATATCTAATTTGATAGGAATGGTTTCACCTATGATTCTCTTAGAAGACTCTTCCATTCTAGAAATCTTGGACAAATAATTAAGTGTAAATATAGATCCCTAATTTACTAAACTAGTAGACACTTTATTAGTACTTAATTATAAATAATCTTCATAATTTAATATGTAATCATCATGATTAAAGTAATTATTTTTAATAAAATAATCTATTTGTTCATCACAACTAAAAATAAGCCAACTATCATTCGAATAAAAAATTTTAGGTCAAAAAAATAAAAAAAAGAAGAGTTTGTAATTGGTTCACTTTCACTTGGAATTGGATTAGATGCAAAAATAGAAAGCTTATCAGCTCTATTATTATATTCTCTAAGTTTGTGAATGATATTAAGAGCCTCAAAATATTCAAGTAAAGACCAAATATTTTGAGTATAATGATGTAGATGAATTTTATTAATTTTACAAATTTTTAAACTTGTCTAACAACTAATTTAGAATCCCCAAAGACTTATAAATGTTTAATATTAAGTTTGATAGCTTTTTTCAAACCTAAACATAATGCTTCAAATTTTACAATATTATTAGTAATTTTAAAAGATAATTTATAAACATAATGAAATATTTTTTCAATAGGAGAGATTAAACAAATTCCAACACCATTTTTTTGTTGAGAGTAGGGTCCATCAAAATATAGTGACCATAAAATGTTCTTCTCAAAGATTTTTTTATGCTGATTTTCTAGTTCATCTAAATTCAATAGTTCATATGTTCCAATTCTTATCTCAACATACACAATAGTATAATTAGTAGATGATTATATAAATCTAGTAGAATAATCATCTCTTTTTATAAAATCAATCTCATTACTAATAGGAACTCAAGTAATATCTTTCCTAATAAAAGTACAAGTTATTTTTGACCAATCTCTTCCTAATAGCATAGTATAATTACTAGAAATGTCTAAGATTTAAACATTAGTCATACATCTAATTCTTTCATCTTGAGCAATCTTAATGACTATGTCTCAAAACTTATCACAACTTTTTGTATATCTAAAATCAAATTTAGTAAACTTTTTATTATCAATTTTATAAGAAATATCTAATTGATTTACAATAAATTAGTGCATTATATTCTTTAAAGCATCTGTATCTAAGATACAATTATAGATTACTTTATTATCAATTTTAATTGAAATATAAAAAAAAGGTATATAATTTATAAGAGGATCATAACTTTAAGCAAAAATAGTTGATTGTTCATCACTATTTTCTTCTTGTAAGTCTACATCATTTTTAAAATTCTTAACAACTTCATTAATTTTATCAAGTTATCTTGAAACACTATCTACTTTTAGTAATAAGAATCCATCTTTGATTGTAGATAAATAATCAATTATATTATAACTTTTAGCATCTATTTGTCAAAAAAATTTAAGCTTATAATGATGATAGTGATTATTATTACAACTTGATAAAAGAATTTTTTGAGCAGAATTATCACATGAACTACTTAAAAAATTGTTTTGAATTGATTTACCTTTATCATTAAAAGAAGAATCATTATTTTTTACATTACTGTTTTAGGAAGAATTATAATCTTTGTTTCTAGTATTAACAACATAAGCACCCTCATTTTATGATGGATCATCAAAAACACATATGTTTATGTTGTTTGCTAGATTTTTACATATAAGATATTTCTTTTGAATTTTTGAACAACAATACATGAATCTAGATCATGATTTAATTCACACACATTACAGTAACAAATAATTTATAATTTTTTACTTTTAATATTATTTATATTAGATGAAAAAGGTTTATCATTTAATTATTTGTTAAGAATGACCAATTTATTTCTTAGACTTTGAATGGCCTTTAAATTTTTTGAATTATCTGAATTTAGACCTGTAGAGAACCTATCTTTAAATCTAATATATTTAAGTTTCTTTTCATACTCAATGACTAATGTTACATTTTCATCATATTTTGTAATGTCTCTATCTTCTATGATCATTTTATAGTTTAAAGGTAAAGCACTATAAAAGTAGAGTCTGGACAACTTTTTAGAAGGTCTAAGATCACAAAGAATGTTTTGATGCAATTTGATAAACCTGGTAATGAAATAATAAATAGTCTCACTTGGATCAAGAGAAAAATTTACAAGATCATTAATTAGGTCAAGATATTCCTTAGCTTTTCTAAAATTTAATTCAAGTCAATCTTTAATATCTTTCCAAGTGCTGATAGCTTTAATAAGCAATCTAACAAAATCTTGATAAGCTTTCCCTTCAAGTATTTGGGTAAATTTTTTTATAACAAATCTTTTCACTTGTAATACCAAGAGTAACACAATTAACTTAAAATAATCTAAATGATCATCTCAAGATTCTCTAAAAGTTCTAAAGTTTTTTGGTATATTTAATCCTTTTAGTGAAGGTAACTTACCTAGGCAATTTTGAATGTTAAGTGGATTTTAATAAATCCATAGATTTAAAGCTATCTATTATTCTGCTTTAGCTTTAGAACATTTTTCATCTTTAGTGAGATCATTCTGATCTCTATTATCTTACAAACCTTAATTCATGTCTAATACTCTCTTCTGCTTGATATCCCATTGGATGTTTTAAAAGTCTCCTCTACCAAAATTGATTGATTATCTTGAACCTGATTAACTTGATTAAATTATAAATTTGAATTTATAGGTTCAGAGGACATAACCAAATCATCAAAAGAATTATCATAAAAAATAAAATGAGTTCTAAGTCTAAGATTAGTAGTTAAAACTCTATCCCTATCTTCTCGAATTTATCTATTTGTATCTAAAACGTTTCATTTTCATGAGTAATATTAGCATACCAATCTATCTTAAACTTTACAAATTCTAATTCTTCATTTATGACTTATGTGACATGTTGAAGATTATGAGGGTGATTATATTATGTATAATAAATTAGATTAAAAGTAATATCAACCTGATCATCAATAATATCAATTATAGGGTGAATAATAAGAGGTTGTCATCCAAGTACCATGAGGAACAAGAAAATATAGTTCTAAACATATTTTTTTTAAAATTCCCTACGAAGTCACCAATTTTTTTGATGATAAAAATTGTTACATCAACTAATCAACCCTTTTACCTATTTTAAATGTTAAGTTGGAATCATACCAGTCTAATAATAAAATTTTAAAAGTTTAATTACGATCCTAGAGATATGATTTTGTTTTAAAATATTCTAAAAAATAATAAATAGGCTATTGAGTATAACATATTGCATTATAATGTTATAAATCTACTTATCAAATAATGAGTCAATTTTGATATGAATGTGTAATCTATCCTATTCGATACATAAGGCCTATGAACAAGACAATCTCTTGAAAAAAATAAACTTGATTCAATAATAATATATATTATCAATGTAATATCTTGCTTCTACTTTAATAATTTATGAATAACACAAGACAATAAACTGAAAGTATCAAAGTAATATAGAAATAGGATAAATCAAAGGAGAACATATCTTCTTTAAAGCAAGCACCAAGCAGAACTCAACACACAAGAGACACAAATAAATAGAAAACAACAAACTAACAGATAACAAAGTAATTAAGAAAAGTAAAATATTACATCTAAACTAAATAAGAAAAAAATAATTTAATTTAAAATTTAACTAAGTCTAACAAACTAAACTAATCAAACAAACTTAACAAATCTGAAATCTACTAAGTATATCTCTAAAATATTAAATAAAGAAGAATAATCTAAGAAACTTAAATTAAAAGAGAAACATAAATAAATAGTAAGCTAAATATAAATTAAAGTAAAAATATTAAAAACTAAATAAAATAGAAATAAATTAGATCAATTAAAAATTAAACTAAATTAGTTTACACTAATAATAAAGTCAAAGTCAAAATAAAGTACAAAATAGACAAAACATGTAAGTCTCAATAGAGAGAGTCATCTTAGCAGAATAGATAGATTTTATTTGAGAAATCAACATTTTCTTTATAAAATATCTTAAAAATATAGTTTTTACAATCAATTAGATCAATGAAATATCATAAATAATAATTTTTTTATCATTATTTGGGTTGAATACATAGATTTTGTACATAGGACTCTAAGAAACAATCACCAAAAGATGTTAAACTTGACAAACTTTAGATAATCTATTATAAATGATAATATAAAACTGAATATATTTACATTGTATAAACAATATACTCAACCGTCAGAGAAAGTACTATTAATCTATCTATAAAAGTCATGCTATCTTAGATAAGTTACATAGAAGAGAGAGATAACTGATTGAATTTATAATGTATAAGTTTTCAATACTTATATTATTCCTCCTCTTCATATGAATCTTTAATCTCCTTTTAATCTTCAAACTTGGTTGAAATAAGTTATAACTAACTCTTAATAGTTATTTGTTAACTTAACTAATTGATTTTATAAATCAATTAATATAGATAGTTATTAGTTAAAGTTATTTAAGATTTAAAAGTTTTAAGGGATCAAATATTTGAATCATAGACAAGGTATTTTCTAATGGGTGGGGACCCTTAATCAATTAATAATAATAAGAAATACATACTCAAATAAATAATTAGATAAATCAAAGTATAATTATTTCTTATCCATATTAATCTCATAATGTATATAATCAAGATTACTTAGGCATATATATATATATATATATATATATATATATATATATATATATATATATATATATATATATATATATATATATATATATATCTGTTATAATTTCAAAACATCATAATCAAAGTATCAAAATTTGATAATCAAAGTATCAAAATATAAAAATACTTAAGTTATACCAACTTATAGTTGAACTTAGAAAATGAAAATTATCTTGCTGATAATCAAACATCATCTGAATCAGACAAAACTTCAATAACATATTTTTCTTGTTCATTCACACACTCATTATATTTCATCTCAACTATTGGAAATTAAACCAACTTAGTTCTCGACTCACTTGTATTATCATTAACCTCTAATTTAATCTTATTCACAACTCTGATCTTGATAGGAGTGTGTGATTCATCCTCATTGATTAGATGTTTTTTGGAAGAGGTTGGGTGAATAACACAGTGATTTTTTTGAACTTAAATTTTTACACCCTAAAAGTGACTCTTTCAAACTTAATTTTTTACATCTTAAAATAAGATCTCTCTGAGATGGTGTGATATCTTCAGAACAAGAAGATAAGGCTAGATTGATAAAATTATTAACATGAGATATTTCATTATCTAGCTAAGTTGGCTTATGGACACAATGTGGTTCATTAACATGTTGGATTCTCTTTGGGGTAGATGACTGAATAAATAATTGGTTTAGATTATTTTGTAGCCAATGAGAAGAAATGCTATGGAATTGAGATTTATAACTAAATCTATGATCATAAAATCTTCTATTACCCATATGGTTTAAAGGATTGAATAATAAATTATTTAAAACATTCTAGAATTTAAGGTCAGTGGTATCAAAATGGATTAACATCTTGGCTCTCCTACTAGCATACTTAGGGTCAATTCTTCTAGACTTGAAACCTCCTTTTAAAAATTATCTATTGGGTGATTCTTGATTCTCTTTTTCTAAATTTTGATTTCTTTCCCAACCTCTGTTATCATTATCTTTACTTGAACCAGGTTGATCCCAGCTTGACATCCTATAAACAATTTGAAATATATTCAAAGCTGATTATTTATGACTAAAAATTAACATGTATATATCAAATATGAAACTAAATAACCACTGTATTTTCATATAATAAATCTTCAGTCACCTAATTTTTTTTACACTATCATCAAATGATGATTCAACTAATTCTCTTAGTTGAACTATACATTCATATGAAAAATGCTAGCTGTATTAAATCATTTCCAACTAAAACCTTATTTTGAAACTGAGAAAAAAACTTATTATTTTCCAAAAAAATATTAACTAATTCTCTTACTATTCTTTCATATTCATGATTTTGAAACAAACCTAGAAAATAACTTTCTATGACTATAAAATCTTAAATAATACATGCGAATCAAAACTATTCATTGAAACATTCTCACAATGTTCTCACATATTATATTTAGAAAGATTTCAAATCTATCAAGTTTTCAATATTTCATCTTTTATGAAACCCTAAACTGAGATATGTAAATCCAGACAATAACCTTCATTATATTTGTAGATAAAGTTCAACATACTATATTTCCATAACATAACCATGCAGAACTTATCTTTCAAAACTCATGTATGCATGAAACTATAGTTTTAAAATAACAAAGTCATCATTGAACAATATATTTGCATGTTTGAACATACTCTTTTTAAATCATTTCTTTATGATAGACCATAAACTTATTTTAACTTTTCAAAATATTCATGAAAATAAACATACAAAGTTCATTTTTACATAAAACCCTAACTATGCATGAAACTACATCTTCAAAAGACTAAAACACCCAACATTGTTTTCAAACTATAACTAGTATGCTTGAAACACAATTTTAAATAATCAACCAACATAATAATAGAATCAATATATGCATTTAAGCAAACAAATCCTCATTATCTTTACAAAAAATATACTGAAATCAAACTGACATAAACATATCTTTTATCTCATCATCCACCAAGATATATAATTATATATCAAAACTAAAACCATTTCACATCAATATCCATGTAAAGAAATGATATATCATCCACTAAAAAATCCATGATCTTCTATATATATATTGCTTTACATAGACAAATAACAAAATTATCAAATATGTAGATCAGAAAACATATTTCTCTCTATGCAACTAGAAAATCATTTGAAACAACTCATTTTTTTTCAAAATTTATTCACTTTGTCATGAGCATACCTATAAGTGATTTCCTTTAACTTTTTACTCACAAATTCTATCTACAACTCCAAATTTCAATTTGGTAAAGTGTCATTTTCGTAAGAAAGTTTCACAGAATGACCAAAAAATAAAAATAATGCTATTTGTAACCAAGACCCACCAATTAACTATCTATTCCTACGTGCATGTTTGTGATTGGTTTATTAAATAGAGAAAAATAATTAGTAATTCACCAACTTCCTTATCAGTGCAATCAAATTTAGTGACAACCTAAACCCTTACTAAATCACCAACTAAATTCCATAAACTAAGGCATGTACACCTTGTATTAAAATCTCTTAAACCACCTTTGATATTGAAAGATATCGAAACATCCATCATGATTCATGTTTAATAATTTTGCTAACTAACCTACCATGAATATTTCCAACTTGCCATTACAATGTTCATTTGCTTCAAAACTGCCAACTTAACTTGCCAACCAAACGTTCATGAGCCTCAAATTTATCAAACTTCCAAAGTCAAAGAATGAGTTTATTATATATATCTTTGAATAAAAATGAACTTATGTCATAAATCATTTATGATTCAAAATAAACTCATCCGAATTAACCTTTCAAGTCACTAATTATTTTATGTCCTTTGAAAATGAATAAACAAAATCATATTAACCTTTGAAATGAAAAAGCCTCAAATGACCATTTGGAACCTTCGAACTAGGTTTAGTTATATCACATTAAAACTTAGGATACATAACATTTAAATTTAGACCTTAACATAATGAAGCGTTTAGGATTAAAATTATAACACCTTAATAATTATTCTAGGTTTAACTCACACTTACCTATTTCATAACCATAATGCCAATGTTCCATACTTATAGAAAACTGATCTAAATTTTTGTTGTGATGAATCCATATGAAGTTCAAAGTTGAAGATCAAAGAAAATAATTGAATACTATCATGAAAATCATATAATTCATCCAATTGTAATAAAACCAAAAAAATCACTATCTTTTTCAAACTAAAACTCTATAGATAGTATCACTATAATTTGGTCAAAATTTGTCAACTAAAAACATGTGACTGAACTGAATTTTAGAAATGATAAATACATATACATATTTTATTCATTCATCCATTTATTCTTTTCAAAACTACTTAAAATATAAATACAAATTCATAAACCAATCATCATCAACTTATTTAGTTAAAAATATGCATCTCAATATACTATTAATTGACCTAGGTCATCGACTGTAATTTTAGATGTCATGACTAGGTCATCACTATGGTGGAAAAATATAGATTTTAAAAAAATGTAAGGGTGTGAAAAATAGGTATAACACTAGAGACCTTACTAGTCAGTTTTAAAGTAATAAAATTAATTATCAATCAAATTTATTATTATAAAAATATAATCTTGAGAGTGTGATTCTAGTATATCATTTCTCGAGCAATAATGTGTGACCCTATTTATAATGAATTTCAATAAGGGATGAGATGTTTGGCTTGCATGGCTCGAAGAAAGAGAATGATATAATATGAAAGTTTGGGGTGGATATATAAACTAATATAAATACCTTAAATACAATATCTAAAAACAAGTATTACTTCAACAACTAGTTACAACTCAACATATATTATTTATATATAGATAAAATTGGTTTATAAAGAATAATACCTCAAGATAAGTGATACTTACAATTGTATTGCAACATCCTTGCATTCTCCCTCCATAAAATGAAAACTTATCCACTTGAAACACTTGTTGATCTCTTAAAATAAAAATGTAAGCAACAACAAAAAAAAAAAAAAAAAAAAGAAAAAAAAAAAAAAAAACAAGAAATAGTAGATGAAGACAAAAAAGAAAAGAAACACAAAACCAAAAATAAAAAAAAAGAAACAAATAAATTTGAAAAAGAGCTAATCATAAAATAATTTCAAATGATGATCGTTAACTGAATAATGTAACCAATTGCTATCAAGATCTTTCAAATGAAAAATATTATTTCTAAGTACAGTGGTAATTTTATAAGGGCCAAGCCATAATGAATCAAATTTATGATCTTTACCAAGATCTTCATGAGCTTTGTCCTAGTATAAAACTAGATCACCAACTTTAAATTATTTATTAACAAATTTCTTATCAATTTTTTAAAAATATTTGTTTATCCCTCTCTAATTTTTAAAATATTGTTACTTTTGATTCATCAAGAGCTATTAAATCATGCTCTCTTTATTCAATAAAATTTATATCTTTGGTAACATATTGTAAAGTAGCTCTAGCTGAAGAAATCTGAAGTTCTATTGGTAAAGTGGCCTCAAATTCATATGCTAACATGAAAGGTGAATAACTAGTTGCTACCTTGACAATAGTTTTATCAGCCCATAAAACTTCAAATTTTTTGAGATGTTAATTTCTTTTATTTTTAAAAACTAATTTCTTCATAGTTGTAATCAAATTTTTATTCGTTGACTCAACTTGACCATTATCTTGAGGGTAATATTTAGATAAATGATTAGATATAATAGATTATTTTCCTAAAAACTTTAAAAATTCATTTGAAATAAATTGAGATCCATTATAAAAAATAGTTTCATAAGAAACTCTAAATTTGGAGAAAGACTATTTAAAAAAATGAAATTAATTCACTTGTTACATAACTTTTAAGTGTTTTGGCCTCAAGCCACTTAGTGAAATAATTTGTTATTAATATATACCTATGACCAACTGATGAAGGAGAATGTATATCTAAAATAAAGTTAATGCCCCATTTTGTGAATAGTTTTTTAGGTATCATAATATTCAAAGGCATTATAAACAACTAATTTCTACTAACAAATAATTGACATGACATACAAGAACAAACTAACTTATAAGCATATTAAAGAGTGTAGGTCAATAATAAATTATTCATAAGATCTTATAAGAAGTGGTTTTTTCAGCATAATGCTCACCATAATTTCCTTCATGAAAACCTCTAAGAATTTTTTGAGTTTGGTCATACATAAGGCATCTTAATAAAATTCCATCTCTATTTCGCTAAAATAATTTTTTTTTTAACAAAAAAAAATTTAAAGCTTTTAAATGCAAAAAATATCTTTTTTTTTAATCAAAATTATTAGAACATGTTTAATTTTGAAAATAAAATATCAAGTCATGATACCAATCATTTTTAGAAAACATACAATCCCATTCAATCATTTTAAGACCAAATTTAAAATTAAAGAAAAAAAAAACTTTCATGATCTTTAAATGAGGCTTTGCATTCAAATTATCATCAATTAACAAAGTTAAAACATTAATGCTTGAAGAAGCATTTTAAGCTTAATGTTTTGTCAAGTCATTACCTTTAATTATTTTTGAAGTTTTGAATTCAAGATCATATTCTTGAATTCATAATATCCACTTTGCAAACCTTATTTGAATGGTTGTTATTTCAAAAGATAAGATAAAATAGGTACATTAGATGGCACTATAATTTGTTTCTCATTAATAAATAATAAAATTTGATTAAAGAGGAATCTAAAAAAAAAAACAAATTTCTCAATAAGAGGGTACCTAGTTTCAACATCTTTTAAAACTTAACTCATATAACCAATTGGATTTTCATTATTATTTTCAAATTTTTGAGTGATTATAACTCCAATTTATTTTTTAGTTACATTTAAGTAAAAAATGAATAATTTCTTTAAATATGGTTTAACAAGTATTGAAGCATTTGTAATAGCATTTTTAATATTATTAAAAACTAAATCATTACCTTCATTTCAATTATAAGGTTTATCTTTCTTAAGCAATAATTGCAAAGGATTAAATTTATCAACAAAATCTGATATGAATTTATTAACAATATTTATTTTATCAAAGAAAAATCATAAACTAGATTGATTTTTAGGAGGAGGTAATTCTTTAATAGTTTTAATACGTTCAAGATCTATAAAAATATTATCTTTAGAAATGATATGTCTTAATAACTTACCTTCAATAACACTAAAAATTGATTTCTTTGGATTCAAAGAAATATCATACTTCCTACATTTTGTGAAAACTTCACGAAGATGATTTAAATATTTTTTTCATATTTTCAAATATATGGTGAGATCATCTAGATAAACTTGAATAATAATATCAATCAAATCATCAAAATCAACATGCATAACTCTTTGAAAAGTAGCTTCTGCATTTATTAATCCAAATGGCATTATATTATAAGCAAAAATCCCTCTACAAGTAGTAAAAGTCATTTCATGTCTATCTTCAAAATTTATAAAAATATGATTATAACAAGAAAATCCATCTAATAATGACATCATTTTTGACTTTGTAACATGTAAAATCTGATCTATTTTTGATAGAGTAAAATTATGTAACTTTATTCAAGTCTTTAAAATCAACACAATCTAATACCACCATTTTTATTTTTAACTGAGACTAAATTAGCTACCCATTCAAAGTAATTTATAGGAAAAATAACATCAACATCAATCATTTTATCTAACTTTTTATTAATGATGTCTTCTAACAAAAGATTAATTCTTCATATTTTATGTCTTACAGGTTTAATACTAGGTTTTATAAGTATATCATGTTTAAGAATATCAATATCATAATCTTTAAGATCTTTGTATGACCAAGTAAATACATCAATAAATTCTTTGAATAGTTTAATAAATTTTACCTTCTTACTTGTATTAATTTGAATTCCTAAATAAATATATTTATGATCTTTTTTTGTACCTAAATTGATAGAAATAGTTTCACCTATAATTTTCTTAGAAGGCTCTTTCATTCTAAAAATCTTGGGTTGATCATTAAGTTTAAATATAGATTCCAAATTTACTAAATCAGTAAGCAATTTATTAGTACTTAATTATAAATAATCTCTATAATTTAATATGTAATCATCATGATTAACGTAATTACATTTAATAAAATAATTTATGTGTTCATCACAAGTAAAAATGGGTCAACTATTATTCAAATCAAAAATTTTAGGTTGAAATTTTTTAGAAAAATAAAAGTCTGTAATTGGTTCACTTTCACTTAAAGTTAGATTAGATGTGAAAACAAGCTTATCATCTCTATTATTATATTCTCTAAGTATGTGAGTGATATTGAAAGCTTTAAAATATTCAAGTAGAGATCAAATATTTTGAGTATAATGATGTAGATGAGTTTGATTAATTTAATTTTTTTTTTGAACTTGTCTAACAACTAATTCATAATATTTAAAAGCTTTTAAATATTTAATATTAAGTTTGATAGATTTTTCCAAACTTACACATAATGCTTCAAATTCTACTATATTATTAGTGTTTTCAAAAAATAATTTGTAAGTATAATGAAATATTTTTCCAATAAGAGAGATTAAACAAATTTCATCATCATTTTTTTGGTTGAGAGTAGGCTCCATCAAAATATAGTGATCATAAAATGTTCTTCTCAAAGAATTATTCATGATGATTTTTTGGTTCATTTAAATTCAATAGCTCATAAGTTTAAAATCCTATCTCAACATAAGCAATAATGGAAGAAGCAAATAATCTATAGGTGTACTAGACCAATCATTCATTTTTATAAAAGTAATCTCATTACTAACAAGAAGTCAAGTTATATCTTTCTCAATGAAAACACTAGTTACGTTTGACCAATCTCTTCCTAATAATTTAGCATAATTATTAAGAATGTATAAGATTTAAACATTAGTCATACATCTAATTCTTTCATCTTGAACAATCTTACTGACTATGTCTCAAAATTTATAACTTTTAGTTTGTCTAGAATTAAATCCAGTAAGCTTCCTATTATTGATTTCATATGAAATATCCAATTGATTTACAATAAATTTGGGTATTATATTATTTTAAGCACCTATATCTAAGATACAATTATGAATTAATTTATTAGTAATTTTAATCAAAACATAAAAAATAGGTATATAATCTATAGGAGGATCATAACTTTGACCAAAAATAAATGATTGTTCATTATTGTCTCTTCTTGTAAACCTACATCATTTTAAATTTTTTTAACAATTTTATTAATTTTATCAAATTGTCTTGAAAGACTAGCTACTTGTAGTAATGAGAATCTAACTTTGATTATAGATAAATCATTAATTATATTATAAGTTTTAGAATTTGTTTGTCAAAATTTTTTAGGCTTCTAATGCTGATATTGACTATTATTATTATAATGAGTTGATAAAGGAATGTTTTGAGAAAAATTATTAGATGAACTACTTAAAGAATTATTTTACCGTTATCATTAGAAAAAGAATCATTATTTACTGTATTATTATTTTGGGAAGAATTATAATCTTTATTTATAGTATTAACAACATAAGCACCATCATTTTTTGATGGATCATCAAAAGTACACATGTTTATGTTGTCTACTAGATCTTTAGATATAAGATCTTTTCTTTGAAGATTTTTTTTATGTTTTTGAACAATAATACATGAATCTAGATTATGATCCAATTCACATACATTACAATAATAAGCAATTTTTAATTTTTTAATTTTAATATTGTTTCTATTAGATGAAGAAAGTTTATCATTTAGTTATCTTCTAACAACAACCAGTTTATTTTATAAACTTTGAATGACCTTTGAAATTTTTGCATTGTCTAAATTTATATCTGTAAAAGACCTATCTTTAAACCCAACATGTTTAAGTTTTTTTCATACTCAATGCAAAATGTTATACTTTCATCGTATTCTATAATGTTTCTATCTTCTAAGGCCATTTTATACTATAAAGGTAAAAAACTACAAAATTAAAGTTTGCAAATTTTTCTAGGTCTAAGATCATGAAGAATCTTCTGACGTAACTTGGTAAAACTGGTAAATGATATCACCTAGATCAAGAGATATTTTTTCAAGATCATTGACTAGGTCAAGATCTTCCTTAGCATTTTTAAAAGCTAATTTAAATCAATATTTAATATCTTTCCAAGTGCTGATAGCTTTAGTAGATAAACTACTAAAATTTTGATAAGCTTTCCCTTCAAGTGTTTTGGGCAAAAATTCTTAAATATATATTTTCACTTGTAATATCAAGATTAACATAAACTAATTTAAAATTATCTAAATGATCTACCTAAAATTCTCTAGAAGCTCCAAATTTTTTTGGTATATTTAATCCTTTTAGTGAAAGTAAATTACCTGAACAATTTTTAATGTTAAGTGAATTTTCAAAAATCCATGGATTTAAAGCTATCTGATGTTCTAATTTAAATTTAGAACTATATTCATCTTCAGTGAGATCATTCTGATCTCTATTATCTTATGGACCTTGAATCATGTCTTATACTCTCTCTTCTGCATGATCTTCTATTGGAAGTTTTAGCAGTCTTATCTACCCAAAATGATTGATTATCTTAAGCCTAATTAACTTGATTAAATTGAAAATTTGTATTTATAGGTTTAGAGAAAATAACTAAATCATCAAAAAGATTAGAATTAGAAAGAAAATGAGCTCTAAGTCTAGGATTAATAGCAAAAACTCTATCCATATCTTCTCAAATTTATCTATTTGTATTTAAAATGTCTTATTTAGTTTTAGGAGTAAGATTAACATACCAATCTATCTCAAACTCTATAATTTCTAATTCTTTATTTATGACTTGTGTGACATGTTGAAGATTATGAAGGTGATTATACCATGCATAATGAGTTAGATTAAAAGTAAAATTAATTTGATCATCAATAATATCAATTATAAGGTGAATAATAGGATGTTGTCCTCTAAGTACCATGAGTAACAAGAAAATATAGTTCTAAACAAATATTTTTTTTTAAATTTTCTAATGGAATCGTCAACTTTGTTGACGATGAAAATTGTTACATCAACTAATCAACCATTTCACCTATTACAAAGGTTAGATTAGAATCGTACGGGTCTAATAATAAAGTTTTAAACATTCAATTTCAATCTTAAAGATGCGAGAGATTTTTTAAATGTTTTGGGAAATAATAAATAAGCTATTGAGTATAACATAATCCATTATAATTTTTAAAATTTACTTATAAAATAATGAATCAATTTTGATATGAATGCGTTATCTATCCTATCCGACAAAGAAGACCTATGAACAAGACAATTTCTTGAAAGAAAGAAATTTGATTCAATAATAATATATATTCTCAATGTAATATCTTGATTATGCTATAATAACTTCCAAATAACACAAGACAATAAACCAAAAGTATCAAAGTAATATAGAAATAAGATAAATCAGAGATGAATAGATCTTCTATAAAGAAAGTTCCAAGTATAACTCAACCCATAAGAGACACAAACACACAACAAATAATAAACTAACAGATAAAAAACTAATTAAGAAAAGTAAAATATTAAATCTAAACTAAACAAGAACAAAATAAATTAATATAGAATCTAACTACGTCTAAAAAACTAAACTAATAAAAAAAACTTAACAAATCTAAAATTTATTAAATTTATCTTTAAAATATTAAATAAAGAAAAATAATTTAAAAAACTTAACTTACAAGAGAAACAAAAATAAATAATAAGCTAAATATAGATTAAAGTAAAGTAAATTAAAAACTAAATAAAATAGAAAGAAATAAGATCAATTAAAGATTAAATTAAATTAGATTAAACTACGTTAAAGTCAAAGTCAAAATAGATAAAACATGTGAGTCTTAATAAAGAGAGTCATCTTAGCAGAATAGATTGATTTTATTTGAGAAATTAACATCTTCTTACAGAATATCTTAAAAAGATAACTTTTATAATCAATTAGATCAATGAAATGTCTTAAACAATGAAGTTTACATCATTATTCAGTGTGAATACTCTGATTTTACACATAGGACTGCAAGAAACAATCACCAAAAGATGTTAAAGTTGATAAACTTTAGATAATTTATTATAAATGATAATATAAAATTGGATATATCTGCATTGTCTAAAAAATATATTCAATCATTAGAGAAAGTACAAATGGTCTATCTGCAAAAGTCATGCTATCTCAAAAATTTTATATAGAAGAGAGAGATAAATGATTGACTTCACAATGTATAAGTCTTCAATACCTATGTTATTTCTCCTCTTCAAATGATTCCTTGATCTCCTTTTATTACTCAAACTTGGTTGAAAGAAGTTGTACCTAACCCTTAATTATTTTTTAACTTAACTAGTTGATTTTATAAATCAATTAATATAGATAGTTATTAGTTAAGGTTATTCAAGAGTTAAAAGTCTCAAGGGGTGAAATATTTGAATCATAGACCAAGAATTTTTTAATGGGTGAGAACCCTTAATCAATTAATAATAATGAGAAATACATACTCTAATAAATAATTAGATAAATCAACATATAATAATTCCTTATCCATATTAATCCCATAATGCATATAAATAAAATTACTTAAGCAAAATTTTTCTAATTTTAATCAGATAAAACTTCAATAATGGGTTTTTCTTGTTCATTCACACACTCATTGTATTCCATCTCAACTACTAGAAACTAAACCAGTTTAATTTTGAACTCACTTGTATTATCATCAACCTATAATTTAATTTTTTTCACAAATTTGATATTGATAGGAGTGTCTGATTCATCTTCCCTGATTAGACACTTTTTGGAAGAGGTTGGATGAATAAAATAAAGTGATTTTTATAAACTTAGCTTTTTGCACCCTCAAAGTAGATCTTTTAAACTTAATTTTTTGCATCGTAAAATATGACCTGTTTGAGATGGTGTGAGATCATCAGAACAAGAAGACAATGCTAGATTGACAAAATTATTAGTATGGGCTATTTCATTATCTAGCTGAGTTGGCTCATGGACATGATGTGATTCATTAACATGATGGATTTTATTTGAGGTAGGTGACTGAATAGGTAACTGGTTTGGATTATTTTATAGCTAATGGAAAAAAATTGCTATGAGATTGAGACTTGGCACTAAATCTATGACCAAAAAATAATTTATTACCCCTATGGTTTGTAGGATTATAAGGTAAATTATTCAAAAGATTCTAGAATTCAGGGTCAGTGACATCAAAATAGATTGACATCCTAGTTCCCCTACTAGCATACCTAGGGCCAAATATTATAACTATAAAACCCCCCTTAGAAATTGTCTATTGGGTGCTTCTTGATTCACATTATTTGAATTCTAATTCCTTCCCTAACCTATGCTATCATTATCTCTACTTGAATCAGGTTGATCTCAACCTGACATCCTATAAACTATTTGAAATATATTCAAAGTTGATTATTTATGACTAAAAATCAACATGTATATATCAAATATAAAACCAAATAACTACTATTTTTAGTTATAGTAAATCCTCAGTCACTTAAATTTTTTTTCACTATCATCAAATGATCATTCAACTGATTCTACTAACTAAACTGTATATTCATATGAAAATTGCTAGCTATGTCGAATCATTTCTAACTAAAACCTTATTTAAAAACTAAGAAAACAACTTATTACATTTTTCCAAGAAAATTATTAACCAATTCTTTTACTATTCTTTTATATCCATGATTTTGGAACAAACTTAGAAAATAAATTTCTATGACTATAAAATCATAAATAATACATGAGAATCAAAACTATCCATTGAAATATTCCCACATATTATACTCTGAAAGATTTTGAATCCATCAGGGTTTCAATATTCCATCCTTTATAAAACCCTAAATTGAGATGTGTAAATTGAGACAATAACCTCCATTTATCTTTACAAACAAAGTTTAACATACTATATTTCCATAACATAACCATGCAAAACTTATCCTTAAAAACCTATGTATGCATGAAACTGTAATTTCAAAAAAATAAAGTCACCACTGAATAATATATTTTCATGTTCAAACATACTCTTTTTAAATAAGTTATTTATGACAAACCATAAACCTGATTTATTGGAACAAGGTTGAAGGGATGGCCTTCATCATATGAATCTAAGGTCTTCCTAAAATCATGTAATAATTTGTTTCTTTATCAATCACATATAATTTTTTTAACATAGACTTTGGACCCAGAGTGATCAAAAACATAATGGTTCCTATTGATGTGGACTTGATGTTAGCATAGCCTTGTAGGCTATTTCAAATTATGGAATAGCTAGTTCTGCATAATCAAGTTTATATAAGAAATAAAAGGGGACAATGTTCAAGGTTGATTCATTGTTAACCATGGATCTCTTTACATAGTTGTTATAGATCCATACCTACAAAAATAAGGTTGGATCCCCCCTCCTTGATAATTTAAAATCATGAGGGAGACTATTAAGGTCAAATAAATAATCAGTGTCTTGATAATCTTGCCTAGGTGGAAACATATCTAGATCAATGTGATTGATATGGGCTTGAGGGAGGGAGTTACATTGGATAAATTCCCTAATCTTAAAGCATCTATTAATGTTTAATTATGGGCAGGTGACTTCTTGAGAAAGCCAAGAAATGAAATATGAGAGAATGTTTTCATAATATCCAAGATTAAATCATAATTCCCCATATGCTTAAGGATGGTTTTAGTATCTAAAATGTTTAAAGGGTGAGGGGTTGTGAGTTAATATTCTATGGTGTGAGAAATTATATTTTCTTCTTCTTCAAATTCTAACTCTAAAACCCCTATCATTATGTTTTTACCTTAGACATCAGTAGTGGTAGTTCCATAAGTGAATGCCTCAACATTATTTTTGCAAGTTTGTGTAAGTTACTTGTGATGAAGGACTTCATTGTGAAATTAACCTTGAGTTTTATTAGGATAGCTCATGTTTGGTGGTTTATAAAAGGGTTTTGGTAAATATTAATATTTTTGTTATATGGTGTAACATGACCATTTTAAATGACCTAAGGATTTGTACCTGCATTCCCTAGGAACATGTCTATGAAAATTTGCCTTTGATCCTCAGGGAGCCTTTAAATGATTTTCTTATACCCCATGCAATTTTGATTATCATGACAAATGAGTTAGTGAAAGGGATAATAGACATTGGGATCATATTCCCTAGGCATCTAAATTAGTCCTTGTTGGCCAAACCCTTGTTGATTATTCATTTGATAGTAGGGTTGACTTTGTAACTATAAAAAATGATCAACACGCTAAAACTAGTTTAGATTTTGGTTTTTATATTACATGTGGTAGGGTGGAGGCCATTTGAATTTGATAGTGGAGGGTTTTGGTTCCTAGCACTAGTATTGTTGCTTGGATTGGTATTGTTCATGGGTAGAGACTGATTATTTTCCACTATGTTTATCCTTTTACCTTGGTTGGTCATACCATCAATGGTGGAATTCCTATTTCAGTTAAGGATTTTGGGGCCTTGATTATTGACAGTGCTCTATCTTGCATTTTAAAATCCCCCATTATTTTTATTTGGGTTGATAATGCATTCATTGGCCCTATAGGTTTTACAACCACTATCAATGGCTACTTGATCAATTCATAAGGAACTTTCAATATCTTCCTCATAAGAATGATAATGTAAATTTTGGACATCCTCCTTTTTTTCCTTGTTAATGGAGTGAAGGAAAAGGTCACATAATTCCCTCTAGTCCATGTGAGGTACACTGGAAGATGAAGACATAAATTAATACCATCTTGTAATGAAATGGGCAACTAATCCATTATGTTTTTGTGTGATAGGAAGGAATTATTCGATGCTAGTATTGAGAAGCTTATTCATTTAAAAGCCTTAAAAAATTCAACCATCAAGTGTCTAAAGGAATTAATGGACTCCTTAAAGATGAGAGATCCATTAGGGAGGTATTAATACCAATCAAGAGCTATTGTTTCTAGGGTTTTAGGGAAAATGTTGGTAACAACCCCATCCCAATGTAGGAGTTCCCTGATAGTTTTGGCATAGACCTTGACATGTGCATTGGGATCTCCTTCTCCTTTGAACATTGGGTGGTGTATTATGGGACATGGAATAATAAATCCTCATATGTTGATATTGAGGGGTTCCTTAAGCTACTGAAATAATTCCTCATGTTGTTGAAGTTAATTATTGATGTGGCCAAACTAGACTAGAAAGATGGGATTACATGGGGTTTTTTGGATAACCATTAGGAAGAATGGAAGAAACTTGATAGGATGAAGTGGAATAAGCTAGAAAATAGTTATTTGAGTAAGTAGATTTAGAGAACATATGGAAGTAGGGAGGAATGTTGTTATACATAAAAGAGCTAATGAATTTTTAGGGAGGGGTGTATGTGGTTTTCACATAGCCCAAAGGCACACAAGGTGACACTTGGCTAGTTTGCATAGGAGCAATATAAGTGGGAATAATATAGCTTAAAGAGGTAGAGTGGTGGGTTATTAGTCACCACATTAGTTTTTGGGGGTGGAGTGTAAGTAAATACACCTCTCATCAAGGTTTGGATAGGTGCTTTGTATGATAGAAGAATCTTAGAATTGTCTGAGTTGGGGACCCCATAAGTAAGGATGTCTTCGAGGGGTTAGTTAGAAGCCTAGCCTGGTGGAGGCATTTACTCATGTTATGGTGGGAGGGTGTAAGTTTATTATTAAAATAGTTGAAACCATTGTTTCTATGGGAATAGAGGAGGAATGAACTTGATTATAAGGATTGGGGTTCACTCCTGGATTCAAAGATTGTTGGTTATTTTTTAAGTCATGAATACGACCTACTAAGGTATTGATGAGCTCATTGAGGTCCATGGTGAGGTTAGGTCTAATATTATCCTATATAGGATGGGTATAGGTGACATATTGGTTAGTTTTAAGAGATTTATTTAGATTATAAGCCTTAGGGACAATGGTTATGGTTTACACCAGTGGGTTATAGGAATTTTGCTTCCTACTAGAGGAATGTGTAGCTACTTACATATGATTAACTTGATCCTCTATATAGTTTATCCTCCCTAGATATTGGTCACATTTATTAGTGTTTTCCACATCTGGGTTCTATAAGATAAATGATAGTCTAATGGCCATACAAGGAGTAGTTACACTTCCTATAATAAGGATCATGACATTAGAGTCACGATGATTTCTAGTGGTTTTAGATACATCCTGCACCTCATGAATGGGAATTCCACTCCTAATTTGAGTATTATGGTGAGAGTAATTGTATTATTGATAATATACATTGGTGTCAAATGTAGGATTATTCTAACTTACCAATCAAACTTTACCGTAGTCTAGTTATCTCCTCCTATACCCTTCCAAACCAAGAGATCCACCTAGGTCCTGTCCAAACATTTTTTGGGAGGTATATGGATGCCTATAAATTAAATGGAAGGATAGGAGAAAGTGGAAAAAAGACAAATAAGAAGGAGAATAAATGTAGAAACATAAAATGTGTAATTATTTTGAATTGGGTTCACCAATTTATATGCACATAAATAACACATGTTAAACTATGCACTCGAATTATCGAGGTTATACTAAGACAACAAACATAATGGATGTATGATGGGTGGAGCTACAAATTTGGATGAATATTTAGTGGGATGAAATTTTTAATTAGTGGTGGTAATGGATTCTTGTGATGGAACCAGAGTAACTCTATAATGTCATGTTTCTAACTAAGATAATCTAGTTGAGAAAAAACAAAGCTCCAAGGTCCTTTGGTGTCTGAGATAACAAGAAGGTGAAGATCTTGATCAATACCAACACTAATGAAATGAAGATTATTATTCTAAATGAATCAAGGGATGAGATCAAATCTATTAGGTTGAATACACCTAGTTAATGTCATCCACAAGTGTGAATGATTTATGTTAAGGCTAGACTTGAGGAGAATAAATGGGAGTGAAGGTGAGGATCTATGATTGAATCATGTTATATTAGTGACTTTAGTTTTGGGGGAGGGGGATAATGGGTGGATCAATAATTTTCTCTTTTTTTTATAGTGCACTAAGAGCATTGATGATGAGGAGAAGAATAGGTATATCATGGAAAACCTCAAGTCTCAATTTGATACTAATGTCTAATTATGTGTTGATTGTGGGACTAAGTGCCCTGCCCCTAGGGAAAATACCTTATCTAACAAGATCAGGTGTCTCAAAAAGTGTCATCCAAAGGAGAATAAGCAAGGTATAAGAATATGAGCTTGCTTGGTAATAAATATTTTACTAATTTTTTTGTGTTTTTAAAATTAAGGTTTTAATTATGAGGCTTGCATAGTTGGATAAAGCTTTGACAATGTTTTTTGGGTTTGTTTTATTTTAAGGAATGTTTGATTGAAAATAAAGAGTAATTACTTGCTTAAATTAAACAAATTGAAAGTGAATGATAATAATCAAACTAAAATTGAATAAAGAAAACACTTCTTTTTGTTCGTTCTAATTGATTTTCAATGCATGCAAGGTAAGAGAGAGATAAACTCTTAACTATACAAATTTTGATTTTTTCATCTTTTCTAGATGCAACCTAGATGAATTTTTTTTTGTGATATTATTTGAATGATGTATGCATGCATCTACGTGAAATTTAAAGTATTAAAAATATGCAAATGTTTCAAGAAGATGTTTAGATTATAAACAAGAAAATACTATTAAAATTCTATGCTTATTTTTCTCTTATGTAAGTTAGAGTAGATAATATTTTATGATTATGTAGCACCTCAACCTCGTACACTTGGAAAACTCAGACCTTAGTTTTTATTCTTAGTTATACACATGCCTTAATTATACAAGCCTTAAATATGATATATCTTTTGCCCTTTGGCCTATCTCTTAGTCTGAATGGTCTTATATTAATGTAATAGACATCTAATCTTGCCCACAATGCTTAAAATGTACTTATTTTACACCTTTACAAGTTTTGATCCTATAACTATCTTTGTTACTCCATGGACATTAATGTCTGGGATTGAAAGTAACATTGATGTTACTATCTTACCCCGACACAAGTGTCCACTGCCCTAAAGTCATCTAATTTAAAAATGAAATGTATTCTAATGGTTAGTCTAAGTTATTTAATGCGAGTTATCTCTCGATTGGTTTGGTATAAATATAATATCAACCCTCATTCATTCCTCACCTAGAAATCAGAACAAAGAGACCAAGGTACCTACCAAAATCACTCTATAAAGCATTTGATTGATCAAAGCTTCCCTATTTGCATACCATTCATATGTAGAACACATCTACATGTTTGAAGTATTAAAGGGAAAATCACAAGGTCTTATTTGTCAAGTTACAAGTTAGGTCACTATTGTACTTCCTTTACACACATTGCATGATTCACACATAATCCAACATGTATGGGATAACTATGAGTTTGAGGCCCTCTTCTAGAGTATTAGATATGTAGGAAGTGTCCTTTGATAGTGGGGTCATTGGGGTAAGCTTAACATTGTGTGCTCACTAACCCATTTTTTACCAAGGTCAAATTGAAGATGGAAATATAGGGTTTCACCATTTTGAAATAGTCCATAAACTAGATCTAAATGCATCAAAGTGAAGTTGAATTAAAATCTAAAATAATATAGGTGGTTACATCCTATTTTAGTGAGTATTCCATACAAGACACTATCTTTGAACACAAATAGTAGCATCAACATAACTATCCCATGTTGACGTCATTGTCTAGAGAGCCATAAGCACCAGATCCAAATTCTAAAAATTATTCCAAAACTATCTTCTTCCCTAATTTTATCCTATTTTAAATCTATATATTCATTAGAATTAGATCCAAGTAATTACTTTGTTTTATGTCTTTTTTTATATCTAACATAGTTGTACTTTCCATTAATAGTTTATCTAAATTTGATAAATTCATTATATGGTATATCTGAGTTTAAAATTTAATTGACCTACTATTTTAACATTTTAGGACTTAGATGAATATAAATACTATGTTGTTAAAGAGATGAGTTTAGTAAATTAGGGTAGGAATATGAAATAAATATAACCACTGATTTGTTATAAAATTGACTAAATTGGACCTTTCTAAAAATAGTAATAAATAATGCAAATAATAACTTAGTTGAAAAATGATTGAGATAAATGATCTGGAGGCTAAAAAATGAGCTATAGGCTGGACTAAGTGTCACAAATAGGATTCAAGTGTCAAAAACCTTGCTATATAGTAGCACCCTAATTAGACAATATCACCATGTGGAAATAGTGTCCTCTATGAAAGACTGTTCTGAGTTTCTAGGTACACCTATATCTAGTTCTGTAAGGTCTGTTCCTATGTGTGAGTTATGAAACCCTATAGATGGCCTATTTTGATTGATTTTATGATCAAACCCTAATCATCCATGTTTCTTGGGCATCTAATTGATTCAAGCAGAGAAGTGTGTTTGTTATTGGGGTAGGCTAGACATCCTCAACACCCCACTATGATGAGAGTTGCCTACATACTAATACTCTAAATAATGATCAATCTTGATGTATTTATCCCCACCTAAGTGGTGGTATAAGTGAAAATGAAGCTAGTATGATGGTTGAATTAAGTGATTTAAATGTTCTTTAGATTAGAAATATGATTAATCTAAGATTAAAAATGTTGAAGATGGTAGTATATAGAAGTAGGGTAGAATAGGGGTTGATAAACTTAATTATGCATAACTTATTCTAAGTTTTCATATGTAATTTGCATTTAGTGGTCAGAAGTCTAAAATTTATATATATATATATATATATATATATATATATATATATATATATAAGTTTTCATATGTAATTTGCATTTAGTGGTCAGAAGTCTAAAATTAATATATATATATATATATATATATATATATATATATATATATATATATATATATATATATATATATATATATATATATATATATATACCATTTTGGTGCTTGTGTGAGAGCTAAAATAGGTCTAGGTTGACCCTAGGAGGTTTAATATTTGAAAAGATAGACATTTGTAGAAAAAGGAGGGAATGGACAATAATGCCATGTGGTGCTACTGTCCCTATTATGGTGTTAGTGTATAGGTAGTAGAACCCTAGGCATGAAGGTATAAGATGTAATAATGAGGGTTTAAGACTAGTTTAAAGATGACTAGGGATTCTTGTGGCCTACAAGAAGGGTTAAGATGCAAGAATGAGGGTTTAGGACTACTTTAGGGATGATTAGGGATGCCCGTGGCTTACATAAAGGCTTGATAAGTCTAGAAATAGGCTCTAGAATAGGTCTAGGGATAAGATGGGGATATGTGGTCTCAAGTAGCACTCTTATCACTCAAGTGTCACTTTTAGGTGATTACATTCCCCACTTTATTATATAAATATAGCAAGACAAAATGAAAGGATAAAGAAAAAAGAAGCATACATAGACTTACGTAATAGGTGAATCCCATGAGTCTAGATCTAATTATGTGAAGCATGCTCCATTACATATCCTACAAGTGACATGTGCATAGATTAATCCTTACTTAAGAAATATCAAAAGCAAATAAAAAAATGAGTAAATAAGTTAAATTGAGTAAAATTGACTAAAAGGATAAGAGAGAGAGGAAAATAATGAATACACCTCATTGCGTACATGAATGAATGTATAAACTTGGTGACAACCTATATGTATGCATGTATATAATGATCAATCAATGAATAACTTAGATTGAGCTAATGACTTTCTCAATCCTCATGTGAAAGTGGCTCAAGAACTTAATCTAGTTTTGACTCCATCATTGCCCAGCCCTACTTGGTGGATCATGCCCCATGAATAGCTTGGATTGGATTGATGGTGTGTCCAACTCTCTCATGTAGGTGACTCAAAAACTCAATTAGATTATGATTCCATCATTGCCTACCCATGTGTAGTAGATGCATTTGAAACTAAAACTATGAGATGTAATTAGAAATGTCTAATTGGAGATGTCATCTTTATAACCACTTGAGTATATTAGGTAACTCCAGGCCACTTAGAAATGCTAACCACTATAGATAGAATAAGGTATGAAACTAATGTACAACCTAGAATATGATGTTTGATGTATGTAATGTAGGGAATGACATGGAATTTGTCATTCCATCTAATAAACTAATGTGTAAGTGAGCAAATGGAAATAATGTGCCATGCACATGCCCCCATATATGATATTTGAGAATATAGATTTTGGATTGAATTGTAATAATTTGTATCTAAGTACCTAAAATAAAAAATGGGAATGGTCATGACATGCATGATTCCCCCAATCTGAGAAAAATGGTATGAATATGAGTTAAATTGGTATGAATTTGAGCTAAAATGGTATGAATCTAAGCTAAATTGAGCCAAAATTGGTAAATCTATAACCAAAATTGTGCAAACCTAGATTGTACCTATTGTAATTTCCTAGCCAATCTAGATTTTTTTGAAATTGAGGTTACTAAACAATAAAAAAATATCTTGGATAGTAACACCATGTGGTGCTAGTGTCCCAATTTGGGCACTAATGTCTGATTGCCCTAATTTCTATGCAATTGTACTGATCTCTATATCACTATTTTCTATTGTGTTTACTTGAATCTAATTTCTATAATCTGAGTTTGTGTGTTGAAAAATGTAATATGAGTGCATTCTGGTAGCCTGATCTCTATGGTAGACTCTTATGAATGTCCCCTCTTTTGAGGGGAGTAATTGAACCTGTATAAGAATTGACCAAAAAAATAAAAATCTCTATAAGATGTGTGTTAGTAAGAGAATATATGATATAGTTTTAATAATCTAATATAATGTGCATACATAACATCAGAATGTAATATAATCTAAGCACAAGTTTGTAATGTGTGATGTATGTTATGTATATTATTCACAAGGCTATCAAGATAGATATAATAATGTATGTAATAAAAAATTTGAGTAATAACTGAGTAGCTACCTAAGGGGATGGGGCATGATGTCCATCATGACACCCAAGGAGTAAGGGGAGGTGAATGAGGTCACTCATGGCATCTAAAACTAGAGTGTGTAATAAGGAAAATACTAGTGTCATGGCCATGATGTATATAAGAAAGCATACATATAACACACATGAGGCATGCAAAGTAGGCTAAGGGGCCACAATACAAGAAACATGGGAACATGACACTAAATTAAAGAAAATAGGATATACAAGGACATGTTCAAATGTCCACATAAGAAATCAAAAAGTAAGTTGGCTTAGAGCCACATAGAAGGACATGTTCAAATGTCGACATACATAATTAGGAAGGCACACACAAAGACATGGGCACACATCTAAAGCATACATATTGTGAAAAGAAGTGGTGTAGATCCAAAGTACAATAACATATTTAAATGCCCTCAAATAGAAGAAGCATAAATATACAATCAAATATAAACTAGAAAAGATAGAAATGAAAATATGCATGGACATGTAATACAAATCTGTGTAAGAGCCAATATGAACATATACTGAGTTTAAAGTAGTAGTAGCCATAAAAAAATATGAGCAAGTCTAGCATGATCAATATCAAGATATAAAAATGATAAATCTATGATGTAAAGCATATAAAGATGGAACATGGTAATCAAAATTGTGTATAGGGTGCCCCCAAATGGGTGAATGTGTCAAATGAATAACTTATGTATCAGTTTATATGCTCCCAATGCATAGACAATATAAAATCTAGATCAGTGTAGTGGACTTGAATCCTGTAGCAATCTACAATCACTCAACAAGAACAAATGAAGCATGTAGGTATGATAAAATTGACTATACTAAGATAGCTTACATATGTAGTGCTTAGAAAATATATGTAAACATGGCAATGCATATATTCTATAATTTTATGTTTTTTGAGTAAATATTTGAATGTTTTTGTGTTTTTTGAAATATTGTATTATTTTTGTATTTTATGGATATAATCTATGTAAAATCAACATGAAAATAAAACTATATACAAGGATCGAGAGAGAAGTAAAGTATGTATAAGAATGGAGGGACAATATTAATTGATGAGTCTCATGGGTGACTCACTATCAATGTGGCATGTGTCAAATAAAGGAATAATGATCATGCATGTTGTATGAAAAGGTAATCATGGTCCCAAAACCTACTATACTGAGTTATTTATATCTAGCCTTGTCTGTGAAAGGGTGATGGGGATCTGTGAAACTAACTATGGTGTCTTGTGAACAATAGGGGTCTTAGGGACCCATTTTGTAGGAGATGTTGTAGCTGGCATATGTGCCCCTAAGTTGAGAACCCTGAGAAATAAATAATATTGATCTTAGAAGAAAGTGAGTAGAGGAAGGCCCTCTATAATCTACAACATATATCTAATGTAGGTGTCTCTCTAGTAATAGTATCTATGGGAGAATATGTGTACATGGAAACATTGTAGGAGTAGACCTTGCCTACACCAATGGCTCCATTAAACTCCATGGTGTACTGATAGGAAATGTGATTAGAGATATAACTAGTAAGTATGTTATAACTACCTATGGGATGGGTAGAGGATACTCATATGAAAGATCCTCAGCTGTGATCACCTAATTTCCATGCATATTTTTTAGGCATCTATGCACAATAAATGGGATGGTTCATAACTAGAATATTCATGGCCTACCCAATAACATGTCAAGTGTGCCTACACTAGGTACTACTAAGAATCTAGTGGTCGCATGTGTTGGTCTATGTCTGTAGGGGATATATCCTACTTTGAATACCCAAAATGTTGTAGAAGTGTGATAATGCACATGCTGATACTTGACCCATTATCCATCACAACACTCTAAATATGATGATGATCTATGTAGGCTCATATAAAGAGTGCATATAAATCTAAATTATAATCAATAATATCCTACTCTGATAAAGTTATGAGTGGTCTAATTGGAACTATAGTATGGTACACACCAATGATATTATGTAGTGGGTGTACATCCTCTATAGTAGTGTGATATGATGTTATTGGTGGATGTGCCTGACATATGTAGTGAATACCTAAGGTTCTCCCTACCTCATTTATTATGTTATCTAGAAATGGATATGATAATATTTTCAATGCCCTAGCTTCTAATTGTTAAACTTTGTGTGCCTCTATGGGTATGCCCACATTAATAATGTTAGCTTCTTTCAAATCTTGTATTTTATGTTTAAAGCTGATGCATCAGTTTGTTGTATGGATTGATGTAATATGATATTCATATAATGCATTGGAATCATAGTTATTTAGAAGAGGCCCTGCCATATGAACCTCTTTGATGAGAGGGAGAGACATGACATTGCATTCCAAGAGTTGTTGTAAAACACATCCTGGTGATTCTAGAAATTTGGTGAAAACTTTGCGTGGAGGAGCTGATAAAACTAGGCAAGGAGATGGATCTAAGGCTATGTTAACTATGGCCTTTGGATCACTCTTATTTTTAGTGGCCTTTACCTTGTATGGATGGGTACTTGAACTCTTAGTATTTTATTATGATCTAGTTATATATTTCAGTATACCCATAGAGAGAATCTTGACTTCTCTTTCTTTCACTATGTGGCATAAATCTATGAAGGTTGTAAACTTCTTGAATAAGATAGTTTCATGTAATTCTAGTAGTAGGCTCTATTTGAAGATGTACTAGAGCTCTCTATCTCCCATGGGGATAGTCAACTTGGATAATATAGTCTTATATCACAAGACATATTCTACGATAGGCTCATTTGAATTTTGTTTTAACTGTGCTACTTGAGCATATGAGATCTTATCACTAATGTTTATTAATAAGTATGATAAAAACATATCTGCCAATGGATTGAATGTAGTGATAAATTGATTTGGTAGATTATAAAACCACTATAAGACATAATCCTTTTGAATACAAGGAAAAAAATTAGTGAGGAGCTAATCATTAGACACATAGTCCAAACATGCTACATGAAAAGATGTAAGATGGTGATCTGGGTCACCCTTACCATCTTATAATGTGAGCTTAGGTGTCACAAATCCAAATGGAAAAGGAGTTGTCATTATGTGATGTGATAAAGGTGTAAGTAAAATAACATGAGAATCTAAGGAATGTGATGGCATAGTGGCTCCTTATTAAAGATGTAACATCTTAGCCTACAAAGTATGAACCTCTTGAATAAGGTATTTTACATATGGAAGGTAGGAACTAGCCATAGGAGGTGTATTTGTTACTAAAGGTTGTTGAGTTACATTTGGTTGTTGTGCTAGCTGAGTTATCCCTAGTATAGGTGTAATAATGTTATTATATGGGGGAGTAGAAGATTGACCATTGTTTAATTTATTCTTTATTTCCATTATGGCATGTAAGATCTATGCATGATGATGGTTTTATTCCCAAATTCTATCTTTAAATATCTATATAATATCATCCTTATTGACAATTAGATTTTCATTGTTAAGTGTATGGAGAGTGTCCTAAGTCCCACCTTGTGTATCATCTTGATCTCGATTATATTTCTCATCTTTGGATGCATTATCATTGAAATATACATAAACAACATGTGAAGTATCAATGATAGGAGTTGTAACTAGTCCCTTATTTATGATATAAGCTTTAATAGAAGGAATTTAAATATGCTCAATAAGATTGCCACTAAGCTTAACACTTCTTAATGGAAGAGAGATAGCTTTTTTAGATGGCATATAGTAAACAATGTGAAATAGTGCTACTAAAATAGAATGTATTAAATCTAAAAATCTTAACACAACCAATAAAAATAGGAAAAAGAAGGTTATAAACCCTAGTAACATATAGGGTTAGGGTTTGAATAATATTTAAAGTAAGTTGGTTTCACCAAATGTTTTAACCTTTTAGGAATTAGATGAATGTAAATTCTATATTATTAAAGATTTGAGTATAGTAAATTAGGGTAGGAATATTCAATAAATACAACCATTTATTTGTTATAGAATTGACTAAATTTGACCTTTCTAACAATAGCAATAAATAATGTAAGTGAGAAATTAGGTAGAAAATGATTGAGATAGATGATATGGAGGATAAAAACTAAGGTAGAGGTCAGTCTAAGTGTCATAAATAGGATCTAGGTGTCAAAACCCCTTCGAGATAGTATCACCCTAATTGGATAGTAGCACCATGTGGTACTAGTGTCCTTATTTTAGTGGTAGTGTCCTCTATGTAAGACTATTTCAAGCTTCTCAGTGTACCTATGTTTGGATTTGTAAAGCCTATTCCTACATGCATGAGTTTTAAGACCTTGTAGATGACTTATTTTGATTGATTTTATGATTAAAACCTAATCCTCCATATTTCTTGGGCATCTAGTTGATTCAAACAAAAAAGTGTGTTTGTTATAGGGGTAGGCTAGACATCCTCAACACCCCACTATGATGAGAGTTGCCTACATACCAATACTCTGAAAAGGGATCAAGCCTGATGTAGTTCTCCCCACCTAAGTGTTGGTGTATGTGAAATTTAATCTAGCATGATGGTTTACTTGAGTGATTTGAATGTGCTTGAGACTATAAATATGAGTAATATGAGATTAAGAATGTTGTAGATGGTAATATGTAAGAGTAGGGTTAAATATGGATTGATAACATTAATTATGCATAAATTATTTTGAATTTACATATAAAATTCTCATCTGATTTCCATCTAGTGGTTAGAGGGATAAAATTCATGTATATATACTATTTTGTTACTTGTGTAGGTGCTAAAATAGCTCTAGGTTGACCCTAAGAGGTATAAGATTTGAAAATATATTCATTTGTGGAAAAAGGAGGGAAAGGAAAATAACACCAATATTGGGATACTAACACCATGCACTACTATCCCTATTATGGAACTAGTGTTTAGGTGGTATAACCCTATGCAAAAAGGGTTAGGATGTAAGAATGAGGCTCTAAGACTACTTTACAGATGACTAAGGATGTTTATGACCCACACAAAGGTTGGATAAGTGTGGAAATAGGCTCTAGGATAGGTCTATGAAAAAGCTAGGGATAGGTGGTCTCAAGTAGGAATTATCACCCTTATTCCAATTCATTTTTATATTCTTAACCCTATGGTAAAAATGAAAATAAAAAATATTTCATTTTAGGGTACAATAACTAGAACAAACTTTCAATATTCCTAGATTGAATGCACACTAGATATGGAAAATGTATTAATTTTAAATAAGATAATTATTTAAATTTTGATTTTATAATATTTTGAGATAAAAAAATGTGATGATTTTGTTTAAAGTAAGATAAATTAGTATAAAAATAAGGTCTTTGGTCTAACTAGGTTGATCTAAAGTTTTCTAGTTGTTAGTGTGTATATGTGAGGATGAAAAGAGTTTGTTTCAAAAATAAAAATTGATTGTTGAAATGAATAAAAGTATATTTGACTAATTCTAAAATTTACTTATGGTTGAATTTTAAGATCATATACTATGAATGAACCTAATGAATGCAAACAAACAAAGATACTAGCTTTTATTTTTGTTGCAAATATTGGAAAAGGAAATGATGCTTCTTCTTATCAAAATTAATTTTTATAGAATAAAAATCTAAGTTAATGCAATATGAATTTAATTAATTTAATATAAATAATTAAAATATATTTAAGGCTTGGTTATAATTTATATGTTTTCTATGTTTGCTCTTGTTTTTGATGTTTAGACTTTTTCTTTTTATTTGTTTGGCCATATAAGGGCTGGTTATAACTCTTTATTTCACTTTTGTGGTTTTGGGTCCCTGTAAAACCCAGGTTTACCTTAAATAATAAAAAAATATATTGAAAGAAAAAATATTCCATCATGATCAAGGTGGAGATCAGTTTAAAGCATGCAAAATGTGTTTTTACAGTCCTCGGTATGCTAGTTCCTTTATCCAAAAAAAGATTTAAATAATTATAACAAGGAAGATGAACTAATATCTATCACAAAATGGGGAATAAGAAGAAAGAAACTATCCTAAACAAATAGTATTTGATTTGTGGTTGGCTGAGTGCACTAATTATAAAGACTAGGTTGTATAATTGCTTGCTTGCTTGCAACAATAGAGTCAGTCATGAAAAAATAGAGGTAAGAGATCCAAAAGCAAAGTGGTATCAGATTGTGTTTATATAAAGATTCAAAACTCCAAGCTCTAATGATTTTTTTTGGAATCTAAAATCAAGACAAAATTGAATTACTTGTAGAAGAGCAATGGAGGTTGCATAAAGGAGTTTAATTATGTTGAACTAGGAATAGAACTTAAGAGAGACTCAAAATGATTGAAAATAGAAGAGGGAGTGAGCTGGGCTAGCATGGAATTTAGCACAAGGTGGAAATATCAAATAAACAAAATAATTAGCATGTAAAACACATCAAAGCTTCAATTTTGGAAGCTATTTGGAAGACAAGGAGAAGGTGACAAAACTAACCCTTTTTATAGGGGGAAGTTATGAAACCATTGGTACCTATGATGGAACCACCCTATATGGTTATGTAAACATCACATAGTAATGTGGAACCACCCTATTATTAATGATTCCACCAGGGTGGCTTACAAAACTACCATAGCAATTTTGTAACTGATGCGGTGGTTCCTTAACGAACCATAGTTATTTCAACCTAGAGAAGGATAGTTATGCCCCTTAAGAAAGGTTTTTAAAATAAGATAAAAAAGCACTACAAATTTCAACAAAATGATGTTTTTAGGGGCTTAGGATAGAGAAATGGAGGTAAATGGGGGATGTTGTTAGAGCGAACATGTTTTCAACATTCACTGGGATATTATTGCATCATCATTAAACATCATGTCAGGATGTCACACAATGCAAATTTTATGTGCATATAGTCTCAAAATCAGAGTGGTAGGGTCACTTCTAATGATTTTATTATAAATTCCTTGTCTTATGAAGTACTTGCATATCCATTTCTTATAAACTTCACTGCTATAAAATTTGCATTATTTAATGGAAAAAGAGACCATTCACATCATATTAGAGATTTCTATGTAATTTTTATGTAATCTCATCCTAACTAAGCCATGCAAAAGATCTATAAAGTGCAACAAATAAATATAAAAATCTATTTTTATCACACCAACATATTAATTAATCTTGAATAACTAAGCACTCACATGAGGCACATCAGAAACACCAATACCCCCATTGTAATAATCAAGCATAAATATGAATGGATATAACATGTTATAATATGCATAAAATTTAAAAGACGTCATCCATATACATAAATATCAACATAAGAACATTCTCAAAAAATAAAAAATCCATCATGCATTTATATATTCATATCTTTCTATAATCATTATACATCATAATTTCATTACATATCATACATTCATCATCTTATGGATATTTCTAACATCTCAACCTTCAAATCCTATCTCACTAATTTAATTCTCTCTTCCTTATCTGAAGCATTTAACCTATTTTAAAACTATAATTAACTCAAATTAAAACTTGAGGCCTCTAATTATATTTTTCCTAATCCCCTTGGACCCTTGTTAGTTCTCATTTGAATAGTTGTCATGCCAACTATCCACACATTTTAATAATATTCTCCTTTTGACACCTTCCACATTTAAATGGAGTAGTATATTGTATTTTTATCTTGTCATATGATTTATCCATCTTGGATCCAACTTATCTCGATCCCTTTCCATCTCCATCATCCTTTCATGGGTGCCTACCACTTGTCAACATTTCCTTCATTTCATCATTCTCATCAAGTTTGACCCCTTTCATCGGATATGTGTTTTTATAGATTTCATGAATTATACATAATTTATCATATATTAATTCTCTCTTTCTATGTGAATTATCTTGTGAAGATTGTATTCTTTATAAGTCTATAAGACTCTTCAATGTGTCCCACTTGTGCACCAAGTCTTAAAAAAATGTGTAATTTCCTTAAGTAAAACTATAGGGTCAACATCCCCCCATAATTAAATTATTACCTATCACCTATCCTCAAACAAGTTATTATTTGTTGATTCAATCACTTTTATGCATAACCAACACTTTAGACATTAATTTTTGTAGCTCATTAAAAAATTAATCCCATTGGTAGTAATTGACTATATTTCTGGTAGTGTCTCATATGTTGACTTACAAAAATTTAATAATACCTTCTCATTATCTTGATTTATCTTTTAAGTCTTAATTATGGTATCGAATGATAATATTTAATTTTGGTAATTCATACATATTATTGATTCCTCAATAAATTTTTTATCTTGAAGCCTTATGAGAAATGGCATCCAATTTCTTTTATGCTCCATCCATTTCTAACTTTAATTTTTGTGTTCCTTGAAAAATTTCAACCTTTCTATTGGATTAGTTACCTTTATCATGCATGTCATAAAATTTTCACGAGTATTTTATTCTTATTTCAACCATTCCTTTACAAAATCATTTGCAAAATTGAATATACTAAAAATGTTTTCAACATCTTGTTTATTGAGTTTGAAGGAATTTATGTCTATTGTCATCCTATCAAAAACATATTTGAACTAACTGTTGACCATTTTTGGTCCAACAGGCCAAAAATCGGTCCCCTTCTTCCCCTGCTATTCTAGGCCAATTCATTTTTTTATTTTGCACAAGTCTAGGATTTTCTACAGACTCCACAGGATTTTCTACGGACTCCACAAGAATTTCTACAGACTCTGCAAGTCCATTTCTATAGACTCTGTAGGTCCTTTTCTAGGGACTCTGCAGGTCCTTTTCTATGAACTCTGTAGGCATGGATTTTCTACGGACTCTGTAGGAGAGATTTCTACGGACTTTGTTGGTGAGTATTTTAGCACATGAAGAACCAGTTCAAAGAGTACAAGGTATTAAAAAGCTTCTTCAGACTCTTGTCTAAAGAAATTCACAAGGAAAGTTAACATCTTTAAATTGTTGAACCATTAAACCACTTCAACGCTTTAGTTCAGTTGGCTTGGTTTAAAGCTTGGTTCAACTACAAATTTCATCGGCAAAGTTCAACGGTGAGGTTCAATCAAATGGTTCATCGACTTGGTTCAAAGCTTGGTTCAACTGTTTTGGTTCAAACATTCGGTTCGATGCCTTGGTTCAACAACCATTTGAACAATTGAACTGGTTCAATCAAATAGTTCAACGGTTGGTTCAAAGGAGTGATTCAATCAAAGAGTTCAAGAGAGCCTCTCGAAAGACAAGTGCCCCTGCGGAGGGCACTTGGTCAGCAACAACACCCTTTAGAAAGGTCAATTTCAAGAATCCCAAAGGGCACTTTTCGAAGGGTAGTTGGAAAAAAGGCACAGAAAAGACTAAGGCAAGAAACGCATTCTTTTAGACTTTTTGTCTGAAGGAATTCCTTTAGACAAAAAGTTTGAAGAAATTTAGGAAGCTGCAACAGAAAGCCCGAAAGAGAATTTCTAAAGGCAAAGCGAACAAGGCAATTCTTGCATACTTTTGTCTTAGGAAAAAGTCTATGGAAAAAGTCCATGGGAAAAGAAGCTAACATAAATTATGAAGGACAAAGTGCAAGATAATTCTTGTAGACTTTTGTCTGTGGGAAAATGTCCATAGAGAAAAGCTAAAAAGACAAAGGCCCAAAGGAATTTGCCAAGGATGGTGATGTCTCCGAAGCCATCAACTTCAAGGAGATAGACTAGCCATTGTTTTTAAAATGGTGATGGGCCCTTGAACATCATTTTTATGGTAGAGAAATAACCATTTGACCTTTGAATTCTTGAGCACCAACAAAGAGCCTAGAGAACAAAGAGACAGAAGCCAATAAAAAGGACAAAACCAAGAAAATGAGTTGGAAAAAGACAAAGGTTGAGAATGAACTTAGTGACCTACTAAGAAAAGAGCCCAAGGAGCCAGAAGAGTGAAGTCATGGAAAAGACAAAAGTGCCAAGTGTATAAATAGACAAATAGTCCAAGCGGCGAAGGGAGGCATCGACTCAAGGAATTATTTTAGTAGTTGGAATAGTGCTCGCTAAGTGGTCATAAATGGGACACAAACAGTGAATGGTGTGGCCCATTTTTTCTCCATTTTGCATTTATGAGAAAACAAACCATGTGGGTGCCTTCAAGGAGTAGTCTTGGTTATGGGGAAATGGCACAGCCTATGTTTTAAAATGCTTAAACTCAGAATCAGAATTGACACAACATTTATATTTTAGTGGCTTCCTCTTCCCAATGCCCTTGGGATGCGCATGGGCCATTTGTAAAAAGGGTGCCAAAAGGCCTCCTTTCTTGCTCTATATATTGGAGACTTCTCATTTGGAAAAACATCTTTCACATTATAAGGAGAAGCCCTTGCAATTTTCACCTGGAATCAATAAAATGCATTTTTACCTCTATTCTGGTTAGATATCTCTGAGTGTGTTTGAGTGCTAGTCTTGTGTTTAGTCATTGCTTCCTAATGTTTTCTCAGGGTTGACACCAATGCATCTAGTATCTATAAGGTGCCATTCGTGTAGGTGACAAGAAGAGCTGCACCTAGAGCGCAGAGATAGAGGGAGGTTACTAGACAGTGTGCTTTTTTTATAGCACCTATGGTGAGTCCCTTTTTCTATGTGTTCCATTAAAGCCTCCCTATTAACCTTCCTATAGCCTAGTCCTTTTACCAGTTAAAGTGTACATATGTGTTTTTATGGTTTAGAGTGTGAGTGTGAGTAGGTCGAATCATTTGGTGCATCACCCTTTTAGAGTAGGTTTTATTTTCCTGTAATCCTTTCTCCCTTTTCATCCCCCCCATTATATATATATATATATATATATATATATATATATGTATGTATGTATGTATGTATGCATGTATTAAAATTTATTGGAATAACTCAGATGCATCAAAGGGAGCTAGCCCTTATCTAGAGACTCTCCCCTCTAGCTTTGCCAGTCCCCCAGATGAGAGGGGAGTTTCCATTTTGACGTGTGGAAGGCAGGAGCTCAGCTTCCTACCCAGGGTGCAATCCACTGCATCAACACTAACTTTTGAGATCTTAGATCCTCTATAAATGGATTAGTTATCATACAACAAGTTGTTTGGAGTGGGCATTATATGCAACAATTATTCTACTATAAACTTCAAATTATCTAGAGGTGATTTCCACATTACATTACCTTTTCATACACTTATTTATATTTTTTTTCCACCATAGATACTGAATTTTGAACCCCATACGTATTTACGTTATATCCTCCTAATCTTTATTCATTTCATTAAGTAAATATTTTACACTTCAATCTCTAATTAAATTCATTTTTATCACTTCTAGGAATATATTTGCCAATGACAAATATTCCACCTCTATGAAACTACACATTGGATTCACCATATTCACTTTTCCATATTCCCTATCATCAAATTTATATTTTTATCATTTTACTTTGATGAATGTTTTCATTAGGAGCTCAAATTATTCTAACTCAAAATGGGCATCCAAAACCTCCTCAAGATTATTTAAGGCTCAAGTTGACATATTCTTGTATTGGATCATGCTCCATGATATACTTGGTTATCTAATCTCTATTTCAAGACTTACTTCTCAACAAAAATTATCTCAATCACCATCACGTAGTCAAATTATTATGGTTATTCTTGCATAATATCCTCAATATTTTGTATGCCATCTTATGCATCATTTGCCACTTCTACATTTGGTGCATACCATTATGAAATATGTTCATGTATATCCTTATTATGCACACCATTTTAAAATTAAATACCTTAAATTTATTTCTCCTTTTCTGATTCTTGAGCATCCTAGCTTGGCTTAGTACAATTCTACCACTCTACTATGTGTCCACTTACTTACATAGTTTTCCTTTATGTTTGTATCCTTTTCTGATTTTATTTTTTAATTTCAATTTTTACACTAGTTATATTTTACACATTTTCCTCCATAGTAAACTATGCAACATTCACCTTTCAAGGGTATTTTCTAATTGTTAGAAAACTTGTGCACGATGGAGATAGAACAACCCTATAATTGAATTAGAAACTTGTGCGTTAGCTAGGTCTTGTTACATATGATTGCATCCTCCTACACTAACTTTTTTGGTTTACACCTTAATGGTGGGTTCTCTAACCCTTTTCAATTTTAGGTATTTTGTCCTTTTTTTCCAATGTATTGGGATCCATGTATTCATTTGTCATGTTCTAGCCTAGAGAGCAATTCACCTATATATTAAAATGGGGTTCTCCTTTTATAAACTTTTAATTTTGTATCTTCTTCCACTATATTAATATTTTATTTCCATTCAACTTATTGATCCTACTATATTTTTCTCTTCCTTTCTTCTTCCAATCTTCTTTCTACAACACCTTCATCAGACATCGATAATCTTTCAAATAGTCTATATTGTGCCTATTTATTTGGTGTGAGCCTGAATTTATTTTTGGGTCTCAAAATGCATGAAATGTTATACTCATGCTATCCCACATTTACAAATAATATAATATTTATTTTTAGGCTTTCAGTATATGACCCTTCATCTTTTGATCCAATTGGTGGCCTTAGTATTTTATGATTTACACACAATGTATATGTTAGACCATCAAATATTGAAATCATATTCATACCTATCGATGACCTTGAAAAATATGTCACCCAAATAAGTGTGCATTCTGTTGTTCCCAAAATCAGCTGCGCTTATTTTTAGAACAACCCCTACGAAACTTGTTCGTTTCATTTTTCGTCTCTCTAAGCCCATTTTTGAGGTAGGTTTTTCTCATTCTCGTGCCTGCTCAACTAACATGTTTCTAAGTTTGTGACGTCTTTTCTTTACATTTTTCCCAAAAGGGTGAAAGTTGTTACGGTCCCGGTGCGAGTAGGAGACCAATTTTTGGCTTTTTCAGAGTTAGTTTTTTTATCCTTCTATTTTCCTGCAAAGGTGGTAAATTTTCCCACCATTGCATATTTTTATGCAAAGGTGGGGAATTTCCCCGCCATTGCATATTTTTATGCAAAGGTGGGGAATTTTCCCGCCATTGCATATTTTTATGCAAAGGTGGGGAATTTCCCCGCCATTGCATATTTTTATGCAAAGGTGGGGAATTTCCCCGCCATTGCATATTTTTATGCAAAGGTGGGGAATTTTCCCGCCATTGCATATTTTTATGCAAAGGTGGGGAATTTCCCCGCCATTGCATATTTTTATGCAAAGGTGGGGAATTTCCCTGCCATTGCATATTTTTATGCAAAGGTGGGGAATTTTCCCGCCATTGCATATTTTTATGCAAAGGTGGGGAATTTTCCCGCCATTGCATATTTTTATGCAAAGGTGGGGAATTTCCCCGCCATTGCATATTTTTATGCAAAGGTGGGGAATTTTCCCGCCATTGCATATTTTTATGCAAAGGTGGGGAATTTCCCCGCCATTGCATATTTTTATGCAAAGGTGGGGAATTTTCCCGCCATTGCATATTTTTATGCAAAGGTGGGGAATTTCCCCGCCATTGCATATTTTTATGCAAAGGTGGGGAATTTCCCCGCCATTGCATATTTTTATGCAAAGGTGGGGAATTTCCCCGCCATTGCATATTTTTATGCAAAGGTGGGGAATTTCCCCGCCATTGCATATTTTTATGCAAAGATGGGGAATTTCCCCGCCATTGCATATTTTTATGCAGAGGTGGGGAATTTACCCACCATTGCATATTTTTATGCAGAGGTGGGGAATTTCCCCACCATTGCATATTTTTATGCAGAGGTGGGGAATTTTCCCACCATTGCATTTTTTTTTTTATGCAGAGGTGGGAAATTTTCCCACCATTGCATACCTTTCCCTCATTTTTGCTATCTTTGGAAAATTTTCATTTTCCATGCCCGCTCCCTTTTTTTCGCTTTTGGACCTGCTCACGTCTCATCCCTTTCAAGCGCATTTCCCTAATCGTGACCAGCAAATGTGCAGTTCTCCCAGATCGCTACTTTCTTCTCCTGACTGCATAATCATGGTTCCTGCTGTAGTTTCTGTGAAGGATCCCTCTTCATCGACGTCTTTTCAACAAAAGTGCTTCCAGATCACTGAAGTTTCTCTGAAGAAGTCGAAGACCATGAAATTGAAGTTGTTCTTCCGTGCTTTATTCAAAATGCACTTTGTAATTGTCTTGGGACATTTTTACATGCAATTTTGTAATATGTAATTACATGTAAATATTTCAGAAAAATATCTAAAAGTCAAAGATGAGTCATCTTTGACCAAGATATTTTATATATTTTATTAATTTCTATTTTTGAGGATTTTCTCCCTATATATAGTGGAGACCTCATTTGTAAAAGGATCTTGGAAAAATTGAGAGCAAACACTCTGCTGAAATTGAAGCAACTTTTGAGACTTTGTGCTCAGATTTGTAAATCATATTTTGATTGAATGAATGAGAAGCAAGTGATTTCAGACTTTGTGTTGAAGTTATCTGTGTCATCTAGGAAATAGTTTCTTATGTACTCTTTCCTGATAACCTCTTGTTTATCTGATTTAATAAGCAAAGTGAATGTGTTGATATTATCTAAGGGCACTTCTTGAGGGTAGAAGATAGACTTTGTGCTGCTTTTACCTTTGAGATTCTTTTATCTTTTGTAGTTTTGGGTGACGACTTTGTACTTCACTTTATTCTATGGTTGTACTTGTTCCAGATCTGTGGAGAAGCTGCGGAAGACTTTGCGCTTGCGTGAGTGTTCTTGTGTACTTTGTTACTTCAGGTAATCTCTTGCTCTTCGTTTGATACCATTCCTGAAAGAAGAGGAGTGTTGTTAGCTTTAGACCAGGGATTTTCCTCTTTCGTCCTACATACATTACTTCTGAAAGAAGAGAAGTAGATGCTGATTTACCCCCCCCATGTGTTATTTTCTGCTTAAATATATATATATGCTTATAGCACACAAATACTGATAGGGAACCTCCCCTTGATGAGAGGAGAGATTCATCTCGTCTAGATCTGGTAAACCCATACTATTCATAGTGTAAATCTCCCTTATATTGTGGCTGATATCCCCATTTTACCATCAGTTAGTTGATGACAAAATATTCACCCAACAGTTTTTTGGCGACTCCGCTGGGGAATCGAATGTGCAGTCTGAAACCTCAAGTTTCAGATTGAAGCAGTCCCTACCCTTCTCCATTACATAATCTGGCGACTCCGTTTCATGTCTTACCCATTATCATTTTAGCTTTACCAGTTGCCTCCATTATATTATCTGGTCTGCAAAACTAGAGCTCCTGGGAAGAACGCACATCTTGGAGCCTCAAGCTTCAACTTGAAATTCTTTCGGTCCCGTTTTCATTTTAAAAATCTGGCAACCCCACGCTATACCAGAAGTCAGAGATCTAAGGGTGTTGTCGACCCTGTGTTTGAATTAGCACAACAAAGTAATTTTGATCTATTTCCTCCATCATCTTCTCTTCAACGGTGCAAGAGTTTTCCTTCCAGCATTGTCAGGTCACCACCACAAGGTAGAACCCCTTTTCCTGCTGTCAATCGCCGCCTCCCTATAAACACTCCACCAAGGTTTGTTATCCCACCTTTTCATCCCCTTATCATAATGGCTCAAGGCCCGTGGGGTAATTCTTTCGGTCCCCTTAATTTAACCCCACCTCTGCATGAACTACCTCGTAGTTCTAGAAAAAATTTCCCTATGTTTTTTGGTGATGGAAAGGTTCATCCCGATGAGCATATTGCCGCTTTCTCTATAGCATGTGGCGTAATTGGTGTTGAATTTGAAGATGTGGCAGTAAGACTTTTTGTGGAGACTTTGCAAGGTGCTGCTGCGGATTGGTTCTATCACTTGCAGGCTGGGTCAGTGACTGACTGGAATACACTAAAGTCCATATTTGAAGCTAGATTTAAACCCGCTGAAGATGCACATGCTTTGTTAGCTCAGCTAACACAGATGAAAAAGGAATCTCAGGAACCCATGAGGGATTTCATAGCTAAATTCAACAAGTTGAGAAACCGGATTCCAACTGTGGCTCAGCCTACTCTGGAAAATCTCAAGTGCTTTTTTATCAACTCGCAGCTCCCTGAAGTAAGTTTTCTGTTGAGGCGAGCTGGTGCTATGGATCTAGCATTGGCTCAAAATTTGGCTACTGAGATTGAGGATGATCTTATCCTAGCAGGTAAGATCAGAAAAGACCCAAGTAAAAATAGATTCTCTTCATCTACTGAAAGCTCTTCTACAGCTACTACAGATCCTATGGTACAAAAGTTAGTGAATGAAATGCTAGCTCTCAGAAGACAGATGGCCCAAGTTATGTCTACTTCTCCTGATCACGATATGCTAAGGAGGACATTTTAGAATCAAGTGTACCAAGGTAATGATGCTAGGAATCAAGGGCAGCTAAATCGTCTTCCTCCCCCACAAAGGAACCTCGCCCTTGAAGCCCCTCCAACTAACTCAGTGGTTGGATATCTGGAAACAGAACACGCTTCCCCTTTCCAACTTGAGTTGGACCAACAATATGATGGTAATCTCTTTGAAGATCAAGAAGAAGAATTAGTTGGCGACTCCGTCATTGGCTACCTAAATTATCAAGATGAACCCAGAAGTGAAGGGAATGCAACTGAGGGATCATATGCCGTATTCACCCGGTCCCAGAAACAGTCAGCCCGACAAGCTGATAAAGAGAAGACAGAGGAGCAACCTCGGCCAGCAGTTTTAATTGCCAAGCGGGGAACCACTCTACCCTTCCAACCAAAGGACCCGATGACTATTGAAAAGGTACGTACCCCAAGCATCCCTGCATCCTCTACTTCAACTTCGCAAACCAGCCCTCCCCATCCCAAAAACCAAAAGAGTGAACTCCCATCCTCTGTCCCTAGTCTAATTCAGACATTTGACATAATTGAGCATGCCAAAAAGACTAAAATTCAAATGTCTAAATTTGAATTTCTACAAGCCCATCCTGAACAGTTGGACATGTTGGCAGAATATGTGAAAGGTATAGCCATCCCTGTAAGACAAGAAATTTTGAGGGTAACTCATGATCCCCCAAAGAATGTATCCACCCAGAATAATCTTACTGTGACTCCTCCAGTTGCTCCTGGGAAAATAGAACCTTTCTATGTTTCCCTGTTAATAAATGGTTGCAAGTTGAGCAATTGTGTCATCGATTCTGGTGCATCTGACAATGTCATGCCTGTTAAAGTGGCAAAATCTCTTGGTCTCACATTGACTAAAACTTTTGGGAGATGTTTCTCTATGGAGAACAAACAAGTACCACTATTGGGGCAAATCAAAGATGCTCAATTTGCATTTGTAGCATTCCCTGACAAGAAGATCAAGATGACAGTACTGGTGGCTGACGTCCCAGCTTCATATGGCATTCTACTTGGACAAAACTTTTGCAAGGATGTCGGAGGAGAATTGAGCATGGACTTATCCTAGGCAAAGATTCCTGTGAAAGGTGTGATGCAAAGGTTGCTTCCTGAGAGAGAGTCAAAGTACGTGGTCACCCAAATGTCATCTCCTATGGCTCAGATTCTGTTTGAGTCCTCAGGCAAGGGTAATTTTTTTTTGACCACAGAAGAGGTTCGGGAAGAGCCTATTAAAGCCATTGAGAATGCCAACCAAAAAATTGGTTCAACTGAAATAATGACAAGTGGGCCTGATAGTGCCAATTAGTGGCGGGTTTCAAATAAAGACAATCAAATCAGATGCTGGATAGAACCAAAAGAGCAACCAATTATGGTAGTTGACCATGTTGCTACACGTCATGATCAGAAAAAAGAACTCTTCACCAAGAAAACAAAGATTCATGGTTTTCGGGTCAAAAGGCAGATCTTGCTGTGGAGCAAGAGGAGAAAACCAAAGGGAAGGCACAGGAACTTGGTTTTTTTGGTGGAGATTTCCATTCACACATCATCAATTCTGGGGAGAAAATGGCCTCTTGCTAGTTTATCAGGATAGAACACTATTGTCACTGCCTCTTGAGGGGCAACATTCAAAGTACTTCAATTTTTGAAGTACCAAACAAATTCACCTGTATATTTGTATAGTCTTTTTGCTTTGTTTTGTTTTCATTTTTGGAGCCTTTCTTTTTGAGTAGCTTGACTCCGTGGCCCAATGGTACGCTTCTAAGGCACTGGAGATTTTGGATTCTACTCCCTTCAATTACTTTTTGCAATAGAAGGCAGTTCCCCAACAGGAGCCAGCTGTTGTTCCCAAAATCAGCTGCGCTTATTTTTAGAACAACCCCTACGAAACTTGTTCGTTTCATTTTTCGTCTCTCTAAGCCCATTTTTGAGGTAGGTTTTTCTCATTCTCGTGCCTGCTCAACTAACATGTTTCTAAGTTTGTGACGTCTTTTCTTTACATTTTTCCCAAAAGGGTGAAAGTTGTTACGGTCCCGGTGCGAGTAGGAGACCAATTTTTGGCTTTTTCAGAGTTAGTTTTTTTATCCTTCTATTTTCCTGCAAAGGTGGTAAATTTTCCCACCATTGCATATTTTTATGCAAAGGTGGGGAATTTCCCCGCCATTGCATATTTTTATGCAAAGGTGGGGAATTTCCCCGCCATTGCATATTTTTATGCAAAGGTGGGGAATTTCCCCGCCATTGCATATTTTTATGCAAAGGTGGGGAATTTCCCCGCCATTGCATATTTTTATGCAAAGGTGGGGAATTTCCCCGCCATTGCATATTTTTATGCAAAGGTGGGGAATTTCCCCGCCATTGCATATTTTTATGCAAAGGTGGGGAATTTCCCCGCCATTGCATATTTTTATGCAAAGGTGGGGAATTTTCCCGCCATTGCATATTTTTATGCAAAGGTGGGGAATTTTCCTGCCATTGCATATTTTTATGCAAAGGTGGGGGATTTCCCCGCCATTGCATATTTTTATGCAAAGGTGGGGAATTTTCCCGCCGTTGCATATTTTTATGCAAAGGTGGGGAATTTCCCCGCCGTTGCATATTTTTATGCAAAGGTGGGGAATTTCCCCGCCATTGCATATTTTTATGCAAAGGTGGGGAATTTCCCCGCCATTGCATATTTTTATGCAGAGGTGGGGAATTTCCCCGCCATTGCATATTTTTATGCAGAGGTGGGGAATTTCCCCACCATTGCATATTTTTATGCAGAGGTGGGGAATTTCCCCACCATTGCATATTTTTATGCAGAGGTGGGGAATTTCCCCACCATTGCATATTTTTATGCAGAGGTGGGGAATTTTCCCACCATTGCATATTTTTATGCAGAGGTGGGGAATTTTCCCACCATTGCATTTTTTTTTATGCAGAGGTGGGAAATTTTTCCACCATTGCATACCTTTCCCTCATTTTTGCTATCTTTGGAAAATTTTCATTTTCCATGCCCGCTCCCTTTTTTTCGCTTTTGGACCTGCTCACGTCTCATCCCTTTCAAGCGCATTTCCCTAATCGTGACCAGCAAATGTGTAGTTCTCCCAGATCACTACTTTCTTCTGCTGACTGCATAATCATGGTTCCTGCTGTAGTTTCTGTGAAGGATCCCTCTTCATCGACGTCTTTTCAACAAAAGTGCTTCCAGATCACTGAAGTTTCTCTGAAGAAGTCGAAGACCATGAAATTGAAGTTGTTCTTTCGTGCTTTATTCAAAATGCACTTTGTAATTGTCTTGGGACATTTTTACATGCAATTTTGTAATATGTAATTACATGTAAATATTTCGGAAAAATATCTAAAAGTCAAAGATGAGTCATCTTTGACCAAGATATTTTATATATTTTATTAATTTCTATTTTTGAGGATTTTCTCCCTATATATAGTGGAGACCTCATTTGTAAAAGGATCTTGGAAAAATTGAGAGCAAACACTCTGCTGAAATTGAAGCAACTTTTGAGACTTTGTGCTCAGATTTGTAAATCATATTTTGATTGAATGAATGAGAAGCAAGTGATTTCAGACTTTGTGTTGAAGTTATCTGTGTCATCTAGGAAATAGTTTCTTATGTACTCTTTCCTGATAACCTCTTGTTTATCTGATTTAATAAGCAAAGTGAATGTGTTGATATTATCTAAGGGCACTTCTTGAGGGTAGAAGATAGACTTTGTGCTGCTTTTACCTTTGAGATTCTTTTATCTTTTGTAGTTTCGGGTGACGACTTTGTACTTCACTTTATTCTACGGTTGTACTTGTTCCGGATCTGTGGAGAAGCTGCGGAAGACTTTGCACTTGCGTGAGTGTTCTTGTGTACTTTGTTACTTCAGGTAATCTCTTGCTCTTCATTTGATACCATTCCTGAAAGAAGAGGAGTGTTGTTAGCTTTAGACCAGGGATTTTCCTCTTTCGTCCTACATACATTACTTCTGAAAGAAGAGAAGTAGATGCTGATTTACCCCCCCCATGTGTTATTTTCTGCTTAAATATATATATATGCTTATAGCACACAAATACTGATAGGGAACCTCCCCTTGATGAGAGGAGAGATTCATCTCGTCTAGATCTGGTAAACCCATACTATTCATAGTGTAAATCTCCCTTATACTGTGGCTGATATCCCCATTTTACCATCAGTTAGTTGATGACAAAATATTCACCCAACACATTCCAAATAGAAATAACTAACCATACATGGAAATTTAGTCCAACTCATCTAATCTTTATCATCTTTTGACCACTTATCCTTTTTAAATGTGGCCAATGTATAATATGCCATCACAAATTTTTTTATGAAGCCTCCTAATGCTTGGGAAATTATAGTAGTATTCTATATAATAATTTGAATGCTTCTTGTTTGGGCTCATACCACCCCCCAACATATTATTCTTATAGGGATCAATCATCTGATGTTTACATGTATGCTTTACATACTTCTCTACATGAGATCCTTATCTAGGTATTGGAAAGAACCCAAAATTTTATTTGGAACTCCTATCTCTTTGATCATCATCATAATAATAATACTTCCCCACAAAAAATATTATCATTTCATGTGTGTATCCTCACATGCTATTACCACTTCTCCAGGAATATACTTTGCATTATAACTCACCACCTGGTATACCAAATAAATAACTTCCTTAGTAATAACAAACCATTTTCATAGAGTGATCATATACAGAATTTTTAATCATGTAGTGACTTTAATTTCAATATTAGGTAACCTATATAACTTTATCTTCAAGGTGGTTTTTAATTTTCCCATTAACTTTGCCACAATGTTAATTTTATACTTATTTTTAATCACACTATGCACATCAACACCTTCATTATTAAGAGTGATTATTATGATATTATAATCATGTGACATATTTATTTAGTTCCACAGAATATTTATATTTCCTTCACAGGTGAGTGATAATAAAAACTTTACCAATTCCTCTAGATTCCTAAAGAATGGTAACTTGAATAGTTCTAGTACTCATGTCAATGTCAACATTTTTGTTAATTTTTCTAATTCTTTCATCTTCCCAATTATTTTTTCGGCTCACCCTATAATAACAACTAATATTTATTCTTATATTGGATGAAATATTATATGGTACATGATCCTAAATAATTTATTAGGGTCTCACCCTCCTATACTACATTTAGTAGATCATTAGTGGTACCATATATTGAGGCTTATTCTCTATCTTTATATTAATGGTTGGTAGTGATATTTCCACTCATTGTATCCTTACTTGTGACTCTCCTTTTTCATATGAGTTATTATAAAATAGAGGCACTCTTCCCCTCACATCCAACATATTTGGTCATTTATTCATTGACATTCTAAGTCCCCACACCTCCTTTTTAGCTCCTTTTAGAATGCCTTAATTTTATACTCAAACCCTCGACTAAAAACCCATTTATTTTCAATAATATTACCAATTTTAATCTCTTTCTATCCATGTATATTTTAACCCACAATATTTTACCTAATAACATCATGCACCTAGTTTGAATCTCAATTCCCCTCACTCCTCGGTATGGATTCCTTCAAACTCAATTTTCTATTATTTTCCTTAGCTCTTATTATTGTTGCTTCCCAAATAATTTTTTTGCAATGTACAATTATCCATTTAAATTTCACATACATTTAATTTTTCACTTACCCACTCATTTTATTTTAGTGTATTCCCACTCATCCTTGTGATGTCATATTCCTTTTTTTCTTTCTCATAATTTCCTAGGTCATGTGCACTATCCTTTATTACTATTTATTCATACCTCATGCATCAAATTTTTCAAATATCACATGTTTATATGAACCATACATTGTATTTCATCTATATTTATAACCAATTCATCAACGTGATCCATAATCCTTCATACACCACATTTTCACACTCTTGAGCCTTCTTGAACTGACCTCATTTTGTACTTTTTTTCCCTATCATAGCTTCTCAAATAATTTTTCCTATTTTCATTCATCTTGTTCAAGTTATTCATATGAAATGATATTTTTTGTGAAAATCACATTTCGTATAATAATATCATATCATCTTCCAGTCTTCCATCAATCCATTGAACATGCTTTCTATTTCAACCCCATCATTCTGTCATATGATTTATACAACATCCTATACAATGGGATTTTATCTCCATTATTACACACATGGATAATAATACATCCTATATATACTTAGACATTTAAAATAATAATCCTAAAATATTCCTTGTTTAACTCACTTGATTGGATTTACAGAACCATCTATGCTTATTAATGAAAAAACAATGAACTTTCTAATCAAATCCAACTAAAAATCATGGAATATTTTTGTGGTACAATTTTATTTTTGAATCATAGCTACCTTATTTATTAATCCTCCATACACATCATTTTAATAATAGTTGTAACCTATTCATGTAAATTTTTCTCTAGAATAACTCTTTATGGTGCCATACTTATGTCATTATTTCTAAAGAATTCATGTATAAATATATGAAGCAATGCACACAGGTACAAGATCTAAGAGAGAGATTGATTTCAAAGAATAATAAAATCATATATCAATTTACATTGAGCACAACTATTTTAGGTGGGAAAACCTCGAAGAGGTAAAAAACCCACAAGTGATATTCAATGATTAAGAAACAATAATAACCCCAATATAAATTCTTCTACCTTCTCACTTCTTTACAGAATGGTCTTCACAAAAATTGTAGGTTGAATATAAAAGAATAATTTCATATTTTAATGATGATTTCATAATAGGGTGAAACCCTATTTATATTAAAATATCAAAGGAAGTGACCATTGTAAAAATAATGGGTCCATCCATCCCAATAAAATAAATTAATTAAAACATTTAGTAAGTATTAAATAACTATAATAGTAATATTTATTTTCACAAGGTTTTCACCTCGTGTTAATAAATAATATATTATTATTTATTTAATTAATTACCAATGTAATCTAAGGATAAAAAATTAATACTTAGATATTAATTTCTCTAACACTCTCCCTTAATGCTAAGTGGAGATAAATGTCATAGTCACCTAAAAAAAAGGAATTATATTATGTACACAATTGAAAGATTTTAAAACTTTATCATTCCAAACACCACCTTTTGAAACAAAAGGGATTATAATTCATAAATTACTCAAAAGTAAGTTTAGGCTAGCATGATTGTGAGACTACATCTCACAGTTTCTCATGAATAATTACTAAGCATATTTGGAGTCTTTTATAGCATAAATACCTCCATTACAAAGTATGTTTTTGTTAGGGTGTGGAGCTAAAAGCTTCACCAAGGAGCATACAAAATAGGTTTGGGTCTACACAGACGCCGGCGTCGGTCAGGAGCGACCGATGTCGGTCAGTAGCAGTTGCAGAGGCGCCGACATCGGCAGTTGGTCGGCCGACGACGGTCACAGGCGAACAGGCAGGAACCGACGTCGGTTACCTGTGTGTCCAGAAAGCGATTTCCGAGGACAGAAGCGAGTGTTTGCATGATGAGTTTGAGTTGTAGTCTCAAGCTCGTGTCTCTATTATTAGCAATATTATTTTTAGAGCCCTTGTTGAAGAGGCTTAACTGTTTGTTGTAAGAGCATGCTCAAGTTTCCTAATTCTATATTAGGATAGATCTTCTTAGCTTAGAGTGGTAGAAGAGAGTAGAACTGTAAAAGTAGAACATTGTGAATGTTTGAAGGACAGTACAGAGTTGCATCAATCCAGGTTGTTGGATTTGATTGTACTTGAGAGAGAGCTCTTGAGGAATAGAGATCTAGTGAGAGATCTTGTGTGCATCTGAGAGAGGTGTGGAAGAATGAAGTTTCTTCATTGTATTCCTATTGTAAAGAGCTTCAATACAAGTTTTCAGGGTGTTTTCTTGTATATCTTGTTCTGTGCTATTTATCATTCTAGTTACTTATCTATCTGATTTATTTCCGCATTTATTGCTTTCACAATTGTAATCTATTGTTGGTTTGATCCCCAAACAAGTGGTATCAGAGCCTTGGTTGTAGGTTCAAAAGCTGATACCAACAAGTGGTATCAGAGCCTTGGTTACAGGTTCAGATCTGTGTAGTGTGTTTGGATTACAGGTTGCTCACAGGGGTTTCTGCGGGGATTTTTGTTTGAGTGGGAGAAGCAATGGCAGAAGAAAGTAAGTTGAGAATGGAAAAGTTTAATGGCAAGAACTACCAACATTGGAGAATGCAGATAGAGGACTATCTGTATCAGAAAGATTTTTACTTACCGTTAGGTGGGATTGTAAAGAAGCCCAAGGACATGGAGGATGAAAAATGGGAAGTTCTTGACAGAAAGGCTCTGGGGTCTATAAGACTGAGTCTGGCCTCCACTGTGATATCTAATTTGTCACAGGCAAAAACAACGGTAGAGTTGATGACTACATTAGCAAATATGTATGAAAAACCCTCAGCTTCAAATAAGGTATATCTTATGAAGCAGTTATTTAATTTGCATATGAATGAAGGTGGATCTGTTTCTACTCATCTGAATGATTTCAATGGAATTGTTAATCAGTTAAGTTCTGTCAATATTGTATTTGAAGATGAGATAAAAGCTCTTTTAATATTATGTTCTTTGCCTGAAAGCTGGCATGGCTTAGTAATGGCAGTTTCTAATACTGCATCTACATCAAATATTTTGAAAGTAGAGGATGTTGTTAGTGTTATCTTGAATGAGGAAATACGCAGGAAAAGCACAGAAGAGACATCTGGAAACGCTTTAAATTTTGAGAGTAGGGGAAGGCAAAAAGAAAAGAGCAAGAGGAGATCAAGATCTAAGTCTAAGTTGAGAGGAAGATCCAAATCTAGGAATGGCAGGAAGCCACAATGCTGGAATTGTGGAAAGATTGGGCACATAAGCAGAGATTGCTGGTCAAAGCCTAAGGAGGACAATCAACACGAAGGAAAGGAAGAAGCCAAGGTTGCAGGTATTGCACAGGATGCTTTAATTTTCTCTTTGCATAATAACATAGAATCTTGGGTATTAGATTCTAGTGCATCTTTCCATGCTACCCCTAACAGAGAATATTTTAGTGACTATATCCATGGAGATTTTGGAATAGTGTACTTAGGGGATGATGAGCCTTGTAAGATTACTGGCAAAGGTAAAGTGCAGCTGAAGATGCAGAATGGCAACACATGGGTGTTGAGAGATGTGATGCATGTTCCTAGTTTGAAGAGAAATTTGATTTCTGCAGGTAAGCTAGGTGATGAGGGTTGTACAGTAACTCTCACAACAGATTCTTGGAAGGTGACCAAGGGTGCACTAGTTATGGCCAGAGGTAAGAGAGAAGGTACTCTCTATTTGTGTAATTGTGTTATTAACAAATCTCCTTCAGTTTTATCTACTTCAGATGTGGATGCTAAATTGTGGCACTCAAGGCTTGGCCACATGAGTGAGAAGGGAATGTCAATTCTTAAGTCTAAAGGTATGCTTTCAGATTTTAAAAGTATGGATCTAGAATTTTGTGAGCATTGTGTATTTGGAAAATAGAAAAGGGTTAGTTTTCTCAAGACTGGGTCTACTAAGAAAAGGCAGAAGTTGTAGCTTGTTCACACAGACGTGTGGGGACCGGCTTAGGTAGCCTCTATTGGCGGATCACGGTACTATGTTACATTCATAGATGACGCCACAAGAAAGGTATGGATCTACTATATTAAAAAGAAATCTGATGTTTTTGAGACTTTTAAGTTTTGGAAAGCTATGGTTGAGAATGAAACAGGCAGAAGATTAAAGTGCCTGAGATCTGATAATGGTGGTGAGTTTTGCAGTCTTAAGTTCAAATTTTATTGTTATACACATGGAATCCATAGGCAAAGGATGGTTCCAAGGACACCTCAGTAGAATGGTATTGCTGAAAGGATGAACAGAACTATCATGGAGCATGCAAGATGTATGAGATTGCATGCAGGGTTGCCCTTAGAGTTTTGGGCAGAAGCAGTTGACACCGCAGTGTACCTGATTAACAGAGGACCCTCTACAGCTCTGGATGGTGGAATTCCAGAAGAGGCATGGACAGGTAAAAAGGTAGATCTCTCATATCTCAAAGTTTTTGGTAGTGAAGCCTTTGTGCACATAGATAAGGAAAATAGAAAGAAGCTTGATGCTAAGTCTATGAGGTGCACGTTTATTGGCTATGGCTTAGATGATTTTGGTTTCAGATTTTGGAATCTAGGAACTAACAAGGTAATCAGGAGCCGTGATGTTGTTTTCAACGAAAGGGTGATGTACAGTGATTAGATAAGGAAGCTGGATCAATCTGGGCAGAGCAATGGTGAATTGGATGAAGTTATGGTCCAAAATGAGCTCGCGGGAAAAAGAAATAATCACTTGCAGGAAAACACAGAGACTGACGTCGACAGGTTAGGAACCGACGTCGACAGTATAGAAACCGATGTCGGTCATACAGAGACCAACATCGGTAGACCAGGTACCGAGGTTGGTCAGGAAGAACCGACGTCGGCTAGTGACAGGTCTACAGGTGGTCGAGGTCGGTCACTGTCAGAAAATTTGGGTGGACAGATTGTTGAGAACGAGTCCAAGACACCCATCAGGAGGTCTGAAAGGGTAAGTAAGCCTCCAATTAGATATTCTCCTTCTTTATATTATTTATTGCTAACCGATGGTGGAGAACCAGAGAGTTTTGAAGAAGCATTACAGGTGGAGTCCAGGAGTAAGTGGGAGCGTGGCATGGTTTAGGAGATGGAGTCCTTAAGAGAGAACCAAACATGGGATTTGGTTGAATTGCCAGCTGGTAAGAGAACACTGGAGAATAGATGGACCTATAGGTTGAAGGAAAGTGAGGATGGATAGATGAGATACAAGGCCAGATTGGTAGTGAAAGGATTTGCACAAAAGCCAGGTATTGACTTTGGTGAGATTTTTTCTCCTGTTGTTAAAATGACTTCAATAAGGGTTGTATTGTCTTTGGTTGCTTTTGAGGATTTGCATCTCGAGCAGCTAGATGTTAAGACAGCATTTCTTCATGGAGATTTGGATGAAGAAATTTATATGGAACAGCCAGAAGGATTCGAGGTCAAGGGTAAGGAGAAGTTTGTGTGCAGGTTGAAGAAAAGCTTGTATGGCCTCAAGCAAGCTCCAAGGCAATGGTACTTGAAATTTGACAGGTTTATGACTGAGCACAGCTACAGTAGGTGTCAATCGGACCATTGTATGTATTTCAAGAGATTTGATAATGGTAGATATATTATTCTATTGTTGTATGTAGATGACATGCTGGTTGCAGGGTCTCACATGCAGGATATCTCTGAGCTTAAGGAGAAGTTAGCTCAAACATTTGCTATGAAGGATTTGGGAGCAGCGAAGAAGATCCTTGGCATGAGCATTAGGAGAGACAGGAAAAATCACAGGTTGATATTGTCTCAAGAAGATTATGTGAACAAGGTGTTGGAGAGGTTTAATATGCAGGATGCAAAACCGGTAAGTACACCTTTGGCTGGACATTTTAAGTTGAGTAAAGAACAATGTCCTAATTCATATGATGAGGTAGAGTACATGAGTAAGGTTCCATATTCTTCCGCAATAGGAAGTTTGATGTATGCAATGGTGTGTACTAGACCAGATATTGCCCAAGCAGTGGGAGTAGTAAATAAGTATATGGCCAATCTAGGTAAGGAACATTGGAAAGCAGTTCAATGGATCCTTAGATATCTGAGAGGAACCAGCAGCAAGCATTTGTGCTATGGAGGTTCAGATAGTTCTCTACATGGTTATGTAGATTCAGATATGGCAGGGGATTTGGATGGCAGAAGAAGCACTACAGGTTATGTTTTTACTGTAGGTGGAACAGCGGTTAGTTGGATATCTAAGTTGCAGAAGGTTGTTGCCTTGTCAACTACAGAAGCAGAATATATTGCAGCCACAGAAGCTAGCAAGGAGATGATATGGATGACACGGTTCATGGAAGAGCTTGGAAGGGAGCATGGGAGTTGCAGATTGTATAGTGACAGTCAGAGTGCAATCCATTTGGCTAAGAACTCGGCCTTTCACTCAAGAACCAAGCACATACAACTAAGGTACCACTTCATACGGAAGGTATTGGAAGATGGTGAGTTGAAGCTGGAGAAAATCCATACAGACAAGAATCCTACTGATATGCTAACAAAGCCGGTTACTAAGGAGAAGTTGAATCTTCATTCAACTTCTATTGGTCTTCATGATTGAGTTGAAGATGAAGGAGCTAGAAGATGTTGCTGTACAGGTTGGTGCAGCTGGTTTATCTCCAAGTGAGAGATTGTTAGGGTGTGGAGCTAAAAGCTTCACCAAGGAGCATACAAAACAGGTTCGGGTCTACACAGACGCCAGCGTCAGTCAGGAGCGACCGACGTCGGTCAGTAGCAGTTGCAGAGGTAGTTTTAGAATAACCCAATTCTTTAAAAATAGAAGTAGTTTTAGAATAACAAGCTTGAGGAGCTTATTTTAAACCATACAAATATTTCTTTAACTTGCATATAAAATGTTCTCTATTAGGGTTAGTGAAAACTTTATGCTAAATCATGTAGATTTATTCTTTTAAACCGCCATTTAGAAATGTATTCTTTACATCCATTTGGTGGTTAATATAATTATTTTGGGATGCAAGAGCAATAAAAAGTCTAATGGTACTCATTTTTGATATAGGAGTAAAGGTTTTAACATAGTCAATCTTAAATTTTTGAGTAAACCTGTGAGCAACTAATATAGCTTTAAACTTATCAATTTTACCAATTGAATTATATTTGATTTATAAAGCCACTTAAAACTGACAATATGCCTTTTAAAAAGAGAAGGGACAAGATCCCAAGTCTATTTTTTAATTAAGACATTATATTCATCTTGCATAACAAAATTACATATATTATTTTGAGTGGCTTCCTCAAATGATTGAGGTTCACATTTATACATAGTTATTAATACATGATAATTTTTTTGACTTATAGTTAATTTATTAATGCTATCAATAATATAATATTAGATTAGGCATTCTACCCATTTTTGTATTTTATATTGAACATAAAAGTCAAGGGTTTCTTTAGACTCTAAGTTATCCAAAACTAGATAAACTTTCTCAAGGGAATCTATTTCAACATAAGGAGAAATATGAGAGTCAAGTTCATCAATAGAAGAATACTGAGAAGGTTTCATAGAGGGCTTACAAAAGTATTTTTAAAGAATAAGAACATTATTATTCTAAATGATTTAACATTCAAAAGGATCATACACTCTTAAACCTTTTATCTTACCTCCATAACCTATAAAAATACAATAATAAGAAGTGGGATTGAGCTTCTTTCTTTTAACTTTAAAAATAAAGATGGAAGCATGACTACCAAAGATCTTGAGATGAGCCACACTAGGTTTATTTTTAACCCTTATTTATAAAGGGGTAGAAAGATGCAAAGCTTTGGTAGAAACTCTATTTAAAATATGCACAACGATATTCATGGCAACCCATAAATATTTAAGAACATTTGTATATTGTAACATTGTTCTATATATTTATATAATGGTGTGGTTTTTTATTTCATCAATACCATTTTTTTGAGGAGAATAGGAAGTTGTTAATTCCATTTGAAAACCTTAACTAATACAAAAATAAACAAAATCTTTAATAACATATTCATCACTATTATCTGTTCTTAATCTCTTAATAGAAAAAATAGATATATTTTCAATACAAGCTTTAAATTTTTTAAACTTAGAAAAAATATTAGATTTATTTTTAATGAAATAAGACCAGATAATTTTAATATAATCATCAATAAAGATAAAAATATACAAATAACTATTAAGATATATAACTTCAAGAGGTCCTACAACATCACTATAAATCAATTCTAAAGGATGTGAGGAATTCACATCATGAATCTTATGAAATGGGTTAGTATGTTTCTTACCACATAACCAACCCTCACAAGTTTCATGATGAAAGGGGATAGAAGGAAGTCCAACAACAAGATTATTTGAAAATATATCATCTAAACTTTTAAAATTAACATGTCCTAATATTTCATGCCATAATTGAGATTCATTCTTACTATGTGATGAAAGAAAACATGTAAAAGAAGGATACAAAATATATAAACCATTCTTTTAAACACATTTAGTAATCAAGGAACTAGATTGATTTCTAATGGACAAGATATCTTTAATTATTGTTACAATGAAATTATCATTTGTAAGTTGATAACAAGATAGAAAATTTATTTTAAGCTAAGGTACATAGAAAATATCATTTATAGTAACATTTGAAAAATTTGCTTTTCTTTATTTAGTTTCTTCTAAAAATGAATTATCTCCTAAGTAAATAATTTTAGAGATATCTCTAGAATCATGAAAAATATCAGATAATTATGTTATATGGTGTGATGCACCACTATCTAAAATCCACTCATTTTCACTTGAAGCAAATAAAGTAACATATAAAGCAATAACATTTGAATTATGATTATTATTATGATTAAGGTTTTGATTCTTCTACTTATTTTGATTAGATTTCTCACCTTTGTTATTTTGATAAGATTGATTGTTAATTATATCCTTATTTTTATAACATGTTTCCCTTTTATGACCAAATTTATCATACAAATTATAATTCCCATTAAACTTAAGCGTATGATTCTTATTACCAAATTTCTTATTCCCATATTTACCTTTAATAGAATTAGGGTTAGATTTATAGTTTTTAGTATTATTAGAAACATTATTTAAGGTGATAAGTGCTTGAGTGGCATTCTCTTTAGAATTAAAATTGGTCATAACTTGATCTTCTTGAATTAAGAGAGCAAACAAAGTGTTAAGATCAGGGATATCTTATTTAGTTTGATATTTAGAATTTAAAATTGAAATAAAATTTATAAATTTATCATGAATATTTAACTCAATGATAAAATAAACTAATTGATCTTGAATCAAATTATAATTAAAACCATCTAACTAAACTTTAATGTTTTTAATTTTAGTAAGAAAATTCATAATTTTCTCATCACCTTTCATAGGTGTAGTTAGTAATTCAAGTATTAACTTAATAATATTCAAGATATGAGTACCCTCATGCATGGATTTAAGTATTTTCCAAGCATTTCTAGGAGACTCATGAGAATCGATGTGGAGAAAGAATTCATCTTTAACACTGCAAGATAATGGACATAACTTCTTGTAATTAATGTTGAAATACATTGGTAAGCTCAGGGGTCACATGTCATCCAGAAAGGGATTTTTCAATCCCAATGACAAAATTATATAATGTACAGGCCATAAATTTAACTTTGACATAAATTTTAAATATATTATAGTTATTTATATTAAGTATTTGAGATTTATCTAAGGAAAAATGAGGTGAAGCCATAACTTCCTTTTAAATAGGATAGTAAACAAATGCTTAAAATAAAAAATTTTAGTGTGAATTTTAACTTGATTTGATATTAAAACAAATTTAAAAATAGAAACACATAATAATTGTTCAATTTAATTTTATACAAAGCAAAAAAATGTGAAAGATTATAAGAAAATAAGGTGTCACAAATGTCATAAAAATACACAAATGTAAGAACAATTTTAAGAAAATAACCTTTTAATGAGTTTTAATACTATTTTTATAAAATAAAGTAAATTAAAAATGTAACTATACTTAATTACATAATTTAGATTCCAAATAATGCAAAAAAAGATTTAAAATTGCACTAAACTAGGTGTCGAAAGAGTCACACTTAGAATGATTTAAAAAGTTATAAAAATAATAGTAAAATATTTCAAAACACAAAATATACCATGTAGATGTGTCTGAAAGGTGCCAAAAACTATGGATTGACTGGTTACATGACTATGTTTGATAAGGTTTTGACTAGGTCAAATGTCATAATAAGGTCGACACCAGAGAGGGGTTTACAAATGAAAATTAGGCACACAACCCAATGGAATTCAAAATTAATTAAATTGGGAAAAAAGTTTTGAAAAAGGGTTGGAGAGATTTGAACACAAAACCTCCCCCTTTTCAAGTTTTTAACAAAAGGTTAATTACCAACTTGACTGGTAGTTAGTCTAATTAAGTTTTAGCATGCAATAATTTATATTAATTTTTTTAACTGATTTTAAAAATTTTATATATATATATATATATATTTTTTTTCAAAATAAAAATTACTTTTTGGTAATTTTTTAAAAAAGATTTTAAAGGTGGGGCCACTAGATATTTGCATGGAAAATAGATTTTAAAAAATAAAGTGTTTTTTAAATATTTTCACAAACTATATAAAAAAATATAGTTTCTTGTATCACACACAGGGAGAAGAATGACAATAGAAACAAAATTTTCGAGAGTTACTACAATCTGGATAAGCCACCTCAAAACATGAAAATTTGTCAGTGCTCCTAGAATCCTAAGACAAGGCATAAATGATATTTAAAATTTTGTTTTTGATGTAGAAAACAAATTTTTTCATTCATCCAAGATGTATTGTGCCAGATAATGGCATCCCAATGGCTAAGATAAAATTTATAAATACTTGGAGACTCCTTCTCAGGGGCTACAAATTTGCAACCGACCTTAAAACTCCAAAACTAAGCAGTTAGAAGATTTAAAACTAATTTTTTGATGATTTTTAAAAATTTCCAATGCCACAGAGCTGTATATCAAAAAAATTGTGTTTTATAATAGCAGTGTTCAAAAAATAATTATTTGAACTTGATTTGAGAGATCTAAATTGCTTGCTAATCATCTATACACCCCTTTGCTCTGATACCATGAAAGAATTCATGTATAGATATATGAAGAAAAACACACAGGCAAAAGATCTAAGAGAGAGATTGATTACAAAACATAATAAAATCATAGATTAATTTACACAGAACACAAGTATTTTAAGTGGAAAAACCTCCAAGAGGTAAAAAATCCACAAGTGATAGTTAATGATTGAGAAATAATAATAACACTAATACAAATTCTTCTACCTTCTCACTTCTTCAAAAAACTCATAGATTGAATATGAAAAAATAATTTCATATTCAAATAAAAATTTCATAATTAGGTAATACCTTATTTATATTGAAATATCAAGGGAGGTGACCATTGTAAAAATAACAGGTCCAACCATCCCAATAAAGTCAATTAATAAAAACATTTGATAAGTATTATATAACCATAATAATATTATTTATTTTCATGAGGTTTCCACTTTCTGTTAAAAAATAATATATTATTATTTATTTAATTAATTACCAATGTAAGCTAAGGGTTAATAATTACCACTTAGATACCGATGAGATGTGGGCCAGTTGGTAAAATGACTTGGTTACTACAAGCACCACCTAGGTTCAAATCTTAGATGGTATTAGTGGTCGATTGTGGTTGATCATTGGTATTATAAGGCCGGTTGTGGTCATTGATGGTATTCTTGAGTTGGTTATGGCCATTCAGTGGTATTATTGAGCTAGTTGTGGCTATTGTTGGTAATTTTGGTACTTATGTACTTGGGGATCTGGGCCCCCAATTATGTTCTAGACTAGTTGGAGCTCTAGTTAAAAGCATATAGGGTAAGGATCCCACTAAAACTGTATCAATCCAAAAAAATAATTACTACCTAGACATTAATTTCTCTAATAATTTCTTCTATGATAATAAGGTTGACCTTTCTAGGTGGTTTATCAACTTTAGTCATATGTTTATCCTTTCATGTGAACTATGACTTTATTAGTGGAGTATCTTTTTAGATTCATTTTTTGGACCATATGTTCTTAGTCTATCTTATTCCCATTGTATTCTTTTTTAAAGGCACATTTTGTATTTATGAATCACCATTTTTATGTAATTTTTTTATTTTGTAGTTTACTTTCTTTGATGCCCTATAATTTGGATTAAATGCACATAATTTCTCCCTAGGCTTCTCTACACAATGCTTAATTCCTTATTTTGATTGCCTACCAACCTAGATAACATTACAGGCTTGTGATTATTTAACTTATTCTTTTATCAAAAGAGGTTTCTTATATGGATGTTTTGGTATGCACATGACCCATTGTAAGCTCATTTTTTCCCCCTTTCATCAATCATCCTTTACCTTAAATTTTTTTATCACTCCAATTTTCATAGAATATGAACTAGTACAATTCACCTTTGCACATTTGCTTGTTCTTATTTTAGGATCTTTAATTTTAAATCCATGTAATCCTCAATTTTATGGTCCTTATAAGAATATCCATTATTTGGGTATTTTGTATTATGGTAATGACCTTCCCCAAGCTTAAAATAAATCACATGACCATGGCCCTTGTTTGTATAACCTCATCCTCTACCCCATGAGGCTCATCCACCTCGATTAAATCTTCCTCGTTGGTTATATCCCTATTTTTATTATAATATCTCCCTTAGTTTTGGGTGTTTCCTTTCCCTTGGTGTTATTAAAAATCCATGCCTTGGTTTTAATTAAATCCTCCAAGTTTAAGTTGATTATATCCTCCCTAATTTTGGTAACCACCTTGATACTATGTTTTTTGTGTAGTGGTGACATAGCACAACCCCATCTCATTTGATTGTTTTATCTCATCTATCAATTTAAAATTCTCTATGTCATGAATGTTTGAATCATAGATCATATAGTAATAAGTGACATTGATTTGTTTTGTGTACTGTAGATTTTTTTTTGTGTGCATTTCATGGTATCCATTAAAATATTACATGATAATGTCACCACTTTCACCTTTTTATTTGTGTAATTTCCCCTAATGTGAACATATATTTCACATGTGGTAAACCATGCTAGTTTTGGCACATCTTATGTAGAAATTATATAAATACTCTACAATTGTGTCACCATATTTGATATCTAGCCTCAAAAAATGAGTTTGTCCCTATATTGAGGTTCCTAGAAGCTTTTATTTGAGAATGACATCCAATGCCTCTTGTGAATTAGAAATTTATTAATGGTTAATTTTATTCTATAAGTTGGCAATGATTTACTAAAAAACCATTTTTTAAGTTGAAATATTGGAACTCATTGGAAAAATTTGACATAAGTGTCTTAGAACATGTATCATATGCACACACACTCCCACTAGCATCCTACATGATCTCTTTCACTATATATATTATCTTTTGCTCAAATTTATGCATGATAAATCTCTATATAATGCCTTATTTATTTATTTAAAGTTAACCATAGTTTGATTTAGGTTGTACTTATTATACCATGTGTGTGCACGATATAAAAAGTCATAACAAATTGTCTTGATTTATTTTCTTACAAATTAACTCAATTTTATTTCCACATGACCTTCACATTTGTGAATGCAATTTATGGAATCTTTGATTCTTCTATATTCTTAAAATTTCATTGACATTTCATGCATAAATCTTAGACATGCTACAACTTTTTTTATCATGGTTATTTTTTGTTGTTTGTGAGTATTGATTCTAGATGCAACCCCATCCTAATTAAATTGGAGCCCCTCCTCCTATAGTTTTAGTCGAAACTACACTCCCTTTCATGGCACCTCCCCAACTCATAATTCTAGGGTTCACTTATGGATTATTCACTCTTGCCAATAGACCTTATATAATGGCCCCTCTTGTTGGTTCCATAATTGAAATATTCACTCTTATATGTGTGATTTATACCTCTACATGCATGTTACTCCTTTTCAAAAAAAAATTAAACATAATATATTTTAACATAAAATATTCATCTCTTAGTAGTTTATCCCTATTCACTTCAAAGACCACTATATTAATTCATTATTTTAAATCTAGATACACAAGTTTTAGTGTGCAGTGAATCAAAGTTAGAGCTTCCTTCATCTACACTTCCAAAAACATCATCTTATTAAAAAATCCAATAATTATCTTCCCATGGATAATCCTCAAACAAGGAAATTTCCATGTACATATCCACATTCCAAAATAATTATTTATCACCTTTATGTGAACCCACCATATTCCATATTTACTTTGCACAATCTCTTATTAATTTTCCTTAAAATTTTCTCCCATATTCTTAATATCCTTGGTATCAATTACCTTATCTTTAAATTTACTATAATTATGCATCCCCTCTTCCCTCTCATCATTAGGTTCCATGTTTCTAGAATTTATCTTCATAAAACTTATGCAACACTCACTCTAATATTTTTCACTCTTCTACTTATCCCAAGTGTGATTAGACTTATCTACACATTACCATGGTTGAAATTCACTAATCAATCACGAGAATATTTATCCAAAATGGAAAATTTGAAATAAATGAGCCTCTATGCTCATGTATAAATTAAAATTCTACATACTTTGGACATGGGTATATTGAAATTGATAACTCTAATAAGTATCTATTGAATTCATCTCTCCACCAAACACCAACAACTCTTTTCCAATCCTTATCTAATTATTTTAGATTTTTTTACTTATTTTTCACTAAAATCATGTTTAATTCTAAATATTTGACTTCATCCTACCACATATGTAACTAACCATGATGTATGTGCTCTTGAAATTAATATGAAAATAATTCATACATATCACTCAAAATATGCTCTTCTAACCTCTTATTACATTTCAAACCCTTGATTCCTACAAAATTCTTTGAAAAATCTAAATATTTTTCTTCAAATCAAGCTTCCATGTGATTTACATATATACACCCCACCATTCATCAAGTCAATCTCCATGATCTCTTCAAATAGGGTCTCAAAAATGGAATGTAAATGTTTTTACTCTAGTATCAACTTAACTAAGCCCTATGTAGGCTCTATCAAGGATAATAAATAAAAAACACTCTACTCTTACCACACTGGCATATTACCTAAGCCTGAAGACCTAAACAATCACCTAAGTTTTAACTAGAAATACCAAGACCCCTGTTGTGAAAATAAATCATGAATAACACTTATTATACTATGAATAAAAGGTAAAATACATCATCCATATACATAGAGAAATCAACACAAGAATGTTCTCAACAAATATAGAATCCATGCTTCATTAAAATATTTATACAATTGATATAAATTAGATTTTTTACAAAGCATACATTCATTATCTTATGATTATATTTACAACATCTCAACCTTCAAATATAATATCATCACTTTTCTTCAATTTTTCTTCTCCAAAGTGTGTAACCTGTCACTAAACTAAAATTATCTCAAATGGGAACCAAAAACCTCTATTTATAATTTTCTCGAGCCCCTTAGAATCTTTCCATTTGTATCATTTAAATAGTTGTCATGCTAATTATCTATGTATATTTAGTAATATTATGCTCTTTATCCCTTACACATGTCTGTGTAGTAGTATATTCACTTTCCCTCTTGGCATATTATTTATCCATCCTAAATCCAATATGTCTTGATCCCTTGCATCCAAATCATATTTTCTTGGTTGTTTACCAATTTTCATCATCTTTTTCATTTCATCCTTATCATAAAGTGTGCTTCCTTTCATATGATGCGTGTTTATGTAGCTTCTATGAATTGCACATCATGTATCCTAAACTAATTCTCTCTTTCAACATTTATGATATTGTGAATATTATACTCTTTATAAGTCTACAAGTATCTTTAATGTGTCTCACTTGTGCATCAAGTCTTAAGAAGATGTGTAATTTAATTAAGTACACCTATAGGGTCAACATCATTCCTCTTATTTATAGTTTTTACATAATTATAGACTTTTTTCTATGCTATATAAAAGGATCTTGAAGGAGTGTGCATTTGATAGGTTTTATGCTTTTACATGAGGATACTATATTATTTAGTGTATGATTTCCTAGTTCATTTTTCCATAAATATTAGTAATAAGGGCACATTTTCACACTTATATCAAGTTAGACAATAGTAAAATGAAACTATTAGTGATTATATGATCTAATATAATACCATGGTTACTACGATGACTTATCAATGACTAGATAGTAAAATTCAATGTAATTTATCAATATTATACCATCAATTATTAAGGAAAAAGTGAATTCAAACACCTATTAATATTTTTATGAACTTTTTCATGTAGTTAATGACTTTGAGTTCAAAATTTTAGATGTAGATATCCTTAAATATGGGTTAAATGCTTCGAATGGTGTGAATTCACAAATCAAACTGAGTCTTTATAATAAAATCAATGACCATGAGTTTCAACATAAGAGAGTTATTAATAAGGTGGTAAATGTTATATATAAACCATCTAATAAATTTGTAATTAACTCAAAAAAAGGAGGATAGGAAATTCAATAGACTTACTCAGAGTGCAAAAAGTGTCTTAAAGCAGCTACTTAAAAGCAATATGATAACTTTAGCATGAATAAGGGACTTTGATACTTCAATACTATTAACTAAGTATTATGATATCAGTGAACATTGTGAGTATAATATAATTTGAAGGAATTATATAAATGTATGCATGACTTTGAAACATATGAGACAAGATTTCATTGACAATGATTGAATTCAACTAGATGGCACATCCACAAGCTCAATTGGAAAATATAATCATATGGTAATAAGGATAAATCAACATATAATATAAATTTTAATTGAAAATAAACCAAGATATAAATTTTTTACTATGAATTATAAACAACATCCAAATGATTATTTTATTGGAGATGTGATTCAATTAACAAGAATAAAACTTTTATTTAAATTATGTTTACTAAAGAAGATATCTCGTGTGGTAGTTCATAAGAAGGACCATTATTTACAAGAACATTCTTAGATGGAAATGAAAAAAAATGCATAATGGTTGAGGATGGCTCAAATTTGAATATCTATTGAAAAATATATAATTTATTAATAGTGGGCTTTTGGAAATAATTGTGTAATAAATATATTTTTTGACATTTCATATCTCACTACTGGATCCATCTTCAGGGAAGAGAATATTGAAGCCAATAGTGGGACCGAAACATCAAAAATGTATTTATTATGTAGTTGATTCTATAAGAACACTATTTATCATTACACTATGAAAAAACTAATCTCAAAACAAAAATTTATTTATAGTATTGGACTTAGCCTGTATGTTATAACATATAAACCTATGGTTATCATGGGATATGATGATATTAGAAGGGAACCTCTTGATTGTATTAATTTTCCTATTATGTTAGGATCAAATATAATTCCAAATTTATTTAATTTGGTTAATAATAATGGCTCATATAATGGTTTTCTTGGCCAACCATGTCTAGTGCTCTTTTTTCCAATTCCTAGATATTGATGAGTATAATTCATCTCTATATGCCACCTATGACATGTAACAATAACAAGTACACTTTGGAAAGAACTTGGGGAGAAAAAATATATTTATCTTGTCATTCCACCCTTATATGAATCTACCATAAATTTTTGGAAAACTTATGGCTTGATTGCCCATTTTCCTAAAAACCTATGACTTGATTGCACACACTGGGTTATGACTATTTGGTGACATGTTAAGACTTGCAATGGATATAAATGAATCTTTTAGAAAACATAATTCCTTAAAATTGAATTTATATGCATATATTTGGCTTGAAATTCCATTTCTTGATCATTTTTCACTTAATTTCTATTATATATCTCATTTCTTGATCTATTACTACATTGTTGCTCTAGCCTATATTGGATCATTGCATCGATTATGCACTCATTATTGATGACCCAATCATTCATTATGTGGACCTTTTGTGACAATAGTGGTGTTTCTCATATAATTTATAATCATAATTATTCATGTGCTTCTCCCCCTCTCTTTTTGGGTTATTATGAGTGTTAAATAAAAAAAGGCTACTTCGAGCAAATGCACATCATCTATTTCAAACTACAAGTCCTTCACCATTTCCATCTTAACATAATACACTTGGAATTACATTGGTATATATTTAACATGATTAGGATTTTGATATGAGGCAATCTTGATTAAGGTGATATTTTATTTAAGTTCATATACAGTTAAGATTAGTGGTGTTTCTCATATAATTTATAATCATAATTATTCATGTGCTTCTCCCCCTCTCTTTTTGGGTTATTATGAGTTTTTATTAAAAAAGGCTACTTCGAGCAAATGCACATCTTCTATTTCAAACTAAAAATCCCTCACCATTTCCATCTTAACATAATACACTTGGAATTACATTGGTAGATATTTAACATGATTAGGATTTTGATATGAGGTAATCTTGATTAAGGTGATATTTTATTTAAGTTCATATACAGTTAAGATTATTTGATTTATATGATTAAGGGTAGATTTCATTTATAAAATTGTAAGTTTTCATTTTAAAACAACATGCTTTCCTTCTGAATTTCATTTGATATTTTAAGCAACAAGTTTAATTTATGATTTGTAATTTCTTTCCTAAAAAAAAATAATTTCATTTTTAATTCATAATTTCATTTTAATATATTTATTTTAGTGATTATTTCTAGAATACATGACATAATCTATTATTTTGTTATTTTTCTCAGTAGTTTAGTTTGTTATTGCTTTTTATCTTAGTTGTAGTCATATTAGCCTTCACCCCACACAAAATAGAAAATTTGATAGTGTATTTAGGGTCATAGTGGATCCATTAATTAGTAGGTTGTTTTATTTTCATCACTAATTTTAAACCCTCATTGCATATTTATATTCTTGTTGCTACGTTTTGGAATGCCTGGTGGGACCCCACAAGTTTTATTCTTGTATGTCTCTGCTCTTTACATAGTTTTAGGAAATTTTAAACTAACCTTAGATTTTTTCTATCCTATTTTTAGTAAATTATGAATTTTATTATAAACTTGTGGTTTCCTTTAGATCACATTACATTTTTTTTATAGTTGTGTATGATAAAACCTAGATCTTGAATATAAACTAATATAAAATACCAAGTTCCTACCCCAAATCTAGACAATAACTCCAATTGAGAAATTAAAAGAAAAACTAATTTACCTTCACCTACCAAGTGAATAAAATCCTTTTTTAGGTGGATTTTCTCATGAAATCTTAAATAATTGTGGATAATTAAATAGAATTGTGTGATGATTTATTTAACATGAACTTATGAATATTGATGGCCAAGATGACAAACATTTCTCTAATTTTTCCCAAACTTAAGAGATTTTAGATATTTTCACAAAATTTAAGAGATATGAAAATAAAGGATGAAGGGAGTTCTTATATATATTTTGAATTGAAAATGAATGGTTAAGATTAATCTTATTTTTTTTAGATATATTGATTTTGAATGGATGAGATTTGGTATTCATTTAATGAGGAAGTTGAGGGGGTTGGTTGATTAATGAGTTAGTTGAAGGAGTTGTTTGATTGGTTTAATGAGTTTGTTACTTGGTTTAATGAGGTGGTTGATGGATTTATGTATTCTTTTTTCACATTGAATTAATTAAGAGTCAATTAACTAATTAATAGTGATTAATTTATCTAATTGTTTATGGGGTGATGTTAGTGGGATTAGATGTAATTATTTGATTAATGTGGTAATGTTAGATGAGGGTCATATTATCATTATGGTGATGTTAGTGTGGGTTAATTTATGATGGATTAGGTGATGAAAAAATGGTAATAAAATTAGGGTGTAAGAATATTTAACAATGGATTGGTGACAATATTAGGGTGGTAAAATGATGGTGTCTACATTCGCCCATCTTTGAAAGGGAATTGTGACTAGAAGAAGCAATGACTTTCAAAGATTGTAAAAATAAAAAAATGGGTGTAAGAGGATTCCCATAGTGGAATGGTTAGGGATATTCACCCTAGAGAGGGCATTTAGGGATGAAAGACACGTATGGGCTCTCAAAATGAGAAGAGGGGTTGAAATGGAAGAAATATAACATGTACATGGGGATATATCTTGATAATTTTTTAATGATTGATAGCTTTGATTTTCCTAAATAAAATATGTATGTGAGGGGGCTGGATTAGGAATTATATATCCTAATAAAGGTATAATGGTTGATAGATTTTATTTTCCCCAAGAAATTATGTATGCAAGGGGTTTGGATTGGGAACGATATATCTTGATAAATCTACAATCATCGATAGTTGGAAGAAAAAAGGGTGAATAAATAGGGGTTGTGTCTCATGTTACAACTATTTATGATGATGTTTATATTATGTATATTATGGGTGTTATTTGTTTTTGTATATGCATATTATTAGATGATGTGATGGATGGATTTACATTCCTATTATAGTGTTTATGATGCACATTTAGTAATTATTATGGATAATTAAAATCAATGGTAGTTATGGATGGTTAGTTATAATGAAAATTTATGAATATATGTTTATGATGTGATGATAATTTTTTATAATCTTGCATGGAATTCCAAATGTTTGAGAAACCTAATGTTTACTATATGATACTACATAATGATATGGAAGACCATGATAACATTGCTGTAATATGTTTTCGAATTGACAAACAATAGATAAAAAAACATGGAGCTAGTAACTAAAAACATAAAGATACCCATGTGGCTTTTGAAAGGTGGGAGAAATATTTGGCCTAAAATTGGCTCACTTGGAAGCTAAGGAAGCAAACTCACACTGACTAGGTGGATGACTGGACTTCAATGAAATGGAAGAAGAGGGTGACATATAAGTAGAATATGATGATAACTTAGATGCGTAAGACTAAAAGCTACCAAATGATGATTAGAGAAGGGGATGTGGGTTAGTACCAAGGTTGAGTTATAGCATGGGAAAGGTTACGTAGATTTCCAAAATTATTTTGATATGATGAGCCCAGTACTCTCATAATCCTTGATAGGCCTGAAAGGTCTTATAAATCTCATTAGTTACATTGTAAGGAATTTTATTGCTCTCTACCTTAAATAGTTTCATGGGCTTTGTATCTCTTTGGTTTTGAATATGGGTGGTGATATTGTCAAGCCTTAGCCAACCTCTATGGAGGAATTTTGACAAGACCCTATGGTATGGCATATTATCCAAGAGGGAGAGGTGGCTTATTTCATCAATGGGATGTTTGGCCATGATGAGAATCTATTTTGATAGTTTACAGAGTCTTAGGAGGAGAATTCTAGATAAGTTTATTTGGGGGTTATCAATTTTGAAGTGTATGAAGAGGTGATTGGGAAAGCCATGGGGCTCACCATCAAAGGGAAAAAAGTTAGTCAATGTAGTAGGGTGTTAAACTCAGAAAACATGGGGCTTTTCTTTAGGGAAGGTGAGGCTGCTTCAAAGCTCCATGGAGGATTTGAAAGAGAGAAGCTACCAGTGCCATGGGGGAAAATTTGCCTCATTTTAATGAAGTTCTTCACTTTAGAAGGCAGATTCAAGGTATTTTACCACTACCACTTTTCTTTACTCAACCATTTTAGGAATAGGATGGATATTAGTTTTCCCTTTTTCCTATTGTCTTCATTAGAGAATTCCTTTAAGTTTACTAAGGAAATCTAGGCCAAAAATCCTAACTTTCCCCTCATTACCATCCACCAAGGTCTTATCTTGAGATTATACCACTTTAATTGGGCCTTGTGTCCCCTGAATCAAATTCAAGTCATCATGTTGGAAGGCTTCCTTTCTCACCCTTCTCCTGCTATTAAAGGTAAGGGCAAAAAATCTATCAGGACCCCCAAAGCCTCCCCTAAAACTCTGTTAGAGGGGCCCATAATTGAAGACTATAACACCCCTATTGGGACCCCCCCAATTCTAAGGATTATTACCCTAAGTCACCCTATGGTTAAATTAGGACACCTAGATAGAGGACTATGAAAGAATCTAATAAAATGGCTCAAAAGGTTGCTGAGGAAGTAGGCAATGTTCAATCCAAAAAGGTTAAATTTGTAAAGGAAGATACTAGGGGAGCTATGGAGTCAGGGAAAGATGTGGACCTAGGTCCTAATCTGGTTAAGAGTGAGGTTGGGGGTAGTGTGGGTGTTCATAGGTCCAACTGTATTATTGGAATCCCATCCCTAAACCCTCAAGGTATTGTCATCTCTAATGACTTTAATTATTTTGAATACACTTTTGAGAGTGGTGAAGATGGGACTACTTCTGAGTTGGAGCAAGAGGTTGAGGGAACTAGCCATTTTATTGAAATGAATGAGCCCTACTCGAATGAGTTTGAGGAGGATGGTATTGAGGATCGTGGATAAGAAAAGAAATATAGCTACTCACTATGTGTCAAGATGGTGGATGAAGTTATGAAAATCAAGGCCAAAATGGATAAAATGCATAAAAAATGGATAATAATGGTTGAATTTGTTGCCAAGTCTCTTCATCATGTGGCCATTGTGTTTACTATGGTTAAGGTTTTTGAAAACAAATGAAGGGATGTAGGTATGAATAGTCTTAGTGATTATAAGGAAATCATTGAGTTCCTTGACAAATATTGGACTACTGATAGTCCATATTTATTTTACTAGCTTTGTGTGTTTGCCTAGTTTTTTCATTGTTGTTTTTTGTTAGTGCTGTGTATGTGCTGTTAGTGTGATATTTTGCCTCGTTGGAGGATTTTTGTGCCTATGGGGCAGCTTTGTAAAGTTCCCAAGACCCTCCTTTTCTACTTATATATTCAAAAATAGATATGAAAACACACAAATAAGTAATAATAAAGCACAAATAAGAACACACACAAACTAAAAAGAATCAAGTAGATTATGTTTTGTACCTTATCAAGTTAAAAACCCAATATATGATGATGATAGTTTTTTTTTCCCCAAGTAACAATATATGTGAGGGATTGTATTGAGAAAGATATATCCAAATAAAACTACAATGATTTATTTGAAGTTGAACAAGGATTTTAATAGGATTAAGGGTAAGACAAATGGTTTTTTTGTTTTATTAACTTTTAATTTTTTTTGTATATTTATAGATTTTTGAGCAATAATGAGACTATTAATAAGGGGAAAACTAGTTCTATCATTGGGAATGGATATGGTAATAGACATAATGGTTGAGGGATTCATCATAAATATTTGTGGACTATATCATATAAGAGTCATTTACCCAATCATGCATGTTGTATTATGACATTGTGTTGTAATGTACTCTGAATAAGATCTAATTTACCTAATATATTTCCAAAAAACATGTGTCAAGACTTCCTCTATGTCCTTATCAATATAAAAAGTGGGAAGTAGGATATGCATGATGGTATATCTATGAGGATGGTTTACAATATTTAGGATGAAATGGATCAATATTGACACCAATTGTAAGGTACTTATAGACAATAGATTTACATATGATGCCAAAAACTAGTTTTCAACATGGTACTTTTCCAAGGTGCCATAAAAATGGTTTTCACCTTTGGACATTTTTTTATATCTTTTTGATTTTAATAAAATTTTACAAATTTTCATTTTTTTGATTTTTTTGACTTTATTATGGCAATATTGGATTCCTTAAGTCTAGAAGCATTTGATATGCATGATGTTTATGGATTCCTCAAGCCCTTGTCCATCTTGTGTATCCAACTTATATGCTCCATAGATTCCTTTATGAAGTTCCTTGATTAATAACCAAGTACCATCATAGCCCCTATAATAGAGGTTGATTCCAAGGAGGGTGAAGTGGCATGAATATTGGGTAATTTTTTTTATTTGATTATATGAAATATTTGGAGGGATGATGTTTTCATGAAGGTAAGTGTAAATGAAATGATAGCAAGTGGAAGTGGGATCAACAATCTAACACACCATTTCAAAATTTATATGTTTCATGAATGCTTCATGTGACATGATTTAGGAAGGAAATAAAATATGTTTGAAAATTATGTTGGAAGGATGATTTTTTTCTATTATTTGGTACTGAGATTAGCCCCAAATTTAATGATCTTAAGATTGTCTATTGTTTTGATGTTGACACTAATAGTGTCCTCAACAAGTGACTTGGATCTATCCTACAACCATGTTGGTATATGTGGAAGATTTAGTCCCTCATATATTGGTGCCTTATAAATGTTTTCACCAATAGACTTGTCTTTATTTTATTGATTTTGATATTCTTTGTTTGATAGTTCCTCAAAGATGTTTTCACTAGGGTGATTCAATTTTTTTTTTGATTTTTAGATTTATTATGGTTGAAGAGTATTCCTACTCCATAAAATAAATTTGTGTCTAAGTTGATTCCAAAGCCTTTTTTGTGATCCCCTGGTGTGATTCCATTTCAAAGTCCCATGTTTCATCATTTTTAAATAATTAAAATAACATGTGATCTTGTTGGTCCCAATCAATGAGTTTAGGGTATTGGAGGTTAAGGATAATGGTAAGGACAATCATGTCATTAAAAATATTTGTGGTGGTAAGAGTTCATAAAGGATATGAGGGGAACATATTTTAGTTTTGGAATAATTTTATTTAGATATTGTAGAAGTATCACTAAAATACTTATATTTGTCACCAAGCAGTTTATATACAGATGTATGGGTTCTTAGATTCCATATTCATTAGGGCCTAGTAATTTTAATTTATAATTCATGATCTAACACATTTTATTTTATATAGGATACTATTTATTTAAAAAACAAGAGGATAAATCATCATCATATAACTACAAGTCATTGGATCTTTCTATCTTTTCATCTACAAGGATACCCACTTTGGCAAAAGAGGTTGGGATAAACTAATAAGATGCATGCTATTTATTATTTCTTAAATTGGTTGTACCATGAATTTTAGGATAAATAAGGAATTTACCCACATGAAAATCATATTTTATTTAATATTCTCTGTAACCTTTGTCAAGGATCTTGAAACATGATTTTGAAGTATGCATATAAGAAGAGGATTTAGACGATTATGGTGTTGTGGTTCTATCTAATTTAGAATAGTTTTTGGTAATAAGATAATAAGTGGCTTTTTATTTATTACCTCTTTAACATTTTGTAATATTTTAAAGGTTATGGATCACTAAGGACATTCACTTCCATGCCTGAATGCAAAAAAATGATGCATTGGTGGACGGTGAATGGGATGGCCTACATGCATGAATTCATGGTCAACCGAGAAGGATGTTTTTGTTTAAAACTATATTTAAATTATGAGAATAAGGTTAATAATATATAAATATCTTAACCATAATGATGATAAATTGATAAATATTAGACTAATTAATTGTAAACTAAAATAAATGAATATTTAGAATTATAAAACTTAGATATGCTAAATATAGAAAATACCAAATTTGAAAGATGTTCAATTGATTTCAAAACCAAATATAAATTATACTTATCTAGGTTACTATGTGAAAGTATATCTAGGTTGGATATAGGTAGAAGTATATAATATCAAGATTCTAAAATAGTCATCAAATTTTTTAAATACTATTTTTGTAGTTGTAGACATAACTATTGATGTTATTGTCTATTTTATGATGGTACTATCATATATGGAATATATACTAGATATAAATGAAACTAAATTAACCATATTTAGTTTTATGTCACTGTTATGATGATATATTTATATTGAGAATACAAGTTGACACTCTCTTCTTATAGATTAGAACCTAGCACTTCACTCTTCTTCACCCTTAGAATGAGTTTTTCAAAAATGGATTAGTGGGATCATGATGTTGAGCTAACCTCAAATACCCCTTTATCAATAATCACTACCTACATAACCAATACTCTAAGGAGGGCCTCAAAATTATGTATTTCTCACCCATGTGTGGGAGTGTGTGTGAACTATGGTGTAAAATGCTATATGTAAATGCATGTAGTGATATAGCTTATAACATGAAAAATATCATTCATGGGATATTATTTAGATGCTTTAATCCTTTTATATGAATTTTCCTATGAATGATATGGAAATAGGGACAAATAAGGAAAAATAAATTAGTTGTGTGATTTATTTAATGATCCTTGGTAGGTGCTTACTTGATATTTACCAAATGAACAATGAAAAGGTTTAGACTTGTATTTATACCATAAATTTTGAAAATATCTCATGGTAGAGTTTAATAAGACAAATATTTCAACCCATAGGTTTCAAATAGTTTAAAATTTGGATGAATTTTAAGTACTGGACACTAAATAAGGATTTGGACACTAGCATCAACACTAGTGTCCTTATGTAGTTGATAGTGTCTATATGGATAAAAAGCAAGTATAAATCTGTAACTTATAGGGAAATATGTATATCATGTTTTTAGATTTATGTAGTATATAGGTTTTTTGGGTCATTAGAATGATATGGTTCAAATTATAATATGATCATTCAAGCACATTGAGATGGTGAATATGATTTTTTGGCAATGAGAAGGTCTAATATTGAAGGTTAGATCCTTGATTGATATTTATCAATTGTAAAAGATTGGGATGCTATAAATATTGAGTTTTAATATCTACAAACCCAAATTTAATTTATTAATGCATAAGGGTGAAATTAATAGGTTAAGGGAAATAAATCCACTCTTAGGTCTGTACCCAAAACCTTGCCTTTACTTGATCCCACTTTGAGTGTTTTACTAATGCATGAATTATAATCAAGAGAATGTTAAAATATAAATCAATGCATATAATATGAAAATTTGAATAATTTAAATGATTGAAAAGAAATAGAGCAAGTAAGGAGTACACCTATGATTCGATGCAACCATGTTTGCCATTTGCATTTTTCTTGGTAAAGATGCTTCCTTATGAAGCATTAGAGATGAGAGAGGTTCAAACCTAAACCTTGGATATTTTAAGAGGGATATTAGAATGCATTATCCCCGTAATTTGGTATAAGGATGAGTTGTGACATGGTCATTGAGATCATTAAATCTCAATCATATACATCAAGTGTGATTATATAATCTGGTGATATTATGTGATTTAATCAATGCATCCTATAAACATAGTGAGGTTGGATGATGAAATCAAACTAAAATATAATTTTGGTGATGTTGAATGATTAAATAAGTTAAATTTATAAATATAACCAATTATTGTAGACAAAAAAATTTGATAAAAATAATTCCTGGTGTAAATGGTGCTTCTTGGTGATAGTAATCTGGAGATATAATTGGTAAATTTTAATTTTTTTTAGTGCACTAGAATTGCATATGCATCTATAATGTGTTTCAAACCAAAGCATATGTGTCAAAAATATAAATTTTTTTTGTTTCAAATCTATACAAAATTGGTGTAATGTAAAGGATTATAACCTAAGTATATATCTAAATTATGTTACTATACTAAAGATTGTAAAAGTGTGGAGGTCATATCTTTATGAAATGCCCCCACTAAAATATAGATGTAATGAGACCTGAGTAAGTGTGTAGGTCATGTGTTTATGACATGTCTCCACCAAAATATGGAACATGTGTAAATGTGGAGGTTATGCCTTTATGACATGCCTCCCTTTTGAGGTGAGGGAAATAAAATATGGTAGGTACATTACCTCAAAAGGATTAGGTAACTATATAATATTTGTATTAATCATGTATCATATAGGAGGAACATGTATAAGTGGATATATCAATGGATATTTCAGTATGTGATCACATCAAGCCCTAATATGCATGGTATAGAACATGAAAATGTATAAAGAGTAATAGTGCAAGCTCAATAAACAATCAAGGACACACAAAAACACACACACACATGATCACTCATATTCAATTTAATGTAAAAGGGATGGTCCAAGGATACCTCATATAATCAAAATGTTCAAATGCCACACAATAGAAAAGAAATCATATTCTAATGTCTAATCAACATATAATGACATATTCAAATGTAAAAACAACATACAATGGAATATGGGTAAATAGGCAAGGAACATAGTCAAATATTCCAAAAAAAAAACAATAAAAAGAAATAAATACACTCAAGGAAGTGATAATGTGAATAAATGAAGTATAATCAATCAAAATAAGCTTATCATACTAGTAATTTCATATATATGTTAACAAAAAATGTCATGTAACATAACATATAAAATACACTATGAAATATATGAGCATGGATATAGACATATCTAAGAATTATTACATAAGATCAAATATGATAATGTAGAAATGATAAAAAAAGGATATGTAACATGTATCAATCATGATAAATGAATTAAATGGCCCCAATGTACTATATGACATGGGTAAATGAGAGGTCCAACATGTGTATGTGCATATGTCATGTGCCGATGGTATGAATTATCACACTCAAAGATGCATGAAACATGTGTCAATGGTATGAATTATCACACTCAAAGATGCATGAAACATGTGTGTATAGAAAAATAGATGCCATTTACTAAAATGAAGCAAACCACATATATGACAAGGATCTAGTAAACATGGGAATGTTGAATATTTTTGTATTTTTGTATTTATTTGATTATTTTTATATTTTATAGAATATTTGATTTTTTTGGATTTATTTTTTGAATTTTTAGGGTGTTTGTGCATGAATATAATGATTATCAAATGCATCATGGACAAGGTAAAAGTGAAACTATAAGCCAAATATATCATCAAAGGGATGTTTATGTGTAGACCATGTATCATGTGTGTCATATTTGTATGCTACGTAATCAATATCGGTAGAATCATACCAATATTTTGTATTATTAGGATCATAATAATCAATTTAATAATTATAATAGGAGAAATATAACTCCTTAGGATGTTATTGAAATTATTCTATACCATTTTGAGCATCTGTGTATGAAATATTCACTGCATCATAGATTGGAGTTTCCTTCTTGAAAGTTTATTTTTCTTGAATATGTTCATCATTGACAAAATGTTTCATCTCATTATGGAATATTGAAGAGTAATGTATCTTTTCTTGAACATTAGGAAAAGATGTAATTTGTGCCTTGACTTGTTTATTTAAGGATGAAAGCATAAACTTTGTAGTATTGCCATTAATTTTTTGTTCCTCTATGCTTGATATATATATATATATATATATATATATATATATATATATATATATATATATATATATAATGTTTAGGTCCTTACCAAAGATATTTGTGTCATTTGATTTTGTAGGCATGTCTTTCTTTGCAAACTTCTTTGTTAGAAACCTTCTTTTTAGAATGCTAGTTTTCTTATATTGAGTTTGATTTTTCAACTTTTGTACTTGTTATTTTTTTAACATTACATTTTTTAGATGTTCCTTTTCATGTTGATGTTTTTGTAATATTGTTTTCTCTGGCTTTGACTTTTGAATATTTATGTGTTCTTTACATTTCCAATTATTTTTGCTGTAAACTATCCTTTGGTACACATGTTTTTTGCACTTGTGCTTTAAGATAGGTACTCATAATGTGAGTGGGTTACTTGATTGATGTATCTATTATAGGATCACAATTATCAAATATACTTTTTATTTTATTCTTAAGGACAAAATAAATATCTATACGATGCCCATGTATTTAATGATATGCATAATAGTATTTTGACCTTCTAAAAGTATGTATAGGAGGTAGTTGGATCAATTTATTTTGAATAATTTTCCTTATGATATCACTTAGACTCTTATTGTCCTTTTGTCCACTTTTTGAATCACTATTTTTAAATGAATTATCTTTTAGCTTCTTATTTTGATATGAAACCTTATTGGGAATAACATTGCTAGATGAATATGCAAACACAACATTAATACTAACATATTTTGAATTTTTTAGGTATGTAATATGATTTTAAAATAATGTGATCTTTGAATTGAAGTTATTTTTAAAATCTTCTATTAACTTTATCACAAGCATGATTTGGTATTTTAGGGATTCATAATCACAAATACTAGGTGATTTGGATTAAATATGCATACACACACCTTATAAAGGGGATGTGAGAGGTGGAGGAGATCGAGGAAGGATAATTATAATAAGATGGGTCACATTACCCCTTAGAGTAGTGATAACATAGACTTGGTTAAAGGGAAAGTATATATCACCCTCCTTATGGTTAGGAGGAGGAAGAGGTTCCTTTTTATCCATTTTAAATGTTTCAAAGACTAAGATGTGAATTAAAAAAGAGAAACATAAGAATGCTAGCAAATAGTATAATATGATAAATATATGTTGGGTTCACCAAATGTTTAACCCTAAATTTAGATTGTGGGAATAAGGTTAAGAATATCAAAAAAAATGTAAGCATAAAGGTTATATACTAATCTATAGTAGGTAAATTAATTGAAAATTTAAACAAATGAATATTCTAAATATAAAAATGAGATATGCTAAATATATAATTACTAAATTTGAAATATGTTCAATTTATTACAATACCAAAGAGAAATGATACTTATATGGATTTACTATGTGAAAACATATCTGAGTTGGATACATGGAGAAATATGTAGGATTAGGATTCTAAAACAATCTTCAGATTCTAAAAATACTATGTCTATACCTGTTAACACTACCATTAACTCTAGGACATGGTTTGTGCTAGGTATTTTCTAGGTTAGGGATGAATGAGGAGTAATTATGAATATATACCATTCTTATCAAGAAATATATTGTATTAAATCATTTTAGTCATACAAAATGCAAAAATTAGTAACTTGAGCATGGCTAAAGATACCCAATCCTTAGGTCCCTCTTGCTTGCTCTCATGACCCTCTTAGGCTTATTTTCACTGATTCTCAATCATCCATGTCCTTCTGGGCTTGACCCAAAATGAGCCAAGACCCTCTCTTCATGACCAATCCACCCCCCTAGGTCTCATCTGCCTAGGATAATAGTGCCAAAGTTGGATAGTAGTACTAGATATTATGGTGTCCCCTTTTTAGTGCTCCTATCTAATAACATTTTGAGCCTAGGTTACCATTTTTTCCTAATTCCTCTTGTCCATTATGTCATCCTACCCTGGTTTCATCTAACCCATGACCAATAAATCCCTATAAAATCCCATTTAAATATCATTTGGAAAGGGTTGGAAAATATCATATAAGCAAGTAAGAATATCAGTAAGACCACTCAAGCAATCTTACCTATTCTCTGTATACAACCAACCTATACACTTTCACGCCAAATCAAATCTTTAGACTAGTCTCTAGCCATCTCAAGCATACCCAAATTTATCATTTATTAGATTTCATTCACTATTTCACCAAGCACTCTTAAAGGGAGAAATATATATGGCTTGATCCCTCATCAGAGTTTTGGTATGTAGGTAACATGCCCACACACGAGGTGTGATATTTAGTTCCCTTTTTCTTGCTTTCATGACCCTCTTAGGATTATTTTCATTGATTCCAAGTCATTTTTGGCCTTATAGACTTGACCCCAGCTGAGCTAGGACCCTTTCTTCATGACCAATCCATCCTCCCAGGTCTCATCTACCTATAATAATAGCACCAGAGTTGGATAGTAGCACTGGACCTTAGGGTGTCCCCTTTTTATCACTCTTTTCCAATCACATTTTAAGCCCATGTTACCATTTTTCCTTGATTCCTTTTGTCCATTTCATTAGCCTAGCGCAGTTTCATGTAACCCATAACCAATAGATCCCTATACAATCCCATTCAAAGATCATTTGTAAAAGGTTGGCAAATATCATTCAAGAAATCAAGAGTACAAGAAAGAACACTCAAGAAGTCTTCCCTATTCTCTACATGCAACCAACCCATACACTTTCAAGATAAATCAAGTCTTCAGACTAGTCCTTATCCATCTCAAACATACCTAGTTTTATCATTTCTTGCATTTCATTCACTATTTCACCAAGCACTCTTAAAGGGAGAACTACATATGGCTTGATCCCTTCTTAGAGTATTGGTATGTAGGCAACATGCCCATACATAGGGTGTGAAGTACATCTAGTGCATATTACACATATTAACCCCTTTTCCCTATTTTTTCAAGTTCATTTGATTACATTAAAAATACAAGTACATGAAGAATAAACTCTACATAGAGCTCTATTGATAGTGAGGACCTAAAAATTGGTACACAAACTCATACTAAGTAGGTAAACAAAACCCAAAAATCTTAGATCTTAAGGAAAATAACACTGAGAAAGGACTGCAGTGCCAGAGCCTAGGGTATCCAGTTTTATCACTCATTTTCAATCAAGAAATGAAGTTTAGGAACCTATTTATGATAGTGTCCCAATCCTGCATGTAAATTTCTAGACCCTGTCTCAGTCAGAATAATCCAGAATAAGTTAAGTTTAATTTTCTCTCTCTCACTGCTATTTTTAGAAAATGTCTAATTGTAATTCAATTTCACAAATCAGTAGCTTTAATTAGGTATATTATTTTTTGATTTATCCTACTTAGACTTGTTTATTAAATGGGAATAAAAATCCATTATTCCCAAAAATAACAAATCATTTAGTGAAACTAACTTACTTCAAATTTTGCATAAAAACCCTAGAAACCCTAGGGTAAATTCCTAACTAATTTTTCCCATTAAAAAATAAATTTTTTCCTAAATATTAAAATAAAAAATTCCTCTTAAATTTTAAAATTTTTTAGTAAATTTCAAAATAAATTTATTTTGAATGCTAGTTGCATACACTAGGTCCCAATAATTTTCCAGCATTAATCCAATAATTTCTTGATTTTTTACTTGCACATATAAATAAAAAATTTGATTCAAATTCTCAAATTCAACAGTAATTTCAAATATAATTTTATTTCAAACCATAGTTACATCAACTATCTCTCAGTAATTTTCCAATCATTTTTTGAATTTTTAGTTGCATATTAAAATTAAAAAAATCACTTCAAATTTCAAAAATTCATTGTAATTTTCAAAAAAATATTTTTCTCAAAACCCTAGTTGCATCTACTAGGTCCCATTAAATTAAACACTTTTCCATAAATTTTTGAATTTTTTTTTGAATAATTAACTCATAAATATAATAGCAATTTAAAAAATTCATAGTATTTTGCAAAAATATTTTTGAAAAATCCCTAGTAGCATGTACTAGCTCTTATTTTGCTTCTTGAGGTATCACCTTACATGTTTGCTAGCTTAGTATCCTTTTTCTGCAAATTCTAATTCACTATTTTTAGGACCTTGTATTTCTTATATTTAGTACTTTCCCTTTATAGAAAATTGCCTATTAACATTGATTGTAAAACATTTAAAGTTGTTTTCTTACTGTAATAATGGCTCAATATACCAGTTTTGATGAAACTGATAAAAGAGAACTTCAAGAACTCTTAATCAAACATTCAAATATGAAAGATGACATGCTTAAATTTATACAAGAGGAAAAATAAAAAGTGAACAATGGTTAATCTTCTCAAACCATAGAGCAACCAGTTGTAAATGACACTATCGGGGCAACTATGTGTCAACAACCCCCTATAGTAGCGCAACTTGCCCCTATGCCATCGGCTATAGTTAGTACATTCCTATTTCTTAATGTGGTATCCCTTGTGCAAGAGATAAGATCTCTTCAATCTAAGGTGCTACATCTTGAGCAAGGTGCCTCTAGACCTAAGTAGGCTTTGGATTCGTTTGCTCTTCTACATACACCATTGGCACATCACATTGCTTCTACACCCTTGCCACAAGGTTTTGTTCAACTTAAGCTTACTCTTTATGATGGAAAGGGTGATCCAAAGACAAATTTGAGAGATTTTCATGAAGCATGCTTGGATTATGTACCAAATGATTGGTTACTTACCAAGATATTTCCATAGAGTCTAAAGGATTATGCTTTACAATAGTTCTATAATCTACCAAATTAGTCGATCAATGCATTCAATCCTTTAGCTAACATGTTCCTAGCACACTTCAGTATCATCATTAGTGATAAAGTTTCATATGCTCAAATTTATCAATAAAATAATGACCAAATGAGCATCTCACTGACTATGTTCTTCAGTATAAGACCATCTTGGCTAAGATGACTAGCCCCATGGTACACCAAGAGTTACAATACATTTTCAAACAAAGTCTTCTACTAACACTTCATGGATCAATCATGTTAAAAAGATTCTCTTCCTTCACTAAATTATGTCATACATTAAAGGAAAGAGAAGTCAAACTAATTTCAATGGGAAAATTAAAGTACACTAATACATCAGACACAACTAATAAGAGTAAAAACAAAGTCCGATATAAGGCCAAGTTCAATGATACTAAAGGGTAGAATCCACCTATAGTCAATGTAGCCTCAGAACCTCCTTAATAAATAGTTTTGTTATCACCCCCTCAATGCACTTTTTCACATCTTCCAGTTTTTCCAACTAAGGTTTTATAACAAATTTTGGATTATAATATCATATCACTCCATCCTATTTAGGAAGTTGATCCAACAAAGCCTATTCGAAAGGGATATGATCAAGAAGAATTTTGTGATAACCATAGGGAACCAAGCCATATGAAAAATAAATGCATCAGTTTAAAGCACAAGATATAAGACCTAATAGATTCAAATGCTATTGATCTTGGCACTTCAGGTAAGCCTCTACCTACAAAACAAACATAGGATAAAGAATTGAAAATCTTCTTAGATCCATTTCCACAAAATTCAAAATAGGATACAAGGGACACACCAGGGGTTCATCATACATATCATGTATGTCTACCACCAGATATATATAGGGCACCTTCAGTAGAGTTACATCCTTTGAGCAACATGATCAGTGTATACAATTATAGAGTTATAGCTAGACCTTCTATCTCCTTCTCAGAGTAGGAGATTATCAAGAATGATTTACATTATCATGAACTCTTTATCAGAGCTCACACTCATAATCAACCTATTCACAATGTGCTTATTGATAATGGTTCTAGTCTTAACATGTACACTTTGACAATACTATAGCATTTAGGTTATTCAGAGACACTCCAATAAACATAATTATCAGTGTTTTCAATGGGCATATACAAAGTTCATTGGGAAAGATAGTAATTCCTCTATAGGTTGGTCTTACACATATGGCCATACCATTCACTATAGTTCTCAACATAGAATCTTTTGATATGTTACTTGGTCGACCATGTATTCAAAAATTAGAGCAGTTGCTTCTAAAATTCATAGATGTATGAAATTTATTCATACTAATTAGGTTGTTACAATCAATAGAGTTCCATATGAGTTACCACTCCCCACTTCAAAGCCATCTACCAATTTGCAGTCACCAATTTTTATTTCACCACCAGTTTTCATTTCACCAACAGTTTTAGTTTCACCACCAGTTTTAGTTTTTCCACTAGTTTCAACTTCTCCAATTTTAGTTCCTCTTCCACTTTAGATTTAAACACATTTGAGACATCCATTGCCAATATGGAGGGTTCATACACCTCCATAGCTTCAAGATTCTAGATATCTTCTAGCTACAGTATTCATACCCAGATCAGTTTCATTGAGATCTCATGCATCTACACATAGAGCACATGTTTAGAGAGTTTATCCTTATACTTGGTGGGTCCCTAAGAGGCCTATAGTTGCATCCACTTCTTAGATTTATAGAGGGGCCCCATAATCATTTTTTACTTTAGCAATTTTAGAACATTTACAACATATAAAACTTTAAGAGTCACAGTCTCAACATATAAAACTTTAAGAGTCACAGTCTCAACATTTCCATCATGCTTCATGATCATGAATGATTCCAATCCTTAATATAGAACACCATGATATGGAGTCTTTCATGAGACTCATCAATTAGTATCATATCTTTATAACTTTGCCTATACATAGTTTATTTTTCTTGATTGTTCATAGTTTAAAATATTCCAAAAATATAAAAACAATATAACATTTCAAAATTACAAAAACATTCAAATATAACAAAACACCAAAAACATTTTGATTTTATGCATCATCTATGTTTTACATTGCTAATATCATGATAGGATTTGCATTTTCTATTCTATGCTTATTTTTATCGATTTATTTACATTACCATGCTTTACTTGATCTTCTTTGAGTGTGTGTAATGATATCCAACTCTTTGATTGCTTCACTCTACCCATTGAGGAGGCATCATACATATACATTCAAGATACACTTTTATATACATACCCATTAAGGGCATCTTCTACATGACTACACTACCCAGGTTATGTCATTCCTACACTACACACTCCAAGTTATCATTCTGATGTACATTACTTACTAGATTACATAGATTATTGTATCGATATTTCACTAGTATCTATCACTTATGTATCTCTTATCATATACCTAGTCTTGTACTAAACATGTATTGCATACTTTCACTCTTGCTTTGATTAGTTAGATGTGATTCTATCTTTTTAGTTATTACATGCTTTCTCTTCTTGCTTAGCATATCTTTTTGGATTGCATTTCTAGTTCTTGCTTGTCTCTTGTATGTTCCTTAGGACATTTGTCAATATCTTTCTCTTCTATTCATGTGTGTGCCTTAAGAAATTTGCTAATGTCCTTTGCTTGTACTCCTCTATGTGATTGTGGCTTCCATGCCAACTTATTTGTTTCAATTATATGTGTATGTGGCATTTAAACATGTCTTGTATACTTGTTTTCTAGTTTGAGTGACATGTGCCCATGCCCCTTATTTTCTTGGCCCCTTAGCTACCCCTGTATGCATCTTTCTTCTTGTTTTGTGTGCTTGTTTCTTGATTGATTTTGATTTCTTGTAATGCCATGATCTATATCATGTATTTTTCCTATTTTCTTAGATGCCATGATGGACATCATGCTCCATCCCTCCAACTAACAACTAACACTTTAAGTTGTAGTTCAATATATTACACATGCTACTATATTGTTATATCTATCTAGACATACCCTTATTAATCTAATAATCTCTCAAATCAAACCATGCTATATCTTTACATATATTGTTGATTATCATTGCTATATCATTTATCTTTTCATCTTAACACACTTATAGGGCTTCATCTTCTAAGGGTAGTCATTGTAAGGTACCTATTCCTACCCTCAAAAGAGGGGGAAAAAATAGGGGTTTTAATACAAAGATCAGAGGTCCTATCAGTCAAAAAATTTAGTTTTAGAACAACCAAAAAAATAACAATCATCAAACTACTCAAAACAGACTAGGCAGACAGTCAAGATTCTATAATAGTGATCAATTTCAGCCCAAGACAATAACACCAAGGCTGGACTATGGTGTCAGACACTAGGGTGACCTATTTTTAGTGCTCCTATCAAAATAATAAAAAATTAGGTTTTATAGAAGCAAGTAGAAAGGTAGGTTTAACTACAGTTTTGCACAATCAAACTAGTTTATATCAATAGTTTTCAGTATAGTTTTCTTAGAGAATCTAGATATATGGAGCATCATGCATGGCATGATTGGTTCTTTCTTCTAGTTTTAGATATGGTAGTTGATATAAATTCTAGATCAGAATCCATGTTTTAGACACCAGTGATTAGGGGTAGATTGCACAACACTATTTGCTTATTTTCTTTTAGTTTTTAGCATTACCCAAGGATTTTCAATAGTTGTGTGCCTTATTCCATCTACAGGTGGTTGGCATCATTTCAGAGTGGATTTCATACAATATTAACCTCTGCATTCCTAAGTAACTAAGTTTTTGAATGGCTTCCACATAAGCCAAATTTTTAGTTTTGAAGTGGCATTCATACAAGCCTAATCTCCATCTTTTCTAAGTTAGCCAACATTGGCCTAGTGTATAGTACACATTAAACTATCTACAACACATTATCAAATCTCTAGAGCATTCATGGGCTTTAGAAGCCATATCATAAAATATACACATTCATATATACTAATATCAATTCTTAGCTTCACTTCATGAGGCAATGGTGGAGCCAAAGGGCCAGCGTTTGTATTCTTGAGCCATCTATTCAGAAGGATTGGACACATAGTCTAGATATTGATTATCACACACATGATCACCTAGGTTCACTTAGTAGGTGATGATGGAGCCAAAGGGATAACCTTTGTATTCTTGAGACACTTTCCAGGGATTTGATCACTCATTTCTATTCATGATATAACTTTTAGTATAACATCATCCAACACATTCATCATTATTTAGCATTACCCAGTATCACAATAGGTTTTGTATTAGTTCACATACCTAGTGAGGTGTATTCATTCATTTTTAATCATGTATCTCTCTCTTACCCAACTTTGTATGTTCTTATTTTATATCAAATATAATAAGAACTGATCTACTCTTTATTTCCTTTCACAAATTCACACTTTTACAATGTGCTCTTTATGCACCATCCAACATTACTCATCATCACACAAGCTTCATGGGTTTCACATTTGCAAGTAAGTTTAGATACACTTTCTATTTTCCTTTATCCTAGTGTTTTGCTTTGTTGCATCACTAGAATAAAGGGGGGACAAATGTAGTCATATAAAATGCAAAAATTGGTAACTTAAACATGGATAAAGATACCCAATCCTTAGGTCCATCTTGCTTGCTCTCATGACCATCTTAGGATTATTTTCATTGATTCCCAATCATCTGTGGCCTTCCAAAATTGACCCCAATTGAGCCAAGAGCATCTCTTTATGACCAATCCATCCCCCTAGGTCTAATTTACCTAGGACAATAATGCCAAAGTTGGATAGTAGCACTAGAACCTAGGGTCTCCCCTTTTCAATGCTCTTATCCAATCACATTTTGAGCCTAGGTTACCATTTTTACTCAATTATTCTTGTCCATTATGTTGGTCTATCTTGGTTTCATCTAACCCATGACCAATAAATCCCTATAAAATCCCATTCAAAGATCATTTGGAAAAAGTTGGTAAATATCATTCAAGCAAGAAAGAATATAAGTAATAATAATCAAGCAATCTTCCCTATTTTATGCATACAGCTAACCTATAAACTTTCAAGCTAAATCAAGTCTTCAGACTAGTCTATAGCCATCTCAAGCATACCTAGTTTTAGCATTTCTTGCATTTCATTCATTATTGGACCAAGCACACTTAAAGAGAGATATACATATGGCTTGATCCCTCCTCGAAGTATTAGTATATAGGCAACATTCCCACACATGGGGTGCAAATCACATCCAGTGCATATTATACACACTAACCCCTTTTCCCTATTTTCCCAACTTCATTCAATTACATAAAAAGGACAAATACATGAAAAATCAACTCTATAGAGAGCTCTATTGATAGTGAGGACCTAAAAAATAGTACATAGACTCATACTGAGTAGGTGAACAAAACATAGAAAGATTAGATCCTAAAGACAACAACGTTAGGGAAGGACTACAACACTAAAGCCTACGGTGTCCAGTTTTGACACTCCTATCCAATCAAGAAATGAAGTTCAAAAACTTGTTTATAATAGTGTCCTAGTCTTGCATGAAAATTTCCAAACTCTATCTCAGTCAGAACTATCCAAAATAAGCTAAGTTTAATTTTCTCTCTCTCTCACTGCTATTTTTAGAAAAGGTCTAATTGCAATTGAATTTCACAAATAAGTAGATTTAATTAGGAATGTTATTTATTGATTTATCCTACTTAGACTTGTTATTAAATGGGAATAAAACTCCATTAGTCCCAAAAATAAAAAATCAATCACTTATGTTGACCATTAGGATACATTTCATCTAAAAATTAGATGACTTTAGGGACATAGACATGTACATTAGGATAAGACACTAGCATCAATACAGGGTCTTGGGACTGACACTTGTGTCTTGGTAGTTAGAAAATAGGTAAAGGTTCAGAACTTGCAAGGGCATAAGATAAACAAATATTAAGCATTTTAGGATAGATATAAAGTCTAGGTAATCAACATAAGATTGGTCAGACCAAGAGATAGGCCAAGGGGCACAATATAGCGTAGATGCAAGACTTCTAAAAGTGGGAAAGGTCCAAAATTGAGAGGAACAACCAAGGTATGAGTTTTACAAGTGTACATGACTAAGGTGCTATATAATTCATAAATATCATCTACAATTCCCCCCATTTAATCTAATAATGAAATTACTAGTTAAAGAAAAAATTTATACTTGGATGTGTATAAAACATCTTGCCTTTGCATGAGTCCAACTTGAGTGCTTTGTTTATGACTAACCTACAATGAAGATCATGTTACAATATATAATTAGTTAATAAAATCTTAAATTAAAAATCATTTGAAATTATTGAAACTAAAAGAGCAAGGTTTAGGAGTATACTTATGTATCGATGCAACTACCTTGCCTATTGATAACTTGATTTGAAAGATGTATAATTATGAATCAATAAAATTTAGATTAAGAAAAACATATAAATATATAATGTGCATATATTTAAGGAGATAGATATAAATTAGAAGGCACATACCCTCAACCTTGAAGAAAATGTGAGTTGCCACTTGGCAATTGATTTTAACCCAACCATGAAACCCAATCATACTTATAAACTAGTGAAAATGAGTGAACAAAGTTAACTCATACTATAAAACTGGTGAGGATACATGATACAATCAAGTCCAACCTAAAAAAATTCACAAGATTTAATGATTTAATCACCTCAACTGTACTAAAAAATGAACCAAGTATTGCAATAAATGGGTTCAATACAGTTCCTAAAAGTTTAACCTGGTGAGTGATGATAGTATCTAAGAGTGTTTTGAAATATGAAACTAATTTTGATTTTGAAATATTGGTGCACATTGCATATAATATTCACCTTAGATATGCCTCATACTGAAACTATGTATAATAATGGTACTAATGTATAAAATTATATCACAATTATGAATTTAAATTATATAATTGTGTGATTTGGACAACTCAATAAATTATGTGTGGATAACATGTTGTTAGAGCATGCCTCCACTATATATGGAGAAATATAAAAACTAAAATAAGTGCTAATGTGGAGGAAATGTTTCTAAAACATGCCCCCACTAAATTTGGGTGTGCTTAATACTAAATAGGTGTAAATAACATGCTTCCAAAACATGCCCCTACTAAATCTAGGTGTGTTGAATATTGAATAAGTGTGGATAACAGACTTCAAAAGAATGCCCTCAATGAATTTTTAAACTATTTAAAATGTGAATAAGTGTGGATAACATGCTTCTAAATCATGCCCTCGTTGAATCTGAAAACTATGCCAAATGTGGAGAACATGCCTCTATGACATGCCCCCATTGATATGCCCACATTTTGAGGTAAAGTAAGAATAGAAACTGCTATTTAACTCACCTCAAAAGGATAATACAACTATATAATGTATAAATGGAACCATGTAACATATAGAATAAGATGTTTAGGCAAATGTAGCATTGAAGCACAAAGAACAATATGTTCACATGAAGGACTAAGATGCATGATAAATATCATGCCAACATTTAGATAGTAATATGATAAGCTAAAAAATCAAACAGACACACACATGAGATCACTCAAAATTAATTCAATAGATAATAGTCCTAGCAGACCACAAATAAGGGGCATGTTCACATGCCACACAATGGAAGGGATAGTCCACAAAAGCAAGAATTACATGTTCAAATGTCTATACATCAAATAATGACATATTCAAATGTCAAAGAAAGCCCACATAGGCATGGGGGATGCAAAAAAAGGAGCATATTAAAATTCTTGAACAAGTAATAAAATAGCAAGGAAAGATACTCAAGGAAGTGCATAAGGGAAAGCATAAGCAACCAACATAAACATATCATAGTATCCCATGGATTAAATGTGTTAGAAAAAAATGCCAAGTATATATCATATCAAGTACCCTATTTAATATATAATCATGGATAAAGGAATGTGTAAGTACATATATGAGCTCAAAACATTATAATGTAAAGTGACCATAGAATGATATAACCAGGAAGTATCCTGATCATAGAGGTGAATGCCACTAATGTCCATATGACATGAGTATAGGAAAGGACCAACATCTATGTATGCCTATATCACACTTAAATAGAATCATGACACATGTATATGTAGAAGTAAGTGGTATGCTATCCATTAATATTTAACTAAAAAACAAATGCCAAGGAGCTAATAAAGTATGTAGATGCTAATAATATTTGTAGAGTTTTGATGTTTTTAAATATTTTTGGACTATGTTAAGAAATATTACATAATATATTTACATAAATGCATAATGTTCCTTAGGATATTTAAATATTTTATTTCAAGTGTAGCAAGGTGGTATATGCCTTTTCCCAAATTTTCTATAATGGTGAATGGTCCCAACTGATTTGGTTTAAACTTTCCTTTCTTGTCTTTTTTTATATTGGTATTATTTTATTTTTATTTAAGTACTAGGTCACCCACATCAAAGTCATGTGGCCAAATTTTTTTGTTATATACTCATTTTACATAATCCTAATAGACACATAGGTGTTTAGCATCTTGTTTGTGTTTGACACTCAACTACACTAATTGATGCAATCTCTTTTCATAGTATTCATTATCTTTGATGATGCATTTAAGATAAACACAAAAATAAGGTATCTCAAGTTCAATCATGAAAACAACCTCTGTATCGTAGACCAAAGAGTAAGGTGTATCTTGAGTTGGTGTGCAGACACTAGGGTATTATGCCCATAAGGCATATACCATCTGCTAGTACCAATCATTGCTATATCATTCAAATATTTTGCCAAGTATATTGACAATTATCTTATTGGTTGCCTTTCCCTAGCCATAGCCCTATGGGTAATATGATGTAGAAAAGGTATTTTTAATATTGTATTTACAACAAAACTATTTTACTATCTTATTTTTAAATGGTGATCCATTACAATAAATAATAACTAAAGGTATGATAAAATGGGAAATAATATTGGTCATCAAAAACTTGCATATGTCATCCCTAGTGGTAAAATCAAATGGAATTACTTCCACTAATTTTGTAAAATATTTTATAGTTGTGATGATGAATTTGTGTCCACCAATGGATATTGGGTTTACCTTTACAATTGAATTCTAAACTCAGATATAACATATGTTAAATTTATTAAATTAAGATAGGATAAAAATAATAAGTACAAGTATGTTAGATATAAAAATTACAAAGAAATAATGTACTTAATTGGTTTTAATAATGAAATAGTTCTAGATATATAACATACAAGAAGTAGATTAGAAGAAGATTTTGGAATAGTCACCAAATTCTAGATTTTGTGCCTCTAGAGTTGGAGACACTATTGTCATCCTTAGAGGTAAGCATCGATGCTATTATTTAAACCAGATGTAGGTATCCTATAAAAAATACATGTTAGAAAAGGATGTGATCACCTGGATGCTTTTGGGTTTATCTTTTCCTTTATTATGGTGCATTAAGATTTGGGTCATGGACTATCACTCTTCATAAAATTACAAAACCCTAGTTCTTCATATTCATAGTGACCTTGGAAAAAATGGGTTAGTAAGCACATGGTGTCAAGCTAACCAAAAATATCCCTCTATCAATGAGTGATAACTACATATACAATAATTCAAAGAGGGCCTCAGACTGATGTAGTTCTCCCTTATGTGTTATATTATGTGTGAATCATGAAATATGTGTAAATAAAGTACAATAATGACCTATCTTGTAACTTGGAAAATTGAGCTCTTAGTCTTCTCCTTCAGTACTTTAGATTTGTGTATGTGCTATCCCTATAATTGATATGAAAATAAGATTAAATAGGGAATATTTTGATTTATCAAGTGCTTGATTGAATGATTTGATAAGTTTTCTTGGTTTGTGCTAGGTCTTTTTTAGGTTAGGAATGAATGAGGAATTATTATGAATATATACCAAGCCAATAAAGAAATATATTACATTAAATAATTTAGGATGACCGTTATGATACATTTCATTTAAAAATTAGATGAATTTAGGGCACTAGACACCTAAGTCAGTGTAGGACACTAGCATCGATGTAGGGGTATCTGACTGTCACTTGTGTCCTAGCGATTAAAAAATAGGTTCATGATCAAAACTTTTAAGGGCATGAGATAATCATATGTTAATCATTTTAGGCAAGATATAAGGTCTAGATTATCAATATAATACTATTCAAACCAAAAGATAGGCCAAGGGGCATAAGATATAGGAGATGTGATAATTTCTAAAGTAGGAAATAACCAAAACTAAGAGAAACAACCAAGATATGAGTTTTCCAAGTTTACAAGACTGAGGTGCTATATAATCCATAAATATCATTTATAATGTAAAATAATGAGGTGCTATATAATCCATAAATATCATTTTATTAGTGTAGGCTTTTTCCCATTGGGTTTTTCCTACATGGCCTTATGACCATTCTATGTCAATTAAGCTTCCTTAGGTTAGTTATAAAAGGGTCACATAGGCTAATTTTATTTTAATGTAATTATTTAATTAGGAAAATTAGAGGCTTCCTTATGTTTCCCTAATTTTTCCTATATTTACCCCACTTTTCCACTTTGGAAGGTTAGACAGGTTAATGCAATTTTATGTAAGCATGTCATAATTTTTAATATTGTCATGTGAAGACAAGCTTCTTCCTCCTTTACAATCTTTCTATGCTTTCATTACTATATATATAGATTTGCTCAATCTTCTATGCAAAGATCTAAGATCATTGCCAATTTGACATGGTATTAGAACCATTTTTGCTAGTATTGCAATAATTTTTATCATGAAATATTGCATACATTCGCTATTCCAACATAAAGAAGGGTTTGGTGGGATTCTTTAGATAATTCATACAAAACTTTCTATTGGAGCTTTAGATATCAAAAATGACCGTGCCATTGGTTTTAAAAGGTGCTAAAACCCTTGGATCGACTGTAAACATGACCTAATTTTGGAACAATCATTTTTTCTTTCTTTTTGGCATTCTAAGGCCCTATTTTTTATTTTTTAAAAAAATCCATACATCTTCTGTTGTTGTGTAAAAATGCCTTATGGGTTTTCTTCTTCAAGTTAAAATCTCAAATGGGTCTCTTGTAAAATTTCCATCACTAAAGTATTTTGGGTGTTTTATGCTTACCTTGATTTGCATGCCTTCATTCTAGTTATACCTTTGCATTACTTGGATCTAAAGGTGGTCAATATTTTGTCTCTACATTTGATCTACCTCATGTTTCATGCATTGTAGAGTCTACTAACCAATCTAGACTTTTAGAGGGCTGTTACTTAGCTAGCAGACCAAATAAGACTTTTAACAACTTCACTTTTTAAAGTTGAGTTATTTGATAAGTCCACTTACCCATAGAATAAATTAGACTTGTGGAGTTGATTTACTTGTAAATTCATGAATTTAAGTAGTAGGGTGCCAAAATCCAGATTACACTATTACAGATACCCCTCAGACTTACAAGGGGTAATTTCTTGCAACTTCACCTACCTCAAGCAAAGTAAGTATGAAACTCTTGATAACACTTCACTCAACCAACTCAAAGTTTTGGGGGTGTATTGATTACTCAAGTTTTCAAAGCGTGATTATTTATAGAAGTCAAGAAGAGTAGGTCTAAAACTTTGGTGTATACTATGAAAGACCAACTTGAAATTTTAGGGTACCATTACTGCCTTCTTCCATTCAACAAAGTAATTTGGGAAGTCTAATTACTCTTTGGAGACTGACCTAGAATTTCAAAGGGTCATTATTGCTCAGAGTTATGGGGTACCTCTATTTATATTTTTTGGTAAAAAAGCATGAGTGTGATTTTTTTCCATTTTTGGAAAGGGTCTAGGAATGTGTAGAAGTAAGAATTTGTAAGTGACATAAATTTCAATCAGTAGCTCTATTTTGGGTGCTATTTTTTTGAAAGTACATATTTTTTAAATATCTACACATTAGTGGTATTATTTTAATCCATTTTTAACATCCGTTTTATTCATGGTGTAATGGATTAAAACTCACTTCAAACCTTTTGTACCTTTCTTGGATGCACTATTGACTGTGCACAATGTCCCTCTTATACTCTCTCACACTAATTACTCATAGACATATTCTCAGTGGTGCTAGACATCTAATATTGAGTGTGTGTTGTATTGTAATTTAAGGGGGAGTTTGATTGATAGTTTAAGGTGGTAATTATACTATGTACAATCTATTTTTTGCTTTTATCTCAATTCTATAAATTGTCTCAATCTAATCTACACTAATGGATTTAAACTCGATTGAACCACTCATACCCTTTGACTATCTAGACTGTAAGTCTAAAATGTAGCATGCCTTGAGAGGTAAAAGACTCTATTAGATCACTATGGGTGAAGAAATTAAGCTATCTACAGATGCAAAAAAGGTTAAGTAGTATAATATATGTGATAAGGTCTATGGGTTATTATGCTTGTTAATGTCTCCTAACCTCAAAAAAGGTTAAGTAGTACAATATATGTGATAAGGTCTATGGGTTATTATGATTGTTAATGTCTCCTAACCTCTTATTTAATTTTAAATTTGTAAAAACCCCTAATGACATTTAGACCATCCTAGACAAGCTTTTTGGAGTAAAGGACATCATGAGGGGTCATGAGCTAGATAATGAGCTCATCACATTGAGCCCAAGTGACTCTAAAACCTTAAAATATTTCTTTAAAAAGTTTAAATCACTAAGATTGTAGTTGAAATAATGTGGCATTGAGAAAATAGATGACCAGCTGATTCTATTCGTGCTTGCAAAACTGTGTCATGACTATTTAATTTTTGTCTCTACATTTCATGCTACCAAATGTGCACTTGGATCCACTTGAAAAATGACATCATTTGATGAGTTTGTTATCAATATGACTCGAGAGCAATAAAATATAGTTAAAATGGGTGCACTGAAGTCTTCAAAAGCACATGTGTTGATTGTCAATCAAGATAAGAAGAAGCCTTCTAGCAGTGGTAAACAAGAGAAAAAATGGTTTAAACTAGATCATGAGCACAAGAAGAATAAAAAATCAGATGCCATGACTAAGGCATCATAAAATAAGTCCTCCTCAAGTGATAAACCCAAGATTGAGAAACTCAAATGCAACTTTTGTAAGAAACTTGGGCATGATGAATCTCTGTGCATGAAAAAGAAGATTGACACCTTAATTAAGATGCTTGAGAAGAATAACATAAATTTTCCTAAATGATCAACTTAGAAAACATCCACACAAGATTTTATAAAATCTAAAGATAATAAAAAGGGTAAAAACAAGGGCAAGGCACTTGTTGTAGTAGCTTCTCAACCTTTAACTTAGGTTATTAGCTTGGGTTCTTCCTATCACATGGCCTCTTTCAAGGATCTATTTTAGGAAATAAATCCATGTTATATGCTTTCAATTCTCATGGGTGAAGACACTTTGTTAGAAGTCATTGGTAAAGGGTTAGTTGAAGTAAGTGATGGAAGCTGTAATGATGTTCTATGTGTTCCTTCACTATTCACCAATCTTTTATCAGTGTACTAAATCACTCACATAAGTGCAGGGAAGCGAGTTGAGTTCACACCTAATTTAGTGGTTATCAAGGAGCTACATAGTGACATCATAATGGTTTATGAGAAGGCCAATCATTAGTCTAGGTTGTATACCTTCTCATAATTTTCCCCAGATCAACCTTCATCTGCACTGCTTACTCATGTAGGTGGATTGAGCAAACTATGGCATGAATAGTTTGGCCATTTAAAATACCATTACCTAAAATAACTTAGTCATTAGGACATGGTTTCAAGGTTACATAAAGTCAATTTCTTGGATGGCCTATGCAATGGTTGCATTCTTGGTAAGTATCCAAAAGAGAAATATGATAAGGACAAAGCAAGGAGTGCCAAATAGAAGCTAGAAATTGTCCATAGTGACATAACAGGTCCATTTCCAAAACCTTCATTCAACAGGACCAAATACTTGCTCACATTCATCGATGGATTTTTGAGGTACAACTAGGTTTTTTAATCAAAAATAAGTTTGAGGTCTTTGATCATTTCAAGGACTTCAAGACACTTATGGAGAAGTAATAGATTATTCCATTAAAATATTAAGGACTGACAATGGTGGGGAGTATGTCAAAAATAGGTTTGAGTAATTTTTCACATCAGAGGAGATTTAGATGCAACACATAGTTCCATAAAGTCCTCAATAGAATGGTGTGGCCAAATGTAAGAACCATTCCTTGAAGGAAATGGTGAACTACACGATTTAATCAAAGTCTCTTTCCCCTTAGTTTATGGCTAAAGAAATCAACTATGTGTGCTACATTTAGAACCATGTTACACATAAAGCCTTAAAAGGAATCACTCCTTTTGAAGCTTTGGATAGTCACAAGCCCACAATGGATCACTTTCAAGTGTTTGTATCACCAATAATGGCCCATGTACCTAAGAAGAAATGTAAGGCAATGGACCCTCAGAGTCAATCTTTATGGGGTATGTAGAGGGTGCTAAGGGATACATAATTTCCATCCTAAAACTCATGAGTTATTCATAGAAAGGAGTGTCAAGTTTCATGAAGACCCACTTGAACTAACTAATGGCACTCCATAAACTTCAAAATCTCATTGGACATTGATTCCACCTCAAACAGTGACTTAGATCCACCTCAAAATCCTCTTGATGATCAGGATGACTCTTCTTCTTCAAGTTCAAATGATGAGAGAAATGATAAGGATTCTCCTCCTCGATCTCACACTCACACTTTAGATGATGAAGACTTACCTCTTGATTCTCCAATCTCATACAATTCTAGTCCCACTTGGGTCAAACAAACACTTTAAAATGATGGGAAATGGGTTGGAAATCCATTAGATACAAGATAAACATGTTCATAGTTTTAGGAGACTTCACATGCCTACCTAGCCATTGCCTTAGATTTATAAACCTTTCATGAGGCATTTGGCATTTCAGAATGGGATTTTACTATGCATGAGGATTATACTTCCCTAATAATGAACAAAGCATGGGACTTGGTCCCTCTTCCTAAAGGAAGAAAATTGGTCCATTGTAAATGGGTTTATTAGAGTAAGTTTTATGTATATGGGTCTATTGATAAGTACAAAGACCATATGGTTATAAAGGGGTTTTCTCAGGTGCCTGGCATAGACTATTCCAAGAAATTTGTAGTCAATATGATGTCTATTAGACTCACTCTAGCCATCATAGCTGCACATTGATGGAATGTTCACCAAATGGATGTCAAGAGTGATTTTCTACATGGTGACCTTAAAGAAGAGATCTACATGGACCAACCACAAGGCTTTATGGAAGATTCCTCCTTAGTGTACAGACTTAGGAAATCTATCTATGAACTCAAATAGGCCCCTTGGGCATGGTATGTAAAGATGGAATCCTTTCTCTTCATAGTCACATTCACCAGATGCCACTTAGATATGAATATCTACATCTTATGAGAGGATGATTCTCTGTTGATCCTAGTTCTTTATGTGGATTACTTATTAATTACAAGGAGCTCATGATCATCCATCTCATAGTGAAAATTGCACTTTTAGATTGATTTTTCAATGATAGACATGGGATTATTGCATTACTTTCTCAAGATTGAAATCATTCAGTCAAATTTTAGGATAACTTTATCATAATCCAAATATTCTCTTGATTTACTTGAGGTTTAACATGGTTGATTGTAAGCTAGCTCCTACTACCTTCTTATCTAGTGTGAAACTTGAGGCTGATTGTCCTACACCATTGGCTGATGTAAATCCATATTGACAACTGGTGGGTAGTCTTATCTATCTCACACACATTATAATTGACATATCCTATGTAGTTGGAATGGTCTCTTCGTTATGTAAGAGCCACAGGGATTACATTGAAAAGCAGCTAAGTGGATTCTACACTACATTAAGGGTTCACAAAATTATGGGATACCCTATATAATAAGAATAAAGATTGATTTGATTAGATACATAGTTTCTCATTTGGTTCATGTCTAATAAGTTGGTCAAACAAGAAGTAACATGTAATTGTTTTATAATCTACATAGGTAGAATACAAAGGGGCTTTAAATGCCACCACTAAGGCAATCTAGCTATAGGGGATTCTCACTGAGTTTGGTATCTAGTTTCATAAGCTAACAATCATCTATTATGATAACCAAAGCACTATCCAGATTTGTAGTAATCCAATTATCTATAAAAGGACCAAACACATAGACATTCACATACACTTCATGAGGGAGATTATCAATGAGTAAGTCATTTATCTTTAGTACTATCCAACATCAGATTAGATTATAGATATTCTGACCAAGCCCTTCATAAAGATCAAATTTATTCATCTATGAGCTCTTATTAGGGTTAGGGTTGTTCCACCTTCTTCTTTCTCTTATGGAGGTTCTTCACTATGTACTTAGGTTCCTCATCATGCTTTCAATGTTGGGACCCAATTATCATCTCACCTAAGCTATGCTTAAGGGGGGTGTTAGTGTAGTGATTTTTCCCATTGGGTTTTGCCTACACAGCCTTATGGCCATCCTATGTCAATTAAGGTTCCTTAGGTTAGTTAAAAAAAGGGTCACATAGGCTAATTTAAATTTAATGTAATTATCTAATTAGGAAAATTAGAAGATTCCTCATGTTTCCCTAATTTTTCCTATATGTACCCCACTTTTCCACTCTGGAAGGTTAGATAGGTTAATGTGATTTTATGCAAGCAGGTCATACTTTGCAATATTGTTGTGTGAAGACAAGATTCTTCTTCATTTGCAATTTATCTATGATTTCATTGCTCCATACATAGATTCACTCAATATTATGTGAAAGGATCCAAGATCATGGCCAATCCAATACATTTTCAATGCAAAGGACTAAGATGGTATAAATATTTAGTTTTAGTATCCACAGTTGTAAGAGAGGTCAAGATCAATGATGTGGAATAATGTTTGTTGTGTGACAGGTACAAGCATGATGGGAAGATGTTCATTGATTCCATTTCAACATTGTCATATGTATTTATGGTGATGGTTTTTGAGTCTAATATTACTTAAAAATAACTTAGATGTTTGATTAAGGTCAAAATGAAAATATTTAAACCCGATCCATTGTCTACAAGTACCCTTTTCACTTTATGTTTGGTGATAAATATTTCAATGTATATAGGAATATTATGTGATGGGATGGAAAGAGGTATGCCATGTTATGCAAAGGTAATTTGGTGGATATAAGACAAGTATTTAATGAGTGATTATAATTGGAATGGATAAATTTTATTGGGAACTCTTGACTCTTGAAGGACTTTGTACAAAACTTCCTTGTGAACAATGGATGTTTTAAGAAGAACCACGATGTAAATTTGAGTAGAAGTATTCTCAAATTTTTCAATAAGGTTGTATTTTCTTTAATGGTAGGTAAAGGAGGCCATTAAATAGTGATTTTAATACACGTATTTGTGACAACACAATCTAGGTCTTTAACTTTGATGGCGGTGACATAATTTGTCTGTGTTCAATATGACCAAAAAATACATCATAGGAATGGTTGGAATTTTTATAGTTCATGTTATCAATTTGTGCATTTTGACCTTAATATTATTTTGGGGGAGTTTGATTATGTTTTGGAAAGGTATATTTGTATATACTCAACTATTCATTCTTATATATAGATGCACTTCCTTCAAGCTCAATATCTCCATTATTGATCATATCTTGGATGTAGTTCTTCAGTTTCATGAAACTATTGGTTATATTCCCTTTGATTTTATGAAACTCATAGTATTCATGATATTTTTACCATGTGGGTTTCATTTTGATTTCATCAAAGGGTTTTGTTTGTGTGAAAACAATCATATTTTCTATTAAAAAATTATGAAAGATTACTTCCAATGATTCCCCTAGAGGTTTAGATTATCTTATTTTGATTTCCTACTTGAGCTAGCCCCTAAGAATGATAATGTTAAAATTTATTTGAATGGCTTGGATATGATTTGAGTTAGTAATTCCATCATGAAAAACATTATTGTTTTTTTATAAATAATTTATGTTTTTATATTTATGTTTGGTTATGGTGATTCTTATTGAAAAGTTTTATCGGTCCTTTAATAACAAGGGCTTTTTTATTTGCACTCCTTTTTTTGGTGATTTCATCAATAGTGGTATCAAAATGGACTTGAAAATGGAAATTCATTTCTTGGTTTAGGTTAGCGATAAGAATACTCATTTTAGGGATGGACAAAGGGAATCTACTGACTAAGATTATCCATCATTGTAAGAATGAAGAGAACCTTTCTCAATTATGTTGTTTTACGTTACACAAGTCCATCATTTTGAGCTCATGTTCCACATTGTAAGAAAAGTGTTTCATAAATATTTTAAATAGATATAATAATGTGGTGATTGACCTTTTAGGAAGATGCAAGAAACATTCTAAACCCTAGCTTTCTAAGCTTAGGAGGAATAACTTGATCAAATAGATTCATTATATGAAACTTCTTGGCACGATATAAAGAAATATTCGACATGCTCTCTAGGATTTCCATTTCCACTGTATTTTTTAAACTTTTGTAGTTAAAATTAAGGAGGAAAGTGTTTTCAAATTATTTATTTATTATAAGGATGGGGGAACAACTCCTCAAATTTTTATTTTTTAGTATAATTATGGCTTCCATATTATAGTCCTTAGAGAGAATCCTTCATGGCATGCCACTATTGGGAAAATGGTATACCCTTGAGTGGTGATGATGGGGGTATAATAAATTCAAGTTGTGTTGTCTCAAGGGCCTGATTGGTATTTAATTGTTGATGGTGTTGTGAAGGTTAGATATTAAAGGACTAACATAGAAGCTAAATTTGAAAACTATCTACTTAATTGTTGAAGTTGGTCAAACATAACTTGGTTTTAATATAGAGGGTATTGATGGAGTTGTTATACTATAAATTATTTCCCTTTCCAAGTTTGACACCAGCAACATTAAGTTCAGGTTTTTATTAGTTGAGTTTAGGTTTACTTATGTTGTCTAATAAAATAATTAATAGCAGCTTGATATTGGCTTGGAAGGGTTTGGTCCTTCCTTCTTATAATTTGATTTAGATATTTAGGATTATATTATATGAGAAGATTAAATCATACTTATATGAGATACATAATAGTGTCATCCTTGTTTTCACGTAGGAATTGCTCTACTTGTGTATGACTATGTTAGGTTTTAAATAAATCATTACGATCATCATTATTATAATAATTTTGGTATTTCAAGATTAACATTATCATCATCATCAATGAAAAATTGATTAAGGATTTATAAAAATGGAATGGATTCTAAAAAATGATATTTCATAGTAGGGATTCAATCTAGCTTGATCTTTAATTGTTGGTGCCATTAACATTTTTTAGGTTTAATTTTGGGACTATTTTAGTTTTTAAACTTGTTTTGCACAAATGGGGGAAAATGATAACACACACATTGTTATAATTACCTTTTATTTAGGATAATTTACTTGTCTTAAGTTCCCTTTTTATTTGTGGAATTTTTATTTATGTGAATTATAATTTCACATAAATATGGATTCCATGAAGTGTCATTCACCTCTTTATTCACCTTTAAGTTTTGGGCCTTACATGCATGATTAACCCCTTCCCCCACTTGGTACACACTTCCACACTCTCTCTAAAGGAATAGGCCACAAGTAGCACACACAAAAGAGACTTTTAAGGTAATCATGGGATTCTTTGTAACTCCCATTATTTTCTTCTTGCTCTATAAAAGAACATTCCTCTCCTCATTTTTTAATTAAAAACTTGAAGCTCTCTCTCTTCTTCTCAAATTGCTCTTTCTTCTAAATTGTAATTGTGGAGATTTTGGTGATAAGTCTTCTTATAAGATCACATGGGTTTTTCTCTGATACGTTCAATTTCCCACTTTAAAATTCTTGTCTCATTTATGGTTTACACATTAATAGGTAATATTATTTCTATCTTTATTTAAATTCTAAATGTCATTGATAATTATTTTTGGTATAATTCTTTCATGGTATCAGAGCTAGGTTCATCTTATTGACATTGTTTTGAGAGTACTGGAAGATTTGTATTTTTTTACAAGGGTTATACCCTTGCCCTCTTATCAAATCCATCTTTATTTATATTTTTTTTAAAAATTTATTGTTGTTAATGATTTGTTACAGGTTGATTTTAAAAGAACATTTATACATCCTTCAACTAGTTTTTTGGCACTCCTTTCTAATTAGGTGCTTATCCTGATTTATTCCAAGTTGTTATGCAATTTAAAAAAATGATCTCTTATCATGTTTTCTAATATTCTATTTATTTTGGTTTTGATTTTTTTTAAATTTGCTTGTTATTGAAGATGTTTTAATTTAGAATTAAAAAACTCGAGTAATATTCCTCAATTTTTTTCTATTTGAATATTGTTTTTATTCTACAGATACTTTTACTTATATTTTTCATGCTTCTCCTATTGAATGGATTGTTGATTCTGGTGATACTCAGCATATGATATCTAATGCCAATTTATTTACTTATTTAGAACAATATCTTTCTAAAAATCATTTAAGTCTTGTAAATCTTGCTTCTTAAAATGTTGAATCTATAAGAACTATTAAAATCCATAATGATAAATTGCATGATGTCTTACTTGATCCCAATTTAAAATTGAATATATTTTTGTTCCTCAATTATGAAAATAAGACTATAAATTAAAATTCTCTAATGAGACTTATTATGTTAAATCTACCAAGTAATATTTTCAATTAGTTTTTACTACTTTTTTAGATAATAATAACTTGTGGTATGAAATATTAGGACATATTAATTACCAGAATATTATACTTATGCATAAAATAAATATGGTGGAAGGATTACCTAGAATTTCTCCCACTAATTTCGTTTGTAGTGGTTGTATGGATGGTAAAATTCATAGAGAATATTTTTCTAAGAATCAATATTGGAATGCTAATGAAAATATTCATTTAGTTAATAGTGATCTCTTAGGACCCATGCAAACTCCTTCTAATAATGGTGTAAATTATGCTTTAAATTTTGTTGATGATTGCACTAGATGAATTTGGATTTACTTCTTGAAAACTAAAGATCAAGTTTTAGACACTTTTATTGAGTTCATACCTTTATTGAATAATAATCTAATTGTTATTTACACATATTAAGAACTAATAATGGCATGAAATATGTTAATAATTATTTTCTTGAATATTTTAAGTAACATGGTATTAAACATGAAAAAACAATTTCTTACACACCTAAGCAAAATGGTGCTACCAAACATAAACATAGGACTATCACTAAAATGGCCAGGTCTGCATTGCATGATAAATATATGCATCATAAATTTTGGGCTAAATATATGTATTGTGTTATCTATCTAATTAATAGTATTCCCACTAAATTTGTTTTAAATATTACCCCTAATGAAGCTTGGAGTGGTAGAAAACCTAATCTAAAGCATTTACATGTTTTTAGTTGTGATGTATTATTCATATTCTCAAAAAAAAATGGAAGAAGTTAGATTCTAAAGCAAACACTTTTATATTTGTTGGTTATGATGAATCATATAAAGCTTATAGGGTGTATGATCCTTAAATGATTATAATTAAGATTAAGATGTATGTTAAAATTGCTAAAAATGGTCTACTTGATTGTGCTTCCAATTCAAGTTCTCTTGATATAATATTTACTTATTTTCCTTTTAAATCAAGTGATGATCATAATGATGTTGTGCATAAGGATGTTGTTCATACAATTCCTTCTCCTTATTCTAGTCTTGTTCCACCAAAAGCTATGCCTAAGTGGGCCAAGACTACTTTAGAATCTTTTGAAATTGATGTAAATATTAATGATACTAATAGAACTAAGCAATAATTTTCTATTTATGTTTTGATGTCTAAACTTATGAACAATAACTATCCTCAAAAACTAAAACTAAAATAAACTCAAGGTCACCCTCATTATGAAAAAACAATGCATGATGCATACAACTCTTTGATTTTCAATAACACTTGGGACTTAGTTCCTCTCCCTAAAGGACATCATTTAGTAAGTTATAAATAGTTGTTTAAAACTAAGTTTAATTTTGATAATCAAATTAAAAACTATAAACCTAGATTAGTTGTTAGAGATTTTTATAAAATTGAAGGAATTGGTTATAATGAAACTTTTACACCTGTAATTATGATGCCCATATTAAAAGTTATTTTAGCTTTAGCTACTCATATGCATTGGCTTGTTAATCAAATGGATGTTAAGAGTGATTTATTAAATAGTGACTTACATGCAAAAATTTATGTCTCAATATCTTAGTTTTATTAAGAAAGACAATGAACGTCTTGTTTGTAAATTAAACAAAGCCATTTGTGTTTTGAAAAATCTCGTAGAGAATGGTACTCTAAAATCTATCACTTTTTTTATAGCTCAAGGCTTTACTCATAGTTCAAATGATCCTATTATTTTTTCCAAAAACACTATAAATGGCATCATTATCATTTTTTTGTGTGTTGATGAATTAATCATAATTGGTATTAATAGTTCAATGGTCTTTTACACTAAAAGTGCTTTAAATAATACCTTTTAAATGATTGATTTGGGTCTCTTACATTAATTTTTAAGCATTCAAGTATAGCAAAAAAAAAAACATTTTCATTTCTTAATCTAAATATGAATATGACGTTATCTAGGTTTAATATGTTAGATTGTAAAGATATTACTACCCCTGGTGGACTTGTATAAAATTACTAAATGACATAGAAACTGAAAATGTTTACCCAACTCTCTATAGAGAATTCATTGGCAGTTTACATTATATTACTCATACTCATCTTGATATTGCCTTTTATATTGGATTGATTTTTTGTTTTATGTCTAAACTTCAAACTACTCATTTTAAATTTGTTAAATGAATTATTTGTTATATTAGAGGTACTTTAAATTTTGGCCTCGAGTATATCTCACATAATAATTTCTCTTTGGCAGGTTATTTTGATTCTAGTTGGGATGATGATCTTAATGCTTGTATATCCAAAAATAGCTATTGTTTCTCTTTGTGTTTTGACATAATTTCATTAAATAGTAAAAATCATACTATTGTATCTTTATCTTCCATGGAAGATGAGCATAAAGCCTATAATCATGTTGCGAAGGAAGCTATTTGGCTTTGAAGACTTCTTAAATATTTGGGCTACCCTCCATATTCAACTACTCCATTTTTTGGTGATAATCAAAGTGCCATTGCCTAATCAAAAAATCCAATTTTCCATGAAAGGTCCAAGAACATTGAGATTCAACATCACTTTCAGCATTAATTTCTTGAAGGCAATCAAATTCTTCTCTCTATCTATCCTACTCAAAAATAAATGGCTAAAATTTTCATTAAGCTATTATGTAAAGAAAAAAATGTATTTTTTTGTAATATGTTAGGATTAAAGGAAGTTACCATCAAGATAGCAATGTTTCCTCCCTTTATATTTGTTTTTAAAACCCTAAAATGAGTTTAAGGGGGAGTGTTATAATTACCATTTATTTAGGATAATTTATTTATTCTCATTTCCCTTTTTATGTGTAGAATTATTATTTATGTGAATTATAATCCAAATTTCATGAGGTGTCATTCACCTCTTTATTCCCCTTTAAGTTTTGGGAGTTACTTGCATAAGTAACCACTTTTACTCACTTTTCACACACTTCCCTAAACCCTTTAAGGGAATAGGCCATAAGTGGCACACGTAAAGGAGGCTTGCAAGGTAATCATGAGATTATTTGTAACTCCCACTATTTTTTTCTTGCTCTATAAAAGATCCTACCTTTCTTTATTTCATCATTAGAGACTTGAATATCTTTCTTTTTTTCTCAAATTGATCTTGCTTCTAAATTGTAATTGTAGAGATTTTGGTGACAAGCCTTATTATAAAATCATGTGGTTTTTTCTCCAATATGTTAGGCTTCCCACTTTAAAATTTTTGTCTCATTTATGGTTTACACCTGGAGAGGTAAAATTATTTCTTGATTTAATTAAATTTTACACTTTTCAATGTTATTGATAATCATTTTTTGTATAATTCCTTTACACACACAATAATGGCCTATGGTATTCAAGTGGGAGTAGAACCAAAGAATTGCCCATAGATATACCATCAAGGCACATTATGGGTAGTCTTGGAGAAAGTTGTTTTTACAACATTGCTACATAATTTTTGCTAAAAGGCTCATAAACTAGGTTTTCACAAGCTCACTAGTGGAGTCTTTGATATACATTTTGATAGGTGAGGCCCAAATCCATTATATAATGATGTTATTGAAGGCATGGGTATTAGTGGTAAACCACCTTAACTCATAGAAATTAGGTAAAATTAAATATTTTCTTTGTAAATGACTAAAAAATACAAGGAATGTTTATAGTGTACTAGACATGAAATTTGGCTAGTTTTTGGTGATGAAATCCAAGTCCTAAACCCCTAAAAAAAGATAAAAGAAATGCCTAACCATTTATAATTTTAATATCACCTTAGAGTATGAGGAAAGAGCATACAAAAATTTAGGCTTAGGGGGACACAAGTAATTAAACCATTTCAGATTCTCAAGATCACTTTTAAGTGCAAGAGAAAAATAAACCTAGATTTTAGTCACACACAAACAACAAAAATAGAAAAGAAAAATATTTAATTATTTAGATATGGTGATTAAATTTATTTAATTTATAGTATTCCATTTGTGAACCTATGAAACAAAAGTTAGTTGTTTATGAATTTAGGTCTTCGTCAAATGTTTCCTGTAATTTACAACACAAAAAATGAAAACACTATAACTCAAATATATAATGTTAGTAATCATATAAAAAATGCCAATAATCAGTACATAGATGTTAACAATAAAAATTTTTAGAATGAAGACAAAAATGCTACTAGGTGTAAAAAAAAACACTAAGTGTTCAAAAATACCATTAGGACTGAAAAAATGCCATTGGGTGTGTATAAATGCCACTAGGAGTGTATGACATTGGGAGTGCAAGAATGCCACTAGGTGTACAAAAATGCCACTAAATGTGTAGAAACATCACTGCATGTAGATAAATGCCACTACCTATCTAGGACCTACATATAAAATTGAAACATCAAACCCTAACATAGAAATGATATTCTTGAGAGTATAAATGCCAAAACATAGAATGAAAATGTTAAAACTTAGAATATGGAGATGAAGGCCTAAAATTGACAAAAATGGTTAAAATTTCAAACCAAGAAGACTCCAATATATCTTAAGAATATGCAACTACTAGATGAACATTAAAAAAAGATAAAAATACACCTCAAATCAAGAAAAAACCATAATAGACAAAGGGGTATCCCAATAGGCATGCCAAAAATGTATATGCTAAGAATTAAATCTTGCAAAGAAACTAAGAATGAATACCAAGTTATTACTCTAAATATAACATAACCTCTAATTGATAAAAATGAGAGATAATTAATAATTTACCTTCACCTACTAAATTAAGATCCTCCTTCGTTGACATAGATGTGCTCATGATTGATTATATTATGGTGGATAAAATGTTATGTTATATTTTCTACAACATGAACCTATGATATATTATGGCTAAGATGAAAATGAATTTCAAGAGAAACAAGTGTTCTCAATAGTTATTGATAATTTTTTCCCAAAATGTTTATAGATGCAAGATATGTGAAAATGAAGGATGAAAGGCATTCTCATAGATTTTTGGATGAGAAAATGGACGGTTAGGATTAATTTGAATTTATTTGGATATATTGATTTTTAATGGATGAGTTTTGATATTCATTTAATAAGGAAGTTAAGGGTGTTGGTTTATTAATGAGTTGGTTGAGAGATTTGATGGAGTTGGTTGCTTAGTTAAATAAGGTGGTTGATGGATTTATTTATTTATTTATATTATTTGTTATGTACATGGGATTAAGAGTCAATTAACTAATTATTAGTGATTAATTTAGCTAATTTTTTATGGGGTGATGTTATTGGGATAAGATGGGATTATTTAAATAATATGGTAATGTTAAATGGGGATCATATTATCATTGTGGTGATGTTAGTGTTTGCTAATTGATGATGGATTAGATGATGAAAAATGGAAATAAAATTAGGGTGGTAAAATGGTTAATGTTAGATTGGAGATAATATTAGGGTGTCTACAATAGTAACCTAGGTGTGAAGACAAAGCTATATTTTCAACTCTTTTTTGGTCATTTTATTATATTTATGGTTCTCCTTTGGATTTTCTCTCTTATATATAATTTTCCCTATAATATACCTCTTCTTCTACTTTCTTTCTTTTTCCTTTTTTATAGTATCAATGTCTCACCTCTTTTTCTTAGGGTAATATTCTTGATGTGTTTATGGTGAATCCAATATGATGACTTAAGAATAATAATTAATCAATATGGAACACTATAAGACTACTTGGGAGAAAAAAGTAATCATCATTTAAAAACATTAAACTCATCCCATTGGTTGTGCTACCAAAAAGGAATGGGATTTATATATTCAATAGTTTTTATTTTACTCCTTTTAAACCTTATAACCCTACCCATATCAAGCTAGGTTCCATTGGAATCGAGATTACTTAGCCTTTCTGTGATCACTCAAAGGGTGAAAATCTCATAGAGCAAAGCTAAAATTAATTACATTCATTCATGGAGGGTTTTGGTAATATTTTACACATTATTAACATTCATGATAAGCACTAGTATTCTCATAGATGTCATAGTCATTCTATCTCTAGTGATATATCCAACACCCATTTGAGTGTGCTTACCAATTCTCATAGGAGTTAACATTATCTACCTTAAAATTAATGAAGGGTAACATTTCATTGAGATCCTATTATATACCACTGGCACTCATATAAAGTTTATGGGTCACACCATATAAACCTATCCCATCTTCTAACTCCTTTTGAGGTTTATAATAGTCACATTGAATTTGACCATTATCTAAGGCCTAGGGATACTTGGGATTCCTACCATGTCTATTATAATTTGTGCACAAATTATTATCCCCATCTTAGGCCACATTTACAAGGGTGACATCACAAGAATCTGATTTATGATGTCATTCATTATGGCTACTCTCCTACCCATGCTCCTTCAAATGCCAATTTTAATAGCTTCCTTCTAGGAACCCTCCTCTAGGTTTTACTCCACCAGCCCATGGGTATGTATATCCATATTACCATAGTAAATATTTTAACATTTATGATGCACATGTTAGTGGTCATCACCTACCAACCATCATACATTTTGATAAAGACTTTTTTGAGAACCCTTTGGTCCCTTATGTGTGAGTTATTACTCTTCTTACTTTTAATTAAACTCCTAAGTTAAATTTTAATCATGAAATTAGCCATTCATATCATATTAATTCATTCATGATGACATGTATGGAATAAGAACATGAAATTGAGATAATAATCAAGCCCTACTCTTATAATTTATAGGTTGAGACCTTGGTTTGGTTTCAAAATCTATCCATAGGTTCTCTCTTTAGTTATTACTTTCTAAATTATTTCATCCAATTATTCAATATTCATATACTATTAACCTCAACATCTATTCACTTACCTAAGTGATATGAGATAATGTGAGTCAATCTTTAACTTTGTCCATTAATTGCATTCAATTACTTAATCTTATAAGAAAATGTTCAATGATGATCAACTATTTGACATGATCACTCGAGCATTGAGGTGTAAGGGTCATCTTGAGGTTCTCAAGTGTGAGTTTACCCATTATGATGATGATATTATTAGAGTTTTTGGAGATTTAAGTCTTTGAGGTCTAGGATAATATCTAACCTTATCCTATCCAAAATACATCCACCCATTGTAGAGTATTTTTTTACTCTACGTCATTTTTTAAATTTTTTTCGATCAAGCACTACAATTTTGGTTCCTGCACAACTTGGATGTAGCGATAGAGTTTTAAAGTAGAGGGTAGGTTCATTTCTACCTTAGTGTTGAAGTGCAGTGGATGCTACCAAGTGTTGCCCTCTGAGCATGGGTCCTTTTTCCCTTTTTGCTCCCTTTTGGCCTAAGTATTGAATTCAAGCAGAAGCTGCCAAGCGTCACTTTTCAAAAAGTAGAGCTGACCAATTGGAGTCATTCGAGGCCCCTTTTGTGACTTTTTGAAAGGTCACAGAATGTGCCATGTATCTAGTGATAGTTAAGTGAAATGCACCATGTGTTAGCATTTGTGTCTCATAAAGGCACCCATGTTTTATTCTACTCCTTGACAAAGACTTTCAATGAGCCAAGTAGCAGAAAGTGCCAGGTGGCAGTTGTGGAAGGCCCTAAATCACCTTTTTGAGGAAGCAACAAAGGTCACCACGTGTTAGCATCTAGGAAAATTTGGTCTAATGCTTTCATTCAATGCATAAAGGCATCATTTCATTTTGCTTAAATATCAAAGTGTAGCAGAGGTGGCCAGGTGTCACTCTCTGAGTCCCTTTCTGCTCTATCCTTGGAGAAAGTGGAAGGCACCACATACCCTTAAATGAAGAAGCAGAAGGTGCCACGTATCTTCCCAAGTGTAGTGAAGGTCACCAAGGTGTCAACTTTTGAGGAATCATTTTTTCGCCTAATTGTCGAATGAAGATTGTGGTGGGTCCCAGGTGTTACTCTGAAGGTTTGTGGAAGCACTGAGTGTCAACATGCAAAAACTACCACGTGCATCCATCCCTTCCTAAAAGTTGCCAAGGCAAGGAATGCGGTGAATTTTATTTTGTTAAAACTGTGAAGCATTGAGGAAGCAGATTGCGATAGGTGTCAAAGGTGGAGCATTCCTGAGTGGAATATAGAAAAGCAGAGGGAGCCATGTGTCTTTAATGAATCTGGCAAAAAGTGCCAAGTGTCATTTTTTGGTGCCTTCTAAGTAACAAAAGGATTTTAGGAAATTGACTAAGTGTCCTCTCCCATCTCAACATAATAGAGTGTTCCATGTATCTATTGCCACAAAGCAAAATGGAGGGAAAATTGGTTGAAGTTAATTTGAGTAGATGGAACAGTTCCTCGAGTAGATTTTTAGAGCCCCCAAAGCATTAAAGGTGCCATCTATTTGTCCCTCATGAGTGAAGGATGGAGGAGAATTGCATGGGAAGGAGAGTGATGAAAGGAAACATCTGAGGCTATAAAAAAGGAGGATTGTAAAATCTATAAAAAAAGGGGGGGGGAATTCTATAGTTTTAGACTTTCAAAAGTTCCTGACTAGTAACATCATTTGCTCTTGTCTCAATTTTCTTGAGTTGTAAAGTCGATATAACCATGCATGTTTCTATGCCCTTTATGTGGCTGAATGAATTAAGGAAATTTGAGCTCCATGCCTTAGTTGGTGTTGTCTGTATCATTAACAAAGTAGTTTATGCTATAGTTTTTTTGTAGTTGTGATTAAGAATGTCATTTGCTTTTGTCTCATTTTCTTGAATTGAAAGATTTACATAACTTTACATGACTTTTGCACCTCTTTATGATTGGAAGATTTTGTTAGGAAGATTGAACACTATGCCTTGTTGACATTCTCTGTGTCTCAACGAAAGAACTCCTTGTTGTGAGCCTCTGTTTCTGTTATTTAGACCTTTTACATTGATCATGCACTTGTATGATCTTAAATGTAATTGAATCCTATAATAGTCTCATTGTGCTCAGGTTAGGATTAGGATTACACTCAGGTGCATCGCCATAGTTAGGTTTTAATTCCTGCATTTTGCATTTTTGTTTAGTCTCCTATCCCTTTTCCCCAACACCCAATATAAAAGAAGAGACCAACTTCTCTAATATTTGGAGGTTGTTTCAAGTTGCATTGTCCCATAACTTGAAACTTCCCATTGTTGATTGGTTAAGACCTAGCACAATTTTATGCCATCAATAGTTTTTGGCATGCCTTATGGGATGGGTCTTGAATTTTCTTTCAAGACCACATGAACTAGAGAGCTATGAGGAGTCAGAGCTGTGGACCAGTCACCAGATCACAATTTACTAAAAATCCAAGTATTCTTTTGCCACCCCTGGTAATCAATCCAAGAAGAAGAGCTAACCAGTTTGTACTAGTACCAAATATGGGAGCCAACATTCCCACAAAAAATTATGCAAGCTAAACATTGGTAGCCCCTTAATCCTCCCAACACCACCAGCTGTTTGGGACCCTATCCCAGTAAACACTCTAAAAGCTCTACCCAAATTCAGTGGGCAAGATTTAAAGACACTCATGGAACATCTTTAAGATGTATCAGATGTCTATGCCATACATGGTGTCATAAAGCAAAATGTGGCCCTAAGGTTATTAGTAGCCTCATTCAAAGGGAAGGCGTTATAATGGTATCAGTCACTGACCCCAAATACCATATCTACTTGGGACCAGCTTGGAGATCTATTTTTTGAAAGATTTGTAGAGAAGGGTGATAAGTATTCCCTGTTACAACAGTTGATCACCATTCAAAGGGGACCACAAGAGGACATGACTGACTTTAACACCAGATTCCAAAAAACTTGGGACAAAATCCCTATTATAGATAAACCACCACCTAGTATGGCCATAATATTTTATCGCAAAGCTTTAAATTCAGATATATCTGTTATGATTCAGTCACTGGGAGGACACACTTTGCCAGTAGCTTATGCCCTCATGGTCAGAGCTGAGAATCATTTAATTGATGTTGAAAAGTTACCTCCAAGGTCTCACATGCTTGTATTCCCAAAAATTACCTTGCCCTTACCTCAAGAGGTTCCTAAGGATGTATGCCCACCTGTGTCTATGTATGCCTACCCTTCATCATCTGTGAAGCAACCTATCCTGGCTCAGTCATCTGAGATGGATGATATGAAGAGTATGCTAAGGACATTCTCTAATGAGCTGATTAATATGAAGAGGTAGCAGAATACTTTCCCTAAGCCCCTTATCAAGGCTACTAAGGAAACATGTTTTCATCCAAACCAAACCAATATCAAGGCCCTCTAAGGCAAACCAACCATCAACCAACAAATCAATTAGTTGCAGTTCCCACACCCTCATAGACCATTCCTCCCAACTCAAATAGGGAGATGGTTCCAGGTTAGAATAATTATGTTGATGATAATAATGCTTGGTATTTCCCTTGCAACAATGCTCACACACCCAAAGATTGTCCTAGGGGTGATCTACAACAAAGGGTGGCTGAGCAGAGAAGAATGGATGGTCAGTTTGTTAGTACCAGTAACAGTTAGGCCTACCAATCTCTCGGCATGCAAAATTCAGTGCTAGTGGCTTAGATGCAAGAAATGTCCTTGCAGCAAGAGGAGGAAATAACCCTAGAACATGCTTTATTCTCATGGGTTGAGGATGGAGAAGCAGCCTTCTTGAATGAAGCGTCTACCTCCCAGAGGCCAGTAGTGCAATCTGATTATTACACTAGGTCAAAAAGGCAGATGGTGGAGTAACCTGAGACTGTAAGTGGCCAAGTCCAGAATAATCCTCCACCTCAAGGGCAAAAGAACACTGTTGTTAGACAAGAAGTGCCTCAATGAGTACAATATCAAGGGATCCCTATTCAGGTTCAAGAAAAAATGAGGTATCCCTATTACTAAAAAACTCAGCCCTTGGGACCAATCAATATAGTGGACCAATTAAAGTAGACTCCGGTGCAAGTATCTATATGGGATATTTTGGCTATTCTAGAATAAAAGACACTACTGCAAGAGGCTCTGCAAGGGCAAGCAATAACCAAAGATGCTGTTACTAAAGAAGGACCTACTGGAAAGGAAAAGCTCAAGGATACGGTTCTTCCAAAGACAACAACCTTCATGAATGATGCAGTGCAAGTAAGTAAATCTAAGCCAGAGCCTTTCTATTTGACTCTGATAGTTGGAAAGAAATTTCTGCATAATGCATTGATAGATTTGGGAGCTAGTACAACTATAATGCCCAAGCAAATAGCTAATGCTTTGAATATAAAATATGAACCCCTTGCAAAGGGAGTTATGAAGTTAGATGGCAAAACAGTGCAAACCATAGGTATAATTAAACAACTCCCCTTGTAATTGTATACATGTCCCAACATTATTGTTAAGCAAGATATAGTAGTCATAGATATACCTCCCATCTTTGGTTTATGTTTATTCAGAGACTTTACATCAAAAATAGGAGGATATATGTCTCTTGACTAGTCTCACCTCATCCTGAGAACCAAATACGATTCAAAGATGAAAATTCTATTTGAACCACTGTCTAAAGACCATATCACCAATGAACCAACAACAAGATTAAAAGCAAATCATGCCATGTTGAATAAAGAAGAAAGAAATTTTGTTGAAGAACTAGGTGACTAGACTGAGCATGATCAAGAAGAAGAAAATAACTAGTTGTTGGCTATGATGCAGAGCGACCCATATGAGAACTATGACTCTATTGGCTTGGACACGTATGCCATTTTTGATGAGGATCAGGTGATCCCTAATGTTATAAGAAAAGAGGCACCCATTGCCCAAGATTCAGAGGTTTAGTCTTTTAATTTTGATGGGGCTAGAAGTAAACATTGTGCTAGAGCAAGAATTTGTCTTACTGCTCCAAATGGTGATTAAAATTTAAGGGCTATCTGATTCCAATTTGCTTGCACTAATAATGATGCATAATATGAATCTTTAGTACATGGACTTTTGTTGGCCAAGAAAAAGGGAATAAAGAACCTGAGAGTAAGAGGAGATTCAGAATTAGTAGTGAAGCAAATAAAGGAAAAAACAACAGCCAAAAATGTGAGAATGAGATCCTACAGGCATAGGATTTGGGATTTGATAGAAGATTTTAAAGCTTTTAACATTGAGATAATCCCTAGAAGTCAAAACTCTGAGGCTGACAGGATGGCTCAGATTGGCTCACAGTTTAACCCAGCTACTAACCTATTGGTTAACAATGAGTCAGTGAAAGTTATAGTGAGACTGACCATCCCAGATAATGAAGAGAATTGGCAAGTATTTGAGAATGATGCTCAAATAGTCCCTTTCTTACAACAATCAGACGAGTTTGCAGATCAGTTACAAACTAGAATTGAAGAGGCATATGGTGATTAGATTATTCAATTAAGGACCAATAAGCTCCCCAAGGGATTGATCACCTTAGAAAACTTGTTTGACCCAGAGGATGTAAGCCTGGAAAAGAAAAGGTTCCAGGTAGACAAAGCAGACTACTCTGAGGTAGAAGTGAGTGATGGGAAGAAGCTAAAAGTTGGGAATTTTGCAACTCAAGAAGAGAAGGAAAGACTAATTGAATTATGCCAAAAATATGATAGAGTCATAGCTTGGAGCTATGAAGATTTTCATGGATACAACAGAGACATTATCCAACACACAATAGAATTGACTGAGGGATCCAAGCCTATCAGATAGAAATAGAGGCTAGTAAATCTAAGGATTGAGCCTTTAATGGTAGATGAGTTGCAGAAACTTTTAGATTCCAAAATAATATTTCCAATCAAGCACTTGATATGGGTATCAAATCTAGTCCCAATTAGGAAAAAGAATGGAGATGTAAGACTATGTGTTGATTTTAGAGATTTAAACAGAGCATCTCTGAAAGACCACTATCCCTTGCCCTCCATGGAACAAATCCTACAAACTATGGCTAGATCAGAGAGGTTTTCTTTACTTGATAGTTTCTCTGGGTATAATCAAATTTGGCTAGCTGAGGAAGACTAATACAAAACTGCTTTCACTACCAAATGGGGGACATTCGCCTACGTGAAGATGCCATTTGGCTTATCAAATGCAGGAGCCACCTTTCAACGAGCTATGGATATAGCCTTTGGAAAAATTTTAAATAGGGTCATCTTGGTCTATCTAGATGACCTCACTATTTTCTCAAAAAATACTGATGATCATTTTGATCATTTAGAATCTATCTTCAAGAGATCTCAGGATTTTGGGATATCATTGAACCCCAAGAAATGTATTTTCACTGTACCTTAGGGTAAACTATTGTGGCACATAGTATCTAAGGAAGGAGTTGCTATAGATCCTGAGAGAATCACAACTATAATGGACCTACCTCTTCTAGCCAATAAAAAGGCAGTCTAGTCCTTCTTAGGGAAGATAAATTTTGTCAGTAAATTCATATTCAATTTTGTAGGTTTAGTTAGACCAACGACACTCTTGTTAAAAAAGGACCTGGTCTTCAAGTGGACTAAAGAAGGGAGGCAAGCTTTTCAAGAGGTCAAGAAGGCTATTTCAACAGCCCCAGTGCTAAAAAATCCAAATTTTCTCAAGCCCTTTGTAATGTATGTCTATGGAGGAGAGTCAAGTATTACTGTTATTTTGACGCAAAAGGATGATAGGCTGTAGGGGGAACACCTGATAGCCTTTTTCTCAAGAACCCTCAGAGAGTATGAGACTAAGTATAATTTCCTAGAAAGACAAGCCTATGCCATGGTGAAAGCCCTCAAGAAATTTAGGCATCTAATATCAGGGAACAAAATTTTGATACTTGTGGCTCACTCAAGTGTTAGAGAATACATCATGGAGGGAGAGATTACTGAGAAAAGATCCAATTGGATCACTAAGATCCTCGAATATGATGTGGAGGTCAGACCCACCAAGCTAGTTAGAGGTAGGGGTCTATGCCAATATATAACCCAAGAGCTAGAAAAGATGTTACCAGAGGAAGCAGATTCAGGAGGAGAGATGGAGACAGTGCTAAAATTACAAGAGGTTGATTAGGAATCCTGGGTCACAAGCATGATTCTATTTATGAAAAATGGGGTTTATCTGAGAGAACTCCCTCAACATAAGAGGAGATATTATAGGATATAGGGAGTTCATTTTATTTTAATTGAGCAAGTCCTTTTTAGGAGGAATTTTGATGGGAAATTGATAAGATGTGTAAGAACAGGCTAAAGCTCAAAGAATACTACATGAAATGCATCATGAAATATCAGGGGGGAATTTTTTTGCAAAAAACACAGCCATAAAGATAAGTGAGGTAGTATATTTTTGCCCTACTTTATTTACAAATTATTATCAGCTGGTTAGAAAATGTTAATTTTGCCAGTATTATATGGGGATGAGGAGGAATGCAACCATGCCGCTGAGTCCTATAGTTGTGAATAAACCTTTTGCTCAATGGGGTCTTGACTTCATCGAGATGATAAATCTAGTGTCCAACATGGGTCACAAATGGATATTAACTACCACAGACTATTTCACCAGATGGACCAAAGTAGTTCCACTTAAGGAAATAATAGAAAATGTGATCCTAGATTTTCTAAGGGGTATCACTACTCTCTTTGGGGCTCCTCACACCATCATTTTAGATAATGCTAAAGCATTCTTGGGGTCTAAAGTATCTAATTTTACCTTGAGGCATGGATTATATCTGAAAACCTCATCTAACTATTACCCTCAAGGCAATGGTCTAGCAAAATCAACCAACAAGAATTTGATAAGACTCATCAAAAGAATAGGGGCTGATCATAACAAAGAGTGGCATAAAGTGCTTAATCTAGCACTATGGGCTGATATTTACACACCCAAGAAGGTGATCAAAATGTCTCCATATGAATTAGTCTATGGAAAATCTACCGTGATTCCCCTAAGCTTGGAAATCCCTGCTCTTCAGCTGATCCAATAAATTGAGATTGAAGAAAATGGCCCCATGTAGGTCAGACTCACATAACTGCTAGAAGTTCAAGAAAAGAGGGATATAGCCCATGATTCATTGACCAAGCATCAAGGAATGGTTAAGAGTTATTTTGATAAAAGGACTTTAAATCCCAATTTTAAAGTGGGCTCGATTGTTTTGAAATGGGATGTAAGGGCCGCCAAGCTAGGTTAGCATACCAAATTTAAAGCGCTATGGACTGGTCTGTATCAGATTCACGCGTGCAAGCAAAAGAATTCTTTCAAGCTAGAAACAATGGAAGGAGAGCCTGAAGAGATTCTGATAAATAGAATCTATTTAAAACATTTAAATTGACTTGGGTCTCTCATGTATTATAGTTAAATAATTTCCCTTTCTTTCATTGTTTTTCCCATCATTTTCCTATTTTAATTTTAAATAAGTGTTTTAAACATATGTCGACAACTCCTTTTGAAGCTATAATTTCCACAATTTTGAAATTTTGACATAGCAAGAGTCAGATTCTTTTTGAGTAGGCTCAAAAGTCCTGGGGGTCACCAGTAACTGTAGAGTAATTTTTTACTCTACGTCATTTTTTAAATTTCTTTCAGTTGAGCACTACAATTTTGGTTCATGCACACCTTGGATGTAGTGCCAGAGTTTTGGAGCAGAAGGCGGGTTCATTTTTGCCTCAGTGTCAAAGTGTAGTGGATGCTGCCAAGTGTCACCCTTTGAGCATGGGTCCTTTTTCTCTTTTTGCTCCCTTTTGGCCTAAGTATTGAATTCAAGCAAAAGCTACCAAGCATCACTTTCGAAAAAGTAGAGCTAACCAGCTGGAGTCATCTGAGTCCCCTTTTGTGACTCTCTAAAAGGTCACAAAATGTGCCATGTATCTAGTGACAGTTAAGTGAAATGCACCATGTGTTAGCATTCGTGTCTCATAAAGGCACCCACATTTCATTCTACTCCTTGACAAAGACTTTCAATGAGCCAAGTAGCAAAAAACACAAGGTAGCAGTCGTAGAATGCCCTAAATCACCTTTTTGAGCAAGAAACAAAGGTCACCATGTGTTAGCATCCAAGAAACTTTGGTCCAATGATTTTTTTCAATGCATAAAGGCATCATTTCATTTTTCTTAAATATCGAAGTGTAGTGGAGGCTGCCAGGTGTCACTCTCTGAGTCCCTTTCTACTCTATCCTTGGAGAAAGTAGAAGGTGCCACATACCCTTAAATGAAGAAGTGGAAGGTGCCACATATCTTCCTAGGTGTAGTGGAGGTCACCACATGTCAATTTTAGAGGAATCATCTTTGATCCTAATTGTCGAATGAAGATTGTGGTGGGTCCTAGGTGTTACTCTGAAGGTTTGTGGAAGCACCGAGTGTCAACATGCAAAAACTGCCACGTGCATCCATCCCTTCCTAAAAGTTGCCAAGGCAAGGAATGCGGTGAATTTTATTTTGTTAAAACTGTGAAGCATTGAGGAAGTAGATAGCGATAGGTGTTGAAGACGGAGCATTCCTGAGCAGAATATGGAAAAGTAGAGGGAGCCGTGTGTCTTTAATGAATCTGGTGGAAAGCGCCAAGTGTCATTTTCTGATGCCTTCTAAGTAACAAAAGGATTTTCAAGAAATTGACTAACTATCCTCTCCCATCTCAACATAATAGAGTGTTCCATGTATCTATTGTTGCAAAGCAAAATAGAGGGAAAATCGGTTGGAGTTAATTCGAGTAGATGGAACAGTTGCTCAGGTAGATTTTTGGAGCCCCCAAAGCATTGAAGGCGCTGTCTATTTGTCCCTTGTGAGTGAAGGATGGAGGGAATTGCACGGGAAGGGGAGTGATGAAAGGAAACATTTGAGGCTATAAAAAAGGAGGATTGTAAAATCTATAAAAAAGGGGTGGAATTCTATAGTTTTAGACTTTCAAAAGTTCTTGACCAGTAACATCATTTGCTCTTGTCTCAATTTTCTTGAGTTGTAAAGTTGATATAACCATGCATGTTTCTGTGCCCTTTATGTGGCTGAATGAATTAAGGAAATTTGAGCTCCATGCCTTGGTTGGTGTTGTCTGTATCATTGACAAAGTAGTTTATGCTGTAGATTTTTTGTAGTTGTGATTAAGAATGTCATTTGCTTTTGTCTCATTTTCTTGAATTGTAAGATTTACATAACTGTACGTGACTTCTATGCCTCTTATGTGATTGGAAGATTTTTTTAGGAAGATTGAACACTATGCCTTATTGACATTCTCTGTGTCCCAGGGAAAGAACTCCCTATTGTGAGCCTCTATTTCTATTATTTAAACCTTTTACATTGATCATGCACTTGTCTACTCTTACATGTAATTGAATCCTATAATAGTCTCACTGTGCTCAAGTTAGGATTAGGATTACACTCAAGTGCATCACCATAGTTAGGTTTTAATTCCTACATTTTGTGTTTCTGTTTAGTCTCCTATCCCTTTTCCCCAACACCCAATATAAAAGAAGAGACTAGCTTCTCTAAAATCTAGAGGTTGTTTCAAGCTGCATTGTCCCACAACTTGAAACTTCCCATTGTTGATTGGTTAAGACCTAGCACAATTTTACGCCATCAACACCCATCATGATACCAACTATAGTAAAATTAAGTTTAAATACAAGCCTCAAGGGGATTTAATCCCAAAATTAGATTTGAATTTATCTAGAATATTCCTCCCCAAATTAGGCTTCAACTATAATCCATTATTGAGGATACTAAGTTCTTTATCCCTAGGATTTCCATCTGGGACCTTTTTCCCCTTTTATTTATGTAAAATATGACCATCATCAATGAGCTTGGTCTCCCTAATGAGTCTCAATTATTAAGTGAAGTTGTGGTTATATTTATCACACCTAATATAGAACATATTCTAATCCTAATATTAACACTTATTCCTTGCCTGATGCTTTGGTTGTCACCAAGAGAGCTTAATTCCCTCTCTATATTGATAAATTTATTGATGTCAATCACATCAATTAGAAAATCATTGATGAGGATGATACTCTAGACATAATGTATATGTGGGTGTTTGATGCACTAGGAGTCATTCACAAGAAGATTTATGATTATCACCATAACTATGCCAGTTTCAATAATAAATCTATTTATCTAGTGGGTAATGTAGATACTAAAAATATACACATAATGGTTTTGAATGTCATAGTTCCCCTAGACCACCTTAAGACTCCCATGGGCCCATCCTAAACCATTCAATAAAAAATCTTACCTAACGCTAGCTAGTTTAACCTAATGACTAAACCCATCCTTGTAACCCAACATTACCTTGACCCTTAATAGCCAACGGTCATCCTAAACATTTATAGTCACCCTAACCATCAATGGTAAAGTTACAATTTCTAAACCAAATTAATTGACCCACCATTCTGACTTACTTTTCTAAAATTAGATTGTCTAATTTGTGTGTGAGCCCATGCATATCAAAGTTAAAATTAGACAACAAGTTAAACATCTTGTTTACACATTATTTTACCTCTCCTTACTTCCTATAAGAAGAGATGAGTAGGAGGTGAAAAAGGATCTAGAGTCAATCATTCCATCCATGACTTCAAGAGATTTTGCATCTAAAGTTTCTTTATAGGTCACTTCCTCTAGTAACCTAGTGATCTAGCCATCACACCAGAGAGATGACTTGCTACTACCCCTTGATCAACAAATAAGTATCATTACTCTACCAAAATCATACCAAAATCCATCAATAAGACAACCATCTTAACCATTAATCTGATCAACCATCGATAAGCTAAGTATTTATTTTAATTATTTAGTCACTTTGTTTCCATTTCACAATTAACCTAACACAAACCAATCTCCAAAAACTACCTTCTATGATCCCATCAATATGACCTTTTCATCACCCAAACCCAATACATAGTAACCTTTGATGGTTATCCTAACCACTGATGGCCTATCCAACCACCAATGGTCACCTTGACTATTGATGGTCACCTTAAGTGCCGATAGTCAAACTAATTGCTGATGGTCACTATGGTAGAAAATAACAAGTGATTTTCACCCACCTACCCTCAACAAAATCCAACTTTATTTTCATCTACCTATTCACAGACCCCTAACCTATTTTTTAAATCACACCTAACCTATTTAGCATTAGTATTGGCTTGTTTATTGCTATATTAGTCATTTTAGTGTATTTATTTATCAAGTATTTCTAATATTATATTTCAATATATTTTATGCTTTATTCAAGTGATTTATCTTCTATTTCATAAACTTAATTGTTTAAAATGTGTGGATTGATATCCCCTGAGGAGCTCTTTCTTCCAAGATCTAGCTAACACTAGATAATCCACCCAGATATTTATCTAACCAATCTTTTTCTTTAGTGCTATATTATTTGTAGGTCATTCCTCCCAAACAAAAGAGGAGCTCTCTACAATCATCTAATACAACGTACACACAACTAAATAGGTTTTTCAACCATAACCACATTTAGTTTCTTTCTTCTTCCCCTCTTAGAATATAAATTGAAATTATTTGAAGCATTTTGGTATGCCTGATGGGACCTTTGAGTCTCTACTTGGGGTTGTTTTGGTTATATCTACATGCTCTTCTCCTTATTTTGTGTTCATAAATGAAATTAAAATTTATTTTGGGTTTAAAATCAAATTACATACATTGGTTGCTATATTAGTCATTTTAGTGTATTTATTTATCAAGTATTTCTTGTATTATATTTTAATATCTTTTTTGATTTGTGTAAGTACTTTAACTTCTATTTCATAAAATTAATTGTTTAAAATGTGTGTATTTATAGCCCCTGAGGAAGATCTTGCTTCCAAGATCTAGCTAGCACTAGAAAATCCACCTAGATATCTATCTAACCAATCATTTACTTTAGTGCTATCTTATTTATAGGTCATTCCCCCCAAGCTAAAGAGGACCTCTCTAAAATCATCTAATTCAATGTGTGCACAATTAAACATGTTTTTCAACCATAACCACATCTAGTTTCTTTCTTCTTCCCCTCTTAGAATATAAGCTGAAATTCTTTGAAACATTCTGGTATGTCCAGTGGCACCTTTGAGTCTCTACTTGGGGTTATTTTGGTTGTATATACATTATCTTATCCCTATTTTGTGATCATAAATGAAATTAAAATTTATTTTTGGTTTAAAATCAAACTACATACATTGGTTGCTTGTAAGTTTTGCTCACTTACTTAAATAAAAGCAAAGTAATTTGATCATAGCATTACTTGTATCACACACACAAACCAAACCACCTACATCAATCAAACATCAAAACAACTTGACATAAGGCTTGATTAGGATTTCATTAGTTAGCGGTTAGCTTACCCTTTCTTGATAATCCTATTTGGAGGTCATTACCAAGAGGAGAACCAACTTAGCTGTTTGGTTGAGTATGAACTCTAGAAATTGGTATATATTGGGTAAGTACCCAACACCCTCATCACTATGGTGTGTGAAGTGAGGGGGTAGGCCCCAATACCAAGCCATGTATTGATTTCCAATATAAATCATTTTGAAAGCCTAAACACAACATGAAACCAATCATAAACTTATTTTCTAGTACCTACCCTATAAGCCAATTTTAGTCACACAATTTCTTACAAAGCTTAAGGCATAAGCCAAAAGAGAGACTAAAAATAAGTATAGGACTTAATATAATTTTTAGTGTGTGTTTGATTTCTTTACTCATTTATTATCTTCTCTTTATTTGAGTGGTGAGATTGTTTTGTATTCTCTCTCCCTTATCTTGTATGGTTCTAACTTGCCAATAGTGAAGGAACCTAATAGAATAAAACCCATTACCAAACCAATCAACCTCTTCTACCTCATCATCCATAGAGTATGTCTCTAAACTAGAAGACTCTCCTCACCCTTCAAGAAGTCCTTCTTTCCCTTGGGTGGTTCCCCAAAGAGATACAGACTTTGGCACCTTATTAGATAACAATCCTATGGCCCTTCAACATTATCTCAACACCATGCCTCACCATACCCATGCTTTGGTTCCACATGTGGACCTACCTTATATCATGCCTTCATACCTTATGGAGAACCCTTCCATTTCCATAATCACCACCCAAACATTAACCACCCAAGCATCTTCATCCACCAATAATCTCTTTGATAATTTTATGGAAAACCAACCTACCCAAAAAACTAATACCTTTATGCCTTCCACCCCCATCAACAACACCTCTACCCTAGGAGCAACCCAACCATTAACCACCTATACTCTCCTCACCATGGGGGAACCTATTACTATCATTGTCAACCTTCCTTCGACTACCCCCAATCCATTAGTCACTACTTCATTTCAAATTTTTGTGGTGTCTATACCTTCTACCTTACCACCAATCAATACAAAGGTCACCACCTTTTGTTTAGTTACAAACCCAACCATAGGTCCTACCTAACCTACATTAACTTCTTAATAGGTAACCATCATGCCCAACTTGAGTTACATCCCTAATATATATGGGCATTTACCTCTACCCACTACCCAACCACCTACATCTACTTACCCCTACATAGCATCCACAAAACCACTTGTGTCCACATACTAATATGTGGTAGCTCCTCAACCTCCTACCAATTATCAATATGTCACCCCACCATAATAAAAATATGCACCTCACATCTTTTTAGGTACATAACCCAAAATAGATCTAATGAAAATACTCATGGATAAAATGACTACCTTGGAGTCATCCATCTCTAGTGATCACATCTTATCATATGATTAGATTTTCAATGAGCCCATTCACCCATCTGTCACTATCAAACCATATCCTACTTAGTGGGAACTTACCAAGTTTTATAAATTTAAAAGTAAGGAGGGTCCACAAAAATATATTAGGGCATTTAGGCATGCATGTTATTTGATTGCCTATGATGATGCCCTCATTGTTCCTACCTTCCCCATGTCCTTATCTGGTCTAGCATTAGACTGGTATAGTTCCATAACCAAACACTCTCTCTTCCCCTTCACCAAATTGGCCCAAACTTTCTTCGATCACTTTTCAATAAACATCTCCAAGAAAGTTTCCATCATTGACCTTTACTCTATTTGAGAATTTGATGATGAATATATTACTAATTTTGTAGCTCGTTAGAGGAGCCTAATCAATCAACTTTCCTTCTCTTTACCCCAACCCAAACTAATATAACATTTTTCTTAGGCATGTTCCAAGAACATCTATTATACATTGTATATTCAAAGATTTGGAACCTTTGTTGAAGCTTTTACCATGGTGCATAAGCTAGAAAATAGAGCCATAGATAAAGGAAAGTTAAAGTTGAAAAACAAAAACTCTACCTACAAAACCAATGAGGGCCTCTTATTCTATAACAAGCAACCAAACCAACATAAAGACCAAGAATAAGGGAACTATAAATATAGTTTTTCTAAAAACTACTCTCCCACCATCTGTCGATCAACCAAACGCCTCTAACTCCTAAAAAAAAACATGAAAAACGAAAACCGAAATAATCAAAAGTAATTTACCCTGCTTGGGGAATCTTATGCTTTGATCTTGGAGAAGTTATTGAAAGATAATATCATACAACTTCCTCCCATCAAATCCCCTCAAATATTTTATTCTTTTCATCCTACACCTAGTTGGTACAATAAGAATACCCTATGTGCTTTCCATTGAGTAGTTAGGCATGACATTAGTAGGTGTAATACCTTAAAAAATGTTGTCCAAACCCTCATTAACAAGGGGAACTCGTATTAGACAACCCCAATACACCTTTGAAATAAGCTATTGAAATTTTTAGACAACCTTTTCCCAATCATGAACCTACTAAAAATGAGAGAAACAAATACGAGTCTTCTCATGATACCCATACCATCAACATGTTCATTGTTGAAGAAACTACCACCCAATGTACCTATTCTTCACCTTCTACACTTATTGATGTTGTGGAGTTACCTTCTCTTCCTTTGGAGACCCAACCCAAGGAAATAAGATCTTTCTCTCCTCCATTTATTGAGGTAGTGATGTCACCAATCCCTCCTTTAACTTACATGCCAAAGCAAACAACCATCACTACTTTACCTTCTCCCTCAAATATCAAACAATTCACCCCTCTTTTAGAAATCATTCCCAAGGAAGAGATCACCAACCCTACACCTCCCATATAGGAATAACCTATCCCAATCTTGTATCCTTTAATTGAGGAAAAGGATGAGGTTATCATCCCATTTTCTCAACTTGTGGGTTTATCTTTCAAACCCACTGCCTAGGGGACAAGACTAGTCTATAAACCATTCTCTAGATTAGTTCAGAGATTAGAATTTGTCTCCAAACCTAAATTATATCAATCCACCTTTTGGAAATAATTGGGGCTCCATTACATCACCAAGAAGGAACCCAAAACTTTTATTATCCAACTCACAACTTCAATATCCCCAAGCAAGAGTGATGGGGTAACCCACAACTTCTATTATCCAACCTACCATCATACCAATCAAAACAATAAAAACCTCTACCAACCTAACCATTTCTCAACCATCTAAAGAAATCAAATCCCAAATAATGAAATCATCCTCTATCACTTCAACCAAACCAACCAAAAATCTTAGCATCTTCCTTATGCATAGCCTTAATCATTCATCCTTAAAACTAGAGATAACCTCACTAGACCCACCGACCAAGCACTAAACCAAATCAACCAAGGAGGTCAAACTAGCCAAAGCTTAGAAGGATTTAGTTTTACCTCCATTAACCTTACCCTCTATATTGGGGACTCATATTTCTACTTTGATTATGAAGCCAACTATTTTTACCAAAACCCAACCACCACATTTGGTTACCCCATCACTCTTGCTTTCTAACATGCCCATTTTTCCTAAGACATCAATAACCAACCTATCTACCTTGGCATTTCCTACCTCCAACTTATCAAATCCATTACCTAAAACAAAATGATAAATTAATAATTCCACCTTACCCAAAACCTCTACCACCAAGCTTGCTTCTTAAAAGACTTCCATCTCACCAACCAAGGCCAAGACCTCTAAACCCTTACCACCTTTAGTTAAGTCTTAATCAACTATTTTCCAAAGGTTATTGCAATATTATTACTTGACATTGACTCATATCAGACCATTTAATCCTTTAGGTCAAAAACCCATATATTATAATGACCACCAAGTATGCTTCTATCATAAGATACCTGGGCATGACACATAAAACTACAAAGCTCTCGAAACCATAATCCATCAGCTCTATGATGAGGATGATCTATTAATAGATGAACCTACCATGATCCCACTACCAATCTAATGAGAAAAAACCACTACCCAATTCCTACCTACTCCCCTAATCTCACCTTAGAGTGATGGAGAACCAAACCAATCTCCTACCCCAACTCTTCCCTTTATCCATACTATTTATGTGGTCACAAGAGCATAAAAAAAGAATGAGGGGAAGGCTAAAGTGTCCATCCCATGGACATACCCATATTTCACCTCCCAACTAAGTCAAAATCAAGTACCTTCACCTTCAACAAAACCCAAGGTATCTATCTTGGGTACCTCCCAATCCAACCCCTCTGAATCAATCAGGAGAGTGGTTTTCAAACAACTTCACCAAACCTTGATAAAGATGAGCCCATATGAATTTATTTATACCTCACCTCATCATCAAAAATAAATGATAGAGGCATTTGAATCAATAGAGGTCCAACCTAAAAATCCTTAACCTATGGCACTCTTTATTGGCACTCTCCAAATTTCTAACCTTGTCACCTTCAAGGATTCAAAAATACCTTTTATCCACCCTGATGACCTAGATCCCCCTCTTTTCATCACAACCTACATCAACCAAATCCATATCAAATGGGTCATGATTTAAGGGGGAGCCAATATTAATATCATCTCTTCCCATGATTATGATCAAATAAAATTACCAAACAATGTCATTTTTAAAACCTTGACCATCTTTGGATCTTCCAATGACACCATGACCAATATGCTGGGAACTATTGTCCTTCATATCTATTTATGGCCTCACACACTCCCCAAGATATTCTATGTAGTAGAAGGTGAATTATAGTATAATGTTTTACTAGGATTACCTTGTATCTACTCTATGGGTTGTGTACCCTTTACCCTTCATCATTGTATCAAATTTGAGCATGAAGGTCAAGTTGTCATTATACAAGCTAACCCAAGTCCCTTTTCATCATGCAACATGACTTATAAAACCAATGATGCCCTCCTACCTCCATATAACACACCCTCATCAACCAAAGAAAAACCCTAAACCATAAATGAGGGAGTCATATCTTATTCTACCAATGAGGCATCTACTAGCTCATCAATCCCCTTGAATCAAATCCCCACCACAAACCACTTAGAATAAAAATTTTAACATCTTTCAATTTTATAATATCACCTATTGACCCTTAACACCTTCCTTACTCCCCATGAGTATGGAAAACTTAACAATAAACCTAGGTATGACCCAACTATTAGAGTCATTATTCCCCTTGGACCTTCAAACTATCAAACCCATTTCATCTATGGGGGAATTGATAAACCCCTTTCCACTTTGGCCACCTCCTTTTGTCCTTGACCATTCACCTTTGTTTTTTCTTACTTAGATAAAATTGAATTTACCAAGACATACCTCCCCAAGTGTACTTGAAATGGATTTATTCTTGGATGATATGATACAACACACACTAGTTGATTTCAATTGAGACCAAAAAGCCTCATGAGAACAATGGCCTCAACTTCATACCACCTATGGTGAAAACCAAACCACCTACTACCACTATTATTGAGGAAGACATCCCTTCCTCACCAACCTCTTCTCTAACTAAGTGTGAGGATGATGAAATAATCCCACCTATATTTTTTTCATCAACATGATCAACCTCAAACCTATGACTTATCAAAAGGAAGTGGCAATCATAACCATCCCCATGACCCATACTGAGATGATAGGAGATGACTCTCCTACCATTAGAACAAATTTAATTCTAGTATGATGATTCCATTCTCACCTACCTTAGTGCCCTAGATTATTCTATCCACAAATACCTACCCTAGAGACTTCAACCATGTTGAAAGAATCCAGCATGGATATCAACTTGGGCACTCTAAACAACCCCCACATTGTCAAAATTGGCTAATCACTAAATTTTAAGGATCTTTGGGATTTACCATCCTTATTATAAGACCAAAACATAGCCTTCACTTGGTCTTATAGTGACATGCTTGGAATTGACCCTTCCATAACCACCCATAATATATTCACCAACCATGATGCCAAACCTGTTAGATAGAAACTTTGGTGAATGCACCCTCACATAGCCTTTCTCATCAAAGAAGAGCTTCAACATCTCTTATTTGTCAATTTTATTCAACCCATTGACTATCCCTAATGGGTCTCAAATTTCATACTTATTGTTAAATCCATTGGGGGACTATGCATTTGTGTGGAATTCTATGACCTCAACCTTGCTTTCTCAAAAAATGACTTTCCTCTACCAAGTATTGACTAGCTAGTTGATCTTACAACCAAACATGAGATGTCATCTCTCATGGATAGATTCTTGGGTTCTAATAAAATCTTAATTTTCCTTGATGATCAACACAAAACTACCTTTATCACCCCATGGGGGACTTTGTGCTATAGGTTCATGCCTTTTAGACTAAAGAATGCTGGCATAACCTACCAACGTGTCATGACTTATATCTTCATGACCTTTTCCACATAATTATCAAGGACTACATGGATGACCTTCTTGGGAAATATAAATATCATGAGGATCATTTGGATGTTCTCAAAATTACATTTAAATAACTCATCCATTACATTGTCTACCTTAACCCTAAGAAGTGCATTTTTGGGGTCTTGTCAGGAAAGATCCTTGGCTTTATCATTTCCCTTTGAGGAGTCAAATTCGATCCTACCAAAATCAAATAAATCCTAGACATGATTCCTCAAATCAAATAAAATTAACTCCATATTTTGTAGGGGAAGATCCAATCTATTTGTCACTTTATCTCTCAGCTCTCGGACTAATGTCAACCCTTCCATCACCTTCTAAAGAAGGGTATCTCTTTTAAGTGGAACAAGGACTATAAAAAGGCCTTTGATTCAGTCAAAGAGTAAATTTTTTCCCCACCTATCCTCACCCCTCCCAAGGATGATCAACCTTTCTACCTTTATATCTCCACTGCCAACCACTCCTTAGGGGTAATGCTTGCTCATTAGGATGAACAACGCAAAGAGCAAGTCATCTACTACATCAGCCACATAATTGTAGAGTACGATACTCAGTACATCCATATCAAGAAAATTTTTCTAGCCCTAGTCTTCATGGCCACCAAACTTTTCCACTACCTCCTTAACCATAAACCCTGTCATAACCAATACTGACCCACTCAATTATAAGCACATATGGCCAAGTGGCTTATGATTTTAGTTGAGATTGACCTTGAGTTCCTTTAATAAAATTCAATTAAAAGGAAAGTGATTGTTAACCAATTGGCCAAAACACGATTAATAAATAACCAACCTCCTGCTCTTGAGTTTCCAGATGAGTCTATCACAACCCTCTCTTAGGCATACTTCATCTATCAAGTGACCATGTTCTTTGATGGATCAAAGTGTTGGTGTGGTGGGGGAGCTAGTATCATCCTTATTCCCCTTAAAAGTGAACCTCTTCCTTTATCCTTCAAGCTAGACTTCAAATGTACCAACAATATGGTTGAGTATGAAGCCCTAGTCATAGGCCTTCAAACTATGTTAGCCTTGGGAGTCAAAACAATCAACATCTTTGGCAACTCTCAACTAATGGTCAATCAAATAAATAGATCTTACTAGTTTAAGAATGATGTTTTTTAATAATACAAACAACTAGTTGATGAACTCTTAACATCATTTGAACACTACCATATCCAACAACCCCATGATCTACCAACAAGTTTGCCAACACTATGGCTTCCCTCACCTCATAGATCCTATCTAAACCCTCTGACTCTAATATATCTATCATTATCCACAAATTCACCCAACCTTCTTATGTCAAACTAGATTCTCCCACCATATTTAATGTGAAGGAGATCCAACCTGACCTCTGGTATCAATAGACCTTCGACTATCTCAACTTTGCCATCATTCCTTTTGGTATTTCTAGGAATGCTCAAAGAAAATTTATCTAGAGTACCTTGCTTTATACCATTATGGGGGGAATTATTTATAAACACAGCTTTGATGGCCTCCTCTTCCATTGTCTATAGAATCATGAAGTCTCTCATGCTATCTGAGAAACACATGATGGGATATGTGGGGGACACTTTAGTGGCCCAGACATCACTAAGCACATCCTTCATCTTGGATATTATTGGCCTACCCTTAACTAAGACTATTGTGATTATGTGAAAAAGTGTGTCAAGTGTCAACAACATGATAATTTGCATCATGTACCTATCCATGGTATTCATGTATCCACTAATTTTTGGCTCTTCTCATAATGGGGTCTAGACCTTGTTAGTGAAATTAACCCCCATTATTCATAGTGACATCATTCTATCATCACCATGACCAAATATTTTACCAAATGGGTAGAGGTTATCCCTCTCATCTCAACTAAAGTGGAAAATATTGTTGACTTCATCAACCATCACATCATCTATTATTTCAATGTTCCTCACAAAATTATCATCGATAATGGCAACTATTTTAAAAATAAGCAAGTCCAGGGTCTTTGTGATGCATTTGGTATCAAGTTAATTTTTTATTCACCCTATTGCCCTCAAGTGAATGGTCAGGTAGAAGCCTCTAACAAAACTCTTAACAACATGATCACTAAAATGGTCAATACATCTAGTCAAATTGGAATTTTCACATCCCCTTTGCCTTATAGGCATATTGTACTAGCATCCAAATCCCTACAAGTGCTACACCATTTTCCCTTGTGTTTGGAGTGGAGGTCATCTTTCCTTTCAAGGTCCAAATTCCTTCTCTTCACATATCTCTATAAGATCTCATTTTTGAGGATGATTATCATCAACACCATTTATCCTAGTTTGAGCTACTTGATGAGCATCATTTAGTCACCCTCACCGATCTTCATGTTTATCAAGTGTGAATCAAACATGATTATAAAAAACACCTTAGGGTAAGAGAATTCAATATTGGAGACCTTGTTCTAAAGGAAAATCAACATGTCACCAATATGGAGAAAAGCAAGCAGGGCAAGTTTGCTTTCAATTAGCTTGGACCTTATATCATAACCCATAAGTATGGATCAAAAGCTTACTGGTTATTCTTTTTTGAGGGAAACTTAGAACCTGATCCCCTTAATGCTTCACATCTATGTCTTTTATTTTGTTAAAAAATATCAAACACACCTTTTACCTAACTTAAGATCATCCCTTGATTTCAAACCACATTCATCTCCCTATTTTAGGGGAAATTGATTAAAACTAAATCATGTGATTATCCATCACAATCATAGCCTAGTCTTGAATAATGGATACCACAACTCTATCATGGTATGATTCTCATGGTACTTTCCTCCCCTTTTCATAAGATGGATTCCCAAGGTCATTGTCACCTAAAAATATTTACACCTAATCAACCTTCTTGTGCTTTTAGTTTTAACTTCATAGAGGTAAACCCTTAAGCCTATTTAAGTAATTATATGTCAAGCAAAATCAAACAATGTAAAAATACAAGTCAAAAATAATCATGGGTCATTCTTAGCATTCACAAACTACTCCCTCGAAGGACAAATGTTAAATATATATTAAAATTTCTAAAAATAAGGTAGATTTATCCTTTAAAGGATAAATATCAGAGTTATTAAACAAAGCACACAAACTTAGACCACTCCCTTGAAGGATGGCTAAATAAAGAATTTGTTAAAGCAAAAAATTTCTTGGAAGCTTCCCACATTTATTAGCTTCCTCAACCCTCCAAGCAACAACAAAATAAGTAAAAGACCCATTATCAAGCAAAAACAAAAAACTAAATAATTTTGGAAGCCATAATCAGCTCTCATAAGCAATAATTTTAAAAGATGTAATCAGTTCTCAAGAGTAGACTTCTCACATCGATCAATCTACACTTTTTATGATATAAAATTATTTATACTGACTCTTTGGTAACCTCCACAAGAGGCATACTAGTCTCAAAATAAGGTTCCATTTTCATCCATCTCCCCTTTATACACTATAAATCAAGGGATTTTTGAGCTGACTTGACATTATGATCAAGACACTTTTTTAACCAACTAATGAGCACTGATGCAAAGCATTCAAAGGGATTATGTTCCTTAAGCATATTGAACTTTAGGTTTTGTGTTAGTCCTTGTAAAATTAGAAGCATCATGCCTTCTTCTTATACTATCATGACTGGTTGATATATTCATTAAGACATTTGTCTCTTGATTATATTTTTTTCTCACATCTAGTGTTATTATAAAACTTACTTTATGTGTTTTATGTTAAGCATAATGACCATAACCATACCCATATCACATCACATCAACATATATCATGAGTCAAAATAGACATCATTATCATAAACCATGTCCATAAACATAACCATCAAAATCATATTAACATCATAGCATCCATGAGAAAATAAGAAAAAAGCCACTTTTTCACATTTCTAAATCTAAATAAGGAAACATATACTCATTAAAATTTAGCATGCCATAGCATCATCATAAACATCATCACAAACATAAAAAAAATGAATTTCATCACATGCCTAGCTAGGTGATTTTACATCAGTATCCATATCCATAATATAAGCATAATTAATATAAGATCATCAATGATCCATATGAGAATCACATCATAAACATTAAAGTAAACCATGAATGATAAGCAATAAAATGAGGATCATATCTATAAATTATGATCATATCTATCATCAATAGCATCATAATGTATAAATAAATATACATGTCTCTTTTTCAAAATGTACAGCTCACCACATCAGCTCATAGACTGGTATCAAATTGATATACAATAAAAAGTAAAATCTCATAACTTAGTCATGACTATGCCCCTAAGGCACCACTATTTCCTAGGTCACCACTACCTCTTGGTGCTTATCCTCTTGAGGTCCCTGCCTCTACACCTATAAAAGTAACCCACTAACTTGGTGTCACCATGCTAGCACCACCTTCCAAACTAGTTTTATACTCACCCCATTAGGGCTCATCTAGATAACATCTCAGGACTATGGCCTCATAATAACATAGATCCTCCACTATGGATAGATACCATACCATAGGGATAGTGCCCAGTGGTCTTACAAATGTTATAACTTCTCCTCTAGTCTATCTCAAGGAGTCTCTCTCTCGGGTAACTAGAGCTGGTATAGCTCTAGCCTAGTCCCTCTCACCTATAACCATAGCTATTTAACCCTGTGCTATAGCCAACTGACTCTATAAATCCACCACTTGAGCCTATGATATGGATAGTGCCACTCCTACTTATGCACTTGGGGTATCCCAATATACCTATACCTACTAACCTCTATCAATTGGGTCAACATCTATACGCTACTTTCCACCATCATCACCACTAAAACATGATACTACATATAGTGTCTAGTATCATACAAGGTAACCATCTACAAAGCTTGCATTATCTATCTCAAACCTATTCAAAAACTCCTCTTGATCAAGTAAAGTTTGAACTAGCTGTGGCTCTGGGAGTATAATCTTTACATCCTCTTGCCTATACCTAGGGAATAGACTCAGAATCCCCTGTACCAAGCCAAACTATCACTATATCTATCAAATGGGATGAGCTCTACCTCACCATCCCTACTACCAAAGATCCACCTATAGTTATATAGGGATAATATATGTCTCTTGTATCCATCCCAATTTAGAAAATTGACATAGGGTCTCCAAATCACATCACCAACAACTAGGGCCTCTAGTGCACCTCTAAACCAATCTATATCATGTACCCCACATTTTGCTTTTGTGAGGGAAAAATCAGCTCTCCACCTTATAAAGCTAACTCTAAACTCCATCTAGGCATAACCCTTCCATGATATTCCCATTGGTCACAAAAATTAGATGTGCTCATATGCCCAGTAGTGTAGCATGAACCTAACAAATTAGATGTGCTCATATGCCTATGTGCTCTCAAACCCCACAACTCCTTGTATATTTGAAGTAGAATTACATGCACCCAAATTAAAACTGTGCACCTTAGTAACATCTCCATGAGATCCCCCAATAGTAGATAGGGAAACCTCTCACTACTCAAATCTATAAAAATAAATAATGATACCATGATCATCATCATTATGAGTAGTTTCCTATCATCCCTCACCCTCTGATAGAGTAGAATGTAGCTAAATATTCTAGCATGACATCTGACAAGATCATGGTCATCTCCATATATCATGTCCAAGAGCTCATCTCTCTCTGATTACTTAATGTGATAAATTGGCTCACCTTGAATAGGTAGCTATATAATCCTATGCATGTCCTTTGATAAGATCATCATATCACCAGTGGGTAGAAAAAAGGCATTCATGGCTAGATCCAATATCTAAATGAGGTCTATAATCATTATCACATCCCACAACATGTGATGATAGTGTAACATTGCTCTGAGACTGACCTCCTCCATGTGTGCCCAATCCACTACGATCATCCCTCAATGAATCTAAAGGAAAATGCAAGGCACCTGATCTTAAATTTGAATCTGTTCTCATGCTTGCAAGGTTTGTTATCAAATAAAATTATTTTACTTACACATTTTACATATATGGACTATATCACCCTCTTTTTATCCTACCCTACCTTACCCATTTAACCATTACCTATTACCCTCCAACACTACCCTCTACCTCATCTATCAAACCTAAAACTTGCATTATTTCTTGTAAAACCCTTCACATCACATTAAACTAAGATTTAAGACATCTAACATTCCACAAAACCAAATTACCTTCAAACCTTAAAACATTCAAGCCAATTTTAAAAAAATGTCACCAAACCTAACTGACTGCCAATGATCATAGTGACTACCGATAATCAGGTGACCCTTTTATTGATGGTCATCAACAATCAATGGTTAGGATAACTATTGATGGTCACTGTGTGTAACCATCAGTATAAACCACCTAACCCTACCCACCCAAAACCTACCCAACACACCCAAATACTTACCAATTTTTATAAATTCCTATCTCCTACCCACCCTTCCTAACCTACCCCTGACCAATTACCCAAATAAATAACTATTTTCACCTAAAAACTAGAAACCCTAGTATTTAGCTCACAACCCAAAAGCCTCTCACTAAATCAATGACAAATAATAACCAAACAACATAATTCAAATGCATTTTCAAACCACAACTAAATTACCAATTTAATGCATCCCTTACCTCATTTCTCGATCATCATCAAGAAGGGATCTGAAGACCTACTACCTGACCATGTGCCCTACCCCACCCACTCTATATATTCATTAGTTAAATCAATAAAATTAATAATCACCTTTACTGAATAACCCACTAATAGTCACAATTACCAAACCTCTCACAAAATGCCAAGACAAGTTCTCACTATCAAAAGTCACTTTGCACAATGAGTGAAAATGACTAGCTGACACACTTTTGAGTTACACCCTTTTAGGGTTTACACCTTCACCACTAATGATTAGGGTGACTACTGATGGTCAGTCTTAAGACCCCTAACCATTGACAATCAAGATATTCAAGTAAAATTTTTTTTGGCACCAACACCAAGTGCCCAACCATGGAGACTACCTTCTCTACCAACCATACCAATCACCTCATCACCTTGCCATTGGTCCATTTTGGTCAAACTCATGCACATTTTATGATAATATTGCCTAGTATTTTTTACCACAAAGACAAAAATGCCATCCTAACCTATTTTTTTGAAATAATGCTACCTTGTGCATACCAGACCAATTGGTGTCTTCTTAGGAGAACTTCCTACATTAGATACTTGTAACTTCAACTGACCGATTTTTTTTCTTGAGAAGCACTTCTTACCTTGGATACCCACAAAAACATTGACCTTGCCTAGGAGACTTGTGTTTATGAGTGTTCCTAATGACCATGCCTAAATATAATCATGTGGTCTACTTGTCACTTATCCTTCTAGCACCAACCCTTATTTTTACCAATTATGGCAAAGTAGTCAATGCATGATCTTGGTTATCACACTATTATCACACTTTGTGCATGTGTTTACACTATAGTACCCAACCTATCACCCAAATTCATGATGTCCACCATCATCATCACCTTCACCACTTATAAAACTTATACCCAATTCTATTTTACCTTATTGACTCCTAGTTTGAGGGGGAGCACCTCTTTCCATGCTCGAGGTAACCAAACCTTTGACCAATAATCCATTTTTATTTTGAAGCTTGTTGATACAAACTACATAATAAAAAGGGAAAAAATGTAGACACTATAAATCTACACACAATGGTTTTAAATATTACAATTCCCCTAGACCACCTTAGGACCCCCTTGGGCCCAACCTAGACTATTTAACCAACAAACCTACCTAACACTAGTCAGTTTAATCTAGTGACTAAACCCATACTTTTAACCTGACATTACCTTGATCCTTGACCATCTATGATCATCCTAACTATTGATGGTTACCTTGACTATCAATGGTTAGGTTCCACTATCTAAACCAACTCAACTGACCCACCATTCTGACTTGCTTTTCTATGATTAGATTGTCTAATTCATGTGCGAGCCCATGTATATCAAAGTTAAAATTAGATATAAAGTTAAACCTATTATTTACATATTGTTTCACTTCTCCTTCCTTTCTATAATAATAGAGGCTCAAGATGTGAAAAAATATCTAGAATCAATCAATTCATCCATGACTTCAAGAGATTTTACATCCAGAGTTTCTTTGTAGGTCACTTCCTCTAGCAACCCAGTGATCCAACCATCACATTAGATAGCCAAATTTCCTCTATCCCTTGACCAATAGTCAAGTACCATTAGTATTTTAGAATCATTCTAGACTCCATCAATAAGCCAACCACCTCAAACATTCATCTAATCAACCCCGAGCAAGCTAAGTGTCTATTTTAATTATTTAGTCACTTTGTTTCCAATTCACAATCAATGCAACACAAACCAATATCCCATAATTACCATCTATAATCCCATAAATCTGACCTTTTCATCACCTAAACCTAATACATAGTAACTGGTAATGATCATCCTAATCACTGATGGTCTATCCAACCATTGATGGTCACCTTGATCATTGATGGTCACCTCAACCATCGACGATCACACCAATCACCAATGGTCACTATGGCAAAAAATAACAAGCTATTTTCACCCACCTATCCTTAACCAAATGCAATTTTATTTTTGTTTGCCTATTCACAGACACCCAACTTATTTTTTGAACCACACCCAACCTATTTAGCATTAATATTAACCTGCTTATTACTATATTAGTCATTTTAGTCTATTTCTTTGTCAAGTATTTCTTGTATTACATTTCAGTATCTTTTATGATTTATGCAAATACTTTATCTTATATTTTATAAAATTATATTCTTAAAACATGTGGATTGACAACCCCCAAGGAAGCTCTTGCTTTGAGGATTTAGCTATCACTAGGCAATACACCCAACTATCTATCTAACCAATCATTTACTTTAGTGCTATCTTATTTGTAGGTCATTCCTCCCAAGCCAAAGAGGAGATCTCTACAATCATCTGATTCAATGTGTGCACAACCAAATAAGTTTTTCAACCATACTCATTTCTAGTTTTGTTCTTCTTCCCCTCTTGGAATATAAGCTAAAATTCTTTGAAATAGGTAATATAAATATTCAATTGATGTTTTTACCCAAGGTGGTTCAAATTGAGTATTATTTGTTAAATTTAGATTTATCATACAACATGATCTTTGGTCATCCTTAGATAATTGCTATTAAAGTTTTCTCTATTACTAATTTATGATTGGTCTAGTTTAAGTATGAAGTTAAGATTCATGTCATAGATGTTGACCCAAATATATGGCCTTGATTGTAAGCCAAGAGAAAACTCTTCGATGAGGATTTAAACATTTCCACTTGGGTTATTAATAATTATGTGTGTTCCCATTGATAAGTATTACCATTTTAAGGATGAAATGTTTTATCTTTGAAAGTATTAAATCACTTTTTCTCTTTTATTTATTTCTCATTTCTCTCAGGCACTTCAAGTGACAAACTTTGTTATGTAGTTCCTCTCTTTACTCTCTAATTAGTTTTTCTCTTTCAGAATCTCTTTGTTAATTTTCCCTCCTCTTTTAAGTTTTACTTGTATTCTAATTATAAACTCCCTTTTGATCAGATATACATTGTCAATGCATTACATAAAGAATTGATAGCTACATTCAAAAACCTTGAATGTAGATTCATCCTTGTCAAGGCATAATACTTATTTAATGAGAGAAAAGTTTATAAGAAACTTATGAAGGCCCATTGTAAGGACCACCTTTGTATATACATAGTATTTTTTCAATTTATCAATTATTGATGATTTCTCTTGTATTAACTTATCAACCATCAATCTCCATGAGTGCACACCTTAAAGAGGTGGGGAGGTTTGTGATGATTTGAGAGAGATGTTTCTATATATATGACAATCATATCATTCCTATTCAAATTCCTCATATTTGTCTTACTACCTACCTCACTATATCCTATCTCATTTAGTTATGTCATTTACCCCATTTTCTATGATATCAGTCAAGTCAATACCATCTATTTATCACCTTTTACCTTCCTGTATTATATCAACTAGTTTGATGTAGTTATGAGATTTCTTGATGACATTATTACTATATTAGCCTAGTCAATATAGTTTAGTGCTAATTGACATCATTTAAATTTATCAATCTAGATAATGTCTTTAGCTTATAATTTTGAGTTGGTTTTGGGTATTTGATCAATATATATACAAGTCATATTTCATTCCAACATAATCATATACACTTTATTCAATTTTATTTTGATCACACTTCTCTAATTTTGGAAGAGTTATAGTTAGAATCTTGTCCTGAAAGAAGATTATCTTATGAAAGTATTGGAAATAAAATAACAAAAAGCATTGGGAGTATTCTTAGGTAATATACCAACCATTTTAGGTCTTCACAACCAAAACAATGTTTTATAAAGCACCATTGACCAAGGGGGAGATTAAGGCTTGACAGGTTTACTCCAAGGTAAGTATTTATCACCATATGCTCTTTCCTTTATTTTATTTAGTAGATAGATGTTGCTTGTTGCTTAATGAATAAATGTGTGTTTATCATTGCATAGTTACTCTCTACACTTATACTTAGTGTGTCTATAGGATTTCTTATACTTTTCATATTCCATTTTAAGTTTCCTAGACCCCCATTTGTCAACCATGGAACCTTACCCTTTTTGATCATTTTAACCCTTCTTATTTATTTTACATTACTTGCATAGTTACTTACATTAATTATATGTAATATATTACTTACATAGAGGTATAGTTAGATCTTTATTTTTGAGTTATAGGCCTAAAGGATTTGGACCCCTTTCCTTTTATATTGGTGATGTGGGTACCCATATTTATAGGTCTACAAATCTATTGGTCACTACCCAAACATTAAGTATCATGTGATCTATTTGATTAACCTTATATGATTCTAAATATCTTGAGATGGGATAGATTCAAGCTAATCCTAGCCCATTCATACATTCTATTGAATTTGATGTTCACCTCACCATTACCTTCATCTTCTTAGCCAATTGCATTGGACAACATGATATATAGTTTTGTATTAGTTTTATTATTTAACTAATTATATCAGATAACTCAATACAATTTTGTATTAGTTTTCCTTTTCTATAAAACTACATTGACTAGCCAATTATATTTTCCTCCTTGTCATTGAGTGGCATTAGCTAGCCCCAATCCGCTTTGTGTTTTCATAGACTCTATTGGCCAACCAGATACAATTATGTTATATGTTTGTAGCTACCTAAGATAGCATGATATAGTTCTATAGATTTCATTTTTAATTTAATTTAGTATATTACTATATTGGTCAACCAAATACCATTTTCTAAATATTTATTTCAATTCATAAAATTTTGAAAAATGTTTTTTGACATTGATTTTTGAACTTTATTTTTTGTTTATTTGTTTTTCCTTGGAAATTATGTTTTTGATAAATTTCAAACTATTTAGTGACTATCATGTAGGGATACATGGTGTTATTTTTACATACATCATGGTTTTAGGGGATTGGCATAATATGCATAGCCATAAGATAAAAATAAACATAATATTTAGTTTCCACATACCTCATGGTATATCAAAAATGCCCAGGATTACATTTTTATTGAACTTAGGAAACTATCAATCCATTTGATTTTGTGTTTCACTTGAGACGAACATATCACTAGGTAGGTTAATCTCACCATACCCTAAAAAATAGGGTTAGTGGGATACAAGAAAAGTTTAGCCTTTATAGTTAGAGCACTAAAACATTGGGATGACACTAATCAAAAGGTGAGTAAGTATAATTGAGAGCCCAAAATATCAATAAAATCCTTTAAGTACATATACCTGATCTTGTTTTTAATTTTTTTTAGATTTAATTTGCTTCCTAAATTTATTGTTATATTATAAAATGTATTGATTAGCTTGATAGCATTCTATGTTGTATGTTATATCTAAATCAACCAACCTAATATAATTATTTGTGTGTGAAATTCATCAATTAACCTACTAAAATTTCATGTGCTTATTTCCATAACTTTATTAGCTAGTCTGATCCAATCTTATTATTTACCATCCTTCAAACATATGTATCAACCAACATTGCTATAATTTTATTCCTTTCATCTTGATAGTATTGACTAGCTTGATACAATATAATTTATCTAGTTTCTACTTGCCTGACTACATCAACCATGCTGATCCAATCTATCATTTCTAATTTTTTTTCTAACTGGACACATCAACTAGCCTAACATAGTTTATTTAACCTAGTTTATTCCTTCATGACTGTATTGGCCAGCCTGATAAAGTTTATTATAGTTAGCTCTTACCTACCTGACTACATTAGCTAGCTTGATATAGTCTCAATTTCTTCCTACTTGACTACATCGACTAACCCACTACAATATATTTTTCTTAGTATCTCATTATTAGACTATATACGTTAGATCGATACATGTTAATTCTATCCAATTTCTAAACTATTACATTGACCAGATTGATACCATCTATATTTATCAAATTTTATTATACCACCATATTTTTTCCCTAAACTACATAGGTTATCTTGATACTATCTCTCCTATTACACTTAAAAATTAATTACATTAGCCAACTTGATATTGTCTATTTTATAGGATCAATTTAATTTTAATTTCAAATTTATAGCCCACATAGAATCATGACATCACCTTTTAATATCTTACTTTCTAGTCTCAATCCATTCACATTCTACATGGTCTTACCTTCTCCACCATTAAATACAACTTTTCGTGGTCCAAATTTTCCAAAAATCACTCTATATCTATCATGTGTAACATGGTAAAAATCAACAAAACTAAAGATCTAGATGATTTCCATTTATTAAAAAAACTTAATGATGACACCATTCACACTCCTAATAAGAATGGTGGCTTCACTAATCTTCCTTCTTCTTCTACAATAGTTGGGATAAATAACACTAATAATTGGAACCTTTTTCCTAATACTAATGTTGGTAAATCCCCTTCTAATACCTATAATAAAAATCAACCTATTGATACAAATCTATTTATTTCATAAATGGTTCAAAAATGAACCTTATGTAAACATGCAATAGTTCCCAAATGCTCAAAATTCAAAACCGCATTTTAAAAATGGCTATTCAACCTTAATTCATCATGACTCAACAAAATTAGAATTTTATCCCTTATCCTCTTAGATATGCCAATGGGAATATCATACCTCAACTTACTATGCATAAAAAATGCTTCAACATCTCCAAAATAAGCCTCTATCCCCCTTCATTGTGTTTATAGACATTGGAAACATTTCTTCAACTATCACATATGATGGGACTAGGGATCCTATATTATTACTTAAAGATTTTTTAAATATATATAAGGAATGGGTTCAAATTAATAACTTTGATTCTACCAAACTTATATCCAAATCATTTACATAAGATGTGTTAGAATGGTAAAACAACTTCCTAGCCATTCCTTTACACAACTAGAGGATCTAATCAATGCTCTTGTTAATGAATTCCAACATAATGATATTCTTAAAAATAGTCTTAGCCATTTCATCAATGCTAAGTTACTTCCTAATGAATCTTCCCACACTTTCATCAAATGTTGAAGTATTTAGTTTGTAAAGTAGACCATAACATGAGTAATGATAATATTTTAAAACTCTTTGTTACTACTCTTAAAAATCCTCTTTAATACAAGGTTAGGATTTTCTCTCCCCAAACCTAGTGCACAACTATTAAAATGAATAGTCTCTTTAGTATAATTATTTATCCAGATCAAAATTTGCATTCCATTTTCTAGATAAAAGGTGAACATTTGTGAGGAACCTCCATATAAAAAAATTAAAACCTTCATAGTCAATATAGAAAATGTAAAACAAAGCTTCAAATCTCCTTTGATTGTAAGTTTTAAATATGAATTTATTTTTAGTAGGAACAACTATTCTCTTTCATGAGAAATACATAGAAGCTTTCTAATAATAATATTCAACTCAATTGGCAATCTCCACCACAACACCATTCATCTATTAACATAAATTATAGTCTTCCTATAAGACTAATCTCCATGCTTCCTTCTTTTTATTACTAAATAAACAAGTTTTTGATTAATTTACACCTGTAATTTAACTATTCTTCTATCAAAATATCAATTTCAAGCTTAAATATTAAACAACTACAATTTTATGACTATATTATCCTCAATTCTCATTTAAAATCTATTGCAAATTCCTTCCTGGAAGCTTTCTATGCCCTTTTTGGCTTTCCACCTTTTATTTCAACAATTTCTAATAAAAATAAATCCCCTTTAGGCATTGGAATAAAATACATAAATTATTTAACAAGATGTCTTGCCTTAACTTGAGTTGATCACTTCAAATTCTTTGCATGCATTCACTGTTTTAAAGAAGTAGTCTCACCATGCAAATTACATTCCATATTTCAAGAGGAGGAATTTAATTTATGCAAATTCCCATGTGAATTTTTAAGAAAGAGAATTATTTTATTAAATAAGTGCAATTCCCTTTCTCTTAAATAAATAAATTGCTTGCAAACTCTAATAATTAATTCCTCAACCATAAATTTGTGAAAATGGTGCTTTTAAGAGAATATGGAGATAAATAAATTAATATTTGAATTTAATTCACTACCACTTGAACTTATAGCTTCTTGTTGACTGGTTTCATCTCTTATTTGAAGAATTAATTATAATTCCACTTGCAACAACAATTGTATCTCCTTATTTTTTATTGAAAGTGAAATATTTATTTACTATTCATAAAATAACATCCAAAAACATCCTATAGAATCTCCAAGTTTTGGCTTTTTAAACTCTCTTCATGTCCGGTGAATTTTTTGAAAATGTCAAGTTGAAGCATATATATGTTATCCCTATTGTTCTCTTGACCTGTTTAGACAAAGGAGATAAAATAACAAACAATCTTTATCTATAATTCTATTTTTAATGACTTAATTATCTAATCTAGACAACTAGACTCTCTAAAATACTTCTAGATGTTACTACAATTCTTCTCAATTAAAATAATACAACTAATAATTAAATTGGCAGTATTAGCCAATTATAATTATTCAAATGTTTTTATTTTAAAATAAACTAAATGGACTTAAATAAAATTATTTGTTTCATCAATCTTCAATTTGCTTCTTTGAGTCCAGATGCTCCTACATCAAAACCTTAGAATAAGCATTTGATCAATAAAAAATGTAAGATTTCCTTATGGCTTAACTTAAGCCTTCTCAAAATCCTAAAAAGAAACCTTTACAAACTATAACTAATGTAATAACCATTGATAATCCTCAATACAAGCCTACTCAATCCAAAATAGGAGAAACCAACTTAGATAATCAACTTCCCTCCTACACCCCATTTAGTGTGTTATATATGAATAAGTTTTTATCTCTATATAAACCATTTGTCTATACTAAAACTACCCCTCCACCATGATATGACCCTAATAATTTTTTTGGGTTCATTATTAACATTGGTCACTCTCATGAGACATGTTATAACATTCAAAATTTTGTGGTCTACCTCATATTTGGATAAAAATTTAACCATGATGATATGATAAAAAATTTACATAATAAATACATCAAATTTTCCCAAAAATGAACTTATAATTCCAAATCTTCCAATCATAAATTTCAAAAATCTTCTCAATGGTCAAATTCCAATACATAAAATTCTAACAAAAATTATTTTGATATTGATGTTGATTATGAATGAAACAAAGGTCAACTACCATCATAAGCTCATTCAAGAATATCCCATCACCAAATCTAAGAAGCCTTCTACCAAAGAATAAATTCTTATAGATATTACCACCAATCCTACTTCATCTTTGGATCAACCAACTAGTGATGAGTTAACTCCACCATTAGAGCGTCAACCTAGTTATTCCATTCATCCTAAAAACATTACTAATAATCAACATAATACTAATTCTAACTTTACCTCTAAACCATAATTTAATTTTCTAGATGAACTTAACTCTATGCCTTGAAAAATATCTCTCATGGAACTAGTGAGAAATTCTCCTTATCATCATAAGTTTATCATACACAATTACAAGAAATTGAAGAGCCCCTATCTAGTGAATCTAAGTACCTATCTAAACTTATGAAGGTCCCACACCTATATAAGTTCATGCTATTGAAAACATTTCTCAATCTTCTCTCTCTATGAAACCATCCATAGAATTTCCTAAAGAAGATATAATAAATGATAAAATTAATTTTTTGAGCTGATGATTCACTCCCATTTATTAATATTAAAACAAAAAAATACCTTAATAAGAGAAGTATTGGTGGATGAAGGCTATGTCATTAATATTAATTCCCTATAGCTACTAAAATAACTTAGATAATCAAAATATAATCTTAATCAAACTAAACTTATTTGTCATGGATTTGATAAAATAAATTAAAATCCTCTTGGTTACATTTGGATCCCTTTCATTAACAAACCCAAAAAATTTCACACCAAGTTTATGGTTTTAGATATTCCACTTTCCTATAACATGTTTTTAAGTCATGCATTAACTCATTTCATGAGAAATATTGCATCTTCTAGCATCCAATGCATAAAGTGAATCTATAATGGAAAACATTACAAGCATGAAGCTAATTCCAAACCTTAGGGAATCTAGCTTCCTATTCCTAAATCCTAGTAGTGCATCCCCATCATTCCTCATATCAATAATACACCTCTTTCTAAGTTTGTCAATGTGAATCCTTATCTAAAAGTCACTTTTGCATATTTTGATTATGACAAACCCAATGAGTTGAATTTTTTTTTAATACCACTCAATTACCTCTTTATATCTTAGAATGGATTCCTCTTTCTTTCTTTTTGTGAGATAAATCCATTCCTTTGATCTATGATGATATTAAAATTCCTCACCCAAAAATGTTAATGAAGCCACTTACACAAAATATTACTCAATTTACAATGATTATGGGGCAGCCAAATTATTTCAAGACCCTTTATCAATGTCACCTCACACTTTTAGTACATGGGTGTCTCCACTAAATACACTTCCATAGAAAATTTTCAACTTACTTCTCACACATGATATCTCCATCTAACAATTATGCTTAAATTATGGCCAAAACTCAATCATGATATTTAGATGTAATGAATTATAAAAAGACTCTCACCAAAATACATGTATTTAATTGAGATTTTCATGTGGTTCAAATATTGTCTAATTCTAGTGACATTGAACCATAAATCAAAGGTCACATCCCTCTTATTATCCCACCATTGGTAAACACTACATGGGTTGTTTAGGAAATTCTTATTATTCCCACATCTAATGACATTGCCTATCTCAATACCATTCAAATAGTTTAACATAGTCATAATTATATTGGAAAATATGATATTATTCACTCTATATATTAGACTTCGAATTGTATTAGCCAACTTGATACAATCCAACCTTCAGTCCTAGAATACATTGACCAAGTATCATCAAGTGCAAATATAGTCCCTTTATACTCATCACCTTTAGTAGATTACATAAGATAAAATGATATAATAAAACATATTTATGTCATTGTTAACTATGTCCAAAAAATTGATATAATTTAACCCAACTACTCTTTAGAAAGACTATATAGACTAGGTTGATAATGTACAATCAAAATTTTCACATTCTATTTCACCTCGTAATATTAAATTAAATGAAAAATCCACCACAATAAGACACACACATTCTCATTTTGATAGCAAATGTAATCATATTGTACATATTGAATTAGACAATAGATACTCTGGACCTCTACTTACAATTTCTAGTGATGAAGCTATCTTATAATTACTCCATGCTATAGAGCCTAAACTTATTCACCAACATAAAAATCTTGGAAATTTTCATAACAAATTCTTGCTTCAATAATTTTGTTTCTATCATTGATCCCAAAACACATCCTATTTATAAGATTCCTTTAGTTCTATATCATTTCCAAGATGGAAATACCATGCTCATTGAAGAAACCTTTATAATTAACTACAATGCACTTGCCTTCCCTAAACTAATTCTTATCTCTAATGAACTTTATCCTAAAGATAAAGATTATTTCAGCCTTTTTTTTGGCAAATATTTTAAAGCATTTGATTGGTCATACAAAGACATGCCTGGCATTGATACTAGCATAATTTTCCATAACATCATAACATATATAGATGTGAGACTTTTACACCAAAATCAACATAATTTTACTCCTAATATTTCCATCTTGTGTCATAAATAAAATTTTGAGATCTTAGATGATAAGTTCATCAAATCAATACATTAATTTGAATGGGTATCCATCATAGTTTGTATTTACAAGAAAGTAACTATGGTAATTCACATCTATATTAACTTTCATTATCTCAACTTGACATGTCCTAAAGATAATTTCCCTTTACCATTAATTGATGCCATTTTTTATTCTACTAATGGATATGAGATGTTGTCTCTCATGGATGGTTTTTAGGGTATAATAATATTCATATTACTCTTGAATATCAAAACAAAAAGACTTTCACCACCGAATGGGGAACTTATTATTATGTTATTATACTCTTCAACCTTTGAAATTAGGAGCAACCTATTAATGTGTAATGATCGACATATTTCATGATCTCATCCATAAAATAGTTAAAACATATATGTATGACCTTATTACCAAAACAAAGAATCATGAAAACCATCTTCATGATCTTACTATCATATTAGACCATCTCATCAAAAACAAAGTTTGACTAAATCCATACAAATGTTTTTTTGGTGTAACCTCAGAAAAGCTCTTAGGATTCTTAGTTTATTTATGAAGGATTGATGTATATCTTACCAAAATCAATGCCATTTTCAACATGATTTTTATTTGACCTATTCTTGACATTCATACCTATAGCATTAAACTTGGGTAAATATGACAATTCATCCTTGAGATGGATTACCATATCTATTCAATAATCTCCCTCCTAAAGAAAGGTATTACTCTTGAATGGATTGATGCATGTCAAAAATATTTTGACAACATGAACTAGTCATTACTTCATCCTTTTACTATTTAACCACATTATAGTGATCACCCTCTCATCTTGTCTACATAATATACTCCCATATTAGCTGGGGTAATGCTTGCATAACAATATGAATCAAGAAAATAATATTCTATTTACTACATGAGTCATGCCTTAATATATTACAAAACCTTTTACATGAAAGTGGAATGTGACTATATTTTAATCTAATTTGTAGTTTAAAATCTTTGAAATTATATGTTTTATAAAACTACTTACATCATCATCCATTTTGATCCCATTCATCACTTCTTCTCCAAATATTTCCTTCTTAAAGATATAATTGATAAATGGATTCTTATCCTAATGGAGTTTTACTTACAAACTATTACCCAAAAATTATTTAATGGATAAGTTATCACCAATCAACTTGCTATTGCATCCATCCTAGCTAAAAATCACCTTTAGGATACTCTTATTCATGAAGAGATCCTTTTTATCAAAGGTATTAATCAAGTTATTTCTCTTACATAATAATTTCATAATTTTATAGATTATCTCAAGGCATAAACCCTTTTACAACCTAAAATATTAGTTTCTAAACCAAACTTTAAAGTCATGATAGAAGAATTACTAGAATTCAAAATATACTTACACGAGGAATCTTGAACACTTAACTTTGATGGATCCAAATGCCTTCAAGGAGATAGGGAAGGCTATGTCTTAGTTGAACCTTATTGAAAACTCATTCCTATATATTTTTAATCAAAATTTGAAGTCACTAATAACATGGTTGAATATGAATAATTCATCCTTGGGATGCAAGCAACCATAGATTCAAATATCTCACACTTACATACCTTAGGATATTCATAACTCATACATCATCACTTCAATGGAGAATATCAATGAAAAAGTGAGAATATAATTGCATATAATTAATTATATAAACTCTTTCTAAAGAGTTTGCATATTTCACCATCGAAGCAATCATGTGAGAATAAAATGCTATATCCAATTCTCTTACTTTATCATCCTTTCTTTTCCATTCTCATCAGGAGTTACATGACTTATAGTTCCTCACTCATATAAGGAAATATCCATCTATTCTATAGTACAAAGATGATTCTCTCATTTTACACATCAAGGTCATCACTACTCAATAAAGCCCATGGTATAATGTGTTGTGTCCAATATACCCCCTTATTCAGAGAAGTGGGGGACCTATCTTAAAAAATGCTCACTACACAATTCTCATAATTTTTATTTCCTTCTGATCATTATCTTTCTTGAAAAACCCTCAAACTTATGTTTTACCTTGGTTTTTTCTTAGTGTCTAACATAGCTATAATAATGATCTAGTCTTCCTTGTAAGCTTATAAGTTTAATCATAATCTATTCTTTATTGTGTTTTATAAAATAAGATAAATTTCATACTTATAATAGTTTTTTGTGCTAACTATTTTTCTATAGATTTAGATTTGTATTTAATTTGCTATAGTATTAGTTCTTTGAGTCTCACTCTCTTGGAATTGAATTCCCTTAGAGTCTTATGTGGCACCTTTTAAAACAATGTTGGTAAGAAGGTGAGAGCCCATATTGATTACATGGATTCCATTTCTTAGTCTATTTTCATGAATTTATTTAGAAGGAATAATCCAATGAAGGTGTGCCACATGGATCTTGTTAGATTTATTAGTCTCCCAGACCTGTCAAAGATGTTAGAACTTGGGAAAACATGATTGAATGAAGGAGCACCACAAGGATCTTATCAAAGGTATTAGTCTCTCATACCTATCAGAGATGTAAAATCCTAGAAGATCCTAAATAAATGAAGGAAATCCACATGGATCTTGTCAAAGTTGTCAATACCCTAGACTTATTGGAGATGTCAGGGCATAAGAGAAACTAAATGGAGTGCCACATGGATCTTATCAAAACTCTTAGTCTCTCAAACCTGCTAGATATGTCAAGGCCTAAGAGAGCCTGACCAAATGAAGGAGTGCCATGTGGATCATGTTAGATCTATCAGTCTCTTAAACCTTTCAAATATTTTAGAGCTTGAGAGACCTTGAATAACTAGATCATGCCATGTGGCACTTCTATAAATATTGGTAGAAGAGGCATAGAAATCCATAAATGGTTAGATCAAGGTACATATAGACTTAAAAGGCTAATAAAATGATTCTATGCATCACCTCACTCCTATAGCTTGCAACTCCTACTCCCAAAAGTGTAAAGGTGAGTTACTGGGCTATGCTTAGGTGGTATCCATTACAGAGCCTAACCAATTATCAATGGATATATAACACAAGTTAAAAGCTACTTGAGATTATACAATGGCCAACATAGTCATGTGCCTACCAAATGCCTAGCATTAACTAAATGCGGAAATGGGCCCTAATTGGACAATTTTAAAAGTCACATCATAATCACCAAATCTAGTAGGTGACACATATTTGAAATCCCTAAGATAAATTTAAATGGGAATTAAATGGAAAGATCGATCCATAAAATCAAATTTGAATTCATAATGGGTGATCCACCAAGTGCTATTAATATAAGAGATTGTTATAGATTCCTATAAGTGATAGAGAGAAATCTCATTTACCATTATTGTTCCCATATTCCCATATCTACCTCTTCACTTTTAGTTCATTCTCAATCCTTTCATATTATCCATATAAAAAATTCACCATCACAGAGATCTATCCCTTTCCACCAGAGATACTTCATCTTATAACCCCAAAGCTGAGCCCAAATATAGCGACACCACTTTTCTAAAAGGACTATCACATCTTAAACACTATAATGAGATATAAAAAGTAGTTAAGATGGTGCCCAAGCTTAGATCTAATGATAATGAGGATGAGGCTAAGTTCTAAGATGACCTTTAGGCATATGAGAAGTGTGAGTTACATAGAGCTACTACTAAGCCATATGTTTTCCCTTGTGTATAACTATCCAACAAGTTTTTGATTACTACCAAATGAGTATAGAATGGTATCCATGATCTTGTGTGTTGTATGGGATCCTAGCACATGATTGAAGATATTTTGAGGAGTGATTTTAAATATTACTACAACCTCCCTGAATATAAAGTATCCTATGTTACTAATATAATCGATACATGGACTAACACATCAAATTTATGATGTCTTGAAGGACTAGGTGGAGAACTTATATTCTAAATGGGTATAAAAGACATACATAGACTCTTACACCATCTAAACTTTTAAGGGAGGGATATATGTAGGGATGATCTTGATTTATCGAGTGTTTAAAGCAATCAACTATGTCCACATCAATCTCTTATGGGTGACTCTAATGCATATAATCCTCAAAAGTGATAATGTCCTCGATCTTGAGGACATGATAACCTTCAATCTTATCAAGGTGGTATTGGATGCTTAGGGAGGAGGTAAATTTTATATGATGAGGTACTTAGTGTATGTTATTTATACCACCATTGTGTTTAAGCCCTCTACCTTTCCACCATGGGTTCTCAGAGGCACAATGGTCCATGTGGTTTTTTATAAACTATATGTCCACCATTATCAGAATCACATCTGAGATATCTATGAGTCCTTATACTTAGTGGTTTATATGGCTGTTAATGAGGTATCCATGTCAGTTATCTAAGGAAATAAGGGAGTAATCTTCCCTTCCCCTACCTTATCAAGTCCCAAACCAACTAGCATAGAAAGAATTACTTATCAACTACTTGAGGGCATAATAAAAAAGAGGTCTAAATGATAATAAAGAGGTCTAAAATGACAATAATGAATAGTTAAACATGCTTAACCCTTACACTTCACATGAACTACAAAAGAATCTTTCAAATAGCATATAGGTGATAGAATAAAATGACATGTCAAGAAAGACTAAAGAAATCACTTAACAATATCAACTATCCATACATACACATTAAGTAAAATCAAAGGACATAAAACCAATAGTCTTATTTATCAAAGGCATACAAATGAGTATGGATTCAACATACTTAGGTGGAGAAACTACTACAATCCATTCAAGGCTGCATATATAGGAGAAAGTGAGAGAGAGAGAGAAAGAAAGAGGCATAAGGATAACTCCTATGATAAGTGTCACTTCATCCAAGTTATTTATAGCTCAAGGAGAGAATATAAGATCACTTTTATCCATAACCTTAGAATGTGTAGGCTACTTGATGATGGGCTTCTATAGGAATGGTGTAGAAGAGAATCTTCAACTTCTTAGATAACTCATCAATCTTCTTTGAAATTACCCTCTTCCTTATCTAGAAGGATAAATGGAATTCTTGATCATAAAATTAACATTAAACTACCCTCTACCCTTCTATATGACACCTTACATATGTTTTAGAGTTATACATACTGATGTTGTAGTGGTAATCATGTTTTATTAGGTGTCTTAAAACCCATCAATCTCACTACACCTCTCTCACAAGGTTTATTCAATGATATACTAGGATATCATGCTCAACTCTGATTATAGTAACCTAATTGGACTTGTTCATGATATAATGAGGCTCCAAAGAGCATAAAATAATGATCTTAGTGATGTTACAAGGGCTATTAAGCTTTCCATAATCCTCCATAGGTCTACAATTAGGGTTCTTGGGTAAGATAGTAATACAATCACCTTTTTAACCCAAATTAGTGATTTTAATATCTCATGTATCATCTTTGGATATATATAAATGGGAATAGAGGGACATAAAAATTACACCTGGGCTTGCAAATCCTTTTTACCTAATTTGAGGAATTATCACCACTTTTCACACTCATAAATAGTTTTGCAAGTATGCCTTTTAGAATATTTATGTACAATAGTCATTCACACATGCCAAAAAAGTGACTTGTTTAGGTGGTATTAGGTTTTCAAAGGTAATTCATGTAGTTCTTAGGCCATTCATGGGCATTTGAAGTCATTAGAAGGACCTATATCTCCATTGGGATCTTAGGAGGGTTTAGAAAGGGTTTAAAGTGGTTTATCATCTTAAAAATGATTTATAAAGATGAGGAACTCAATCCTTAAACTAATCCATGGCTAATATACTCAATCCCATGTAAATCCTCTTATAATATCCAAGCAAAAAATTGAGGTCTCTTGAGCTTTTTATAGTGAAACATAGGGTCTTAGACTACCCCTCCTTAATGAATGTTCATATCATGTAAGATCTTAGTAAATAAAAAATAACATGGTTTAGAGGTATTATACCTATAAAAATACATCCAAGAACCATTTGAAACCATGCACATCCTCCATGGAGTTATGAGCTTCTCAAAACTACCTCTCGGGCCTACAGGACTATGTGTGAGATTGAGAGAGGATTTTTGGACCAAAACCTATCAAAGTGAATTTTATGGTTATAAGAGACTCTAAAAAAGTTTTAAATAGTAAATTACATGGTTATTAATTATATACAATAGTTATTGACCTTATAAAAGGTCTAGTATCTTGACTATCATAGTTTGAGGGTTTGTAGGCCATTAGGCCAGTTTAGACCTAATGGCCTTATTTGAGGTTTATCTTCATCATTATAAGGATAAAATACTTTTAAAGACTATTGATATGAGTTTTTATGCCTCCCATGATCATTAGTAACTCAATATCAAAGAAAAATATACATGTTTTCTTCACAATCTAAGGTTAGACTTGTAGGTTCCAATTAGGCCTATAGCTCTCATTAGGTCCAAGCTCTCTTAAAGGGATCTTTGACATCTTGATGATCATATTTTATTCATATGATTTCATACATATTTAGAGTCTTATAAATATTTATTTAAATCTCTTTGTTCCTCCAAACCTCCTATTTAACACAAAAGATGCTCTCTTCTTTATATCTAAAATGTAAGCTTGCATGTCTTAGTCAGGACTATAGGTGCTTATAGACTGTATGACTTCAAGATTGGGGATGAATTATATTTTCATTAGAAGTTTTTTCATTTAAATTTATACTATAGGATTTTGACTATCTTTTTTGAATTCAACACAACCTTTCAAACTCTCAATCACCAATTATTGACCAAATTTGACTTTTAGGTTAAATTAGGGCACCCCTAGTAAAAAACATGGATTTTTAGGTCTATAATGAGTTATAATATATTTTATTGAGGTGTTTTATATTTTAATTTATGTCAAATAATGTTATATTAGCTTTGGTTAATTAGTTTTTATGTCTTTATATCATTTTTGGGTCATTTGAGGGGTTAAAAAGGTACATTTAATGTTTTGTACATATTTCTTGGGAAATGTGCAAATTTAAAAAAGTGATGTCATGACACATGTGTCATTATAAGTATTATATAACTTTTTTGGTGAATATTTTGTCAACCAACTAACTGGTGAGCAAAATAGTTCCTATCACCACATCATAGGGAGACTGGTCATTTAGGTGTGCAGTTTTACTACATCAACAGGGGACAAATCTCTCCTCTCATCAAGGGGAGGTTCCCTATTAAATATACATAGGCTATATACTATATATATAAGAAAAAATTAAGAGACAGGGGTGGGATAAACCATCCATCTCTCTTTTTTTAGAGATGATGCTAACAAATAGAGGAGAAATCCTAGGTGAAGGTACTTCTCTTCTTTCAGAAGTAACATTCAACCAAGAGCCAGATCCCTTCTTGGATAGTAGAATCCTAGTGAAGCAACAGAAGGCACTTCTATTCTTTTAGAAGTGCTTATTCTTGCAAATAATAGGAATCTTTCTAGTAGGATAAGTAACAGGGTGCCAAGGGCATAGTAACCAACAATCTAAGATGTAGCACAAAGTCTCCACCTTGACTACCCAAGAGTGAGATATGAAGGACAATGAGGGCACAAAGTCATCCCCAGGTCCTTTACATAGAAATAAAAAATAAACACACACTAAAGACAACTATGGCAGCATAAAGTCTGAAAGTAGTTGGCTTTAGGACACCTTCCTTATCACTTCTACTAGCTCTGCTTGTTAAATTGAATAAACAAGAACACATTCAGAAGATAGACATAAGAAAAATATCCTAAAATGATACAAGCTATATAGCACAAAGTCTGTGAATCACTTGCTTTCTCATTTAGATAAAATAATATGAAATACAATCTAAGCTCAAAGTCTCAGTATTGGCCTTTCAATTTGGGTAGAGTTTTGCTTCTATGGTCAAAAGATCTCCTTAAAACAATAAAAAAGATTACAATATATAGCAGCCAAGAAAGACTTGGAACTTTGTTCCATAAGTATGGCCCATGTTGCAGTTAATGCCTTTAATGCACCTCCAGTTCTGTCTCGAGGGACCATGCCTGAAATAGTGCATTGCCTTAACTATGGCATGTTTATTCATCTAATATGTCTTTTCCTAGGTTTGGATCATCTGGTCTGTCCCCTATGACATCTGCATAGCTGTCCATTTTGTCTTTAATCCAAAGGAGACTAACAAGCCATGCCTTCAATGTTTGTAAGCTCAAAAACCTATTCTATAGACTATTCCAGCTACCGAAATAACTTTTATGTAGATATTTCTAGTCTTTTCCCTCTTTCTAATTTTGTCCTTTCTAACTTTGTCTTTTCCAAATTTGTCTCTTCCTAGAATTTAAGTTCCCAAGCTATCTTTTTAGCCAGTCGCTTGGTTCTTCCTTCAAGTTCTGCTCTTTATTTGAATTTCAATAGATATTCCCTTACTTTAAATTTGATGTCTACGGGGCCATCGATGGTCGCTAGCCACTTGAACCACGTTGAACCTTAAACCTTTGAACCCACTAAAAGTACATTGGTTCATTGGTTCATTAATTCATTCTGCCTCTTTTGTTCCATCGCTTTCTCACTCTTTAGTTGAACCATCTATTGAACCACCTATTTTCTACTTCTTTCCTTGACTAAGGCCGCCTTTGAACCTTTGAACCCATGAACTCATTAAACCTTTTGGTTCAAGGTTCAATAGTTTAATCGGTTCATTCTTTTTATTTGGCTAAGTCTTTTGATCGCTCAAACAAAATGTGTTGAACCATATGGCTATTGAACCTGTTGAACCATTGAACCCATTGAACCAAAGTGGTTCAATGGATCAACAATTTAATGGTTCAAACCTTCTTCTCTTTTATAAGTGTTTTGAAGCTATTGAACCTTGAAGAGGTTGAACTTGTTGAACCTTTGCTGAAGCGCTTAACTCTTGTCAATGATGTTGAACCTTTAAACCCATTAAACCCATTGAACCAAAATGGTTCAAGGTTCAATGATTTAATGGTTCAATGGTTTAATGGTTCAATCCTTGCTTAATAGCTTGCTGATGGACATTTTGGTTGAACCTTGGCGTTGAACCAACCTTGAAATTGCCTAAGTGCCAAGAGCTTGCTTCTTTCCTGTAGAGTCCATAGAAATCAACCTATTAAGTCCATAGTTTTCTCTAAGTTTTCTCTCGAGCCTTGAGAGAGTCCATAGAAATGAGCCTGCAGAGTTCATAGTTTTAAGCTTGCATAGTTCATAGATTTCTTCCTGTAGAGTCTGTAGATTCAAGCCTGCAGAGTCTATAGATTCAAGCCTATAGAGTCTGTAGATTTTTGAGAAAGCTTTGAAAAATGAAGAACCTGAATGCTCAAAACAATTTTTGAAATGGGAAGAGAGGATTTTGGTCTATAGGACCAAAATAGTTCAAATGTTGTCCCAAAAATGAGTGATATTTTTGGGGGACAACATAACTGAAAATACTAAAAAGATGGTAGGTTGTTCAAAGAAAAGGTAGTTTTCTTGGCAAAAAAAGGAAAAAATGGCACTTATATGACCTCCTTGGGAAGTGTGCCACTTGAAAAAGGTTTAAATGTGAATATTAAGATACCTAAATATCAATCCCATGTTTTTTTGATTTGAAAGTGGCATTTATTATTCAAAACCATTTTTCTCTCTTTTCACCTTTTTAGACACACAAAAGTGACTTGCAGGTATATACTTGGTATGATCAGCATAAGGGGTTTCAGGCATAATGATTTAAGGAAGTTGTTTTAAAATAACAGGAATTAATTTTAATATAAAGATTTTGAATAATTATCAACTATGATTTATGAATCATCCATTTGAAGTTGGCTATTCAAATCTGCCTATCAATTTGTGTACCCTTCGGGTTTTGGTCTTGTTTGGGAAAGTTCATATAATCTAGCTATTGAGATTAATTCCAGAGCATGTTTAATTAATTATAAAATTATCTCCACACTTGATTTAATTATTCATGAGGTTTTTATATGCCAATCATATTAATTTTTAGGAAGATATAATTTTCTAAGTTATGGGCAGTTTTCACCATTTTTAAGAGTTTTGTGCTTTGTCAATGGATTAAGAGGGTTGTTTTATATTCATATAAATGTTTGAAAAGTATATTTTACTATAATTTTCAAATTTCATACAAATATAATTAATTATCGTAGTTTCAACTCATTCATCACACCAACCAGTCATTTTAGAGACCCCTTTATACTCTTTTCTAGGTGTATGCAAGAAGTTTTCACATTGGAATAGTGTTATGGAGATTTTATCAATACCTAATAGATAAAAAATATGGATTTTAAAGGTTTTAAAATAGGTTTTAATTATTTTTATGCCATTCATATAACCTTGTTGTTCCATTTCATGCGCACTATCCATATATATAGTCAGATAACATCTATAGGCCCCTGATGACATCATCTTGAGGTGAATGGATTGGTGATGATTTAAATAATTTGAAACATGAAGGATGAAATTAAGGTTTTTAGATATATATAAAACTCCTAAGTGGCTAAAGCAATGCTCACTTCCTAGATTATACCTTGTTGCCTGCACACTTGAGGATCACCACCTATAGCTAGTATGAACAGAGAGTTTAGAGTTCATTTTGGAAGCTTGAAATATGTTTTGATACCTTCCTTAAGGTTTTAACATGAAAAAATTACATTTTATACCTCATATGAATGAATAATCAGCAAAAACAAGTTGAGATTCAACCTCAAGCATGAAATGGTTGAGTTCAGGCTTATTTTCACTAAATGGGCAAAATAGAGGCCCATGAGCATTCTTTGAATAGAATTAGAAATGGCCACATGAAATTTTGATACTTTATAATGACCTTTAATGATATCCATTATCATGTAAATTACCCTTTCCATGTTGGAAGGGCAGATGATAGAGGGAAGGTGGTCTTCAAAAGCCCTTAAAGTGCCCCAGAAAACACTGATTATGAGCAATGTCATCTACAGGCCTGAGTCAATAATGACCTTTTTTTATTTAGGTTGAAACTTTAACTTATCTCTATGGTTATAATGGTTTAAAAAGTTTAAGGGTTTATTTTTGATCTAATAGTGATCAAATAAGTTCATAGGCCATGTTAAGACTCCCATACTCACCCTTAGTCTGTACACTATTGACAATGACACCTACAGTTGCATTAAGATGAAAGGTACCTTGAAGTAAAAAAATAAAAAGGGATAGATTTTAGAACATGTATTGAACAAGAATACTAATATAATACCAAGATACCTCATGATCATTAGAGGAGAGGTAGAGACAATGGTTTTTCAAGCCTAAATTACACATATAAACTTGCATGACCCTAAAAAGTCTCTCACACAATCAACTGAAGGTGACTGGGTAGACAATGATCAGTTTGTTTTATATGAAATGCATAAGGATAATATTAAAAGGTATAATATAATGTAATATAATACCAAGAAACACTAATATGAATCTAAACATTAAGTTCAAGCTTAAGCAAGTCAAAAGGAGCAACCTATAGGCAGGCACAAGTTAAGTCTCTTAGTCATAATAGAAAACTTAGTTTGAGCCCAAGACATGGAAAAGGTATCAAAGTATATGGAAAATATAAAATTACTATAGTTATAATGGTTTATGGGAAGCCTTTTCATATCTTGACACAAGAATTAGGGAAGTAAAATTGAACCTACAGGTGCCCTTGTAAATGCAAAAACATAGTTAGAAATAATGAAACATATATGGTGAGTTGTAAAGGGTATTAAGGGTACATGAAATTTTTGGTTGCTGAATATAAGATGGAGAAAAATATATTAATACCATGGAAATTTATGGATCCTGATGAACATTGAAACAAATAAATAAATAAACCCTAACCATGCATCATACAGTCCACCAAGGAACCCTGTATATAGTCTATCTTTTCCAAAGGTTTGTCTTGAGTTTTGGGTGAGTTTGAAGAGGAAAGTTATGTCAAAAAATGATAAAAATTTATAAATATTATGTTTATTAGTTGGGGAGAACATATAGTAGATATTTTGTTTGAGATAATAGTGAAAGTACACCTATTTTGTCTTAGACAGGGTTACTTTCCTTAGGCACAAACCTTGGCAATCTTGGAAGAGATGAGAAAATGGATAGTAAAAAGTTGTTTGAACATGGAAAATTAGGTTTGAAAAGATTAATTACACCCAATAATTCATGAATAACCTTATAAGGAGGAATGGAACCAAACAGGGCACTCCATACTCCTTAACTTGCAGGCAAACCTAGTAAGCAAGGAGTAGGCCTAATGCATAAATGAAGGGTCATATGAAATTCTAGAGCTAGGTGAGAATTTAAAATGATTGTAAAATGTTAATGAGGTAACTATAGATGTTTTTTAGCTACTGAGAAACAAGGAAAGCTTCAGGAGGTCATTTTTAGACCTCGAAGCACAAACATGCTATAAGAACAACATTAGGCCTATGTCCAAATTGAAAGCCTTTCATACTTATTGCGTGAGATGAAATTTAAAATATATTGGGATATGTTTTTGAGGTCGTATATGATGTGTAAAATCTCTTGGAATGCATAGGAATCACAAGAAAACCTTTTTTGGGTCAAAACTCTCTTAGGCATGTAGAAAAGGTGCAAGGAAGAAATTAATAGGTGACATCAGGGGTTCAAATCTCACCTAAGGATTTTCATGGGAGTCCAAGGAATTTATAGGAGTTGAATAAGGTCATAAAAAGCCATTTTGTGGAATTAGTCTAAAACTCCAACATCAAGTTTTTATGAAACAATCTTAAGGGTCAAAACATGTCTAAAACCCTACTAAACCCTCAACTAGGACTGGTTTATGAAGATGGAGTTGGATAGCAATTTAAATGGACCAGTTTGAATATAATAGATATTGGATGTTGAATATGAATCTCTCAGGCTCCCTCACATGCTAACTAGTTGTACGAACTTGTACAAACATGGTGTGAAATAGGTCTTTTTGATCATTTTTTATGTTTTTAGGTTCTATAAGGAGTTAAGAGATGAAAAAAAGTTTTGAGGGAATATTTAGACTTTTAATAACTCATTATATTAATTTAATGCCCTAGAATAACTTATAAGTTCCCCAACCAAGTGATTCAACTCAGCCAGTCAAATCTGGCATATTGGATAAGCTAGTGAAGAAGATGAAAAACTTAAAGTGAGATAATTTTAAGGTGTTCATGATGTTTCTAGGGACATGCATGGTATTTAAAAATGTAATTAACTCCATAACATATATTTTCATGGATAACTGATGCCTTTTTGGAAGCCAAGTGTGCAGGGTGCATGAAAGGAGTTCTTTTTGGACTATAGATGATTATTGCTCCTTTTAAGTTGATTATAGAAGACTAAGAATGTAATAAATGAATGGAGGGAATTTATAATTTCCATAACCTGAATTACAATAATAATTGGTATTGATTAGTTATGTGATGTTCAAATAGAGGTAATCATGAAGGTAATTTTTTTGTGCAAAATGGGGAGTTTTATGCTACTTTTCATGAAGTTTATGCCTTGAATTGACACTTATATTTCTTAAAATTTCATGATTGATCCCATATCATCTTCACATGCACAATTAAATACTTTTATTATCTTGACAAGTGTCCTTGTGAACCTTGAACTTCTCTCTCTCTCTCTCTCTCTCTCTCTCTCTCTCTCTCTCTCTCTCTCTCTCTCTCTCTCTCTCTCTCTCTCTCTCTCTCTCTCTCTCTCTCTCTCTCTCTCTCTCTCTCTCTTTAAGTTCTATAAGAACTATCCATTTTGGCATTGTAATGGATGATCAACATGAGTATGGAAAAGACATGATAATTTGTATAAATTTTTATCAATAAAATTACTAAATGTTACCTCTTTCATGAATTTTAATAGTTTACTTTACTTGAATGTTGAATTTGCTTAGTGAAGACTATGGATTCCTTAACATTGTGTCTCATTCTCTCACCTATTTGTAGCTTCTTCATATAGGGTATGTGATGTGTTCTAGGAAATGTCAAAGTTTAAGTGAGTTAGTAACTTCATTAGTGCCATTCAAGGCCTATTTTCTAGTCCTCCTAGCTTTGCATATTCATCCATAATCCCACAATGTAACATTGATGCAAGAAGACACAGATTAGAGAGTGTATGTTTAGTTGTCCTTTAATTTCAAGTGTAATATGCATATGGTTAGATGTCATCAGTAAATTTGGTGTATCAGCTCCCTTAGGTTAGTTTTATTTTATTTATCTCTCTCCCTTTTCACCCCCCAAAGTTAGTATTAGTTGGAATCCAAAGTGGTACATCAAGGGAGCTAGCCCTATCTAGAGACTCACCTCATTCCTTAGGCTGCCCACAAGCCTAGAAGTGATTCCATTATAAAAATTGGATGATAAGAGATTTGAATCTCCTCAAAGGATGAAAATATAAGTGAAAATATTTTTTGGCATGCTCGTTGGGATTCTTGTCCCAAGAGATTGAGATATTTTTAGTGTTGTCTCTTAATAATCAACCTTCAGAGGCATCTATCAAAGCATTAATGGTATCTCTAAAGATATACAAGCTGGTAAAAAAACCCAATTTATCATTTAATTATTGTTGGTAACATGTTTCCTTTATTTTATTTCTTTCAATGAAGATCTATGGCTGACTTTGGTGTTGATTTCTTGTTTACACAAGTTGGTGAGACATTTCAAGCTTGTGCCATTCCCTATCAATATGAACTAGACCCAATATGAATTTCATCATCTCCAATATGATCCTCTTCAGCCCATGCATGAAGTATATCAATCTTATAACCACCCTTATCAATGTCATGCTCCTAGTCAACTGAGCCACTCCTCAAGCCAACCCATTTCCACCTTCAAGAAGACAGTCTTGGGCTATGAGAGATATATGTTAGATCTTGATACTCTTAGGGAATGTGGCCAAAATATTCCTAATAATTCCATCCATCAAGTGATAAATGCATTAGATCTAGTAAAAAAAGAGTGGATACCTATTAATAGAGCAAATTGGCAAAGGCTCACAAGTGAGATGCTAGATGTGAATGGTTTGATTGCATCCTTGGAGGATAAACTTAGCATTCATGAAAGGCAACCTCAACAAACCTATCAGTCTTCATATACACTTCCCCATGTTTCCTATCAGCCATACATGACCCCTAATCATGAGTTAAATCAATTCTATTAAAGTCATCTTTGTAGACACCTAAAACTAGCCACCGATAACCTCCAATCTATGTTTTGGCTAGTTTCCATCTAAAATGCACAATATGGCCTAAAAACATTAAAACATGAAAAAATATGTGAAAATGATATATTCAAGTGCTGATTTTGGCCAAGGTATCACTAAATGGGGTAATGCAATTTATGGGGTATCTAACTTTAATCAATTAATTTTGAGGCAAAATGCCAAATTTGCACCTGCATGCTCTAGACTGCTCTTTCCTATCAAATATTTTGCACAAGACTCATGCCTTTGTTATTTTTTGTTGGAAAAATTATAAATGGGAATACACATCTAATTCATCTGAGGTGGACTTCCAATTCTAATCCAATCAAAATTTAGACCAATAACAAGGCATTTTGATTAATTTGGGTAATTTGTGCATAATTTGCCTAATCATGTTTAAGAGCTAATTAACCCAAATCAAGGCCTAATAAATAATTCCATGGAAACTTGTTGAATACTTATTTTTGGAAATGAATATTGATTATTTTAATCATCAAGTGACCTCATTTCTTGGGAAGACATCCTTAGGCTATAAATGCCACAAATATCAGGATTTATGCCCTCCATGCCTCATCAATGCCTTCCATGATGCCCTCCATGCCTCTTAATTGACCTTATTCCAATGCCATGATGATGATAATTAAAAAATTAATTCCAAAAATTGAATTAATCCTCAACCACACATCTCAATCTTGAAATGGATGGTTGAGGTTGATTCAGATCAAATCTAAAAATCTATAAATAGGAGGCCTCACAACATCATTTCTAAGCTTAATTTGTGCAAAGTTATAATGCAGGATTGGTTAAAAAATATTCATGCAACTAGTGTTACCATGCCAAATTTATTCCAATCCAAGCCAAGCCACAAGCTAAAGGTGCCAAGGAGATATGGATGTTGTCAAGCTTCCATTGCCAAGGACTTCATGAGCACAAGCCGAACAAGCCACCACAACAAGCATTTTGGAGCATCTAAGGAAGGTAAAAGAGTTTTCTTTTGAATTTTAGTTGTGTGCTTCATTCATGATTGTTAACTAATCTCTCCCTAGTGTCTATGCCTAGAGATGTTATGCTTTTAGTGGGGTTATTTCATTTTGTTTTCATTTTGGAACTAACACCATACTAACCATCCTCTCTTGAGTCAGATTCCTAGATCACATAATGGCATGTCTGGTGGGACTAGATACATCCTACACATGAAGGAGATCCTTTTGTAACTTTAAAATAATTATTTGAGGTCTTAAAACTCTTACAAATTGATTTTCTAACTTTATTTTTCCATTTTTGGTTGCCACAATTTTTACATAGTAACCGACATTGAAAAAAATACCGACATCAGTTACTTGGCTTAACCGACATCAATCAGCAAAACTGACATTGATTAGATCTCAGTTGGCCATAACCAAAATTGGTGATATTTACTAACATCATTCACTATGTTTTTTTCAAAAAATAGAGAACCGAGACCTCTTTTTCCAAAGTTTATTATTTCAAACTCAAAAGAGTTTCAAAGCTAAAGGACATGTTAACAAGTTTGCTATAGGACCAAGCGAGATTTTTGCTCAAAACATGTTTAAATCACTTTTTCATGCTTAAAATTTGATTAATAACTTTGTTTTGGTGTTTAAAAAATAATTTTTAGATGTTTTTGGTGAATATTTTTCAAAATTTTATAACTAAGACCAAGGGGTCAAATGAGCACCACCAAACATTTCATTTAGGTTTAAAATTGAACACACTTGTCAATTTTTTGCTTGCAATAGTTGTTTAGTTAGATTTTTGTTTAGAAAAAAGAGGAATGTAACATGTATGATCTTCCATTTCTACCCTATAGGGAACCCTTGGAATCAAAAGTGCCATTCCTATTGCAAGTAGCCTAGTCCAAGGCATAGAAAGAAAGTCATCTAAAGCACTCCCCAAAAACTCTTCAAAGTTTGGGTGACCTTGAAAATGACCCTAAAGTCTTTCTAATTTCATGTTTTCTTCATTGTTATGAATCTTGGATTATGAGGGGGACTTCATCACCTCCTATAAGTTCTTTTGGGAAGCTTTGACCCAAGGTTTCATCTCCTAACATTTACTTTATTTGGATCCTTTAGATTTGCATATGTGACATATCTGCATTTAGACATTACACTACACTGAGCAAACAATAGGATGTAGTGGTTGTAAAAAGAACTAGACCTTTTTAAAACTAATTAATGCTATGATCACCTAATTTTTGTGATTTTATTTTGCATTTTTTGGCATGAAAGTCATTGTGCAATTGATTCCCCTAGAACGTTTGAAAACTTTATAGTTTTAGTCAACCCCATTTTACCATACCCTTGCTAGGATTTGGATGATTATACTTAATGTATTTTGGTCATTATTTTCTTGGTATGTTTTAAGATTAAAACTTGTTTATTTTTGTATAAGCCATGTCAAAACCAATTTGTCTAAATGTAACTCTTTTGTCTAAAGAGGCATTATATTGGCCATTTTACACCACACTTGTGCCTTGAAATTTTTACTAAACTTGTTTGTATGTGTGTCATTTGAGTTGAAAAGGGTAGTGTTAGGCTGACCAAATCATGTTAAACCATTTGTGTCTTTAAGTCTTTTGAAACATAAAATTGACCACATCATTCAAGAATGCTTACACCATTAGGCTGCTCAATTTATTTCAAGACTCATTTACCTTGTGCCAAAAAACTATTTATTTCAAACCATTTTGTGTATACTATTTGGACCTCTATCTTGTGTCATCATGCTGTCCAATCTTGTCTAGCCTATTTGGTCTAATCCTAATTCTCAACATTGAGTTTTCAATTAGACTTATTAAGTTTGGATCCAAACATTGATTGATTTCTGTTTAGGCCTCAATTTGTGGGGTTGATACATAGATCTTTCTCTTTTGGGTTGCATAACTTTGATTAATTGATTACTCAAAATTAAAAACTATTGATTGTTTATTTTTTTAGTGCCTATCTTCACCATTATTTGTGCCTTTATTTGGGAGAACACAACCTTTTTCAAAGAGCCTTTTGTTTTATGCCTTATGCCAATTGATCATGTTTATGTTTGATTCTATGTGCCGGGTCTATGTCAAAGCTATTTTAAAACTTGTTAGATTAAATAAAATCACATTAGCCTTTGTTTCAAGTCTAGATTCTGACAGTATTTGGCCAAAATTCCTAGCACATGCCTATTTTTTTGAGCCTATATTTTGACTCCACATTTGGACAAAAGACTTAGTAACTCAACTTTTCCCTTTCCTAGTTTAGACCTTGTTTGGAACACTATGACCTAGACCTTTGACATGCTAGTTTTTATTTAGATGCTTGATCTTTTATGCGTGTGACATTTGACATTAGACATTTAATGTTAGGCTATTTTATGCCAAGTATTAGCATAAATAATTTTGGAGATACAACTCCACTTTTAGACCACATTGTAGATACAACTCCACCTTTTGACCAAGTTAGACCAAGTTTGAACCATTTGTCCTTTGGACATAGTTTTTCAGAGTTTTATAAACTCTAAGTATTTTTATTTTTGGAGATTTCATCATTTATGTGGATATGTCTAACTACACTTATGGTGAAGTCACTTACAATTCATATTATGATAGAATGGCCACATAAAATGACTTTTATGGCTTTTTTCAAGACCCCAATGATGCTAATATGGTTTGTGAAATAGATTTATATCCACCTCATATTAATCATTAATGGGAAAAAAATCATGAAACAACTTACGATCCAACTTGAGACCTTGATTGGTATGAAAAGGTTTGTGAAGAGGACTTTGAAGACCTAACTATAGATAATGTTGTTTAAGATACAAATCCATACCCTCGTTATGATAATCAATACATGGAACATAGTCAAGAACCAACTTATGATACAACTCATGACTGGGATGATATGGTTTATGAGGAAGACTTGGATGCTTTTGCTTGTGTGAATAATCAAGTTCCATGATGTCCTTTTTTTATCTAATTATCAACTACCCTTAAACCTCCTTTGGATTATGTGAGTTATCAAGCTCTGCAATATCCAAATAATACCATTACAATTCCTAGACTTGGTCTTTTTGCTTGTACGAGCAACCAAGATCCACAACACCCAACCATTTCTATACCAAGACTTTATCCTTTGGTTTGTATACAAGTTCCATAATGCCCCTTCATTATTCCAAGACCTAGTTCTTTGGCTTGTGCAAGCAATCATGATTCACATCACCCTATCATTACCATCTCAAGACTTTATCCTCTAGCTCATGTGAGCAATCATGATCCCCAATAACCTACCATTATATAACCATGAGTCATTCCTCATCTAGTAGTAATCCCAACCAAACCTCAATGGATCCAATCATTTAAAGACCAAGCTATGTTTAAAACTGATATTTTTCAACTCATTGGAAACCAAAGCCTAGAAAACATACCAATCCAAGAGGTTTTTGTTAAACCAACCATTTGTGATAAGTCAACATATGATGAATCATCTATTGATCTTATACTAGTTGTCGAGGAGTCTCACTTTGATGAGCTAGTCTTTGTTGAGTCACTTCTTAATGATTATAACCACCTTTGGGAAAATCATTAACTTGACCATGTGCCTATTTTTTAAGATCCTCCTATTGACAAACCAGTCTTTAAGTAGTTGTCTCAACTTATTTCCCATCATAGAGGAGTATTACTTTGACAAACCATTCTTTATGGAGCCTATTATGCAATCATAGGCTGTTACTTGTCTAGAACTAAGCATTCATCATGACATAATTATAATAGAGTACCCATTAGAAGAAGAATCATAATTACAGTCAAGTTCTATTCTTGAATTGACATAGATTTAACATCAAAATTAGAATCAACATCAGTCTCAACATCAGATTCAGAATCCCTCAAGTTAGAATTAGATTCAGAAGAAGAATATGTTCACACTTATTACAACATTGGTTATACATGCCTCATAGATCAATTTGAATACATTTTTTATCCTTGTATGGTTTTTGAGGATGAGTAATTTAGCTTTGACATAAGTTATCCTAATATATTATATGAGAATTTTACAACCTCTCCCCATTCCACATGCCATTACCATCAACCAAAATAGCCATATCATTGACATTCCATCTCCCAAAAGTGTTGATTGGGATCGACAGAATCACACTTTATTGAACTACATCCATGGTGACATAGTTGTTAAAGAAGAGTAAGGAGGTCAATACCACATTCATGTAGTAGAAGAATACTCTCCTAGTGACACCTTTTCAGAGGCACTAGGGGACAATCCAAGTTATAACCTAACATCTTTTAGTGAGACTTTTTTAGAAGTGCTAGAAGAAAATCAAATTCAAAAGACAATGTTTATTAGTGAAAACTTATTGAAGGTGCTACAGGACAATCAAGACAACTTAATTTGTGAAATCCTTTTTGAGGAACTAATTGCTGAGCATAAAAGTTATTCACTGGTAGATGAAGACAAAATTAAAGATCAAATCAAAATAGCTTCCTACCTATAGCCTAATCAAATGGTAGCTACTCTTAGGCCCAAACAATAGAAAAATCTAGTGGTCCTATTGAGGAAAAAAGTCTTTGGCCCCACAATAACTAAAATTATGTTGAATATGGCATCAAAAACATTATGTGTGACTGAAAGTCCTAATCATCATTTGTTTCCCCACCATTATACATTCCCTTATCATCTACCATTCCATTTCACAATCAAACCTACCATCCATTATTTGTGTTTGGTTACCATCCATGGCTACACTTTCCTTTTCAAAGGTTACACAGATATCTTGTCTCGACACTTGAAGGAATCATAATCAATGACCAATGAAGATCACATAAACATTCTCAACAACTAAATTTGCAAGCCATTTTAAATACAACAACTATTTAGATGAGGTGTAGGATAGAAGTTAAAATGATCAAGTATTCTCTTTGTATCATTTATTGATTAGGATGTGCATCTCCATCTCAATAGGAATAACCAAATCAAAAACCACACCCAGGCCAACAACATGTACTATAACATTTCCATACCATTACCATTGTTACATATCCTTTTGCCATTATCACATACTCCTACCAATTACCCCATCATTTCGGGGCAACACTACTACCATTTTATCTAATCTATCCAACCAATAATTATCCTTAGCAAGGCCATACCATCTTATCCTTCCATTCTTATTTAGACCAAAGCCTATTTTTAGTCATCCAAACCAATTCTATTTTGATCTTGGTTACTTTGGTTTTTCCTACACTTTTTGTGAGAGGATTCCAATCAATTTTCAATAATAAATCCAATCCATGTTTACAATGACAATATATGAAATTAGTGTGATAGTTCATCTAGCAAGATATATTTCATCCTATATCCATGTTTTTTATGTGAGCTTGATTATAACTGCCTATGGGTAATCACTAGTCTTGCTACTAATTATAACTACCTATGGGAAAATTAGTATCATTGACCTATGTTGTTATATATTCATTATAATCACTTATGGGAAAACTAGGGGCAACATTTGTTTATCATGCATTGTCACATCACCTTGCCATAGCTATTTTCATTTGACTTGCCATTTACTGAATTTGAGAACTTGTTGAGACCTAGTTAGTTTTTCCTCACCTTTTGTGTGGATGGAATTACTATGACTTGAGGTCATCTCATGACTATGTGGGTCATGCTCAATTCATGTTGAGGTTACCTTAGTCCCCCTTTCCATATGCTCTCACCATTTTGTGAGAAAATTAAGCCAAATTCTCTCTCCATTTTGTGAGTAGGTATCTTATCATTCTCTAATGAGTTAAGATAACTCAAAATTCCAAAAACATTCATAACATTTCAAAAATCCAAAAATATTTGTCTTGTCTAAGCTTAGTCAGTTATCCTCAATCCACCTTATTAGGGCATTGTCATTGTTAGGATGCTTTCTTTTGCTTCTATTTTTTAGGGTTTTTGTTTGTTTGCTTATTTGTTTTTCTATTTGTTTATTCACTTGCCTATTTGTTTGATTTCAACACTGTTGCCTTGAATCAGTCTATATGTGTTCATTGGGTGATTCCTCAAGCACCTTATGGTTGAGTCTATCCATATTCATAAATCAACATTGTCATCATGGTTTTTATCATTGGTGCATTATTTTCAAGTGTTTATTGGATTAGGAGTCAGTCCTTATGCATATTTTGACCAATTCTTTATGGTGTTCTATCATGAAGCCTACCATCACATGCTACATCAAAAATCAACTTCAATAAGGTCTATAATCAATGGACCTATAGAATTTTCTCCTTGGTACCTTGGCAAATATTTTCACCCATCTTGATCAAATCAACCCATTGACCATTCTAATTGTATTATTGTTAATCAGGATGAGCATCTCCTCATTGATACGTACAATTGAATCATTCACACTAATAAATATTATTCTTCTATTCATCTCTTTCATCACTTTGCACCCATTCATCTTTAATCTATATTCCAAGTTATATCCTTGAGTTATGCTTGATAATCATCACTAACTAGGGCACCATCAATTTTAGCCAATCTAGGTCTGCTTAATGATTATAGATACCTATGGGAAAATCATTATTTTAACTTTTATTCTTGATTATAACTTCTTTTGGGAAAATCAACATCCTTTTTACATCAATGCATGCAATCATTTTCTCATTTGGAGGGATTGTCTATCAATAATTATGATGGCCACTCCCTCGAGGGGGCATCCTCATAGGCTTCCCAAAACCATTTGGAGCTTTGTTCTTTAGCCATCATCTTCTTTTTGGCATACATGCCATTTTTCATTCTTTGAGAAGACATTGCTTTGCCTATAGTTTACAATGCATTCCCAAATAGGGGTAAACTGTAGACACTTAAAATTGGCCATCGATAACTTTCAATTAGGGTTTTGTCTAGTTTATATCTAAAATGCACAATTTAGCCTAAAAATACTAAAACAAACAAAATAATGTGAAACTGACATATTCAAGTGCTGATTTTAGCTAGGGTATCACTAAATGGGGTAATTCAATTTATGGGCTAGCTAACTTTGATTAGTTTATTTCAAGTTAAAATGCCAAATTTGCACGTGTGCTCTAGACTGCTCTTTCTTATCAAAAATTTTGCACAAGACTCATGCCTTTGTTATTTATTGTTGGAAACATTATAAATGGGAATACACATCTAACACATCTGATGTGGACTTCCAATTCTAATCTAGTCAAATTTTGGACCAATAACAAGGCATTCTGATCAATTTGGGTAATTTGTGCACAATGTGCCTAATCATGTTTAAGAGCTAATTAACCCAAATCAAGGCCTAATCAATAATTCCATGGAAACTTGTTGAACAATTATTTTTTGAAATGAATATTGAATATCTAAATCATCAAGTGACCTCATTTCTTGGGAAGACATCCCTAGGCCATAAATGCCACAAATATTAGGATTCATGCCTTCCATGCCTAATCAATGCCTTCTATGATGCCCTCCATGCCTATTAATTGCCCCATCTTCCAATGCCATGATGAATATAATTACAAATTTAATTACAAACATGGAATTAATCCTCAACTAAACATCTCAATCTTGAGATAGATGGTTGAGGTTGATTCTGATCAAATCCAAAAATATATAAATAGGAGGCCTCACAACATCATTTCTAAGCTTAATTTGTGAAAATTTATAATGCAATATTGGTTACAAAAGCTTCATTCAACTATTGTTACCATGCCAAATTGATTCCAATCTAAGCCAAGCCATAAGCCAAAGTTGACAAGGAGAGATGGAGTTTGTCAAGCTTCCATTGCCAAGGACTTCATGAGCACAAGCTGAGCAAGCCACCATAATAATCATTTTGGAGCATCCAAGGAAGGTAAAATATTTTTATTTTGCATTTTAGTTGTCTTTTTCATTCATGATTGTTAACTAAGCTCTCCTTAGTGTCTAGGCCTAGAGATGTTATACTATTAGTGTGTTTATTTCATATTGTTTTCATTTTGGAACTACTACCATACTAACCATCCTCTCTTGAGTCAAATTCTTAGATCAAAATCCTTTTCATAATCAATTGGAGGAGATATTTGAAAAGAGAAATCTTGTATTTGAGGCAAATATTGATAGGAAAATTGAGTTATCTAACATGCATATGTAGTATTCCATATTAGAAACAAAGGAAGAGGATTTCAAACCCTCATTGCCCTCTTACATTGCATCCCCACCACTTTAAAAATATATTTATAATCCTAGAATCCCAATTTGGAGTAAAAAAGTGGAATCATGCAAAAAGGAGGAGAAAGGTCTTGACCAAGAGTCTAAAAATGGAGTTAATCTTTTGAAATCTCTTCTTACCCTTCTTCAAGAAGCTTCTTATGTTCCTTGAAATCCCTCATGCATTTCTTATCCTCATGATGATTCCTAAGAGCTTTAAGATAAAATATTCCAAGAGAACTTAGCCAATCAAATAGAGGATCTAGAGACAAAGATGAAGCTACTAAGTCAAGGTGTGATGGAAGGTTTAAAACAAAGAGAAGATCCTATGCCTAAACACATCCCATCTCCCCTCTCTCAAGAGCTTCCTAAAGAGCCTCCTACCTCGCATCCTCATTTTGATTTGGAATTATATGTGCCACCTCTACCAACTATTTCATCTTGTACTTACCCCATCACCCTTTGCCTTGATGGAACTATGGTATGGGAACCAAAGGAGGATTAGTTTGTTGATAAAGAAAGAGAACTTTTGTTTGAAGAAAACTTACCTCCTTGGCAGCCTCATTGGGTTAAGTCACATGATTCAAGATTCCTAGTATTGGTATCACCATAAAGGAGGTTAAAGATCTTGTAGTCCTTGACAAAAGAGATCAAATTATGGAAGTTTAAGTTCAATTTAAATCCCTCAAGAGGTATTAAGTGATGAAGATAAGGTAAGTCCTTGTGTTGAATCTCTTTGCTTGGTTGATGATAAAGAATGTTTTCTTTATGTTGAATAACCTATCTTAAGAGAGGAAAATGAAGAGGAACATGCTCAATTCATGGCTGATAAAGAAGACCACATGAGTGTTTATGAGGAATAAATCACCATAGGGACTCCCTTTGGTGAATAAAAGGGCAATTCACAAGCTTTTACCTTCATATTTGAAGTGGAATGTGATATCAAGAAGGGAGAACACTTTGAAGCCATCCCTAAAGAAGTGGTAGTATTGAGAGACTATCATGAGATCAAGATAGAGGAATTAGCACTTCAAGATGATTTGATAAAATAAGAAGAAAAGGTGATTGCTTGTGTGGAGATTTTAGATTAGGTTGATGAGGAAGGATGTCTTCCTTTTTCCAAAGAGGAAGAAATGATCATTAACTCTTTTCTCAATTTACAAGAGACCATGGATAGGCAAGGACAAGTTCTTAATCAGCTTTCAGATGACTTGTTTGAAATCATTAAAGTAGGATATACTCCTCTTCAAGGAGGATATGAGTTGGTCAAATAAGGAGAAGGTAGCATTGGTACTCAAGTAAGTATACAAAGGGGAATCAATCTTTCAAATCTATCCTTTCAATAAGCATACAAATTTTATGATGACATGTTTGAATTAATCAAGATGGGATATCATCCTCTCAACCATTTTGGAGAAACACATGATCTCTTGAAGTATGGAATAGGTTCCTATTGTCCTCAATCTTCTAAGGAACATGAAACTACTCTTCTTATATCCATACCTACTAAGGATATACAAGTTGATCATGAGATGAAGAGTGGGAAGAAGTATTAAGTATGTGAACATGTTCAAGAGGAGTATATCTACATTGGAAATTTTTTTAAGGATGATATACTTGAGATTAGATCAAGTGAAGTGCTAAGGAAGAGGTCTGATCCACAAGGCATTCAATCCAAAGAGAAGCATGTTTGACACTATGTTTCATCTCACGATGATGATGATTCAAGAAGTTTTCCTTTTGATATAGGTAAGGAGGTATGTTTAGTTTCTAGTTATGCATAATAGGTTATTTTATAATTCCCCTAAGTGCTTTGAGCACATGTGTGTGTCTTGTGTGTTTGCTTTCTTTTTTGTGTGTATCTTTTACTTTGTGTGGTTGAGGTAGCCATTAGTTATCTTGTCTTGGTCAAGTTTATGGTCAATGGTCAAATGTTTTCTTATTTGTCTCAGTCCATAGATGACAAAATAAACTCAATTGACTAATAATACTATTATTCTAGTTATCATAGTAGGCATACTACCCCTATGAGTCACCAATTTGGCGACTGACCACATTTGACTTTTAGGTCAAATTAGGGCACCCCTAGTTAAAAAATTGACTTATTAGGTCTAAAAGGAGGTATAATATATTTTAATTAGGTATTTTATAGGCTAATTGATGTCAAATAATGTTATATTAGCTTTAGTCAATTAGTTTTTATGTTCTTATATCATTTTTAGGTCATTTGAGGGGTCAAAAAGGTTCATTTAATGCTTTGTATGGATTTTTTGGGAAATGTACAAGCGTAAAAAAATTATTTAATACCACATGTGTCATTATAAGTCTTAGATAATTGACACTACTAAAATTATGGCAGTTTTTTAGAGAAAAGGTACTTTTCTTGGCAAAATAAAGGAGAAAATGACACTTATACAGCCTCCTTGGGAAGTGTGCCACTTGGAAAATATTTAAATTTTAATCTTAAGTTTCCCAAAGCTTAATAACATGTTTTTTTAATCTATAAGTTCCATTTATTTCTCAAAACTATTTTGCTCTCTTTTTACCTTTCTAGACACACAAAAGTGACTTGTAGGTTTGTACTTGGTATAGTCAGCACAAGGAGTTTTAGGTAGAATGATTTTGGGAGGTTTTTTAAAAATTAGAGGCCTTTATTTTAATATAAATATTTTAAATAATGATCAAATGTGCTTTATGAATCATCCATTTGAAGTTGACTATTCAAATCTGCCTATCAATTTGTGCACTCTTCAGGTTTTGGCATTATTTGGGAAAGTTCATATAATCTAGCTACTAAGATTGATTAAAGATAATTTTTACTTCCTTATAAAATTATCTCCACACTTTTTTTCATGTTTTGTTAGGTTTGATATTCCAATCATCTCAATTTGTAGGAAAATATGATTTTTTAAGTTATGGATAGTTTTCACCATTTTTAGGAGTTTTGTGCTTTGTTAATGGATTCATAGGGTTGTGTTAGATTCATATACATGTTTTAAAATTATACTTGACTCCCATTTTCATATTTCATCCAAGTCTACTTGATTCTCATAGTTGAAGCCCATTCATCACACTAACCAGTCATTCTAGAGACCCCTTCCTACTCTTTTCCAGGTGTATGCAAGAAGTTTTCACATTGGAATAGTGTTATGGAGATCTTATAAAGACATCCTTGATAAAAAATATGAATTTAATTTTAAAAAAATAGGTTTGAATTGTTTTGAGGGAATTAATATAACCTTGTTTTTCCATTTCATGCTCCCTGTCCATATATATAGTCAGATAACATCTACAGGCCCTTGATGATGTCATCCTAAGGTAAATATCTTGGTGATGATTTAAATAATTTGAAACATGAAGTATGAAATTGATAATTTTATATAGATATACAACTCCTAAGAGGATAAAACAATGCTAACTTCTTAGATTATACCTTGTTGCCTACACACTTGAGGATCGCCACCTACAGGTGGTCTAAATAGAGAGTTTAGAGTCCATTTTGGAAGATTAAAATATATTTTAGCATCTTCATTAAGGTGATAACATGAAAAAATTCCATGGTATACTTCATATTAAGGACTAGGTAGCAAGAACAAGTTGAGAATCAACCTCAAGCATGAAATGGATGAGTTTAGGCTTATTTTCACTAAATGGGCAAAACAGAGGCCCATGAGCATTTTTTGAATAGCATTAGACATGGAAACATGAAATTTTTATATTTTATAATTAAATTTACTGATATCCCTTATCATGGAAAATAACCTTTATAATTTGGAATGGAAGATGATAGAGGGAAGGTGGTCTTCAAAAGCCCTCAAAGTGCCCTAAAAACACTGATTATGAGCAATGTCATCTACAGGCTTGAGTTAATAATCACATTTTTTTATTTAGGTTTCAATTTTAACTTATATAAATGGTTAAAAGGTTTCAAATAGTTTAAGTGGTTGTTTGTGATCTAATAGTGATCAATGAAATTCATAGGCCATGTTAAGACTCCCATACTCACCCTCAGTCTGTACATTGTTGACAATGACACCTATAGTTGCATTAAGATGAAAGCCACCTTAAAGTAAAAAATAAAAGGGGATAGATTTGAGAACATATATTAAACAATAATAATAATATGATATCAAGATACCTCATGAGAATTAGAGGAGAGGTATAGACAATGATTTCAATCCTAAATTACACATATAAACCTATAGGGCCCTAAAAAGGATCTCACATAATTAGTTGAAGGTGACTGGGCAAATAGTGAGCAGGTTGTTTGATATGAAAATACATAAGGATAATATTTAAAGGTATAATATAAGGTGTAATCATACCAAAAAAACCCAATATACCTCTAAACATTGAGTTTAAGCTTAAGCCAGTCAAAAGGAGAAACCTACAGGTAGGGGCAAGTTAATTGTCTTAGTCATAATAGAAAACTCACTTTGAGCCCAAGGAATGGACAAGGTTTCAAAGTATATGGAAAATATAAAATTATTATAGTTATCATGGTTCATGGGAATCCTTTTCATATATTTACCCAAGAATCAAGGAAGTAAAAGTGAACCTACAGGTGCCCTTACAAATGCAAAAACACAGTAAAAAATGATGAAACATAGTATGGTGAGTTGCAAAGGGTATTAAGGGTACATGAAAGTTTAGAATATTGAATATAATATGGAAAAACATACATTAATAACATGGAAATTTATTTATCCTTATGAAAATGGAAATAAATCAATAAGGAAACCCTAATCGTGCATCATATAGTCTACCAAGAAACCTTGTATATAGTCTATCTTTTCCAAAGGTCTATCTTGAGTTTTGGGTGAGTTGAAGGGAAAAATGATGTAAAATAAGGATAAATTTTTTTACAAAGTATTTTTATGAGTTGGGGATTACAATAAATTAGATATTTTGTTTTATATAATAGGGTAAGTACTCCCTATTTTGTCTCAGATAGGGGGTACTTTCCCCAGGCACAAACCCTGGCAGTCTTGGAAGAGATGAGAAAAAAGATAGTCAAGAGTTTTTTGAACATTTAAAATGAGGTTTGAAAATCTGAAGTACACCTAATACAACATGAATAACCTTTAAAGGAGGAATGAAACCAAATAGGGCACTCCATACTCCTAAACTTGCAGGCAGACCTAATAAGCAAGGAGTAGGCCTAATGCCTAAATGAAGGGTCATATGAAATTATATCCCTAGGTGAGAATTTAAAATAATTAAAAAATTTTTATGAGGTCACTATAAATGTGTTTGTGATATTGAGAAGCAAGGAAAAATTTAGGAGGTCATTTTTGGACCTTGAAGCACAAATATGCTATAAGAACATTAGGCCTATGTCCAAATTGAAATCCTTTCACACTTATTTCATGAGGTGAACTTTAAAATATATTATTATATATTTTTGAGGTCATATTTTTTGTGTAAAAGATCTTTTAATACATATGAATCACAATAAAACCATTTTTGGGTCAAAACTCTCTCAAGCATGTAGGAAAGGTGCAAGGAAGAGCTTGAATATGTGACTTTAGGTGTTCATATCTCACTTGAGGCTTTGCATGGTAGTAAAATAAATTTGGAGGAGTTTAATAAGATCCTAAAAATCCATTTTTTAAAATTATTCTAAAGCTCCAATGTCAAGTTTTTATGAAACAAGCTTAAGGGTCAAAACTGGTCGAAAACCCTACTAAACCCTCAACTATGACCAATTAATGAAAATGGAGTTGGATATATATTAAAATGGACCATTTTGAATATAATAGGTATTTTATTTTTAATAGGACTCTCTTAGGATACTTCCTATGCCAACTAGTTGTATGGACTTGTAAGGACATGGTGCAAATCAAGCTCTTTTTGACCAATTTTTATGTTATGTAGGTTCTATAAGGAGTTAAGAGATGAAAAAAAGTTTGGAGGGAATATTTATACTTTTAATAACTATTAATATTAATTTAATTCCTTTAAATAACTTATAAGTTCCCTAACCAGGTGATTCAACTCAGCTAGTCAAATTTGGCATATTAGACAAGCTAGTGAGAAGATGAAAAAATTCAAGTGAGCTCATTTTAAGGTGTGCCTGATGATTAGAGGGATATGGAGGGTATTGAAACATGTAATTAACTATATCCCATGTATTTTAATGTATAACTATTGTCTTTTTGGAATCCAAGTGTGTAGGGTGCATGAAAGGAGTTCTTTTTGGACTGCAGATGATGATTGCTCCTTTCCATTTGATTCTAAAAGACCAAGAATGCAGCCAATGCATGGAGATGAATTTATGATGTCCTTACCATAAATTAAAATCATAATACTTTGTTTTTATTAGTTATGGGATGTTAAAATATAGGAAATCATGAAGGCAATTTTTCTATACAAAATGGGGAGTTTTATGCCACTTTTCATGAAGTTTTTTGCCTTGAATTAACACTTTTAGTTCCTAAAATTGCATAGTTAATCCCATATACTATTAAAATTCAAAATTAACTCCTTTTATTATCTTTATAAGTTTCCTTGTGACCCTTAAGATTCTCCTCTCTCTCTCTCTCTCTCTCTCTCTCTCTCTCTCTCTCTCTCTCTCTCTCTCTCTCTCTCTCTCTCTCTCTCTCTCTCTCTCTCTCTCTCTCTCTCTCTCTCTCTCTCTCTCTCTCTCTCAAGTTTTATAAGAACTAGCCATTTTGGCATTGTATTGGATGCTCCACCTGAGTATGGTGAATACCTTATAATTGTTATAAATTAAATGACCAAGTTTTACCTATTTCATGATTTTTAATATTTTTATTTACTTGAATGTTGAATTTACTTAGTGAAGACTATGGGGTCCTTAGCATTGTGTCTCATTCTCTCACCTATTTGCAGTTTCTTCTTGCAGGGCATGTGATGTGTTTCAAGAAATGTCAAAGTTTAAGTGATATTTTCTCTTAATTAGTGTCATCAAAGGCCTCTTTTCTAGTCCTCCTAGCTTTTCACATTCATCCATAACCCCATAATGTAACATTGATGCAAGAAGACATAGATTAGAGAGTGTATGTTTAGTTGTCCTTTGATTTCAAGTGTAATATGCATATGGTTGGATGTCATCAATTAATTAGGTGTATCAAATCCTTTAGGTTATTTTTCAAAAAGTTATTTCTCTCCCTTTTCACCCCCAAAATTTAGCAGTAGTTGTAATCTAAAGTGGTACATTAAGGAGCTAACCCTATCTAGAGACTCACCTCATTCCTTAGGATGCCTGCAAGCCTAGAGGTGATTCCATTGTGTCACTTAGATGAGGAGAGACTTAAATTTACTCAAAGGGTGAAAATACAAGTGAAAACACCAACACAACATGATTTTTTTGCTTTTTCTCTACTAACAGGTTTGTGGGTCTGTGTTAGGCTTAAAACCTATTAGAGTTTAAAAGTGAGTATTCAAATCATAGTTTATTTTCATTTACACTAACCAAATCTCCACATTATATTTTCATGGTTACCACACTCATTTTACCCATGAAATTAATCATTCAACATAATTCCTTGTTGTATTTATTTGGAAATGAAGACCTACAAGTTTGCATTTTCATTGTTTTAAGCCCTTCATGATGCATGACTTGATCATATTGGCTATAAAACTTTGACTTTAATAATATTCATAAATACCTTACCACTTTGACTTAAATTAATGAGGTTATGAATTACATTACCACTTTTAATTTGACTTACATTCATAATATTCATGAGTTTATGACTTTCATACTCCACTGGTAATGGGTTGGTCTCTTTAACTCATTCTTATGTTGGCAGAGTTTTACATAGTCTTAAGCTTAAGATCACTATATGTTTACTTGGAGGATTTGGTGATGATATGAAAAATACATTTGGAGTTATTGGAGGCTTTGTAAACTAATAAAATTTATATTAAACCAATTCTCCCATTGGTTTGATTAGGTTCACAACCAAAGCCATGTTTCCCTCTTATACTTGCAATCTACACACAATTTTATTGATGAACATGAAAACATAAATTATCTTGGCATTTTTGAGTTATAATAATGATTTTAAGAGATACAAATGGGTTATAAGAACTCAAACACACAATAACAACCACTTATCACTCCTTTCATGCAATACAAGACTCAAATTATTAGGGCTCTACTTACACATTGATCAATGATGAGAACTTATGGAAAACTGTAAGTTAGCATCATGTTGATAAGTTTTTTGGTGTATGCAGGAATGAATAAATCTTTAATGGACCTATACAAAATTTTAGGGAGTGAAAATATTATGTAAGATCTTCATCAACATACTCTCATCTGTTGAAAACCCTGAAACATCAAGAAACCATGGTCTTCAACTTGTAAACTACTCCAAACATAAAAATTTATTCTTAATTGAGATCAGACATGGCAAGTGGGGATTTTAAAAACATATGGAATGAATGTAAAAATATCCCAAATCCTTTCCCTTTGCATTCATGCTTCCAACCAACTTCAAACTACCATTTCAATGGTAAAAATGAGATAGTAGGGGTTTTTTAAGGGTTTAAGACCACCCTACCTTCTTTGCATTTATTCATAAAGGAGGAGTCATTAATTTAAGAAATATGGATGATGGGTGTCATTAATCCTTTTATTTGATTAATTTATTTTTTGATGTCATTTAAACTAGGGGCAATGTCCAAAGCTGTCTGTAATAAGGCTTATGTTTGTAGGTCTTACAAAGATGATTTGGGGGGTTGTCATTTCTAAATGTATAATCAAATCTATTATAGAAATGATTTGATTATACAATAAAGAAACATGTCTTTAGAATGAAAACACTCTGTAATATAATTTAATTAAATAAACATACTTGATAAAAATAAGTACACTTATGAAAGTAAATAATCTACTAAAAGTAAACACACTTGTTGAATGTAAACAATCTATTGAAAGTAAACACACTGATTTACAATATTGAATTTACTCTTTAAAATAAAATATAATTTCTTATAGGTTATGAAAAAGAAATATATTTATAACTAAAAACTATAAATAAATAAAATGCCATACATTAATACATTCATGGTTTTTGGGGAGAGTGGGCCCTTGATCGCCTTGGGAACAAGAATGAAACAAAAACTCAGTACTTGAAAACTACAGATATCTTCATTAATTGATAAAAATAGATTTCATGATTATAACTATAACTATGATGGAATATTAACTTAAAAATACTAATATATTTAATTATCTCTTCTATCTTATACATTGAGACATAGAGATCCACTTATCTAATGTTGTAAATATACATTTCTATATCTCAGTAACCAATCTTATGTTATCAAGACAAATCTCCTAATTTTAGTGGTTCTTCAAAATAGGTGATTTATGGTTTAAAATAGGAAGATTCATCCATTACAAAATCCATTGAATATCTACTAAGAATAACTTCCTAGATCCATTTGATTGATTTTCCTTATAAAAGACTTTGACATATTTACACTGATATATATATATATATATATATATATATATATATATAGTGTCTACTTATAAATATACTATTTATAGTAATACTATAAGTAGTAAGTGACCAAAAAAATCTTCTAGTATGTTGACAAATATGGAAAGTATGGATCTTTAGTTCTGCAAGCTTAGAAGCTAGACTGGAAGAGTCCAGAGTAGTTCTAGCAGAGTCCATAACAACTCTGATAGAGTCTAGAGCTATTTTTGTGAAAACCTGGTGAATTTCATAGCAACATGCTTCAAGGATCTTAATTTCTAAATAATTCTATAGAAAGGCTACTAGGTTGATAAGAATGGTAGAATGCTTTAGTGAAGAATGAAATATGATCTTAAATGAGTCTATAGCTATAGACTAGATGAGTCTGTATCTACTTGGTGAGTCCATATTAGTGGATTGTATGAGTCCATAGCTACTGGACAAGTTTATAGATAAGTATGGAGAAGACTTGAATGAGCCAAAAGTGTGTCCAATGAGTTTATAGCTTTTCAAATGTCAAGATCTATCATATAGGTTACTTTAAAAGATCATCAAAAAGGTCTTTATTCCTTATAAAATGTTGTATCATCTATATATACACAAAATTAAGAGACTGAACATGAAAAGTGTTAAAATTAAATCATATAATTAGTAACTTAGACTTTAGTTACATTAAATAATATAAATCATCCATTTACTACACTAGAATTAGATACAAGCCTAATATCCTTGCATTGTTTAGTTTAGAGGAGAGGTAATGGAAGGAAAATGAAGAAAACTGATAGTAATAATGAGTCATATTTTGGACTCATAATTTCTCTCATGCTTTACCTTTTGTAAGTCCCTTTTTATAAATTTAGTTGTTTCTCATCCCCTCATAACTCTAAATTCTATCATGTAAATGCTAGCTAAGGTCATATATGTTAAATTCATCAGCCCAATGATCATCTAGGGGAATAGTGAAACCATGATAATTTTTCACCATCTATTTCTAATTTTGAAATTGGTCATATATTTGAGGACTCCATCTATGCCATGGTGGAATATGAGTCAGAAGAAATCATGGCCTAAAGCTCATGATGACTCAAATTTGTTCACCCTCTAAATTAATGGCATCAACAATCATGTCATTTATGGCTTGTGCTCTTCATAAGATCTATTTTAAATTAGTTGGAGACACAACCTCTCTTCTCTTCAATAAAATTATCAATGTGTCCCAATGCCTGACACTAGCTATAAATATATCATCAAAATGTTGTCTTGTATATAAATTAAAAGAGATAATAATTTTATACAAAGCTTGAAAGTAATAATACTTTATGTTTGAATTCATCAAATAAGTATATCTAAAGTTAATCAATAAATTTTTGACACTAGCAAAAGTAGGTAAAATATATAGCCCTACAATTTTGGATTTTGTCACATACTTCTCATGTCTAGATTTCCATGCTATCTAATTTTTATAAGTGGAAAGAGGAGATCTCATCTAAAATTATCCCACATATATATTGAATATAAACTTATTATAGTATCCTAATATTATAATACACAAATAAAATTCACATAATAAATCCTTCTATTCTAGAGTGGATTCCTAATTTTTTTTTAGAAACATAGGAAGATCTTCAATGTTATGAGGTAGATCACATGATATTCTCAGTAGCTTCCACCTATAAAATTTTTCATGTAAATACTAAATATAAGAGGGAGAAGAAGCTCTACATTCTAGAAGGTGTTCCCCTATTTGACATGCAACTTGTAGATTACCATCAATTTTTTGGGTTTACTATTTTTCTTTCTCTAAATTTTTATTCATTGTCTATTTTTCATTTTTTAAGGATTTATTTTGTTCCTTGAATTACCTAAACTTAAAACACACCTGATTCCATTTGTCTAAGTAGTAAAAAATATAAACAATAGTTTTATAGGCTTGATAAAATAAAGGTTTGTAAGAAGAAGATGAAGTTTGCACAGAAAACTGTTGTTGCTGAGAATCCTAGAGTTGATTTTTTAACTAGTTTTCTTCTTCTAATTTAGTGATATATATCCAATAATTTACCATTTATTCATCAAAATGAGTTACTTGTTCCTCAATAATATTGATTTGATTCATGTGATCCAAATATTTGTTTTTAAAACTACCTAATCCTTGAGTTAAAGAAGAAATGAGGAAATCCTTACATTGTGCTGAGCCAAAAGATCAACAATATATGTAGCTTGTTGTTTGATGATGACATCAAATTTATACAGTGCAAGGATGAGATGCAATTATATATCATCAATGGATATGGATTATTTTTCTTCTTTATAGACCATAATACTTTTCCCTTTGTCTAGTATTGATCTTTTATCAAGAATTGAAGAAGATAGAGGGAATTCTACTTCTTGTACTAGAATTTCTTATGTGAGTATATTTCCTTCTTGAATAGATTCCTCAGTAGGAACCACTACTGTTGACATAGGAATATTTAGTGTGATAATTTTTTCATGAAGTGCTATTGTTGGTGAAGAAAATGAATATCAAGGGTTACAACTACTTCTATCTCCTAATCATCTTGTGTTAAGATTAATTTTCTACATCTTTTTGTCTATATAGGGGAACTAGGATCCTTTAACGAGGTATTCTCAATTAATTATGATGATATAATTGTTTCAAGTACCTGTTCTATGCTTACTAAAGGTATATCTTTAAATTCATGGTTTAGATGAGACTATGAAACACTAGGTATTAATTTCCTTTTTGTAGGTGTCTGCTGAAAACTTTGTTCAATGACATGTGTTGTTTATAATCTAGTATGTTATATTTCACTAGATAAAACCCTAAACCTAGAAGAGGAAGCCTATTATTTTTCCTTGGGTATTGGTGTTTTTATAGAATATTTTGGAAGAGATGTTGAAGACTAAGTGATTCTAGATTTATGAAAATTCTTCCATGCTGATTTACTTTGCTGAAGGAAATGATGTTGAATGATCAAATGGATAAAGACATGATGATGAAGTGGAGCTAACCTATTAGTGGCCAAAAATTAAATGGATGCATATAGTTATAAGGGGGGTTAAACCTATGTTGAATCTATTTTTGGCCATACTTGAGGTGAAGAATGATCCTTATAGCTTCACACCCCAAAACACTACATTAACCTTCACATATGAAATATTTAATAACCCAAAAAGAAATAGATTTCTAGGGTTTAGGTAGGGTTTCCCTGCTAATCTCTTTTGCCTTTCCATGATGATTATTTATGCATGATATATATAGTTTTTCATTCCCATTGAAATGTGAAATTAACTCAAAAAAAGTTCTTTCAAGTATTCTCTTACCTTCTTCAATAATCTTAGAAATTTCACTAATGATTGTGATGAAAACTAGAATATTAATGCCTCTAATTGTAGTGGAGTCTTCTATTATATTTATAATGAATTCATTCACCAAAGTTTCATCATGCGCTTCAAATTTTTACAAAAATTGAAGCTAACCAACTTCTGCAAAAACTACTAGAGAAAGGTCATCATTCATCAGCATGACTACTATCTTAGGTTATTTTTTTGGAAGATGGGGGTGGTTTAGTAGGTGTATACAGTCAGTGATAACAAAAAAATAACTCATAATGAAAATTAAATGAATTAATTAAATGTTTATTAATTTTTTTTTGGTGTTTGCTAATATGATCTAGAGTAATCATGATATGACATGGAGGTTTTAAATGAAACTATATTTGAAAGAGATTAAATGTATTGTCATAATTATTAGATATGTGTGTCATCAAACATATCATCATTATTCAAATTATTAAAAATATATTAGATGGTTTGTACATGTGAATAAAGTTGATATGACCTTATTTTTACTTATGTCCTTTTATTTATTACCTTTCCATGTTATCAAATGTTGTTCTTTGGTTATTATTTTGACAGCTTACAAGACATCTTCTATTCAAACCTCCTCTTTAACATGGACATGCATGAACTATAAGGACTTATACTAACCTAATGTAGATAAATAAAATACCCTAGTTACCTAATTATACTCATAATTTTTTTCTTTTCCTGCCACTTGATTCTAAATAGAAAACAAATGCATGAATTAGTCTTTAAAAATGTATACTAATAAATACATCAGTGATTTTATTCCCTAAAACAAACTGATCAATTTTTGATATATTTTTTTAATTTTTTAATTTTTGTATTTTTTTCCTTGACCAGCCATTTTTTATTTTCAATTCAAGGCTCTTTATTAAATGTATGAATAGCCAACAAGCTAATTTTATGATCAACATTGTTAATAACATCCTTAAAAGAATTTTCATTATTGAATTTTCACTATTGAATTATATATATATATATATATATATATATATATATATATATATATATATATATTTGAAGATGAAAACCAAGAAGTGGTCTCCTTCTACTTCACATAATATACCATCATGGAGTTGTTATCATGGAAGCACTAGGTCCTTCCATGAAAACCACTTCATGACTAATGTTTTGAACAAACTCATCCTTATTGATAGGTTTTTGATATAATTTGAGTCCATGTCTATTGAACAACAAAGTATTTTGAGTTCCATCTATTGGCAACAATTGTACTATTCCATTCCTAACCATCTTGTTCTCAACTTTCCTTTGAATTGATGAAGCTTGGAGTCAAATAAGAGTCCACAATTTCCTTCTTAAAATATTCTTGATTTGATGTGGGAATCATGCCATATTTTTCTCTAATGCTACATCATTTTTATTTATTATAAATCTTCTATGCTTATTTCATTAAGATCATTTAGTTGAAGAATTCTATCTTATTGTACCTTATACAAATCAATGCTTACTTCCATTGCTATTTTTAAAGTTTTAATTGCAATTCAATGGAAAGTAAAGGTTTCTTACCATACACTCACTCATAAGGTGAAAAACTAGTGGTTGTCTTCCAAGTAGTGTTGTAGGTGTAGACACCTAAACCTGGCCACAATTGGCTTCCACCCAGACTTTAGTTGATTCCTAAAAACCATTGAAAATTAAGCCTAAAAATCACTAAACATCCCAAATTTACTTTCACATCATTTATTAAATCTTAAAATCATGTTGAGACATTCATAATTAGGTTATTGTATTTTACATAACAATAACCTCTCATAAATTCATCCCTAATCACCTTACGGCATCACAACTATCAATTTGACCTATGGACCTATTAAGTGGGGAACTTCCACACTTAAATCAAATATTGAAAGAGATAAAAAGCTAATCAAAATAAATTAATAATATAAACTAGATTAAATGCCTAGTTGAATTATCCATTTGAAATTAATGAATATCTAAAAAAAAAATTCAAAAATTCAAAATATCCTAGCCTTTCATCACTGCCTTTATGAGTTGTAAAGCTCTTTGATAATATCCTAAAATATCTAATTTTGAGATCCATGCCTAATAATTTCAAATCACAATTACTTGATAATTATTAACTCAATTGGAGTTAGATTTGACTCACCTAGGTTTAGTTTGAACCAATTCCAAGTCTTAACTCAAACTTGACTCACCTTGGGTGAGAGTTAAATCCTAAGGCTATGAATACAAGGCCATGCCTTTTCATTTATAAGATTGGATATTATAGAGTTATTATGTAAGATTTGCTTCATGAGACTTATACCAAAAGTGTTATAATTCCAAAATATTAAGCTAAGCCATATCAAAACCATGGTGGCAAGGAGAGAAGGAGCTAAACAAGATTCATTGCCAAAAAATTCTTGATGTACAAGCTGAGCAAGCCACTCAACAAAGCATTTGAAGCTCCCAAGGAAGGTGAAAGAGTTATTATATTTTATTTTTTTTGTGATGATTTCATTTAGTTTTTTTTCTATTCTCTCCCTAGTATCTAGGATAGAAGTGTAAGTGTTAGTGTGTTTATTTGAGTTTTGTTGTTTGAACTAACATAATACTATCCTTCCTTCTTGAATTCCTATGATCACAAATGGCATGCCTGATGGGCCTCTATGGAGCATCCCATACAAGCAAGGATACTAATATGTAGATTTTAGTTTTTCTAATTAATTATTAATAATATTTAAAATTTGAGTTTTAACTTTGTTTTTCATGTAATTCTATTTTTTAGTAAGACACAATTTACACAAAGACTGACGTCAATCCTACTAGAACGGATGTCAATTCTACTAAAACTGACGTTGATTCACATAGGATTGACATAAATCCCTATGTAAAGAATATATAATGATAGGAACATGATTCATGAGGCTTTTTATTAAGTTTTTTGATTTTCATTTTGTGTATTTGGACTTGAGTGGTGTCTATTTAAGCATTTTCCTATAGTATCAAGAGAGATATTTTATTTTTTATGATATTTTACTAATTTTTTTTTTGTGGAATTTGTATTATAATTTTTTTGTGTTTTAAAAGAAGATAACATTTATCTATGTTGATTGATGTTGATCTCTTTGGATTGATGGGCATTGATCCCTGAAGACTGACATTGATCCTTGTGTGGATCAATGTTGATATTTGAGACATAAAAATAGAGAAACATGAGAGTTAAATACAAAATATCATTTTCTCACTCACTTTTGGGCTTCTAAGTAGGAAAAAAACCTCTAATAATTATAGGTCTTAAGATGGAAAAATCCATGTTTGGACATGTTTAAATCTTGCACACTTTGTCTTCGATGTTTAAAACAAACTTAGTTCTTTGTCATGCCTCAATTATTTTTGAAGTTTTGTGCAAATTTTTTAAACAAATAATGCAAAGGTTCCAAAATTCACTACACACTTCATTTTGGTGATTAAAATTAACTCTCATAATTAATTACATACTCTTAAGAGTTATTTATTTTAGCAAAATGAGTGATGCATTTATGCTTTCCCCCTGTCCCCTTTAGGGAAATCAGGTGACCAAAAGAAATCATTCTTTGCCTCAATCACTTTAGTCCAAAATATTGAAAATAAAATCATTAAGGACCTTTTCAAATCCATACATTTTGGGTGACCTAAACATGACCATAAATTCTTTTCACTTATATTTTATTTTATTTATATATTTCGGCTTATGAGTAGGGGTTCATCACCTCCTTACAAGTTATTTAGGGAAGTGTTGACCTAGGAATTCATCTCCCAACATTGTTTCAAGTCCACTTGATGGTGGGGTATATAAACTAAGGTTAACCCACTAGGACACTTATTTGAGTAGTTAAACAAGCTCCATTAGTGGTACTCAACCTCAAACCTTAGGGGCTACTCAGACATCACACTATATTGAGAAAGTGACATACGTAGTTGTTGTGAAAAAGGATAATAACTTTTCACAAAAAACTAGTTGATGTGGATCTAATTGATGTGATTACATCTCTAGTGTTATCCACACTTGGGACCATCTAAAAATGTACAAAAAATGATAGTTTAGAACAAAACCACTTGCTGTAGACATACTGTTGATGCAGCGTGAGTATCCTAAAGTTCCTTATCATAATACAAACTCTTGAAAAAAGAGGGGGCCTAAAAACCCTAATTTTTCATGTGATTTTAATTTTTAGATTAATAATTAAAATCCTGTCAAGAGTGAGTATATTGATAGAATTTGATAATATTATGCAACCTTATCAGTTTTAAGATTTAAGACATAACACTTATGTGTTTGTGTCATTTTATCCTTTTATTGCATGGTCTTGAGTTGAACTATCTATTTTGTTTATTTTACCACATCCAAAAGGGTTTTTTTTATACATCAATCCTTTTTTTGAGGAGGTGTTACATTGCCTATTTGACACCATACCTTTGCCTTAGTATTTTTATAAATTTTGTTTGTGTGTGTCATTTTATTGAAAAATGACATTGTTACACTGCCCAATTTATTTAAAATCTTTTGCCTTTAAGTCTTGAAACAAATCATTGATCATACATTTAGAGCATGATAACATCATTACACTACTTGAATCATTTCATAGACTTGGTTGCCTTATGTCCAAGGTTCAACTTTTCAAAACTAAATCTACATGTGCCTTTTGGATCTTTACTTAGTGTTGTTATGTCATTCATTCTTGTCTAGATTATTGTTTCTTTTAAGAATCCTAATTTTCTTAACTTGATTTTTTAATAAACCTTGCCATGTTTAAATCCAAACATTAATTGAATTCTACCTATGCCTTGTGTAATTTTGGGCCTAAATATAGATATTTATCTTTTGGGTTGTGCAACTTAGGTTGATTATTTATATAGTTTAAAAACTATTATTTTTTCCTTTAGTTAGTAGAAAGAACCTATCTTCCATATGCCTATTATTTCATGCCTTATAACAATTGACCAAATTCATATTTAAATCTAAGTGCCTAGTTTATGCCAAAGTGTTTCATATTTGTTGGATTAAAATCTATTACCTTGTTTTGTTTCAAGTCTAGCTTTTGTGCCTTTTCCAAAAGACCTAGCATATCCCTATTTTTAGCCTAGATTTTGTGCCTTATTTTGCCAAAAGACCTAGAAAATTTTGTTTTTCTTAGATTAAACTTGTTTGGAACACTTTGAACCTAGAGTTTAGAATTTTAGTTTTCATTCATCCACTTGACCTTTTTATGTAAGACATTTAATGTTAGATTATTTTTCACCAAGTTTTAGCACATACCGTTTTGGAGATACAACTCTACTTTTAGACCAAGTTAGACTATGTTTGGACCATTTATCCTTTAGACATTATTTTTTAGAGTTTTTATAACTCTAGGAATTTTTGTGAAACATTCATAATTGACTTGGATATATCTCATTATACTTATAGTGGAGCCATATACAATTTAGGTTATGATAATGTGGTCACATACGATGAATTTATTTAAGACCCCTACTAGGATGATGTTATTTGTGAGACAGATCTTTATCCTCCTTACAATACTCAATATAGGGAACAAAGCCAAGATACTCAAGATTAGTATGCAATGATACCTTCTTTGAGATGATTAATGTTGACCATTTTGGCCCTGTAGGCCAAAATCGGTCTCCTTCTTCCCTTGTTGTTCTGAGTCATTTCAAATTTGGTTGCACAAGTATTTTAGAAAAAGGAGGAACCAGTTCAATGGTTCGACTTTAGGGTCCAATGCCATGAGCTTTCCAAGAAATTTGAACTTGAAATTTGAACCATTGTTGGTTCAAAGGTTTGGTTCAACAACTTAGTTCAAAGGCTTGGTTCATCAGCTTGGTTCAATAGTTTGGTTCATCGGCTTGGTTCAAAGGTTTGGTTCATTAGCTTGGTTCAATGGTTTGGTTCATTAGCTTGGTTCAAAGGTTTGGTTCATCAGCTTGGTTCAATCACTTTGAACTTGGAAATATTGAACCATTGAACTATTGAACCATTGTTGGTTTAAGCACTTGGTTCAAGTGCTTGGTTTAATCAGTCGATTCAATCAAAGGGTTCAATCAGTTGGTTCAAGCAGTCAAATGAATGAGTAGAACAAAGTATTAAACCATTAAACCATTGAACCATTAAACCAATTGTTGGTTCAATTAGTCAGTTCAATCAGAAGGTTCAAGGGAGTCTCCCAAAGCCCAAAGGATAAGTACCCTTGTGAAGGGTAGGGAACACTTGCAAAGGGATCAAAGAAAAGTCAAAAAAAATTGACCAAATGGTGACAGGCACATAGACGTCAACTTTGTAGAAATGAAATAACCATTGGTTTTTTAATGAAAGGTGTGAACCCAAAGGAATTCAAAGGCTTAAAGCCAAAAGGAAGAAATCATCGAGGAGGGAGTCCAAAGAGTCAAAGAATTAGTAGAAGATAGCCCCTGAAGGATGATAGAGCCAAAAAAGACAAAGCTAGGAAGAGGCAAAAGAACCAAGTGTAGAAATGGACAAAATAGTCCAAGTGGCAAAGGAAGGTGTTGACTCAAGGAGTTACTTTAGTGGTTAACATGGTATCTACCAATTGGTCATCAAGAGGCATGAATAGTGAATGACATGACCCATTTTTCTTCACTTTGAATTTATGAGCAAATAAGTCACGTTAATGCCTTGAAGGAGTGGTCTTGTTTGCAGACAAATGATGTGGCCCAAAATTTCACATATGACATTTAATATATCTTAAATGCCTAAAATCAAAATAGGAACTGACACAACATTATCTATCGAGCAGCTTCCTCTTCCTAATGCTTGGAATGCACATGGGCCATTTATAAAAGGGCACTAAAAGGCCTCTTTCTTCCTCTATATAAAAAAAAACTTCTTATTTTGAGAAAGGGATCTCTTGGCTTGTAAGGAAGAGCTCTGCCAGATTTTACCTTAAATCAAGACATAACATTTTTACCTCTATTTGAGCTTGCACTTTCATATATGTCTATGTTTTTGTTTTGTGTTAAGTCATTTTCCTTATGCTTTTACATAATGATTCTAGCATATCTAGTGTATTATGATTTCTTATTTTACAGGTTAGCCAGAAGTGTCCACAGAAAGAATATAGGTGCATGTGAATAGGATGCCAAAGTGTCTCTTAAAATGCCTCTGGTAGTTATTCCTCACTGTATCTCCATCGGACCCCTAGCTCACTGATGCAAAAGAATTTCTCATATTAAATGAAGTGTATACCAGCTTGTTCTTGGTGGAAAGTGTAGACACAAGCTAAGTAGATAAACTTTTTGATGTATCACCATTTTAGTTTAGGTTCTATTTTTTAGCATCCTTCTCTCTTTTCACCTCCCCATTATTAGAAGTATGAAATCTAGGACCACAAAGATACATCAAAGGGAACTAGCCCTTATCTAGAGACTCTCCCCCCAATTTTCCTAGACCCACAGGCAAGAGGGGAGTTTCCATTATGATGCATGGAAGACAAGAGCTTAGTCTCCTATCAAGGGTGAAATCCACTGCATCAATAGTTTTTGGCATGCTCGGTGGGACCACATTTTAGCACTCAATTTTTTTTTAGGATTGGTGCTAGTCCTGTTATAGAAGAGTGAACCATTAATACAACATTTGACCTTTAATCAGGTGATTGTGGGACAACTGTGGTCTAAAGAGTTGAATAATTTTGGTGCGTCCTTCAACTAAAAAACCTTTGGAGGCTTTTTCATCAACACCAATGGTGACTCTAAGTTGAATCATCTAGTTAAGTAGTTTCGGTGCCATCAAGTAATCACATTTTTTGTATGTATAATCCCATTGCTCAGCATAATGGGCCTTTTATTCCTTAATTTAAATATGATCAAGCTTAGGTTATTCATGGAATCACCTCAAGAAACTCTCCTAGTTTCCCTTCAACAATAAGGGAAGTAACGCTAGAGTTTGAGAAGCAAGTGATGGAGATAGGTAGATTGGATGAGTAGTATAGATATCAACAAGAACTTATGTACAAGGAGTGTTTATTTAGGTAGGCTTAGGTTTGTAATCCATGGAAGAGGAAGTATCAAAATGGAAGAGTCCATTCATTCAAGGCATTCAACCTTGTGTGCCCCATCTTATTCTAAAGAAAGCTCCCTTTTGTGCACCAAATCCTTTCTACCAGATAGTACTTGCTCACTCTAGCTCATCTGATGCATTAATCAATCTTGCTCTTAATCCCTTACACCTATCTTTTTAGCATCAAAGGGAACTCGAGAAACCCCCCATGGAGATGAACCTTCTCAATTCCTTAGATTGTGAATCCTCCTTTGAAGGAAATACCATGAACCAACACATCTCTCTTTAGGAATTTCTTCTTGTACATGAACAAACCCTTCATAGTCTTCCTCAACTTCCTTAGGTCTCTCAACATGATGTCAAGATTCCAAGTTGGAAGAGGGAATATCATGAACTAGCGTAGGACCTTGAAGAGGATAAAGTTGCTACCTGTTCACAAGGAGAAAGTCCCAATCCCAAGGTCATGAGTTGGAAGCATACAATGGAATCATGGGGCAAGAAGGAGGAAAAGCAAGTTTTTGCTCAAAACCTTGAAGAAGATAAAGCTACTCCTACTCATCATGATGATGTTTGTGACCTCCAAGAGAGGCTCTTCCAAGAGAATATAGCCAGGAAAATTATAGAATTGGGATCCAAAATGAGGTTCCTTAGCCAAAGTGTGATGGACAGTTGAGATCAAGTAAAAGATCCTACATTTGAACACACCCCATCTACACCCCTCTAAGAGAGGTATCAAGCCACATCTGATATAGATGAAGTGCTAGCTAAATGGAAGGAGGAGAATCATTTGATTTTAGCTCAAGGACTGCCTCCTCTTCCACATGAGTTCATCCATTAGCCTTCCACTTCACCCCTTCTCAAGGAGGAACCTATTTTGAAAGGGGTAAGTAAAGAGGAGTATACTCAGTTCATGACTAATCAGGGAGACCCCATGAGTACAAATGAGAAGGAGATCACCATAGATATCATGGAGGAGCATGGATAATCTATTGTTCATGTTTTGAATGATTCATTTGAAGTCATTGGGGCAGGCTGCACTCCTCTTCAAGGAGGCTATGAGCTAACTAAGGGTGGAGAAGGTAGTATTGGGACTCAAATAAGTATGCAAAAGGGCTGAAAGATTTCAAATTTATCCTTTCAAGAGGTTGGTGAATCTGAAGATGATATTTTCGAAGTCATCAAGGAGGAACCTATTTTGAAAGAGGCAAGTGAAGAAGAGAGGATCCAATTTACAGTTGATCAAGAAGTTCTCATGGATGTCAATGAGGAAGGAATCCTCATGGATGCTTCTTTTGAAGACATCATCAACAATAGAGAAGACATAGGTCATGCATACATGTGGATGTTCTAGCAATATGAAGAGGAACATAAGCATGGTGAGCTCTCTCCTTCCTTATTTGATGAACTTCCTTGTTGCTTTGATGAGGAGGATGACCATGCCATGGAGCCTAAGTTGGAGGAGGATCAGGTGGATGTCTTTGGACAACTAGAGACTTTGATCATTGAGCAGGAAAAGGAGAAACCTGTCTATCTTGAGAACAACTTTGAAGAAGAGAGCCTTGAACAAGAAGGTGATGTTTTATGGGATGAACAATCAATCTGTGATTCCATTTCAAACATCACAACAATCACCCTTCTTCAAGAAATCCATGAAGGAGCATAAGGTGAGTTTGACAGGGTCTTCAAAAAATTAGAAGGGAACGGGTCAAACCATGATGCATGTCAAAGGAGCTATGCATATCAAAGGGCTTATAGTGATGAGCCAATAGCCAATGATTTCTTGGTAAAACATGCCAACATGAAGAGCCAACATTTGACAAGCTTCCAAGAATAAGAAGAGTACATATATGTTGGGACCATGTTTGACTCTTGATCCACTCAGATGCAAGCCAATCGAGGTGGCAGGCAAGGGGAGTAGGTCACCAAATCTCCATTCCATTCAACCACTTGTCTAGCACCATAAGTTTCCATGCCATGAAGGAGACTTAAGAAGTTTTACCTTTGATCCATGAGGGAGTCAAATATACCTGGTTAGCTGTATATAGTAGTTTGTTTTTAGTTTTCTTTCCCTGCTTTCCCTAAGTGGTGTTTGCATAATTAGTGTTTTTAGCCTTGTGTCTATTTTCCTTTGTGTTTGGGGTAAAATATTCATGATTGATTCTTGGATCCATTAGGTCTATTGCTAACTTTTTTCAAGTTGTGTTTTGAATCAGTGCCCAATGGACTTTAAGGCAACTGGTTTCTAAGCATAGCAAGCATGCTTCCCCTGGGAATCACCATTTTGTTGACCATTTTGGCCCTACAGGCCAAAATCAGTCTCCTTCTTCCCCTATTATTCTAAGCTAGTTAAAATTTGGTTGCACAAGTCTTTTGGCAAAAGGAAGAACCAGTTCAATGGTTTGACGTTGGGGTCTAATGCCATGAGCTTTCCAAGAACTTTGAACTTGAACTTTGAACCATTATTGGTTTAAAGGTTTGGTTCAATAGCTTGGTTCATCAACTTGGTTCAATGGTTTGGTTCATCAGTTTGGTGCAAAGGTTTGGTTCATCAACTTGGTTTAAAGGCTTGGTTCATCGGCTTGGTTCAACAATTTGGTTCATTAGCTTGGTTCAAAGGTTTGGTTCATTGGCTTGGTTCAATCACTTTGAACTTGGAAATATTGAACCATTGAATTGTTAAACCATTGTTGGTTTAAGTGCTTGGTTCAATCAGTTGGTTTAAGTGGTCAAATGAAAGAGTAGAACATAGTATTGAACCATTGAACTATTAAACCGTTGAACCAATTGTTGGTTCAATCAAAAGTTTCAAGGGAGTCTCCCAAAGCCTAAAAGACAAGTGTCCATATAGAGGGTAGGGAACACTTGCAAAGGAATCAAAGAAAAGGCTAAAGGAATCGACCAAATGGCGATGGGCATGTAGACATCAACTTTGCAAAAATGAAATAATCATTGGTTTTTTAATGAAAGGTGTGAACCTGAAGGAATTCAAAGACTTAAAGCCAGAAGGAAGAAATCATCGAGGAGGGAGTCCAAAGGATTAGTAGAAATAGCCCCCGAAGGACGAAGGAGCTAGAAAAGACAAAGCTAGGAAGAGGCAAAAGAGCCAAGTGCAGAAATAGACAAAATAGTCCAAGTGGTAAAGGAAGGTGTCGACTCAAGGAGTTACTCCACTAGTTGACATAGCATCTGCCAATTGGTCATCAAGAGGCATGAACAGTGAATGGTGTGACCCATTTTTCTTCACTTTGAATTGATGAGCAGACAAGCTGCATGAATGCCTTGAAGGAGTGGTCTTGTTTGTAGACAAATGATGTGGCCCATAATTTCACATATGACATTTAATATGTCTTAAACACCTAAAATCAAAATTGGAGCTGACACAACATTATCTATCAAGTAGCTTCCTCTTCCCAATGCTTGGAATGCACATGGGCCATTTGTAAAAGGGTGATAAAAGGCCTCTTTCTTCCTCTATATTAAAAAAAAACTTCTCATTTTGAGAAAGGGATCTCTTGGCTTGTAAGGTGGAGCTCTGTCAGATTTTACCTTGAATCAAGACATAACATTTTTACCTCTATTTGAGCTTGCACTTTCATATTTGTCTATGTTTTTGTTTTGTGTTAAGTCATTTTCCTTATGCTTTCATAGAATGATTCTAGCATATCTAGTGTATTGTGAGTTCTTCTTTTGCAGGTTAGCCAGAAGTGTGCACAACAAGAATGTAGGTGCATGCGAATAGGCTACCAAAGTGTGTCTTAAAACTTCTCTGGTAGTTCTTCCTCACTGTATCTCCATCAGACCCCTAGCTCACTGATGCAAAAGAATTTCTAGTATCAAAAGAAGTGTATACCAGCTTGTTCTTGGTGGAAAGTGTAGACTCAAGCTAACTAGATCAACTTTTTGGTGTATCACCATTTTAGTTTAGGTTCTATTTTTCAGCATCCTTCTCTCTTTTTAGGCCCCCCATTGTTAGCAGTAGGAAATCCAGGACCACAGAGATACATCAGAGGGAGCTAGCCCTTATCTAGAGACTCTCCCCTAGTTTTTCTAGACCCACAGGCAAGAGGGGAGTTTCCATTGTGATGCATGGAAGATAAGAGCTCAGTCTCCTGTCAAGTGTGCAATCCATTGCATCAATAATTAGCATACCAACTTCACCCATTTACCACTCATGGCATCTTATTTCCCACCTATACCATTAACCCTCTTTCAATTTGTGTAAGCCACTAAACTCGATAGCATCCAAGGATTACCATTCCATGATTTGTCCTTTGGCTTATGTAAGTAACCAAGATTCACAATGCCTTACCATTTTTTTTAAGACTTCAACCTTTGGCTCATGAAAACAACCAAGATTCACAATGCCATACGATTACCATACCAGGACCTCATCCTTTAGTTTGTGCAAGAAACAAAGCTTCACAATGCCCTACCATTACTATTTCATTACCTCATCCTTTGGCTTGTGTGAGTAACCAAGCTTCACAACACCCTATCATTACCCTACTAAGACCTCATCCTTTAGTTTTTGTAAACAACCAAGCTTCATAACTCACTACCATTACCATTACAAGACCTCTTCCTTTGGATTGTGTGGGAAATCAAACTTTACAATGCCCTACCATTAACATTTTAGGCCCTTGAAAATATGGTAGTTTTTATCCTAATAAGGTTGTCTACCTATGACTAGATGTGTCACAGTTACCATCCTAGGTCAGAAATCAAAGTTTGTTAAGTCCATTGTAAATAATCATCATTATCTAACCACTATATATTATTCATCCCTTACCAACATTCCCCAACTTTAGAAAACCAATGCCAAACATTGAGCCACAACTAAGCCAATCAGTACCTCTCTAACTAAGCTAATCTTTCAAAGACCAAGATATGTTCAAAACTAGTATTTTACAACTACTTATAAACCAAAGACAAGAGAACCAACCCATTTATGATGTTTTTGTTATAAAACCTATTTATGACAAGTAAACTTATGGTGAATCACCTTTTGATACTACACCCATTATTGAGGAGTCTCACTCTAACAAGCCAGTCTTTGCTGAGTCACTTATTACTAATTATAACCACTATTGGGTAAATCATCACCTTAACCATTGTCTTATTTTTAAAGAGCCTCCCTTTGACAAGCTAGTCTCTTTGGAGTTGTCTCTTGACCTTTTCCACCTTATTGAGGAGTCTCACTTTGACAAGCCAGTCTCTATGAATTCCTTCTTAGCTGAGCCTATTTTCAAAGAGCCCATTATGCCATCATATGTTGTTACTTATCCCATACCAAGCATTCAACAAAACACCATTGTAGAAACATCCACACCAAATGAAGAATCAAAATTAGATATAGGTTCTACTCTTGAACTGACATCAAATTTAACATCAAAATCAGAAACAATGTTAGTCTTAACATTGAATTCAAAGTCCTTTAATTCAAACTTAGCTTCAAAGTTAGAATACATTCATGGATGTTATGACATTGGTTATGCCTACCTTATAGATTAGTTTAAATACATTTGTGATCATTCTATGGTTTTTTAAAGATGCTTACTTCAACATTGACACAAGTTTTCTTAGTATCTTCTATGAAGATTGTGATGCCTCTCCCCATTCCATTACCATTCCACATGTCATTAACACCAACCAACCTAGCCATTATATTGACATTCCAGCTCCCACAAATGTCAATTTGGATGACATAATCACACCTTATTGAATTACATCCATGGTGACATATCAGTTTTAGAATATTAGGGGGACCAAGACCATTTTCATATAGAATAAGAACAATCTCATAGTGAAACCTTTTGAAAGGCACTAAGAGACAATCAAAGTTCAAACTCAGAATCTTGTAGTAAAACCTTTTTGGAGGTGCTATAAGACAATCAAAGTCAAAATTTAGCATTCCTTACTGAAACATTTTTAGAGGTACTATAGGATAATCAAGATAACTTCATTGGTGAAAACCTCATCAAGGTGCCAATAATTGAGAATAATAGTTATTCCCTATTTGATGAAGGCATTATCAAATATAAAATCAATACAACTTCCAATAAATAGTATACTCATATGGTAACTACTCTTAGGCCCAAACAAAAAAAATATGATGGTCATATCGAGATCATATTCATAACTTTTTGGCCCCACCACATCCAAATTTATGTTGAATCCAAAATTAGAAATATTGTGTGTGCCTGAAAATCCCAATATTTATTTTTTTCCCAACCATTATACATTCCATTATCATCCACATTTACATTGCCAAATCAGACCTATCATCCATTCTTTATCTATATTTACCATCCTTGGATGCACTTTCCTTTACAAAAGTTATAAAGACATTATATTGACATTTGGAGGAAACATAATTAAAGACTAATGAGGATCACAAAAACATTGTTGGAGTCTAAATTTACAGTAGGTTCGTGATAGAGTAACTATTCAAAAGAGGTGTGGGCTAACAATTTCCATGATTGATTATTCTAGTTGTATCATATGTTAATCAAGATGTGCTTCTCCACATTAGGAAGAAAAATATAACCTTTTACCTTGCCAAAAACTATACCTTTGCCCCAACATTTACCTTGCCTTTTTCATTTGCCATTCCTCTTGCCTTTTTTTCATACCCAACCATTGATATTACCTGATCACTTGGGGGAAAACTTACTACCATTATAATTAGTTACCATCCTATCATCTTCCTTATGCCATACCATATGTTGTCCTAATATAACCGTCACTACTAACCAAAGCCTATTTTTAGCCACCCTACCCAACCCTTTTGATCTTTGTTCCATTGGTTCTTCCCACACCTTCTAGAAGGGGATTCTAATCTAATTTCAATATTTTCATAATTTCATGTTTAAATGATAGTAAATGAAAGTGGTGTGATAGTGGATATATCAAGTTATCTTTCATTTATTTTTGATTGCTATTACTGATTATAACCACCTATGTGAAAATTAGTTGCATAAACCTATGCCATTATTTATTAATTATAACTACCTATGGGAAAATTAGGAACAAAACCTTTACCATGCATTGCCACATCACCTTGCCATTAATATTATCATTTCCCTTACTATTTTACTAAATTTTAGAAGTTGTTACCTAGTCAGATCTCATCACCTTTTGTGTTAGTGGGACTACTAGGACTTGAGGTCCTAATGGGACTATGTAGGTCATGCTTGTTTCATGTTGAGGTTAGCTCAGTCCCCCTTTTCTATATGATCTCACCATTTTATGAGTGGTATCTTTTCAATCTCTAACAAGTTAAGATAACTCAAAATTCCAAAAACATGCAAAAATTTCAAAATCCAAAAACATTTATCCTATTTAAACCTATTCAATCATCCTCAATCTGCCCTATTAGGAAAAATCTATTGATTGTTCTAATCCATTCCATTGCCATTGAGGGTGTGACTTTTACCTTTTCATGTATATTTTTTTGGGGCACCACCTATTTTTCCTTCCACTAAGCCTTCACACATATGTATTGACTTGGTTGATGACAAGATGATTTTTGTTACTCTTACTTTTAGGTTTTTTGTGTGTTGTTTATTTGCCTATTTATTTGATTTCATTTTTGTGTATTGAATCCATCTATATGTGTTCATTGGGTGATTATTTTTGAATTATTATTGAGTCTATCCATAATCATACATTAACATTATCATCTTTTTTTTAATCATTGGTACATTATTTTCAATTATTTATTAGATCGGGAGCCAATACTTATGTATATTTTAGCTAAGTTATCATGGTGTTTTCTATCATGATACATACCATCATGTGATACAAAAAAAATCAAATTAAAGAATCTTAAAAGCAATAGAGACATATAAATTTCACCTTGGCAACCTTGGTAAATCCACCCACCCTCCTTGATTGAATCCCCTACCCATTCTAGTTATAACAATGATAATAAGGATGAACATCTTTGCATTGATAAGTACAACTGAATCATTAGCATTGAATAATAATAATTTTTTATAATCATCTTTTTCATTACTTTATGCATCCTCATGTGCTTGGTCATTTGTGGCTTCTTCAATAATTAGACCATCACATCTACATTTGTGCCCACTCATATTTATTTTGTATGATAGGTTCTATCTTTGAGTTATGCTTGCCAATCTACCCTACTGGGGCATAATCAAATATCATTTTTTCAATCCAAGTCATCTTAATGATTATAACCAACCATGGGAAAATCATTATTTTGACTCATCCACCCTAACTGGGCCATATTCTTGTGCCACTAATTATAACTGCCTTTGGATAAATTAGTGTCTCAACCTTTGCTAATTATTATAACTACCTTTTGGTAAACAAATAATTTTTAAATTAATAAATGTAAGCATTAAATTGATTGGATTAATCTCACCCATGGGTTAATTTGATGCTTTATTTATCCTACCTATGCTACTAATTATAACTACCTATGGGAAAATCAATCGATTTCACCCCTTTTACCTTTTGGTCCCATCATTTCTTTCTTTCTTTCTAGGGATTGATTATTGACCCCTTTACCAATTGTTCCTTAAGGAAGCATCTATAGTTCATATATTTCCATTAAATAAGTAGACATATAAGACCTTTTAATTCTTTGAAAAGATGTTATTATGCCTATAGCTTGCAATGCCTTCACAAATAGGGGCAAACTATAGACACCTAAAAGTGGCCAAAACTGGCTTCCATCTGGACTTCAAATTGATTCTTACCAACCATTGTAAATTAAGCCTATGAATCACTAAATATCCCAAATTTGTTTGTGCATCATTCATTAAAGCTTAAAATCATGTTGAGACATCCCTAATTAGGATATTATATCATATGTAATAATAACCTCTCATGGATTCATCCCTAATGACCTTGTGACATCACAATTATCAATTTGGCCTTTGACCTATTAAGTGGGGAACTTGCACACTTAAATCAAATATTGAAAGAGCTAAAAGGTTGATCAAAATAAATTAACAAGATAAACTAGATTAAATGCCTAGATAAACTATCCATTTAAAAGAATGAATATCTAAAAAAAGAAATCCAAAAATTCAAAATATCCTAGCCTTTCATCATTTCCTTTATGAGTTTTCAAACTCTTTGAAAATATCCTAAAATATCTAATTTTGAGAGCCACACCTAGTAACTACAAATCATAATTACTTGACAACTATTAACTTAATTGGAGTTAGATTTGACTCACCTAGGTTTAGTTTAAACCCATTCCAAGCCTTAACTCAACCTTAACTCACCTTGGGTGAGAGTTAATTCTAAGGATATAACTACAAGGCCATGTATCTTCATTTCTAAGCTTGGATATTATAGAGTTATTATGCAATATTTACTCCATGAGACTTATACCAATAATGTTATAATTCTAAAATATTAAGCCAAGTCGTATTAAAGCCATGGTGCCAAGTAGGGAAGGAGCCAAGCAAGATTCATTGCCAAAAACATCTTGATGCACAAGCTGATTAATTCACTCAACAAATAATTTAGATATTCCAGGGAAGGTAAAAGAGTTATTGTCTTTTGTGTTTTTATTGTTCTTTCATTTAGTGTTTGTTACTAAGCTCTCCCTAGTATCTAGGTTAGGAGTGTAATTGTTAGTATGTTTATTTGAGTTCTATTACTTGAATTAACACAATACTAAACCTCCCATCTTATATTCCTATGATCATAATAAGCCCATAATACTTATGGTATTCTAGTTACCCAATTTTTTTTGCTACTACTGACTATCTTGGTCAAAATGTTATCCAACTCTTTGTTGGTAAATTCTACTTGGCCATTAGATTGTGGATGATAAGGAGAAGATTTAGTATGATTGACTTGGTATAATTCCATGAAATTTTTAATAATATTATAAATAAATTATGGTCTTTAATCTAAAATTATCTCTCTAGGTGTACCAAATCTTTTCATGATCTTGAAATACAAAAAATCTACTACTACTTCTTCCCTAGCAAAAGACAAGGCTTGGACTTTAACCCACTTAGTGATATAATCTATACATACTAGGAGGTATTCCTTCCCTTGAGATGGAGTATCTATAGGACCAAAAAATTCTATTCCCCATTTATTAAATGGTTCCAATATAACCTATGGATGAAGAGGCATCTCTACTAATAGTGTAGGCTATCCCATTCTTTGACATGGAATCACATTGTCTAATATGCTTCTTTACTTGCCTATGAAGGGAAGACCAATAATATCCTACTCTTAGGATATTATATATGGTTCTTTTTTTTGAATAATGACCTCCTCTTGGTTCATCATTACAATCTCTAATGATGTCATAGGCTTCATTATCTGTCACACACCTATAAAATTCATGACAAGGTCCATACTTAAATAACATGTCATTAATCCACCTAAAAGAAGAAATTTATTTAATTAAACATTTTATTTATTTTCAAGTAAAATGAGAAGGAAACTTCCCTATGGAAAAATAGTTGGCTATATAAACAAACCATGGGGATTCTACTAAAACAAAAAATAGTTGTTCATTTAGAAAGCTATTCTTAACTATTTCTTCACTACTTACAATGCTTATTTTACACAAAAAATCTATAACCACATTAAATTTTCCTAGTTTATCAATGATGGTTATATAAAATTACTACAAAATTAACAACCATATTATGATTCTTTCTCTTAATATTGGTTTATTCATGATATACCTTATGGTTGAATGATCTGTGTATATGAAGACCTTATAAGCAATAATATAGTGTCTAAATTTGTTGATGACATAAATTACAAGGAATTATTTTTTTGTGGTTGTGTAATTCTTTTCAGTTGGTGTGAGTTTTTTTTTTGATGTAATAAATGGCATACATATGATCATTAACATATTTTTGTCCTAGAACTACCCCCATTTCATAATCAGAAGCATCCGTGTAAATGTGAAAGGGTTTTTACCAATTGAGTCCTCTCAATATTGGTACAAATATCAATTTTTATTTAATGGCTTCAAACAATTTTTGAAAATCATCACTCCATATAAATTCACTATCCTTTACCAATAAAGCAAACATAGGAGCAATAATTTTATTGAAATCTTCTATAAAATGTATGTAAAAACAAGCATGACCTAAGAAACTCTTGATATTAGTTTGATTCTGTGGGATGGGAATGTTAAAATTATTTCAATTTTCTTAGGATCCACTTGGATTCCCTTATCAGAGATGTGATGTCCTATTACTATACCCTGATCCATCATCATCATCATGAAATTCTCATGACTTATTGAAAATTGGTGTTCTTCACATCTAGTTAACACCTTGTCAATATTATGTAAGGCTTTGTCAAAAGATATCTCTATGAGTAGTGACATCATCCATGTACACTTCCACACAATCATTAGTCATATCAAAAAATATGGTCAAAACTGCTCATTAAAAAGTAGAAGGGCATTAAAAAGACTAAATGGTAATACTCTATAAGTAAATGTACCCCATGGGTAGGTAAAGGTGGTTTTGTCTTGATCCTCAGTTTCGACTCTTATCTGATTGTATCCAATAAATCCATCCAAGAAGGAAAGTAGCTTTTTCCTACCAGATTATCAAGTAGTTGATCAATAAAAGGAAGAGGAAAATAATCCCTCATAGTGGCTTTATTTATCTCTTGATAATATACACATACTCTCCATTTTTTTGGGTAGAATTACAAGTGGAAAAACCCATTGGCTATCTAAAATAGGGTAAATGAATCTTATATCCAAAAAATTCTCAATTTCAATTTTTACTATATCCCTTAATGATGGATTTATCCATCTTTGTGGTTGTCTAACTAGTTTATCTTAGCTTGTGTAAATGTGATGGGTATAAACACTTAGATGAATTCCTCTCATATCTATATAATCCAAAGTAAATGCTTTGGTGTGTTTTTCTAGGACATCAAAAATTTTCATTTGTTGATTATGTATTAACTAACTATTTATATTCAATACTTTTCATATTAATATCATAACCTATTTAATGTCAGGATGGATATACTCTACTTGTTTAAAATTCACTCATCAATGAATTAAGAGGACAAGGATGTGGTAATAATAGATGAAATGTAGTTATATTTTTTATAAATCCATCTCCTAGAGGATTAATTTTGGATAATGGACAATGAAATGTAATTAAAAATTTAGTTGGTTTATCTTATGCCCAATTCTAAATACTTGATTGTAATGGTCTATGGTCATATGTTGAATGTCCAAAGATTGAGTATGTAGTAACAAGTATAGTGGAGTCCATATCTAATGGACTAGTGGAGTTTATCACTAAAAATTAGATAAAGATTATAGCATATAGATTGGTAGAGTCTATAGAAGACAAATTGGTAGAGTCTATAACAAATAGAATGATAGAGTCTATAGCAGATAAATTGATAAAGTCCATAGTAGATAGGCTAAAAGAGTCTGTAGTGGATAGAATGTTAGAGTCTATATTGGATAGACTGACAAAGTTTGTAGCAGATAGACTAGTAGAGTCTATAGCAGATAGACTAATAGAGTCTATATCTAGGCTCATGAGGCCAATGGATTCTTCTAGATCTTATGCTAAGTCATCAATTAATTCTTGCATGTGTCCTTGTACTGTTATCATGGCTAAGGATGAAATGTTGTTCTTATTTTTTTGGGTTCATCTACCCAAAATGTTTTAGTGTAATATAATGAACATTTTGTAGGGGGTATAAGGATATTAATTTTTATTTTAGACCATTTGAAATAGTCATATCCCTTGATGTGAAATCAATTAATATTGTTACAGTAGCTAGCCAAGGTCTTCATAAAATGAGGGGGTACCCTAACTTCTTGATTTCAGGTTGTAACACCATAAAATCTAATGGATACTCCCATGAATCAATTTTTATAGATACATATTCTATAGTATCTTCTTTTTTAGGAATTGAATGGTAAACAATTTGGAGAATGGTGGATGTAGGTTGTATCCCATAAGAGACAGTGTTTGGAGAGTATTAGTTATCTTTACATTAATTATTGCACCCAAATATACTAAAATGTTGTGTATTTATTTCTTAACTATAGTTACTTTTATGACTGGGTTACTTGAGTGTACATATTTGGGTAGTAGTAGTTTTCCTGGTAAAAGATAAACTAGTTTACCATCTACATGTATGGTGTCGGGTTATTGTTTCTTTCTTCTAGATGTATCGACACATGATTTTAATAGCTTTTTTTAATTACAGAATATCCTTGATGGCTTATAATAAAGGTACTTCAATGTTCAATTTTCTTAATTCCTAAATCAAATCAAATTCTTGCTTAGTTTCAATTTCTTTCAATCTATTAGTAAAATGAATAAGTGGAGGAATAGTAATATGTTCCTCTATCCTTTTTGACATTTTTTTGGATTCTTATTTTTTGACTATGCATTGAGGTGTATTTTTTTTTGGTTTTTCATTGAGAAGTTTAAAAATGGTGATAGGAGGCTCTTGAATTATTCTACCTGATCTAAGTTAAATATTTATAAATTTAATAGCTCCTATATTCATGGTTTCTCCTTGTTTATTTACATAAATAGAAGATGGTGGTTTATTCTTGAGGTTAGCTACCAATTGAGTAGATAATTATGGTTGATTAACTTATTTTGTTGGTTGAGATGTAGTGGGTGCCATCAAAGCTTACTATGGTGAAAACCTTCTTTAGGGTTTAAACTATAGATTGAAATTCCATTGTGTATTTACACATTATTGTGATTATGGTTGGGGTATCCATTGTTGTTGAGGCATTAACAAAGGTTGAGGCATCATCCATTCTTGATTTTCCCATTGTGGGTGTAGTTCTCCCCATATAGGTTGAGGTGCCTTTGTAATCAAAGGTGTCATCCATGGATTAATTAAATTTTTTGGGCTGAAATAACATTGGGTTTGGTTTTTTGAATAAATATTTTTTGTTTGGGTATAATTCAGATCTTCTACAAGATGTGCATTTTTTTTGATTAATTTTTCAAAACAAAAAAATGGTTACAATGGTTTGTGTCATGATCTTTACTGTCACATATCCCACATTTTTTTTTATCCAAAGGACAATATCTAAGACCATGTTTTAACTTACATTTTGGATAGTATATGGCTAAGGGTACTATGGTAGAATTAGATTTAGCTTGAATATCATCTAATGTAGTATTTAACTAGACCAAAATGTTAGTTTTCAAATTGGCAAATTCTTCCATCAATCAACTGACTTCATTGAATTTACCAAGTTTTCCTTTCTTGATGCTTGGTTTTATCCTAGAATAATTAGTACATAAATCTAAAATTTAGTGGAATATTATTTTTACAATGTCTCCTTTACCCATCAGGTTTAGAGCATCCCTAGATTCATCATCTAGTCCTTTAAGAAAGACCATTTTCACTACTTCTATAAGTGGATAACCACTACATTTGTGGGAAAATGTGAATCTATCTAGATAATCTTCTAAGCTTTCATCTTCATTTTGTTTGATCTTAAGAAAATCCTCTTTCCTATCCCTTATTTTGTAGTAATATTGATACTTATCAATAAATGTAGTTTTCATGTCTCTCCATGTATTTATAGAATCACTAGAAGGCCCATGAACCACCTCATGGCTGCCTCCTTAAGTGCAGAAGGGAACAGTTTGAGTTTTTGATTGTTAGTTGTATAATCATAGGATTGGTATAACATTTTAAACTCAAATATGAATTGATCTAAATATTTTAAGGACTTACCCCTAAAATTTGGTATAATTGATGGTGAAATGTTTTTTTATAGAGTTTTGATCTGTCAAATCTATGACTATAGAAAAGGAAAAGATTCTAGCTTGTTGCAATTGCATTCTATTTTCTTCAAGATTTTCTAAATTTCCTTGGCTATGAACCATGGTTTATATTTATTCCAAACATGTATTAGAGAACCAATCTATTTCTTAATCTTGATCTTGAAAATATTGAGGAGTAGGACCTACTATTCTAGATAAAAGATCCACAGGATTAATTCTTCCTATAGGAGAAGATCTTCCAAATGTGAATCTTCTTACAAGGTTTCTTTGTGAGGATGATCCTGATTCTAGTGATGAATCTAAATATGATTAAAGTGTTTTTATTATATTTTTAGATCACTTAGTTAAAAAATTTATTCTTTCCTCCTCTGATTCTAACTCAAGATATTTAGAGTGAACCTTCCTTTAGCGTCTCTAGATCGGTTCATAAATTTGATTTTGTTGTTGTTTTTGGTTAGTTTTTAAATGTTTTTTAGTTTTTTTATTGTATAAAAATAAGGATTACCTTATTAAAACCTATAAGTCCCTAAAAAAGATACCAAAAATGATGGGTGCCATTAATCCCTTCATTTAATCAACTTTTTCTGTTGATGTCATTCAAACCAGGGGCAAGGATAATGGTTGTAGGCCTTATAGAGATGATTCAATGTTTTTTTGTCCTTTATAAATGTCTAATTTAATCTATTATATAAGGGATTTGATTATGTAATAAATAAACATACTTGTAAAATTAGAACACTCTATAATCTAATTTATTGAAATAAACACATTTGTTAAAAATAAACACACTGCTAAAAGTAAGCACACTTGGTAAAAGTAAGCACACTTACTAAAAGTAATCAATCTGCTGAAAGTAAACACACTTTTTAAATGTAAACAATATGTTAATAATAAACACATTGATTTACAATCTTGAATTTACTCTTTAAACTAAAAGGAAATTTCCTATAGGTTATGAAAATGAAATACATTTATAATTATTAAAAACTATAAATACATAAATACATTCCTGGTTATTAAGGAGAGTGGGGCCTTGCTCTTTTTTGGGAGAAATAATGTAAATAAAACTCAGTAATTTAAAAATGGAGATATCTTCATTAATTGATCAAAATAGATTTCATGAATATAACTGTAACTGTGATGGAATATAAATTGAACAATAATAATATATTTAATTATCTCTTCTATCTTATATATTAAGACATATAGATCCACTTATATAATGTTGTAAATGTACATCCCTAGATATCAGTAGCCAATCTTCTGTTATCAAGACAAATCTCCTAATTTTAATGGTTCTTCAAAATAGGTGATTGATGGTTTGAAATAGGAGGATCCATCTGTTACAAAATCTATTGCATATCTACCAATAATGACTTCTTAGATCTATTAGATCGATTAGCCTTATAAAAGACTATGTGACATATTTACACTGATTGATATATATATATATATATATATATATATATATAGAAAGTTTACTTATAGATATACTATTTATAGTAATACTATAAGTAGTAATTGAACAAAACAATCTTCAAGTATGTTGACAAAGATGGAAAATATGGATCTTTAGTTCTGCAAGCTTAGAAGCTAGACTAGAAGAATTCAGAGTAGTTCTGGCAGAGTCTATAGCAACTCTGGCAGAGTCCAAAGTTATTTACATGAAAACCTAGTAAAGTCCATAGCAACATGATTCAAGGATCCTAAATGCTGAATAAGTCCATAACAAGGTTTCTAGGCTAATAAGATTGGTATAATGCTTTAGTGAAGAATGAAATCTGATTTTAAATGAGTTTGTAGCTACAGATTGGGTGAGTCCATAGCTATTGGGTGAGTTCATCACAGTGGACTGTGTGAGTCCTTAACTACTAGATAGGTTCGTAGCTAAGTCTAGAGAAGACTTGAATGAGCCAGAAGTGTGTCTAATGAGTTTTTATCTTACCAAATGTCAATATCTTTCATACAAGTTACTTTATAAGATCATCAAAAAGGTCCTTATTCCTTATAGACTATTGTATCATCTATATATATATATATAAATTGAGAGATTAAACATGTAAAGAGTTATAATTAAATGACATGATTAGTAACTTAGACTTTGGTTACATTAAATATGATAAAACATCCATTTACTACACTAGGATTAGATACAATCCTAAGATCCTTGCATTGTTTAGTCTAGAGGAGATGTAATGGAAGGAAAATGAAGAAAATTGGTATTAATAATGAGTCATATTTTGGAATCATCAATGTCCATGGATTTGAAAGGCATGAGGACCCCTATCAACACCCAAAAACATTCCTTTTAACTCTCTCTCTTGTCCATACCTTACTTCTAAAATTAGCCATTATGAGCTTACCAAGAGCTTGATAAGACAAAGGAAGTGTTTTTTGCCTTATATGGACTTATGAAAGCTTATTGAGCATGAATTTGACCTGGGGAAGATGAAGAGACATATTTTGATGCATTTTCACCTATAAATGAGCCTTTGAAATTTGTACAAGTGAATGACTACCCTTTTTTTAATGTTGAAAACCTCTTATAACTGCTTCTTCTCATTTGAAATTGACTTAAACTGATTTGAAACAAGTTATTCCATACAATAACCTTTTATTAGACATTAAATTACTTTATTAAGCTTAGGAAAAGATTAGACATTAGACATAAAAGACCTCTAACAAAGGTTTTCAATAAAGATGACTTAAACAAGCTTAACACCAAGACAATACTTTACCTTAATTTCCTCAAAAATAACTTAAACAATGCTAAACTTATATAAGAAATTTATTTAGACCCATTAGAAAGGGAGACCTAGTGAAAAATTCAAGTTGTTGATTAAGCCCACCTATGGTAGCCAAAATTGGCTAATAGTAACTTTCATGTTTCACACCTAGTGTAGGTCAGATTGTTGAAGACCATGTAACCTCCTATAAAACTAACCTAAGTATTTTGAATGTGGAACATGAAGACATAACCTATAGGATATTTCCATTTGATTTGATGGATTCATCCTATGATTGGTTCCTTAATCTACTTGAAAACTCCATTACAAGGTGGGAATAATTTAATAATACTTTTATTACTCAGTTTAGGTAAGTCATCGAACCTAACATCCTTTACTAGTAGTTTGTTTACATTAAGAGAACCGAATGAACCCATTACAAATTTAAATGTTAGGTTTTATAAAATGTGTACCTGGATCATCATGATCTATCAAACAAATACCAAACTAGACCTTGAAATGTACAAGAATGCCTTAGACCTTTAACATCTTTCAGCCAGAAATGGAAGAATACGATGTGGTTTTAAACTAGCCATAATAATCCAACATGGGTAGGGCCCTTAGTAATACCGTGGCATTATAATCCATGGATTTTCCTAGCTAAAAATAAAATCAGCTAGAGGAAAGTGTTAGCAAGGTATAATATCTAGTGGGGTTACACCATTATTTGGAGGAGTTGAGGTAATGAGTGGCAGTTATAATTCTTGTTGACCATTTTGACCATAAATCAAAATGGGTCAACCCCATTTAATAAAAAACTTATATATGGGTCTAATATAATGTCATTGGGTGTTTAATAGTTAATTAGATTTGATTTTATGTCATTTTAGACTTGGTCATGGTCTAATTAGTCCTTATGTCATTTTGAGTCACTTAGGGGTTATAAATGAGCAATAAATGAAAGTGGTATGGTTTTGAGTTGATTTCATGTGTTCCAAACTCCTCCTTAATGTCCAATATGTTATTACATATCATAAATTTTATATTCTAATGGAAAACTTGTAGGTTATAACTAAAAATCAACAAAGTAAGTGGAAAAATTAAAGTTTCAAAGGTGTACGGCCTATTAGAAAGAATGGAACGTGGGATATTATTTTGGGATATATATTAAACTTAATAATACTCATTTACATGCTTGAAATTATTTTAAAGTTCCAAATTTTAGATAAAACCATTCTTATCCTCCATCATTCCACCATACACATGAAACTAGTCAACAGATTTTTGGTTGGTATGACTAATAAGAAAATTTTTAGACCAAATTACTTTTTTGGGTGATATTACCCTTATTTATATTCAATTTAATTTTTTGTGTGAAAATAATGGTGTTTTATACTTTATGAACCATCTCTAACAAGTTGACTATGTTTTTCTACCTATTATTTCCCACACCCTATAAGTTTTGCTCTTGTTTGAGCTGGTTTGTACAACTCAGCTACTAAATTTTCTTAAAAAGTATGTTTAATCTATCCTCTCATTATTACCATGCTTTATTTAATTTTTATAAAGTATTTCATGGATCAAACAACTCAACTTGCAAAAAGGTAACACCATGTGAAGTTGCAGTCATATTCACTACTTGCACAAGGTTTGGTTCTCTATAAGGGTTTCATGTGGATGTGATATGATGTTATACATTTATTTCATATCATATTAATTACCTTATTCATGATTTTTATTTCAATTTCATGCTTTGATTCAAACACACAGTCACACTATGTTACTATTAGTCTTTTGTTTACTTCTAGCTACAATCATGGTGTTGTGAGTTTTGATAATATTAATTAGAATTATATAAATTGTTTTAATATGTTTAATATATTATTTAATCATGAAAAAACAAGTAAAGGTTCTTCAATTGACAAAGTATGGATTATGATAGTCAATTCTCTCATATACACAGTCATATACCATTGGTGTGCACTCTCAAAAGAATGAACACATTGGAGTGAGAGTATAGGAACATGTTTCAAGATATTTAATATAAAGAAAATAAATTGAGGTATTTGATAAGGATTTTATATGTTGGTAGGACACTGAAGTGTGCACATTTCTCATGTCCATAATCACTACTTGTACATTGCAATATACACCTACAGTTGGTCCCACAAAGGCTTGAAAGTGGGCATATATGTATATGAACATGATAGAGATCCTCATAAGGGTTGAATAGTTGAATATATAAATTGAGATACATGTATAAGGTCATGTAACATTCATATTACTCAAATTTTTCCTCACTACCATATATACTACTGTGTCAACATCTAAAGGCCTGCATAGAGGCATGGGAGTGTTGTAAGAAGAGATTTAATAGGTTATGAGGTTCCCATGAAGTTTGTAAAATTTAGAGATACATTTATAACCTTTTTTAAACCATTATATTTTCAAACAAGAGTGGAAACCCACTTCAAGAGGTGATGACTGTGAACTTAGAAATGGTTTCCCTAAAACTCTAAAACAGAGCACTAGACACTTTTTATGATGCTCCACAACAATGTTGAAATGAATCTTGATGAATCCAAATGCACTCACCTTGTATCCACCATAGAGGGGAAGAGTATTGAAAAATTAAGAATACATATGACTATTGGAAAGTAGTATTTTGGGGCCTATTTTTGGGCCTACAAGTTGCCCACTTATCCACTATAAACATTTAATGATGTTTACAGGAATTCAAGTTCCAAGTGACCTTTACACCTCAAGTGGAAGTATGAATTTATATATTCATTTTAGGTAGTATTGTTGAGTTGAGGAGGGAATTTTTGTTTCAATTATAATCAACCAAGGTTAGAGAAATAAGTTTTTTTTCCCAACAATCACTCCTATAGGTGTACCTTGGTTTAAAAAGAACACCTACAACTGAATGTAGGTGTATATGGTCAATGACACTAACCTATACATAGAAAACTATAATCATGGAGAAAAATACCAAACCAAAATTGATTCTTAGTACCTAAAATTATCTCAATGGTATATGACACAAGTTTCAATGCTAATTAACACCTAAGCCCTCTACATAGTCAAATGTAGCTGACTATGGTGGGCAAAGAGCAAAAGAATTGGAGTCCTTGATGTTGGCATGAATTGAACATGAGGAGGATGAATTAAAATCATTTTAAAATGAATTTGGGAATATTAAATTATTATAAATTATTTTAAATGCCTAAGTCCTGTAAATACACCTTTAGGTTCCCTTTCAAGTAGAAAACATAATCAATGTTTGCACTCAGTCCAGACTAGTTAGGTGAAAAGGTGTATGAGATAGTATGTGGAAGGTTGGAGTGATAAATGGGTTTAGATAACTTTAATAATTATTTTATTTGTCTCAAAAGGATCTTACCATATGTAAAACACACAAATAATCACTTCAACAAAAGCAAAATACAGTCCCATGTCAAATCTTGTACACAATTAACAATTTCCATATGATTGTTTTAGGTTTTGAAGTGTTTGGAGGTGTTATGGGTATCATAAAGAAATAAAACTTAAGATATAATATCCTCATGGATTTGATAACCCCCTCAAATATTCAATTTTTTTGATAAAATAGGCGAAGTTCCCTCTATTTTATCTTAGATAGAGGGCACTCCCTTTGTATACAAACCTGTAAACTCTGAAGGAAAAGGAGAACTAGGTGATCTAGGGAATAGTGAGACCTTGAAAGAAAGTTTGGAAAGATATGTAACACAGGTAAAACATGAAAAATCATGCATAAATACTTGAAAAATATCATAGTGTTTTAAACACACCAGGATGCAGATAGACCTACATGGTCTCAACTAGGCGTAAAGCCCAACTAAAGGTTCAAGTTCATTTCTAACCTTAGGTGAGGATATTTTGGATGTGTTAAATATTTAAGGATGTAAATGAAGTCACATTAAATTTATTTTTGGCTTAATACCCCATTAGGTATGTAGGAAATGGAATAAAAAGCTTATGTAGACAATTTAGATTGCTCATATCTTCTTGGATACTTTATATGGGATCTTAAGGATATTGGAAAAGTTGAAGAGGGTCATAATATAATATTTTGTGAATTTTTTCTATTATTCCAATGTTATATATTTATAAGCTATTCCTAAGGGTGAAAATGACCTAAAACCCTCACAAAACCTATATAAGGACTTGATTGGGAAAATGAGGATGGAGAGCTATCCATATGGGATAGAATGGCATGAAAGTGATTCAAAATTATATCAGAGTCTCCAGGGCTCCTCCCCATCAACTTGAGGTGTTCCCTACTTTTATGGACATGGGAGAAATGAGGTTTTATTGAATATTTTGGGTATTATGTAGGTATGGCAAGGTTTAAAGAGGTGTAACCAAATTTGGGATGGATATTCAGACTCAATATAACTCAATATGATCATTTCATTATTAAAAAAAACTATTATTTTCTTTTGCAAGTACCTCTATTTTAGCCAGTCAAAACTAGAAAAGTAGCATGATAGTGAGAAGAGTGAGAACTTCACGTGGGAGACCATTTAAGGTATACATAAAGAATATAAGGATATGGAAGGTATTTAAATGTGTCATTAAATCCTCTATATTTATTTTAATGGAAAATTGAAGTCAACTTTGAAGCCAAGTATGATGGGTGAGTGAAAGAGGAGTTATTTAGACTACAAGAAGTGATAACTCATATCTAGAAGAATAATAATGATTAGGGTTAAAACCAATGCATTTTAAATCATTTATAAACCCATAACTATTATTTAAATCATGATATATATCCCTATCTAGTTGTGGGATGTTCCAAAAAGGCCAAATGATGGATGCAATTTTCTGAGCAAATAATGAGGAGTCCTATGCCAAATTTTAGGTTTTTTGTGTATTTTAAGGCCATTTGTCCTATAATACCTTACATGGTATATCTCACACCCATTATAATACATTTATAACTCCTTTTCTCAGCATGACACATGTCCTACTGACTCTTGGGCTTCATTCTCTTCTCCTCTCTCTCAAATTCTATAAGTAGTGGCCATTTTGGCTCTTGAAAGATAATTCCACACCATGTATGGTGAAGTCCTACTAGAATTAAATTTTATTTTCAATTTTAAAAATAAATATAAGTCTGTTTTTTATTTCATGAACAATTTTCTAAGTGTGCAAGTGATGTATGGTGATGTTAGTGATACCCTTCTATCTTTGCCTTCCTTGTCATTTCATGTTTATGCAAGAGTTACTATTATAACATGTCATATAGAGTGTATTAAAGTGTGTTAGGATAATTTAAAGTTTAAAAATATTATTTGAGTGTGAAATATATCCTCTAGTCCATTTACTTTGTGTTGTTTCATGCATCTCACCTCTATATTGAAACATTGATGTTGTAATCCTTTAGGACTATGAAACTAGTTTGTATGCCTCATTTCATTATGATAGGAGTATGATGGTAATGTGGAAATAATATTAATGTATCACACACTTATAATATTTTTATTTAATTCAAACTTCTAACTCTTTTCCCATAAGTAAGAACTATTTTAGGTGATAAGCATTATAAGACACATTCAGGGAGCTAGACCTTAAATCCAGAGGTCTACTTATACCCATAGGTAAACCCACATACATATAAGCATTCAAATGTTTCATAAATTTAGAAGAGGATTAAAAATCCTCTGATAGGGTTCAATATTTTTTGAGAACAATTCTAGCATGCCCGATGGGACCCATTGTCTTCAAGACAACTTGTCAATGTGAATACTGGTATCGGTAAAATCAGTTTCAAATTGGTGTGTTACTCAAAATTTGGAAACTCCATCAAGGTAAAATATTATTCAAGTCCATTTTTTTGTCATAAAATTTATCTCATTATTCATGGTTCTCATTAGGGCATCATCTAGAAGAGTTCTCAATCCTATTGATCTACTTAACTAGCTTGAACTTCCTCTTGAAGTTAAATATCCTCATCCTAATAATCCCTTTGAAGACCAAGAAGATTTTTCTAGCCAAGGAAGTGAATAGGTTGAAGAGATTTAATAAATTTAATATATTGAATAAAACATGGCTAGGAAACATGCCTTTCCTAACTTTAATATTGAAAATCCAATCCTTTAAGCCTATGATGATATTCCTCCTAATGCCACAAAGAGTGTGCCTACATTTAATAGTGAGATTCATGTTATATCTACTGAACACATCAGGGATATCTCAAACTTTTTTATTTCCCATAATGTCACTAAAGAAAATATTTCCATTAGACTTATTTCCATGTACCTTAGGGGGAAATATCTTGATTAGTATAGAACTTTGCTTGGTAGATGTATCACATCATGAGAAGACTTTGGAGTGTTGTTGAATTTAATATTTGAAGATGAAAGTGACCATACCTCTCTTATACATCAGCTCAATGTGATAAAAATAGGCCATAAGGAAACAAATAATGACTTTAATAAGATATTTTAAAAGGCTTGGTATAGATTGCCTCCTACCATGAGACCACCTACTAGCTTTGTGTTCCCTACCTATTTGAGCCATTAGTATTGATATTACTATCATGTTTCAATCTATGGGTGGTTTCACTCTTCTATATTCATATGAGCTTGTCATTAGAGCTAATAATGGCCTTATTCAATCTAGAAAACTACCTCATAAAGTGTATATGCCACCAATGTCTCATAATTCTACTAATGCTCCAGATGTGGCCCAAATTCTTAATGCTAACACCAAGCCTAAAGTTTTTATTAAGAAGGTAGAGAATGCCATGGATAAAGATGCATAAATTGAAATGATAATATCTCATCTTAGGCAAGCCAACATGAAGTAAGGAGATGATTAAAATACCTATCCTTATCAATAATAATATGGCCAACAGTATGGAAGAAGAATATCTCAATGGCAACCTAACTCCAACATGCTTACCAATGTGTACAATCCCAAATCCACCATCAATACAAGAGAGATGGTACTAGTTCATAGTAACTTGGTGCAAGGAGAAATATTGGAAATTAATGGATGCTAATGAATGTGGAGAGCAAGCTCTTATTGCTTAAGGAGGACTCATTCCTCTCCTATCAGCTGAAGATGAAGTCATGATGTAAGCAAATGAAAGTTGGCAACCTCATGGAGAATGTTTCAATAGATTCTAGGTAGGAGATACATTTTTACTCAACCAATGATACTCTATTATAGATAATACAAGAGCCAAGATGAAGGCTCTAGGAGGTGACATTAACATGCCTAAAAGCACACTTACACCTCTGCCAAGTTAAAATATGGTAAGATCTACTCAAGGTGTCTAAATTACTCAAATTTAAAGCAATAATTTGCCTCTAAGGACTAAATATAAGGTTATTAATAATTTCCAAAACATAGTAAATTATTTCAAAAGTGTTAAAGCATCAATCTCTTTATGGGATGTCTTTTATATGCCTAGCCAAAAATAACTTTTGTAAAAGTAGCTATCTACTATTCATACTAGTAATTCAACTTCAATTCAAATTCATAGTCATTTTATCCTTGAAAATGTCCTTAATAATATTTTTGAGAGACCTAATATGGCTAAGAAACCTCCATCATTATATCTCACTCTCATAGTGGGTGATAATTTGGTCCACAATTACATAGTGGATAGTGGTGCTTCTGCTTCAGTCATACCCAAAGTTATAGCTGATATGTTGGGCATAAAATACAAGAATTATATCAATTAATTTATCCAATTAGATGGTACACCTACTAAAACCATAGGACTGATAAAAAAATTTAAGGTCTTCCTGCATGATTGTCCTAGTTTTCCCATTCTCCAAGACATAATTGTTGTTGACCTTCTAGCTCACTTTGTAATCTACCTTTCAAGAGAATTTAGAACCAATATAGGTGGATATATCTTAGCTTATTGGTCATTATTATCCTTTAGGACAATTTATGGACCAAATTAACCATAAAAACTCAGCCTCTTGCAAGGTTTCATATTGAGCCCTACATTGAAATAAGTTCTAACTTGAATTGTGTTGTCTATGAGAAGGAAGAATCTAATGTGGCTGATGGTGTTTATAAAATTAAGGAATTTATGATTTTTTCTTGGATAAGTATGGTGTATATTCATATGAAAATGATATTTATGCATACTTTCAAAAAATTGACCTCAGTACTTATATCATGAATGAAGAGCCATTTGAAGGAGCTGAGGTAGGTGTCAAACATTCTTAATTATTGAAGGTAATTACATGATTCATGAGTATGATGATTATAGTTTTATTAATATAATTAAAAACCATAATGGGATTAATTATGTATTTATACCTTCCATTGATGAAAATGATCTTAATGATGACATGCATGAGGTAGATGAGAATGACTTATGGCAAAAATTTGATGTCATATGTCAAAATTTTGATTAGCTTGGTAATGATACTTATCGTCTAAATAATTATACGTATGATTTGGTTAATTAATCTTAAAAAAATTATGTTTATTATCTCACCAAGCATGGGGAAGATTTTCATGTTATGAATAAAGAGGAACTATGTCAAAAGCTCAATGCCATATGCAAAGAATTTTATAAGTTGGGTAAGTCTCCTTTTTACAAAAGAGATTACATATATATTGTTGATATTGATAATGAAACTAATGATCATGTTGTCAAGTGTCCTTTAAAACATGAAGGTGAATGTCTTTCTATTGATTAAGGACCTATAGTCATGAAAGTGATTGATGTAGTGTCTACCTAAGGTGTTGTGAACATGGAGAATAAGTTCAAGGTAGAATTCATTGTGCCTAAAGAATATTCAAGAGACCCATATAATATTTATCCATGTTAGAATGTATTGGATCATGAAGAATAAGAGATTGATGCTTTTTAACATTAAGTACATTTTATCCTAGAAGAAGACAAAGTTGAGAGGACGTCATACACTTCAATCTACATTTATTTTGAGAGCATCCAATGGATATGATAGAGATCATAGTGGTTATAGACCCAATAAAGGTCATTAGAGATAAAGAAAAAGCATTCATGAAGGTTCAAAATAGTCTAATTGCATACAAGAGAGGACATATGGTTGGTAAGATTCTTGACCATACACATATGAAAGTGATTGGTGATGAGCATGCTCCTCATGCTAGGATGCCTTCATGGAGTAATAAAGATGTAAGGGGGGTAATATTTGATCCTAGTTGAGGTATGATCAGATATTTCACCTCAAGTGTGAGGTATTTAAATAGTAGAATAGGTGTGTGTGTCTTTCTTTCAGTTGTGTTGGGTTCCATAAGTGTTCTAGTTGAACACATGTGTTTATTTTGAGTGTGTCTTATTTTGCATGCCTTTCCTTATGTTTTGTGTCTTTTAAAAGGAAAATTATGTGTCCAAAAATTTATAAGTGATTCCATGATCCAATGGATAGTATTAGGCAACTAGTCATGGCATAACAAGCATACCACCCTTGGGAAATCACCAAAAATGTTGACCATTTTGACCACAAGTCAAAATGGGTCAACCCCCTATAGTCAAAAACCTATATACATGTCTAATATAATGTCATCAGGTGTTTCATAGTTAATTATATGTGATTTTAGCCTTGGTCATGGTCTAATTAGTCTTTATGTCATTTTCAGTCACTTAAGGGTTATAAATTAGCATTAAATATAAGTGGTACAGTTTTGAGTTATGTAGATGTGTTCTAATATACTCAACATACAATATGCCATTCTTTGTTAGATATGTCAAATTCTAACTAAAAACTTGTAGGTTATAATTGAAAATCAATGAAGTAAATGGAAAAATGAAATTTTCAAAGGTGTACGGCCTATTGGAGATAATGGTGCATGGGATAATATTATGGGATGGCTGTTAAACTTCCTTAGACTCATTTATATGCTTGACATGATTTTGAAGTGCCAAACTTGAGCTAAAATAATTATGTTCCTCCATCGTTCCACCATGAACATGAAACTAGTCAATAGGGTTTTGGTTGGTACAACTATTCAGAGAACTTACAAATCAAATTATTTTGAGGCGGGGGGGTGTGATAGTAAACTTAGTAAAATTCAATTTAATTTTTAGAGTGTAGATAATGGTGGCTTATACTTTATGAACCATCTTTAAAAAGTTGACTATGTTTTCTACCTATTATTTCCCACATCTTGTAGCTTTTGATCTTGTTTGAGCTAGTTCATATAAATCAGGTACTAAATTTTATTCTAGAGGATTTTGAATCTTTCCTCTCATGCTTCCAATTCTTTGTTTCAAGTTTATAAAGGATTTCATGGATCAAACAACTCAAATTGTAAGAAGGTGTCACCATGTGATGTTACAATCAGTTTCACTACTTTCAAAAGGTTTGGTTATCTATAAGGGTTTCATATGGATGTGATATAATTTTATACATGTATCTCTTATCATATTAATCACCTTATTCATGCTTAGTATTACAAGTTCATGCTTTGATTTAAACATACAGTCACACTATGTCATTGTCAGTCTTTTGTTTACTTCCAATTATAGTCATGGTGTTGTGAGTTTTTATAATGTTCATGATAATGATATAAAGGGTGTTAAGATGTTTAATATCTTCTTAAATCATGAAAAACTAATTAAATCTTCTTTAATTAACAAAGGAGGGATTGTGATAGTCAATTTTCTCATATACACAATCATACACCATTGGTATGTATTATCAAAAGAATGAAATGTTGAAGTGAGAGTATAAAAACATGTTTAAAGCTATTTAATATGAATAAAATAAATTTATGTCTTTGAGAAATATTTGAGATTTTTGGTAGGACTCTAAACTATGCACATTGCTCAGGTCCAAAATCACTACTTGTGCATTGCAATACACACCTATAGGTGGTCCCACAAAGGCTTGAAAGTGGGCATCTATATATATGAACATGATAGAGATATTACTAAGGGTTTAATATATCCATTTATATCCATGTATAATGTCGTGTAACATTTATATTTCTCAACTTTTTCCTTCACTACCCTATATGCTATCGTGTCAAAATCTATAGGCTTGGATAGAGGCATGGGGGTGTTGTAAGAAGAGATTTAATAGATTTTGAGGTTAGCATGAAGTTTTTTAAATTTTTAGGTAAATTGAGAACCTTTTTTAAACCATTATATTTTAAAACAAGAGTGGAAACCCACTTTAAGAGGTGATGACTATGAACTCAAAGACAGTTTCCCTAAAGCTCTAAAATAAGGCACTAGACACTTTTTGTGATGCTCCAAAATAATGTTGAAATGAATATTGATAAACCCAAATATACTCACCTTGTATACCCCACATAGGTGAATATCCTTGGAAAAGGAGGAATACATATGAATAGTGAAAATTAGTATTTTGGGGCCTCTAAGTTTCCTACTTGTCCACTATAAACATTTAATGATATTTATAGGAATTCAAGTTCTAAGTGGCATTTACCCCTCAAGTCATAGTATAAATGCATATATTAATTATAGGCAATATTGTTTAGATGAGGAGTGAATTTATGTTACAAGAAGTATCAAATTAGGTTTGAGAACTAGGTTTTTAGCCTAATAAGCACACCTACAACTGTACCTTGGTTTAAAAATAACACCTACAATTGATTGTAGGTATATATAGTCCATGGAACTAACATATACATGGAAACCTACAACCATAGAGACACATACCATCTTATAAGTGATTCATAAAACCTTAGATTATATCATGGTTTATGACACAAAATTTAAGGCTAATCAACACCTACAAGCCCCCTACATAGTCAATTGTAGCTGAATGTGGTGGTAAAGAGTAAAGGAATTGGGGTCCTTGATGTTGACATGACTTAAACATGAGGAGGATAAATTAAAATAATTTTAAAATTACCTTTGAAATATTAAATAAGTCTTATAAATTATTTTCAATGCCTAAGTCATGAAAATACACCTTTAAGTACCCTTTCAAGAAGAAAACATAGTCAACATTTGCACTTAGTCTAGACTAGTCAGGTGAAAAGGTGTATGAGAGAGTATGTGGAAGGTTGGAGTGATAAATGGGTTAAAATAACATTAATAATGGTAATATTTGTCTTAATGGGCTCTTAACATATGGAAACCATGTAGAGAAGAGCTCTAACAAAAGCAACATACAATCCCATGTCAAATCTTGCACACAGTTAGTAGTTTTAATATGATTTTTATAGGTTTTAAAGTGTTTGGAGGTGCTGAGGCTATCATCAAGAACTAAAAATTAACATATAAAATACTAATGGATTGTAAAATAACCTATAATATTTAATTTATCTAATAAAATAGGGGAATTTACCTATGTTTTGTCTTAGATAGAAGGCACTCCCTTTGTATGCAAACCTATAGACTTTGAAGGAAAAGGAGAACTAGGTGAACTAGGGAGTAGTGAGACCTTGAAAGAAAGTTTGGAAAACTATTTCAAGTAGGGAAAATAATGAAAAATCATGAAAAAATACTTTAAACATATAATATTAGTTCAAACTCACCAAAATATAGATAAATCTATATGGTCTCAACTAGGCCTAAAGCCCAACTAGAGGGTCAAGTTCATTTATAACCTTAGATGAACATAATAATCCATGTAAAAATGTTTATATGGATATTTTAGATGTTTTAAAGATGTAAGGATTCAAAATAAGTCACATGAAATTCATTTTTGGCTTAATACTCCATTAGGCCTGTAGGAAATGGAAGAAAAAGCCATCTTTATAAACAATCCCTAAGGGTGGAAATGACCTAAAACCCTCACAAACCTTGGATAAGGACCCGATTGGGAAAATGAGAATGGATAGTTATCCAGAGGGGATGTAAAGGGTATGAAAGTGATTAGACCTTATATAGGAATTTTTGGTTCTTTTTTATACACATTTTACACTAATCCTTACATACATGAGATAAAATGGTAAGCAATGATGAAAAACCTGTTAGTATGTCATTATAGCCGAGGAATGGTTTGGCATCAAGATTAGACCAAATACAAAAAATGATTGAGATGTACCTAAAAAGGGAACGGTTAGATCCATAATAATTTTGGATCTACATAAACCAAGGTGGGAGTACCTATGGGGTAGCTTTATAACATGGAGAGATTCTATAATTGAACCTCCATGGGGATTTCTGGCACAAGGAATAGATATGACTAGGGCATAACCAAGTTTACACACTTCACCCATGAAGGTTTATCACAAAAAATGAAATAATGATCTAATTAATATACAAGATACTAAATATAGATATAAAAGTGAGTGAAATATTCATTCTAGATAATCTTCAATAATAAGGGTCGAATACAAGACTGCAATGCTAGGATTTAAAGCATAAACTACAAACACATTTTAAATATGCAAGATCCTATGTATTTGTAAGGAAAATAACACTTATTATATGCAAAGGGTGTATTATTTTTAGGGTATGGTAAGGTAATATAATTTATATGATTTAAAATAAGGAGGGTGGTATGGTGATGGTTTCCAAACAATAAGGTATCCTACAATATTCAGTGACAATGTTCCTTAGCAAAGATGCATAAAAACTTCAAATGCAAGATAATGGTAAATTCCAAATTATCCCTAAGAGATTAGAACATAAATTTAAACTAATATTTCAAATGTTTTTCCCTATCAAATCCATAAACCTAGGGTGCCCTAACAAGTTATTTAGTAACAGATTCTAAAATAATGTAGAAAGGGATTTATAATCTAGATCGAAGCCCAAAGTGACAACTAGTAATGGGAATAAAACAAGATATTTAGTAAAAAATATTTTTAAAATATATTGTTGTACTTCATTTATAGGAAACCACAAAGAACCACAATCATTTTCATTAACTTAAAAATAAATATTACACACATTTATATTTCAAAATGCTTCCATGGGGACAAGCATGATGAGATTGTTCTTTTGACAAGGGAGATATAAAAATACTCTTAAAGCTTAATAATGGATACAACTACAACCTCCTTAACAAGGGAGGCAAAATCTACCCATAATAATTAAGCCTAGATTTTTTTGTAGAACCTATACTTAGAGAAATTAGACACCTAGAACAATAACCAACAACCTTTGAATAAAAAATAATCTTTATATTTATACATTTTCAAATATGGAACTATGGGTCATAGCTTAAAAAATTTACAAATAAACTTTCAAGTCTATCAAAATACTTCTAGATAGAAATATTCCCTTGCCATGCCTGAAATCTTCAATCATTTTCAAGAAAAATCAATGTTCTAACTACCTCTACAAAGAATGATGAAGATTTGTAATAAGATTTTTATTTCATGGATGAATATGCCTTTCACATAATATGGGAGGATAATATTCATGATAGAGGGCCAAACAAACTTTGTCTTTATGTATAACTACTTGGGGATGCCTTTGACCACTTATTTGCATAGCTAAAAACTTCTGGATAGATGCCCTCCCTCACATACATGCCATAGAACAACCTAATTTTGCCATGATTTCTTGGGAATATTCCAAATCCATGGCCCTTTTAATTATCTTATTTGGAATGGCCCACCTTGGACTTGGAAACCTACAATATCTTTCCATGAAAGAGCTTGGGCAAACACAATAATGAAAAATGCAAAAGACTTAGGTCATCTTCAACCTTTTACCTTTTTATCCCCAACTTGCCTTTTAATGTTTTAACACTTTTGTCTCTTTAGTTTTTTAATGCATAAATGAATTATTTAGGGTTCCCCACTTTTTCCCTTTTTTAATGCATAAATGCATTATTTCATTTTTGACTTATTGGGTAAATTTTGACCCCACTTGGCAATTTGCAATTTAGGCAATTGGAACTTATAGTCCCCCTAGGAATTTCCCCTAGGGAATTATCGAATGAGCACATAAGGGGTTAGTAAATCCATTTTGAATTATAATGCACTAAACATAGACTTTTCATTCTTATAACCTCCCTTCTCATATAAGCTTTACTCGAGATTTGTAAAGAGGTAATCAATTTTATGAACATAAGCTCCTTCATATTAGTATGCCAAAATCATAGAAATAATGTTAATAGGTTACAATACTTCATAATTATTCCATCTTCTTACAAAGTATCCATCTATACTGTTGACTATCAAAATACATGTTCCATCCATAAGTCTCAAACTTAAAATATACCTACAAAAAATTAGTGACATCTAAATGTTCAACCTCTATACCCTTTACAACATCCTTGGGAGATAAATAATGAGATTATAGATAAAGGGACCCATGGATCTTCCATCAAATTTGTAGTTACTTTTTTAAAATCCCCATACTTACTATGTATCTACCATGACTCATATGCATTTTGCTTAGTCAGTCTATTGTCAATGGTAAAATCTCCATGAACTCGCTTTGCATACAATCTTTGATCATTATGTGTATGATTATGTGGCATCTCCATATCAATTTGTTCTCTAATCCTTAAAATTTGACCATTTTTCACATTAGAACATGTGTCATTTACTTATTAGTCCTAATCCCTTTGAATATATATATCATCTTGCATCATTAGATATGTATGTATGGATCAATGTGAACCATTGATGTTGATCCAAAAGACTAAACATTATTGGCTACTAGATATCTTTTCCCTCAAATTCATTCCACTTGGAAGCCCCATAGGCTCTCTACACCCTATAATGTCAGCTCTATCAGGCTAACACGCTCCTGCTAAGTGGTAGTCCCACATTCATTATGGGCTCTATTGAAAAGTCTTGATTTAATGTGCTTAATAGATAAGATTTTATACACTTGAACATGTATTATTGATCTTTTGGAATGTACTTTATATTTAGATTATGACCATGCATTAACTTTTTAACTATGTACTCATGCCATTAGATCTTTTCATTCAATCAAATGTGCATCATCAGATTATAATCGTTGAGATTGAGTATGATTTTTTCCTTTCAAATAATATCTATTTCTTTGAGCACTATCACGCCACATGGTAGCACCTTATGATTCTTGACCTTTTGACCTATTTCACTAACTATCAGATATTTGACAAGGTTTTCATAATGGTCACACTTTTCACCATCTCACTCATCCTAGGGCTTTGTTTGAAACACTAGCCTTCTATGCACCATCGATCAAGATTTATATGCTTTGCCATGTACCATCTATCGATGGGAATCTGCTTGGATTTTAATCAAGCCCCACAAGCTCAACACTTATGAAATTCAAGATAATTTATTTATTGTTTCTAGTCACTGGGCCTTTTGTCTTCACCATTTCTATCTTGTATCCACTTGGAATTTCAAAATTTTATTCTAGGCCTTTTGTTTGTAGTGATCTAGTCATCAGAAGAATTATTTTGGACATTTTATTCATGACATTCCTATCTTTGATGTTTTGGTCTTTGGAAAAATTATTGCCGACATTTCATGCTGCAAGAATTATCATAGGCATCTTTATTTTTGGCACTTCTACTTCTGAGCCTTTTATTTATCACAACTATTATTTTGGACATTTTGTTTAGGACAATTTTCTTGAAGCATTGAACTCACTCGGACATTTCTCCAATAGAAATTGTCTTTGACATCTTTATCTTCATCAGGACAATTGTTTTGGACATTTTGTTTGAAATAATTTCCTCAAGGAAATTAACCTTTACACTTTTGCTGGGTTTTTTGTGTAGGTAAAAATGCCCAAAGGGTGAGTACCCTTCAAACTTTTTACCGTGAACAAATAAGGAATTTACATTTTCCTAACATAATTCAAGTCTTTTGGACTTTTTGCCATGGAAAAAATGTTTGATGGAATTCCTTCAAACTTTTTACTATAGACAATATATCCAATAGAAATGGTCTTTTTGTAAACACTTTGGCCAAGACACTAAATTTATTTGGACTTTTTGTACTAGACAAAATGTCTAATGAAAATAAGTATTTAGACTTTTTGTTCAAGACAAAAATCCTAAAGACCTATTTCCATTGGGCAAAGTGTTCATGCAAAATCCAAAAAAACTTCAAGGGTTTTACACATATGCCAAGTAAATACCAATTTACACTTAGTCAATTTAACATGGAACCTAACCTTGGAATTAACATTTAAAGATAGAAATTGGTATAAGGACTAAAGCATATACATTCAAATCATGATGGAATTAGGAATTTATACTTGACAAGGGCCCAATTACTTTAGTGCAATTTTGGGCACTAACACTGGCTCTCACCCAGGGATGCATACCCCCTATAGGTGTGCAAAGAACCCTAAAACATAAGACCAAGTGCCAATCCATTGGGTTATGGAGTCAAGAATTAAAAATTTAGCCAACACCTATGAAGGATAAAAAAAATAAGGCAAACTTGATAAAATATATCAAGAGGATCTAAAAATGGACACATGATATAAACATAAAAGGAAACTATACAAATAGGGCCCAAAATAAAAGGGTGATAAAACAATAGAAGGATAAAGCAACAAATCACTATATAATATGTACATAATTATAAACAAACTCAATCTAGGAAGTGATTTAGATGTCTATCATTCACTAATAGCTCCATTATTTCACCATGCAAGTTTTTCAAAAATAAAGTATGCTCTCTAATTTGGTAGTCAATGGAATAGGGACCCATCTATAAGGAATCAAATTAGCCATGATTTCCTTTCTCCTCATGTCTGTTGTCCCAAATTAAAACCAAATCACCTACTTAGAAGGTTGTTAGAGTGACCTTCCTATCAAATATCTTCTTCAAATTTTCCATGAACTTAAGGTGTCTTTCATGAGCTTGTCTTTAAATTTCATCAAGCTCAATAATCTAGTTCATCCTGCTTTCATAATGGTGGATTTAATCATCATCTTCTAGTTGTTGCATGAGCTAATAAGTTGGTAACTACAAATTCATAGGCAAAAATTCTTGATCTCGATAAATAAGATCAAAAGGACCTTTACCTATAACTCTCTTGGGTGTAATCCTATTATCCCATAAGGTAAAATTTAACTATTCACCCCACTTCTTCTTATTTGCTTCCAAATTTTGTCTAATGATTTTGAACAAGTTTTTGTTACTAGATTCAGCTTGCCCATTCCCTTGAGGATTGTAGTTGGAAGCATATGTCAATTAAATCCCATATTATTTCAATAATTCCATTCATATTTTGGATTTGAATCTCATGGAATTGTTTGTAATAACTTTAACAAGCACACCAAATCTATAAATAATTTGATTCAATAAAAAATCCATAACTACTTAGTGTGTTGATTTCTTTGTAGGGACCGCTTCAACCCATTTTATGAAGTAATTAGTTACAACTACTATCCATCTATGTCCAATGCTTGATGAATCAAAAATTTATCCAATGAAATCCATTCCCCATTATCTGAATGGACCTTTAATCATCACAGGATACAAGGGAAGAGAAATTAAAGTTTTCATCCTCCCAACAAAGCACTATTATTTTTCACATTTTTTGACTTTTTGAGCAACATATTTAAATAGTGATGGCCACCAATAAACAAATCTTAGAAATTTATGAGCTATAAACTTAGGCAAAAAATTACCATCACAAACTCCACTATAGAAGTCTTCAATTAGATCAACAACATAATCTTATAACACGTATTTTAGAAGAACCCCATATGGATTTTTGCATGTTAGTCCATTCTTAGTCAAGAGATATTTTTAGAAGACAATCCTGAGATTTCTTCTTTTATTCTTATCCAAGTTAAGGGGACAATTCATATTTTACAAGTAGTAAAAAATATCTCTATACCAGAGAGATATGTTAAATTGACTTATTGAATCATCAACATTAAAAATAACATTATTTACCTCAATAACTTGTAAATTGATCTCAGCCATAATCTTGGATAGACCCATCCCTCTTACTAGCTTGGTGGTCTAAATATCTATATCATACTCTTGTAACTTGTTGACCCACCTACATATCTTGATAGATACTTTATTCTAAGTCAATATGTCCACCATGGTATGTGGGACATAAGTAAAAATATTTGAACTTAGAATATAAGGCTTGCACGTCTTGATAGCTTTCAAGAGAGTGAAAGCTTATTTTTACATAATGGTATAATTCAGTTCAAGACCTTGCATAGCTTTGCTAAAGAAAACTATGGGCTGATCATGACCATCTTCATTCTTTTGCAATAGAACAACAACAACTATATTATATGATGCAAAAGAGAATATCTAGAAAGGCTTTTCGTAATTAGGGTTAGACAAGACAAGAGCAGACTTTAAATAGCCCTTGATGTCATTGAATGCTTTCATAGACTTCTCCCCTCATTTGATGGTCTATTCCTTCTTCAGCATGGACATAATATGCAAAGTAATCTTTACAAAACTGGATACAAACCTCCTTACAAAGTTAATATATCCAAAAAAAGATTGAATTCCTTTCTTGGATTGTGAGATAGGCACCCTATCAATGGCTTCAACCCTTTTGGGGTCAATCATGACACCATCCTTAGACACTATATGTCCCATCAACTTGGCCTTTTATACCTAAAGTGGCACTTATTCAAATTAAGTGAAATTTTTATCTCTTTGCATATGATCAATACTTTCTCCATATGCTCAAAATGTTCTTCTCTAATCTTAGAAACAATAATGTCATCCTGATACACAATAATGAATTGGTTGATTACCCCTACAAAATTAATGTCCATATCCTGTTGGAACATTGTACTAACATTCATCAACCTAAAAGGCATCCTCATATATACATATATTCCCCAAAGCATTGTGAACATAGTCTTAGATAATTCAGATTCCTTCACCACAACCTAGTTGTATCTTGAGAAACCATCTAAAGTGGACAACATCTTTGATCCAATAACACTTTATAGCAAGTTCTCCATATTGGGTACGGGATAATTATCTTTTAAAGAAGCTCTACTATAATTTTGAAAATCCACACATAAGTGGATGTCACCATTCTTCTTCTATATAGGGACTAAATTCACCACCTATAATGAATACCTGATGGGTTGAATAATTCCACCGTACTCAACTTATTTAATTCATCCCTCATCTTGGTGGCCAAGATGGCATTAAAAGGCCTTTATTTTTGCCTGAAAGGCTTGCTATCAGGCTATAATGGGATGACATGCTAGAACAAGTCTTCCCTATACACTTTTAGTTTAGAATAAGACTAAGCTAGATAAGCTTGGTACTTCTTTAGTAGTTGCATGTAAGCTTGTTTCACAACTTCACTCAGGTGAGTACCAAGCCAAACCTTTCTTGGATTCTCATGAGAACCCAAGTTTTACTTAGTCATGTCTTTTGAAATAAATGATTCTCTTGATTTAGTTCTATATGCTCTATCAAAATATGCTTCTAAACTTACCAATACCCTTGGGAGCATGTTTTTATTTAGCTTAATGATGTATTTCCCAAATAAGGTTTCCTTCCCATCACAAACCTGAACCATATATTCTAGGTCTATGAGTTGATCATGGAACTCAACTTCATAATTTAGAAACCTTCTGATCTTAGCATCATCATCAAACACTTATCAATGATGAACCTTATCTAGGATTGAAGGCCATGTACCTCCACTTGATACTAATAATGAGGGCTCATCATAAGCATATCATACCAAGCACCTCACCCTACAAGTCTATCAACCTATTTGTTGAAACTTCTATCATGATTACAAAGATTGAATACATCAAAGAATTCAAGAAAATACCAAACAACATTCCAATATTATTTCAACCTTTTATTCTTAGTGGCATAAACATTTCATATCTGATTGACCACTAAATTATAATTACCCTTGACAATCAAAATTTTAATTTCATATTTGTGAGCAATCCTTAAACCAAACAAGAGTGCATCATACTCATCATTATTATTCATACACTCAAAAGAAAGCTAAAAAGAAAACATAAAACACTTACCATTTGGGGCATAGAAAATAACCCCAACCCCACTTCTAATATTGGAGCAAGCCCCATCAAAAAAAATCTTCCAAACTACACCTTTTTTTTAGGTTTAACATCAAGAACAATATGCTATTCACTAGCATCAACATTCCCAACAAAGTTACCAAGCTCAACATCCATATACAGTACTTCATTAAGAACATGTTTTGGATCTTGAATTACATGTAGCATCTTTGGATATCTATAAATTATGACCATCTTACCCTACAATAGAATGATGTCATAATAAATGTCCATTTTCACACTTCCACCCATGATATCAACCCATTTTTGTGACAACATCCCCCATTTAGGTGGGTAGTCTAAAACTACCATGTCCATATTTAGATACTTACCAAGATAAACCAACAACTATAAAACTAATCCCTTGACTTGTCCCAAAAATGGTACCTCTCATGAGTCCATGGAATTACATTTTACAAAGGCTAATGTAATCTTTACTCTGAGCTTGTTTAGGACACCTAGGGGCATCACATTGTAAGAAGCTCCAGAATCAAACATACAATTGTGGAAAATTAGGTCATTGATCAATAGGGTTATATAAAATGGATCCACATTCAGCTAACTCTCCACTAATTTAGTACCCAAATATACATTTGGAGAAGGTTTAACAACCTCTTCTAATTCCTTATCTTCTTTTAGGGGTGCTTGAGGTAGTTTGATTTAATTCACAATAGACCTCTCAACAAAGTCTAATTACTTAAAAACCCTCTTCCTATGTTTAGGTATTCATAATAATTCAATAAGTGGCATAGTGATTTTTATTTGACTCAACACTTGGACCATATCACACATGCTATATCGAAGAAGAGGCATATTTGGTAGAAGGGTAATAACACCTTCATCTAGGATACAATCACTTAATGTCTAAAGTGAAGTAGGCTAGGATGGATTTACACTCTTAGTAGTAGTCTTCAAGGGTAGATTTTGTTTAACCTTATTCATACCCTTAGGGATACTAGACAAGATGGGCACTCTATTGCTCTTAGAAGGATCACCTTTAGGCTTAGCATCTTGGAACATTGTTGTTATCTTGGAAGCTTTTGGGACTGCTATAGCTTTCTTTGCTTCCATGCTTGCATTCTCTACCTTTGGGCTTGTAAGGGCAGTGTCTTGAGCAACAACACCTCATTTCCTACTTCTCAAGTAGTATTCCTTCTTTTAAACAACTGCTACATTAATTAACAACTACCTATCTACAACTGATGGAATTCCCCCATGATATTTCTTAATCATCATAAAGTGTAAGAGATCAAAATCATGAATGGGCAATTCATATGCTTGTTTCACATTAACATAAGCAATGTCAAAATTAAGGACACTCTTCATTTTGACCACACTCAAAAATTGATCAACCATAGTAGAATTCAACATTTCCTTAGAGGTAGACATTCTGATTTATGATCTTTGACAATCAAACATAAAAATATCATATTTAGATGATGCATACCCAGGTTCATCCGAATCTTCATCAATTTGCTCAATAATATCACATGGGGGCTATAGAATGAAGCACTTGTCACATCAATCAATATCAATTTTATAATTCATCACATTTGCTTTGTCATTTAATATATCATGCACTTCTTTCCTAGCCCTTCTATTCTAGTTTCTATCTATTCTTTATTCATGTGCATGCCTCTTCCCTCTATCAATATCTCAATGGTGGAAAGTAGGGCTTCCTTGTGCTTGATTTAGAATTAGAGACCTATCTTGGTTGGTAAACACATGTGATATCCCTTTCTCAACCTTGGAAAGCTTGTAAGACATTTATTTGACAATGGAAGCCAATGTCTTAACAATCTCCTCGAAATTGGTTATCTCTATGGACTAAAACTTTTTCATATAGACCAATTTTACATCATCCCACTTGCTTATGGGCTTTCCTATAGCCTTGATATTATTCTCAATCTGGATGGCCATATTTAATGCCAACCACATGTTCATGGGAGCCTTATCCCTCAAGTAGTATGCAACCTTCTTGTCAAAGGAATCACAATATTTGATCAAGTATGTTGTATCACTAGGCTTGATGTTCTCAAGTAGTTGCATCATTATATTTTTGAACTGTGTATTGAAGCCTTGAACACACTCATTAGGATTATTTTTTATGTTTTCAAATTTAGCTAAGAAAAAACTTGGGTTAATCCTATCACCATACTAAATTCTAATAACATTCTACATCTCTTCCCATGAATCAATGCATCCATTGGGAAGAGAGTTGAACCACTCAAGAGCATCTTCTCTTAATGTGTGCACAAATAGTTTGATGCACACATCTTCATACTCAACCTCATAATATTTAATGATATTTTGAAAAGGTCTCAAGTACTAATCACCACTCACTGCATTGTTCCCTTGAAACTTTGGGAGGCATTTCCTAACTTCATTTGGGACGTCATTAGGATAGCCTACCATTTCATCAAAATTAATAGGCTTGAATTTGAGAACATATAATGAAGGATGTTCATTCTAATCTTGGTTCTTATGCCTCATGATTTGTTTAATAAGAAGCTCAAAAATAAATGGCAAAGGGATATGAGGGGGTGAGTGAGGTGGACTTGGTGGATCAAATTTGGGAGGGGATTCATCTAGTTGAGAAGGAGATGGGTAATACATAGGACTATAAGTTTCATAGTTTCTAAGAGAGCTATGATATTCCTTAATAAGGGGAGGGTAAACAAAGATTTAAATATTACTAAAATCTTGAGAACCTTTAGCAACTAAACTTTTCCCTTCAATAGGCCTCCAAACTTGTCCCCTTCTCCTTGGATGAATACTTAAAGGAGAGACAAGTTTCTTAGATGGGTCACCTCTGAAAGATGATCTCAATCCTTCCATATTTACAAACAAGAAAATAATCAAAGTTGAAGGTTAATAAAGATATTCAAACTAGGCACTGATCTTCCTTAAAACTAGAAAATAAAGTTAGTGTCACCACTAGAATCAAAATTTTAGAATAAAACAATTAACACACTGACTATGATACATGTAGAAAACCTATTTTTTTGAAGTTAATGATAAGATAGAATACTAAGACACTAAAATTTTTAGAATGATTTTCAAAAGGGAAAAAACTCCTTTTAACATGAAAATTTAACATCTATTTGAAATAAACTCAACAAAATTCAAATTGTAAATCCTTAAAACTTCATGGCACATCCCAGTGAAGTTTTGTGGCATTGATGCCCAAGATAATCAAAGTAGTGAAATAACAAAAGAATAATTCATAACATGTTTTGGAACACAACTATCTACTAAGAGGGGGGGTTAAATTAGTAGATCAACTAAAACCAGTCTTTTAATCCTCTTAAATAAAATTCAAAATCATATGTAGATTAAAATATAAATGCAAATATTGCATACACACATAAATACACATGACACCAAATTTATATGTGGGAAACCCAAAGGAAAAAACCATGATGAGAATAGTTGATAGAATCTATTGTTCTAATCTAGCCTCACATTCAACACCTCACTTGGTAAAACCTCATTAGTTACAAGACTCATTGGTAAAAACTCACTAGTTACATTTAAGGACACCAATCCTAAGGAGACACCAATCCCCTAACTGAGCACCAACTTAGCTAATCTGATGGCATCAACCAATCAAATCTTTGGAGCTACAACTCTAGATTACAAAAGTGATTCATAAATAAATCAAAATCAATTTTCTATTAAAAGTCTAATCTATAATTGATCATGTTATGCACATTCTCTTTGTGCCTTCTTCCTCTCTATTTTTGGATATATATTTATTTGGCACACTTCATCTCACTCTGTCACTTTGTCTCTATGTCTATATATATCTATGTTTGACACTCTTCAACAATAGCTCATCTTCTTTGCACTTCTGCCTTTGTGTCTATATTTTTTCATTTGACATAATTTCAATATCTCTAGCCACATCTACGTGCATCCTAGATGTCATATATATAGGTATTTGATCTAGGGTTTGCTTCTTTTCTATGCTCACACTTAGACTATAACACATCATATCAATTCTGTACTTTACTTCATTAAGACTTGAACTATTAGTTCTTGTGTCTTGATTCCATGCATCACACCACAATTATAGGTCTCTTTACACCTATAACATCTATTAGACTCAAGTTTTGATGCATAGGCTCTTTAATGTAGATTTTATTAGTTGGATCGATCAATCTCATTGTCTATGTCAAGATATAGAGCTTATATGTAAGTTCCTACATTTTCTTACAACTAACCGTTTGTATTTAAACACTTTAAATATTAGCCTTTAATCTCTTTTTTCACACCATATCCATGCTCTCTTGATCCATTAGATATTTATACATTACTAAGATTTAATGTTCCACTCTTTAAAATGCATCCGTTGATCTTTAGATCCTATCTCCTATGTTTCGTTAGATCTTTAAACTTACATGAACTTTACCTTGAATTGGTCATTAAAATTTGACACTCTAACCTCATCGCACTGCTTCCTATATCTTTGGATCACTTTCACTCCATTGATATTCTTAGACTTGCTCAAAATTTAACTTGCCACTATTTTGATAAACCTCAATCACTTTATAGCATTTGAGTCCATTCATTCCATTGGATCTCCTTTACACGATCACCCACTCACCATCAGACCTTCTGACAAGCTCATTATTTATATCTATCCAACCCTTGAGAATATGAAACTTGGCTTAAGTATGTGCCTTCTATAAATAATTGTTAGTTCCCACTATTGAGACATTTTCCATCTTTGCATTATTCATTGACCTTTTGACTTTAAACCACTCTGTTGATCTACTGTGCAGGCTTCATGATTGTGACACTTGTCACTTAGAAATTAACTCAGAGGAGCCTTTGAAAATTTAACTTTATCATGCTACATTGGATCTCCAATTTTTGATTAAGTATGAATTATTGATCTTCCAACTAGATTGAACTTTACCTTATGCAAATTTGGTTGAGTATGGGGACCATCTCAATTATGCCTAAAAGGCTAACTTTATAACTTCATATCTTTTTCTTCTCTCATCTACCTATTTTGAAATTTGGACCATATAAAATAGGAATGATAATGAATAAACCCATATGCTAATCTATTCCTGCAGATTTCATCCATATGAGATATAATTTCATTAATCTGCTCACTTAGATTATTCTGCCACAGAGCTAACCAAGCCTAGAACTTGTCTAGAAGTCCAACTTTATTCTTTCATAACTCTTGTCATACTTAGTTTTATGACCTACAATTTAGCACATAATATCCTCTTACATAGGGGATTCCATCCATCTATCCATTTACTCTATAAGCCTTCATATGTGCAAGATATGACATCATAAAAATGACTTTGAGCTTTTTCTTGAAAACTAAAAATTTGACCAAGTGTTGGAAAACACTATCAAAATGCCTTGGAGCCCTACTTTGCTCAAGCATATCTTTTGTTGCACTAGGTCGTGTGACCTGAGATTTAATGCATATAAACTAGGCACAAAAATGAATAGACCCATGTGATAATTTTGTCCTAACACCTTTATGTGTGAAAACTCTATCCTCATTAATATGCTCACTTGGATCTATTTTTCCCTTTTTACAAATTGTGCTAAGTATAGAAACTTAGTGGATTTTGTCCAAGAAGACAAATTTGCATCCCCATATCTTCAACTACGCTTCATCTCATGGCTTCAAATCTGGTGCATAACAATTAAGGACTAATGTGATCACAACCATGTGACCATCTCCCCCATACTCATTCACATGTGGCAATGGTGATGTCAGCAAAATGTCTTCTCATCTTTTTTGTCATAGACCCAAAATGTCTAGATGATCAATGTGAAGAACCTAATGAATTATAATCATGCACACAAGCATTTAAATCATTCTTGACCTCTAATAGGATGCTTTACATATCCTATAATCACTATATACAATATTGAACATCAATGACATGATCATAATGTCCCTTTTGACACCAATGATAATAATATTTATAATAATATCCCCCTTTATCATTGATGGCAAACTAAATGCTCTAATCTTTTAATACTTTGTTCTTTCTCTAGCATTTCTTGCATTGGCTTCTGATGAGTATGAACTAAAGATATTAATACCATACTTGTTCCCCCTTAGGTAATGGAACATGTTCCTAATACTCATCTTGGACACTTTCTGTACTTTTTATTTGACATTTTCACTTTTTGTTCCAAACTTTTGTAGAGAACATTTTTCTCTTCTTCTCCCATAGAGAGCATTTGCACTTTTTCTCCCCCTTTGACATTAATGGAAAAGGGACTCTTTCTTACTATTTGTCTAAATATTCTCCCCCTTTATCATATAAAGGAGTTTTTCCAAGAATATGTAACCATCAACTCATTAGAAATTTACACAACATACATATCTAAGTTACCTTTTCTCTTCTTCCAAGAATTAATAAAGCTTTTATGGTCCTCACCTTGGACTTAGACTATCACTAGTATCTAGTGATGTGATGTAGGAGCTTCCATACAAGCTTACTAGCCTTATCTCTCAGTCACTTATTATCTTCTGATCCTAGGACCTGACCAATTGCAAAAACTCCTGTACTCCAAGCCTTCTTGATCTTGACAGACTGAACAATCTATCTCCCCCTTACTCTATGCTCCATATTTGCATCAAGGGCCTACCTATATCACACCATAACTTCATTTAACACATGCATATCATCATTTTACACATGTTATCTAATTTTTGTGACCCAAATTCTTTTCACAACCTAAGATACACAATGTCAAGGGTTTCTTGCATTAGAACCCTTATGCCAAATGAATCTTTAGACCATAGACATATGAGATGTACTCCAAAAATCTCACTATGTCATATTGAAACACTCATTATGTCCATATAGACATTGTATACATAACACTTAACTTGGTTTGATCAAGTCATCATCACAATCTACTTGATTTCACATCTGTAGCAAACATCACTTACTTCTCCACTAACAAGGGTCTCTTAAGAAGCATAGATAGAGACACCTTACTTCACAATATCTTAATATATTATGAAACTAGGAGTTACCCATAACTCCTCATATTCATTCTTCTCCTTGGTCATGTTATGTTTTTTGTTCTTCTTCTTCTTCTTAGGCTTGAGAGAAATGACATGCTTATCCATTACACTATTCTCCTTTTCTTCTATGATTGGATTAAAAATACTTGGAGACAATATGGATTCATGACATACCTTTTCATATGAAGTATCTTCCTTGTAGTTTAGATTCTCATCACTAGGCACATAAGACTGATTTTATATGCATGAAAGTTTCTCAACAATAGTAGGATGTTCACTTGAAACTACACTCACTTTAGAACTAGCCTCAACCAGTACCTTGGTTTTCTCCTTGAGCTTGGTCTTCTCATTCTCAAAATGAGCAAACATTGAGAAATCTTGACATTCTCCAACCTCTATAGAATTAGCTTGATATTTCATTTTACATACATGCTTGGGTTTCTTACATGTCTTATTTTTCTCTTTATCAAAGACTTGTGAACCTTTGTTCATAATAGGAGGCATACCTTTCTTCTTACTCTATACTTTTGATTTTACAAAGTTTGTTCTACAATGTTTAGCTATGTGACCAAAATTATTGCAATTATAACACATCACATTTATATCTAACAAGGGTGAAAATAATTTTTTTGGTTACAAAATTGGTTCTTTTTATAGGTACAACTATACAATTACTAGCCTTATGACCAAAATGATTAAATCTATACCAGTAACCATAGAAAGATGAGAAATACCTGGTCATAGATTTTCTTTGTCCATGATGGGGAGTTCTTCTCAACTCTTGTTTCTTCAAGTTTCTTACCCTTGTGTAACCATCTGCATCAACTACCTTTGTCTTCTACATCTTCCTTGAGTTTGTAGAGATGGAATCATTGTTATTTTTCCTTTCCTTAGGCTTCTTTTCAACTTTAGCCTTATTCACATCAACATTGCTTGTGTTTGTCTTTTTATCCTTGTGAGCTTTCTATTTATTTTCTATTGATCTTTATACTTTGAAATTATCATATAACTTAGATGTACTAGTTATGGGACTTTTCCCCTTTTCATAACCAAGACCATATTTCCCTTTTGATGGATTTTGAGAGCTGATCAATTCATCAAGAATGTCTGATCCTCCTATTAGCTTCAAACCTTTGAATATTTGTTCTTTAGCCTTTTCAAGCTCTTTTTTCAAAGCCACTATCTCTACTTCTAGCCTCATACACTCATCAAATTTGAGCTGTAGTTTAATTTTGACTACATCTTCCATTCTTGCAGCCTCTAAAACTTGAGTCTTAAGGCTTACTATTATCTGATCAGATCTTTCAAGACTTTTGGATAGTTTTTCAATTTTTTTATCCAAGCTTCTTCTACCTTGAGTTCTCTTTTCTTAGCTTATCAATCTCATCGAGAGCACATATGAGTTCACCTCCTAGTTCTACTTCTTCCTCTTCTTCATCAGAGTCTATTTCTTCTTTTTCTTGATTTACAAAATCTGATCATGATGCCATGAATAGGACTTCATTTTATTCAGTCATAAAGGCATAGTCATGGTCATCATCTCAACTATCAATGTCATCCACTGAGTCACTATCTTCTCTTGCGTATAGACCTTTTTTATTCTTAAATAAGTTCTTCTTCTTGAAATAGTGAGGTTTCACTTTTTCACTATCCTCTTCTTTCTCAGAGTCATCCTTTTTGTCATAAGAGAATTTAGTAGCTAAATGTCCTACCTTACCACTATTAAAGAATTTAAAGGGTAAATTACCTTTGTATTTCTAGACCCTCTTCTTAATATTATAAAAAATTTATCTTCTTATTCATCAATCTCCTCATATCTGAATGTAGATGCTTCTGCTTTAACTTTCTTGGATGCTTTGAATGTAGCTTCTCTCTTGGAAGTATCTACTTCTCCCATTCTCATCTCATAAACAGTGAAGGTTCTATGTAACTCATCTATAGTGAACTTATCTAGATATCTTGCTTCCTCTATTACATAGATTTTAGAATCATACCTTGATGGGAAAGATCTTAGGACCTTTTTAACAATGATTGATTCTTTCATTTATTCTCCAAGGCCTCTAATTGCATTAACTATTTCATCTACCTTGAGAAATTAGTCTAAAATATTCTCTTCATTAGTCATTTTAAGACTCTCAAGAATTCCTTTATATGTTTTTAGCTTGGCCTACTTTACCTTGTCATCACCTTCATAGATTCTCTTCAACTTGTTCCAAATATCTTATGCATTTTGATAATGCATCACATTGACAAACTCTAAATTGTAAAATCCATGGAGAATAGCATGCTTTGCCTTGGCATTGATCTCACATGCCTTATTTTAATCTTGATCAATAGGAGTTGTATTAGGGGCTATATATCCATTTATTATAGACATCCATATATCAAACCCTAATGAGGATAAGTATGCTTATATTTTTATACTCAAAAATGAATAGATAGATCTATCAAAGAAAGGTTCTTTGTTTGATGAAGCTCCTTCTTGATTAGCTATTGTGTTCGCTATTCCAAGATATACCTAAGATAATTAAGCTTTTTTCAAGGAACCCTATGCTCTAATACCAATTGTTGGAACACACTTATATACTAAGAGGTGGTAAATCAGTATATCAACTAAAACTAGTTTTTTAATCCTTTTAAAGCAAATTTAGATTAAAAGATAAATGTAGAGATAAAATACACATACAAATACACATGACACTAAATTTATATGTGGAAAACCCAAAGGGAAAAACCATGGTGAGAAGAACAACTAGAATCTACTATTCTAATCTAGCCTCATAGTCAATGCCTCACTTGGAAAAACCTCACTAGTTATAAACATCATTAGCTACAAGCTTCACTGGCAAAACCTCACTAGTTATATTTAAGGACACCAATCTTAAAGAAACACCAATACCCTAACTAATCACCAACTCAACTAATCTAATGGTACCAACCAATTAAATCTATGGAGCTACACCTCTATATTATAACATTGATTCATAAATGAATCAAACTCTATTCTCTTTTACAAATCTAATCTATAATTGATCATGCTATGCACATTATCTTTGTGCCTTCTTCCTCTCTGCCACTTTATCTTTATGTCTAGATATATCTTGATTTAACACACTTAATCTCACTTAATCTCTATGTTTATATATATATATATATATATATATATATATATATATATATATATATGTTTGACACTCTTCAATAACAACTCATCTTCTCTATACTTCTACCTCTGTGTCTAACTATTTTTGTTTGACACAATTCTAATAACTCTAGCTGCATTTTCCTATGTCATAGATGTCATAAATATAATAATATGATATAGGGTTTGCTTATTCTCTATGTTCACACTCAGACTATAACACATCATATCAATTCTAGACTTTAGTTCATTAAGATTTGAACGGTTAGTTCTTGTGTCTCAATTCCATGCATCACATCACAATTGTAGGTGTCTTTACTATCTATAGCATTTGTTAGACTCAAGTTTTGATTCATAGGCTCTTTAATGTATATTTAATTAATTAGATTGATCAATATCATTATCTATGCCGAGATATAGAGTTTATACGTAGGTTGCTACATATTCCTACAACTAACCATTTGTATTTAAACACTTTAAATACTAGCCTTTGATCTCTTTCTTCATGCCATCTCCATGCTCTCCATTTTTATCAGATCTTTGTATGATATTGAAATTTAATGTTACACTCTTTAAAATGCATCCATCAATCTTCAGATCTTATCTCTCACGTGTTGTTATATCTTTGAACTTACATGAAATATACCTTGACTTGGTCATTAAAATTCAATACTTTGACCTCATCTCATTGCTTCCTACATCTTTGGATCACTTTCACTTTGTCAATCTTCTCAAATTTGATCAATCTTTAACTTACCACTATGTCAATAAACCTTGATCACTTTATAACATTTGAGTCCATTCACTCTATTGGATCTCCTTTGCACAATCACCCACTCATCATCAAATCTTATGACAAGCTCATTCTTTATATCTATCCAACCCTCAAAAATATGAAACTTGGCTTAAGCATGTGACTTATATACATAGCTATCAGTTCCTAATATTAATATATTTGTCATCCTCATATTTTTCATTAACCTTTTGACTTTAAACCACTCCATTAATCTACTGTGTATGCTTCACGATTATGACACTTATCACTTGCACACTAACTTAGAAGAGCCTTTGATAATTTGACTTTATCATACTCCATTGGATCTCCAATGTTTGATTAAGCATGAACCATTGATCTTCCAACTAGTTTGAACTTTACCTTATGTAGATTTAGCTAAGTATGGGGACCATCTCAATTATACCTAGAAGGCTAACTTTGTAACTTCATATCTTTTTCTTCTCTCATCCACCTATTCTAAAATTTGGACCATATAAACTAGGCATGATAATGAACAAACCCATATGCTCATTTATTCCTAAAGATTTTGTGCATGTGAGATATAACATCATTAATATAATCACTTAGATTATTCTACCATAGAGCTAGCTATGCCTATAACTTGCTTGGAAGGTCAACTTTGTTCTTGCATAACTCTTGTCACACTTAGTCGTATAACCTACAATTTAGTGTATAAGATACTCTTACATAGGGGATTCTATCCATGTATTTATTTTCTCCTAAAGCATTTATATGTGTAAGATATGACATCATAAAAATGCCTTTGAGATTTTTCTTACAAACTACAAATTTGACTATGTTGGAAAACACTGTCAAAATGCCTTGGAACCCTACTTTACTCAAGCATATATTTTATCACACTACATTGCATGACCTAATATTTAGTGCATATAAAATAGGCACAAAAATTAATAGACCCATGTGATTATTTTGTCGTAATAGCTCCATGTGTGAAAATATTAACTTCATAAATATGATTACTTGGCTCTATTTATCCTTTTTTGAAAATTTGGCTAAGTATAGAAACTTAGTGGATTTTGTCCAAGTAGTCAACTGTGAAGCCCCATATCTTCAATTGTGATTCATCTCATGGATTCAAATCTAGTGCATAACAACTAGGGACTAATGTGATCACAAACATGTGACCAGATCCCTTATACTCATTCACACATGGTAATGGTGATGTCAACAAAATGTCTTCTCATCTTTTTTATCATAGACCCAAAATGTCTAGATGATCAATGTGAAGAACCAAATGGATTTTAATCATGAACACAAGTATTATAATCATTCTTGACCTCTGATAGGATCCTTTGCATATCTTCTAATCACCATATACAATCCTAAACATTAAGGACATGCTCATAATATCACTTTTGACATTAATGACAATCATATTTCCAACAATATGAAATACTTACAGCTCTATCTCTCTAAAAGAGTCCCTAGTAATATGGGTGACAAGAAGTATCTCCATGATAATAACACTAGAAGAGTGTTGGTTCCTAGTTATACACCTCATACACTCAACCTTCACACATGAGAGGAAATGGGAAGCAATGATGAAAAACCCACTAGTATGTCATTGTAGCTAGGGAAGGTTTTGGCATCAAGATTAGACCAAACATAGAAAATGATTGAGAGGTACCTATAAAGGGTATGGTTAGCTCCCTACTACTTTTGGACCTGGCTGAACTAAGGTGAGAGGACCCATGGGGTAACTTGCTCACATAGAGAGATTCTATAATTCAACCTCCATGGGGATTTTTGGCACAAGGAATAGATATGACCAAGGCATAACCAATTTTACACACTTCACCTATGAAGGGTTGTCACACAAAATGTATAAATGTTTTAATTCATATAAAATCTACTAAATATAGATATCAAAGTGTTTACAATCTTCATTCTAAAGAATATTCAACAACAAGGGTCAAATACAAGACTATAATGCTAGGATTTAAAGCACAACTATAAATACATTTCAAATATCCAAGACCCTATGCATTTTTAAGGTAAATAACACTTATATTATGTAAGGGGTGTATTATTTGTAGGGTAGGATAGGGTAGGACAAGTTATATGATTAAAAAGGAGGGTGGTGTTTTAGTGGTTTCCAAATAGCAAGTATCTTGTAATATTTTATGATAATAATCCTTAGCAAAGATGTAAAAATTTCAAATGAAAGATAATGCTAAATTCCAAATGATCCCTAAGAGACTAGAACATACATTAAAAATAATGTTTCAAATGTTTTCCCTATCAAATCCATAAACCTAGGGTGCCCTAACAAGTTATTTAGCAATAGTTTCTAAAATAATGTCGAAAGGGATTTATAATCTAGATTTAAGCCCAAAATGATAACTAGTAATGGGCATATAACAAGATATCCAATCAATAATATGTGAAAAATATATTATTGTAATTCATTTATAGGAAACAATAAAGAACCACAAGCATTTTCATTAACTTGAAAATAAATATTACATACATCAATATTTCAAAATGATGCCATGGGGACAAGTATGGTGAGATTGCTCTTTTGACAAGGGAAACGTAAACATGTTTTTAAAGCTTGTTAATGGCTATACACCTGTAACCACCTTAACAAGGGAAAAAATCTACCCATAATAATTGATCCTATAATTTTTTTGAAAAACCTAGACTTAGAAAAACTAGACACCTAGAATAATGACCAACAACCTTTCAATAGAAGACAAGCCTTCTATATATACATTTCCAAATCTGGGACTATGGGTCATAACTTGAAAAATTACAAAACAAACTTTAAATTCTGCCAAGATGCTTCTAATTGGAAATATTCCCTTGACATGCTTGAAATCTTCATTCATTTACAAGAAAAATCAATGTTTTAACTACCTCTACAAAGAATGATAAATATTTGAAACAAGATTTTGATTTTATGGATGGAGATGCCTTTCACATGATTTTTTCCTTTTGTGTAACTACTTGGGGATTCTCTTGACTACTTGCCTACATAATTGAAAACTTCTAGATAGATGCCCTCCCTCTCATGCATGCCATGGAACAACTCAATTTTGCCATGATTTATTAGGAATATTCTATATTCATTGTCCTTTGAATAATTTTCTTTGGAATGGCCCACCTTAGAATTGAAAACCTAGAATATCTTTCCATGGAAGAGCTTGGGCAAACACAATAATGAAAAATGCAAAAGAATTAGGTCATCTTTGACCTTTTACCTCTTTGGATCCAACTTACCTTTTCATGTTTTAGCACTTTTGCCTCTTTCATTTTTAGTGCATAAATGCATTATTTAGATTTCCCCCCTTATTTCTTTTTTAATGCGTAAATGCATTATTTCATTTTTGACTTATTGGGGACATTTTAACCCCACTTGGTAATTTATAATTTAGGCAATTGAAACTTATAGTCCCCCTGGTAAGTTCCCCTAGGGAATTCTCAAATGAGCACACAAGGGGTTAGTAAAGCCATTTTGAATTATAAGGCATTGAGCATAGAATTTTCATTCTTATAACCTCCCTTCTCATATAGGCTTTACCTGAGATCTGCAAAGAGGTCATTAATTTTATGAACATGAGATCCTTCATAGTAGTTTGATAAAAGCATAACAATAATCTCAATAGGTTGCAAGTGATTCATCATTATTCCATCTTCTTGCAAAGTGTCCATCTGTACTATTAACTATCAAAATACACATTCCATCCACAAGTCCCAAACTTTAAATGTACCTATAGAAAACTAGTGACATCTAAATGTTCAACCTCTATGACATTTATATCATTTTTGGGAGATTTAGATAAAGGGACCCATGGTTCTTCAATCAAATTTGTAATTACCCTTTTAAAAAACCCTATAATTTTTGCATAGCTAGCATGACTCATTTGTAATTTACTTAGTCAATCTTTTATCAATGGTGAAATCTCCATGAACTCAATTTGCACAAGATATTTGATCATGATATGTATGCCTATGTGGCATTGCCATGTCACTTTGTTCAATAATCCTTGAAATTTTATCATTTATCACATTAAAACATGTGTCATTTACTTATTGGTCCTTAGTCTTTTGAATAGTCTAACTCAACTTGAACCATTAGATCTATATGCATAGACTGACATAGGATCTTGATTTGAAAGACCAAATGCTATTGGCTTCTAGCTATCTTTCACCCTGATATTGTGCCAATTGGTATCCCCATCGGATATTTATAACCTACAATGTCAACTCTGTCGAGTTAATGTGATCCTACTAAGTGGTAGTCCCATGTTCATTCTGGGTTCTATTGAAAAGTCTTGACTTAATACGTGCCATAGATTAAATTGTGTAAACTTGAATGCATACCATAAATCTCAAGGAATGTGCTTGATCTTTAGCCTATGACCATATAGTGAATTTTCAACTATGCATTCATGCCATTAGATATTTTCATTTGATGAAACACACATTGTAAAATTTCAATCTATGAGATTGAGAATGATTTTTTCCTTGAAAATAGTCTCTATTGCTTTGAGAAATATTGTGCCATATGGTGGCACATTATGCTTCTTGAATTTTTGAACTATTTTAATCACCATAAAATCTTTGATAGGGTTCCCATGATGGTGACACTTATCGCTATCTCACTCATCCTAGGGCTTTGTTTACATTGGCCTTTTATGCATAATTGATTAGGATATGTATGCTTTGCTATGTACTATTGATTAATGGGAACTTGCTCAAATTTTAATCAGGCCTTGTAAGCTCAACATTTAATCAATTTAGGTGAATTTATAAAAAGCTTCTAGTCAGCAAGCCTTTTCTCTTCACCATTTATGTCTTATAACCACTTGGTCTTTGGGTCTTTTATTTTAGGCATTTTATCCATAATGATCTAGTCATCGAAAGAATTATTTTAGACATTTTATCCATGACATTAGTATCTTCAATGTTTTAGTCTTTGACATAATTGTTGTGTTATAAGAATTATTTTGGGCCTCTTTATTTTTAGCACTTCTACTCTGGGCCTTTTATTTATTAGGACAATTATTTTAGACATTTTGTCTAAGATAATTTTCTTGAAGCATTGAACTCATTCAGACACTTCTCTCATAGAAATTTTATCTTCAACATCATTGTCTTAATTAGGATAATTGTTTGGTACATTTTGTTTGAAATGATTTCCCTAAGGAAATTGACCTTTACACTTTTGTTGAAGGAATCTAGACTCCACACTTTTTTTGAAAGAAATGACTTTTGTCAAGCTTTTTACATGGGAAAAATGCCCAAAGGGCAAGTACCCTTTAAATTTTTTTCCATGAATAAAAAGTCTAAAAAAAATAAGGACTTTACATTTTCCTAACGTATTGTAATTATTTTAGACTTTTTTTTGTGAACAAAATGTTTGACAAAATTCCTTCAAACTTTTTGTCATGGATAAAATGTTTGATGGAAATGGGCTTTTGGTGAACACTTTAGCCAAGACATTGAATTTATTTGGGATTTTTGTAATGGACAAAATGTTTGATGAAAATAAGTATTTGTAATTTTTGTTTGAAACAAAAATCCTATAGATCAATTTCTATTGGGTAAAGTGTTTGTGCAAAAGCCCAAAAAAGTCTAAGGGTTTTACACATATGTCAAGTAAAGAACACTTTACACTTAGTTGATTTAACATGAAACCTGACCTTGGAGTGAACATGTGTAGATAGAAATTAGGATAAGGACTTAAGAATATACAATCATCTTAGGCTAGACTTAAGAATTTATACAAGACAAAGACCCAATTAATTCAATGAAATTTTGGGCACTAATAGGACTCTCCAAGGCTCCTCCCCATCAACTTGAGGTGTTCCCTACTTATATGGATATTGTAAAAATGAAGTTTTCTTGACTATTTTGTGTATTGTGAAAGTATGGAAGGGCTTTAAGAGGTGAAACAAACTTTAGGATTGATCTTGGGACTTAATATAACTCACTTTGATCATTTCATGTTTCATAAAAACTCCTAAGTGCTTCTGCAAGTACCTCCTTCTCAACCAATCAAAACTAGCAAAGTGAGCAAGATAGTGAAAAGAGTGAGAAATTAAAGTGGGAGGCCATTTAAGGTGTGCTTAAATAATATAATTATATGGGAGGTATTGACATGTTTCATTCATTCCTCTATATGGATTTGCATGGAAAATTGAATCCAACTTTGAGGCCAAGTGTGTGGGGTGAGTGAAAGAGGAGTTATTTAGACTACAGTCAGTGATAGATCATACCCAAAAGAATATTAATGACTAGGGGTGAAAATAATGAATGTATAAAACCCTTCCCTCTCAGTAAAATCATGATATCTATCCCTAGCTAGTTGTGGGATGTTCCAAAAAGGCCAATTGATGAAGGTAGTTTTTTGAGTAAATAATGAAGTCTTACACCACATTTTATGAGTTTCATGCATTTGAGGGTCATTTCAACTATCATACCTTTCATGGTCTATCTCACACTCATTCTTCTACATGTATAACTCCTTTTCTTAGCATGACATATGTCCTAGTGACTATTGGAATTCATTCTCTTTTCCTCTCTCTTAAATTCTATAAGTAGCGACTATTTTGGCTCTTGAAAGATAATAACACACCATGTATGGAAGAACACTACTTGAATTAAATTGTATTTTACCTTTGATAAATCAATATAAGTCTAGTTTTTAGTTCATGAATAATTGTCTAAGTGTGTAATTTATATATGGTGAAGTTAGTGATAATCTTCTATCCTTGCTTTCCTTATCCTTTCATGTTTATGTAAGATTTGCTATTATAATAGGTCATATAGAGTGTATTCAAGTGTGTTATACTCATTTAAAGTGTAAAACTATTCTTGGAGTTTGACATTTATCCTTTGGTCCATTTACTTTATGTTTCTTCATGCATCTCACCTCTATATTGAAACATTGATGTGGAAATCTTATAAGACTATGAAACTAGTTTATATGGCTCATTTCATTATGATAAGAGTATGGTGGTCATGTGTAAATCATATTGGTGTATCACCCCCTTATAATGGTTCATTTCATGTAAACTTATAACTCTTTTCCTAGAAGTAAGCACTAGTTTAGGTTATAAGCATTTCAAGATACATTCAAGGAGCTAGCCTTTAAATATGGAGGTCTACTTATACCTATAGGTAAAACCACATACCTAGAAGTATTCCCATGTTTCCAAAATATGGAAGAGGCTTGAACATCATCTTATAGGGTGAAATATTTGGTGACAATAGTTCCATTACACTAATAACCTATCAGAATATGAGGTATTAATCCTTGGGCTACAATTTGCATTTAAAGAAAAAGGCTAGAGAAATAAGAGTGTTTAGTGACTGTAAGTTGGTTGTAAATAAAGTTAAGATCAGGTTTTAGTGAAAACTATCATACCTCAATAAGAAAAAACATAGGGCATGTGACTTAATAGAAATGTTTGATGCATTCAATGTCATCACTATCCCTAGGGAAGAAAACTTAGTTGATGACTCACTAGTATTCTTAGCTATAAGCTTAACTACCATAAATGACACTAAGATGGAATACTTTACTATTGAATTTATCCCTTTCTCCTCTATTCCTAATAATATCAAAAATTTCTAGGTATTTGAAGATGACTAGCACAACATCTAATTCATCAATAATGTCAAGGTATTTGAGGCCCAAATGATAGATGAAGAGTAAAGGGATAACCTATAGCTAAAATTGAGAAAGATATAATTCTCAATATCTAAATAAATATAATACCAAAAGGTATGATTTCTCTAAAATGCATTCAACACAATTGACCGTATGCCCAAAATTAAGAAAACTAAAATTTCAAGTTAGGAGTGTTGAACCATTTACCCAGGGTCCTTTCTAGGACCCTAAATTATCAACATATGACCTGATTATATGGACATGGAAATTTAGTAGCTCCAAAATTTACTATTAAGTTATAAAGATATAATTACTTGGGCCTATCGAGATATCAAAGTCTTTGACATGATAATGATCACCCACACCATTCCCCTCAAACCAAACTAAAGACCATTCTAGTATAAGTAGAGACCTATGAAATCAATCCTTGAACCTTTAAAAGAAGTTCACAAATTATTGTCTATTGAAATAATTTTCCTAGTTCACCATTCTACTTGGGTGGTGAACTTAGTATTGATCTAAAAGAATAATGGTGAAATTAGGCTATGCATAGACTTATAATGCCTGAATAGAGCTTCAGATAAGGATAATTACCCATTTCCTTCCCTTGATGAAGTGATTCAAATGGTTAATAGATCTTAAATGATGCCATTTTTGTATAAATTATTGAGGTATAATTAGGTTTTAGTGAAATATAATAACTGAGCTAAGAATAAATTTACCATGAAGTGGGACACATTTTCCTATAAATAAATTCTATTTGGCATGATCAACATTGGAGTGAACTATCAAAGAGTGATATCCTTTGTGTTTGAAGGTCTAATTGGTAAATGCATAATAATCTATATGGATAATTTAATTATGTTTTAAAAACGTAGATAAGATCATGTCTACCATTTGTAGAAGGTTTTTGAAAGGTGCATAAGGTATGGAATTTCATTAGACCCTAAAAAGAGCATGTTCAGTGTCACTGAAGATAAACATCTATTCATATTTTCATAAAGGAAGGTATTGCTATCGATCTTGAAATCACTGATGAAATTTATAAATTACCTCAAACCAATAATAAAAAAGAACTAAAATCTTTCTTAAATAAAATCAAATTTATCTACAAATGCATTTATGGATTTTTTGATATTGTAAATCCCGTCAACACTATGTTGAAATAGGATGGACATATGGAATGGCATGATGAATCAAAGAAAGCATTTAAGGACATAAAATATGCCATCATGTAATCAATCATGTTGATTAGTCTAGACTGTGTAAAGGATTTATACATTAATCATTTTGCCTCTAAGTATACTATCGCTACCTATCCCACCAAAGACTAGATATAGAAGAACACCTTGTTGATTTTATGAGCATTAATCTTAAAAATTCAAGATTGAAATACCCCACATTGGAAAAACATGCCTACACATTAGTTAAGTCTATAAAAAATTTTAGGAACTACATTATTAGGAATAAAGTGCATGCAATCATGCCAAACCCAACTACCAAAAAAATGTTGGGTCAGAATAGATTGGGTAAACATAGAGGTAGATGGATGACCAAGCTATAAGAGTATGACTTGTAAATAAAACCTTCTAGGCTAGTTATGGATTACATTCTTACTCAAATTATAATCAATATTGATCTCATAATCACTATGCACCAGTTAGATTAGGATCTAGTATTACATAAGGGTTTACACACTATTATTGTATATTATATACTCTATGGGAACACAACTGCTAGACTTAACCAAAGATAAAAAAAATATCCCTTAGACTAAAGGTATGATAGTTTATGTTGAATAAAGGATTTCTCTTCAAGAGAAATCATGAAGTCATTTGTCTTAGATGTCTATTAAAATTTGAAGATAGGGAAGTAATGGAAGACTTACATGGTAAGTTAGGCACCAGTCACTCTACAATAAATACAATGGCACATAAAATACTTTGAGTGGGATATTATTGGAAAAGTCTCTTAAAATATGTCCATGTGCATGTCAAGACATGCCATCAGTGTTAAACCTTTTATAAAAGATAAACCCATACTAAAATTCCTTTTCATCCAATTATAGAAACAACACCATTTTATAAATGGGAGCTAGATTCCATGGGGGTCATTAACCCCAAATCCTTAGCAAGCCAAAAGTTTGTTGTATCAACTACATAGTACTACATAAGATGGACTGAGGTAGTGAAAATAAATAAAAACACTACAAATGAAGTCATCAAAGTCATGGAGAATAATGTGACCACTCAATTTAGGACTCTTGTCTCATTAGTATGTGATAATGGCCTTGTATTTCAATCTAAAGAGTTCACTAAATGGGAATATGACAATGGGATCATTTTAAGATTATTATCTAATTACTAACTATAAAGGAAAAAGTTAAGAAAAATTAAATAATAAGAACTTGATGGAGGAAATTAATAAATCTTTAGAGAAGATACCGTGGGAGTGGCATTCATTACTAAATTTTTCTCTATGGGCTGATTAAAAGCACAAATAAGAACTCAAGAGCTCATCATTTATACTAGTCTATGGACTAGAACTAATTTTACTAGTGATGCTCAAGTTACTAACCTATAAGTTTATGTAGAAGTTTATGGAGCTTAATGATAAATTTAAATCAAGGCTCTTGGACATTATTAAAATTTAAGAACTTGAGATGAAGACCTATGAAACTTCAATAAACATTAGATCAATGTCAAGATATGGTTTGATAAGAAAGCCAAGATAAAATCCTTTAGGATTTCATATCTGGTGCTATTATGGGATAAATCCCATGAAAATAAGGTTTAAAATTCCAAGTTATATCTACTTTGGATCAACCCATAGTAGATAGCTGAGTTACTCAGGTAAAATGCTTTCTACCTCAAGAATATTGAGGGCACCAACTTACCACTACTTGTGAATGGTCAGTTCTTAAAGCATTACTTCTTGGTTATCCTTTCTAATTTAATTTAATTGTAACATTTGTATAGGAGGTAATGTATATATTATCTTATGTTATATTATTTTAATTTTTTTGTGTGTTTATTTCTTTTATTCTATTGTTGATCTTTGTTTCTTGTGTCTTACGCCCTATGTTTGTGTATCACTTATAAGTGCACCCTTACAAGAATGTGTGCCTTTTATCACTCTTGTTGATATAATTTAAAATCTCCAAGGTGTGGGTTAACTTATATTAGAGAGAATATCTAGATGAAGGTTTGGTTCCCTTTGGTAAACTCACCTATCTATCTCTAAACTCTGTAATTCTATGTTTTCTTGACTAGGAAAAGGGGAAAAGAACAATATTCAAACTTGAATGAACATGAAAACTAAACATTTAGGGTGATACACAAATATCAAATTCAATTATGCCTATAATTGACACACTTTGGAAACTAAATAAATTGAACACATTCACTTCATATTCATGCAATTATTTTCCTAAAATTTTGCTTTTATTTCTGTTTGAAAAGATGTAAAACTTTGAAATAAGGGTGAGGTTAGTATAACATAGATTTGGTTTGTACTCCATGATCTAGATGATTTTATATAATCCTATTTATCTATAAAGGATGAAATATATATAATAAATATTCTAGAAAATGGCTGATTACTTAGGTAGGTGGGTGGATTGCCTAGCGTGAGCTAGATCCATGAAGTAAATGACTTCTTTGGAGGCTGCCAATCTACCTTTTAGATAAGAAGTTAATTTTAAGAAAGTTGTTGATAAAAAAAGACTTCATAACATAATTAAAGTATTAATCAAAATGAAATGAATACTTTTCAAAAAATAATGTGTTTTAACAAAATAACAATAAAAGAGATGCTAAACTATCAAGGTATGGTTCAGGTGTGGTCAAGTTATTGTTGTTGATTTTATGTAGTGAGAGAGGTTAATAAAATATGGGTTTTAGTTGGGGTTGGTGGCTGATAAATGCTTGATATTTTGGTTAAAATTATTTACACAATGACCATCAGTTGTCACTAGTAACTATTGATGGTTAGGGTATGACCATCATCGATTGATAGATGATCACTGGCGATTGAAGGTGTTTATCAACGGTCACTATGGGTTTGATAATCTTAGATTTGGGTGAGAAAGGGACTATAGGTAAGTTATAAAAGGGGTTTTTAGGTCTTTTAAGGGTTGGTTAAGGGTATTAAGAGTAAAGGTAAAGTCTCATAAATCTCAAGGTTAGGGATTTGATATTTAAAATGGTTGAGAGTGGTTAGAGGGTGCTTGGTGGAGAGAATAGTGTTTGGATTTGTAGAAATCTAACTCCAAAGAGGTTATGGGGAGAGGCTATTTAAACCAAATAAATTAATTGAAAACTAATTTAGAATACTTAGCTTTAGTGCTTTATGGCTTGGAAGAATCCTAAAGATGAAAAAGAGCCCCTTGGGAGTCTAGAGAAACTTGGATAGAGTAATGGTACTTGAATCCTTAGTGTTGAGAATGTGGAAGTGCCTCCTTGGTCTCTATCTAGTTTTGGTTTAGCTATAAGAAGCTTATAGATTCCCCTAGGAGTAAGAATATCTTTCACCAAAATCAATTCGACCTCCACTTCATATCTTAATATAGAGCAAAAGAGCATTTAAATGAAAGAGTTTAAAAAATAGTTTAACAAACAATTTAACATGCATTGATCATGAAAATATTAGACTAAAATTAAAGAACTATTAATCAATGAGTGATTTGAATTCGATTTGTAATTAACTCCTTAGATCATGTACTCTTGAGGTAGAGTTTAAGTAATTACCAATGGTTTAGGTTAACCATCACTAGTCGAGGGTCGATCATTGATGGTTAGGGAGAAGAGGTCAAAATGGCTAAAATTAGCCATTTGTACTAATGATTGGTAGTTAAGGCATTAGGAAATGGTCTGAGGGTATTAAAGAGGGCATGGGAATATAAGAGGAAGAAGTATAGGGAGGTAAGACATTAAATGTTGGGGTATAAATGGTCTTTAGGATATGTGTTAAGAGATTAGCCTTGGGATTGGGTATGTGAGGTGGAAATAGGAATTAACTAATTTATTTAGATTAACTAAAGGGGTAAATGGGTGTTTTAAAGGTATATGCAATATCTAGAGTTGTAGTGTATGGATTTTTAGTGTCTATATTTTTCATCTTTTTATTGTGCAGTTTGTGTCAGTAAGATGTCAAATAAAAAATTGGAAGATTGGTGGAAGGTTAGATGCCCCAAGTATACGAGGAGGCGTTACCCCTCAAACTGAGAATTGATGAAGCAAAATAGAATCGATTATGGGTTTGATAAACATATAATGGGTGACAAGGTAGGTTTGGTTGGTTGGGCATTTAAGCATGAATAGATACACAAAATATGACTAAGTGTGATATCATAGATTGTGCATAGACTAAGTTACCATAGTTGAGGTAATTGGTAAAATAGGGTCAGCACTATAAGGAAAAGTGATAGGGTAACCAAGCCATAATATTAGGAATAATTGATATAGGTTACTCCTATAAACTCAAGTCTTCTAGGCTAGGTATCTAGATTTATAGGGGTTTAAAAGTTGGGTGAGCCTGTGAAAACAAAATAGGTCACAGGTGTTAGGATCATAAATAGGTCATGATTTGAGGCACCTACATGATTAGTGTGTAAAAGTAACACATGGTTGCAAGGTTTTCAAGTATGGAAAGGTAGTCAATGCATTCAAAATGTCCAAGGCAAGGTTAGTCATCAAAAGTGCAAAAGGTAGGCCAAAATGATCATGGTTGAGGTTATTTAGTTGGTAGATTGGTTGGTTGATTGGAGAATAAGGTGATATTTGATAGGTGTATGATTGGTGGAGAATATGGTGATCTATAATAGGAAATTGGTTGGTTGGATGGTGCTCAAATTAGTTTCTTGATTTGATGGACCACTTAGTTGGGTGAAAGGGAGACCCATTTTCTAGTGAAAAGAGTGAAATTTGGGTAGGTGGGGCTTTCAAGGACTCAAAAGGGAAATACATATGCCCTTTGAACAAGTGGTCATGAAAATAGAAGGTGGATGCTATTGATATAGACCAAAATGGTAAGGTGGATGGGCTTATAAACCTAAGTCATTTTCCTACTTTGCATTGTTGTTAGTTAGTTTGTTAAAAAAGGTAGCTTGATCACATAGTGTCAAGTAAGCTCAAAATCCCTTGATTTGTAGAAGGGATAAAAGGGGAGATGGATGATAGTGTAACCTTCATGTGAGGAAAAATTAGCCTTATGTAGGTGACCTATAAACCATTATAGATAAGTACATGCTCGATGTTGGTGTAGATTGATTGATGAGGAAAGTCTACTTTTTCACTTTTGTAAAAGTTGATTGCAGATTTCATTGGGATTGTTTTGAATTTGACTTTGGGTCTTTTGATGCTTGACTTGGTTTGGGAAGCTTCCAAGTAATTTTTTGATTTGAAAAATGTTTGATTTAGCCATCTTTAAAGGGAGTGGTCTAGGCTTTGGATTTTTTATGTTGATAACTATCTTTCAAAGGAGTAATCTACCTTATGTTTAACCAATTTGATTTTTTTAGGTAGCTGTCCTTCAAGGGAGCATTCGACATGCTAGATATTTTTGACCCAAGCAATTTTTTAGTATCCCAAATGGATTTTTATGATGGTTTAGACATGGAATAGTCTATATAGTCTTAAGACTTTCCTTTATGGAGGTAAAACCATAGTACAAGAAGGTTAATGATGGGTAAAAGAGGTTGTTTAAGTGAAAATGACCATGGGGATATGTGTTAAAGGGACAAAAAATATCCATGAGAATTAAGTGATGGGTAGATCTATGGTATTCATGCTTAGGATTAGGCTAAGGCTATGATGTATAATCAAATGATCCTATATTTAATCGATTATCCTTAAAATGGGGAGATGAAGGTGGTTGAAAATAAGGGATGAACTTAAGTTAGACACAAGATGACTAAGAACTTGGTTGAAAAAATAATAGATGCAAATGCAAAGCATTTAGGGGTTTAGGTTTAGATATGCCCTAGATCCCTATGTACATGTAAATGGTTGATACTAATCAGGAGAGTTGATGTCCCACAATTATTTTTTGACACTTGGCTAGATGTGGAAAAGATTCTGGATTGATAAAGAAAGAGGAAAGGTTGGTTAGGTAATGATAGTTTGGCTTGAGTTAGATTTTAGGCTTGATGGTGGTTTGTTATGGTTTAAGTTGGTTTGGGTTATTGATAAAAGTTTGGTCAAGATCAAGGTTTGTTTAAGTTTAGGGTTGGTTTGGTATTCGGCTAGATGTAACTTGAGGCGTAAGTACCAAGGATTAGTTTGGTCATTGGTTAATGTTGGTAGACAAAAGGTTAAGGTTTGGTTTGGTTAATAGTTTCTCAAGGTGAAAGAGGAAAATAACAAATGGGTAAAGTCTTTTGGGGGTAGAGTTCCCCCAGTTGCTCCTTCCATGTATGTTTGAGGTGAAAAAAGGCTCCAAGTGAAGACATTGGTTATTAAAGAGGGTTTAGGAGGGATGAAGATGACTTCATCAGCCTTTCAAGGGTTGTTAGTTGTTATTTTTTAGTTGTTAGTTAGAGTTTAATTTATAGGTGGTGGTTCAGGCAAGATTTCCTCTATGATACTAGGGTGAAGGAAATGATATTGGATTTGATTTAGGTGGGTTTGGGGTCTATAAATGATGTTGGGAACATCATCTTAGAATAAATATTGGTTGGATAAAAATGTTTGGTTATTCTAATGAGGTATTATAGGTGAGGTATGGCTAGATTGGATAAAAATGTGGCCAATATTTAAGAAATCTCAAATGAAGGGTTGATTTTGGTGTGGTTTGATAGATGAGTTTGTAAAAGTTGGATCAAAATTTAGGTTGATCATGGCTAATTTTTTTTTTAGATGTTGGTTTGATTGGTTGAGGGATATAGTCTAGATGGATGATCTAGTTTGTTGGTTAGATTTACTTATTTTTTTGGTTTGATTGGTGAGGTAATATGACAAAGATTTGATACTATTATAAAGGGAATAAAATCAAATACAATGTCATTAGGTGGATGAAAATGAGTAGGTTATAGAGGAATTAGATTAATTTAGTTATGGTTGAGGTTAGGCTGGTTTAAGGGGAGGTGTTTTGAGTTTGCGTTGGCTCCACTAAAAGGTGAGGTGGAAGACGTAGGTTGGTTGGAGGTTGATCCACTAAAAGGGGATGTAGAAGAGGTAGATTGGTTTCCTTAATTGTGGTTTTGAAAAATAGTCAAAAAGGTTCTACTTGGTTAATAAGTGGTTGGGTTAAGGTTGATTCTTCCTTAATTATGATGGAAAAAGGAAGTTCGGAAGGGTTTACTTGGTTAAAAAGTAGACTAGTTGGGGTTTCAATTATGATTTTCTCAATTATAGGTTTACTAAGGACCAAATATAATTAAGGGACCTTATTGTGTTGAGGGCTTTGATTATGGGTTTCCACAACTATGGGTGTAGGAAGAGGTTTAAGGATGGATTGCTTGAATACATTCAAGGCTAGGTTGGGGGGAATATGGAGAATATCCTTTGTGACCTCCCTTTAATTGATTAGGATTTTGGACACACATTTTAAAAGACCCACATCTTTCTACCACATGTTTACTTGTGTGATGATATGTACAAACACATTATCTATTAACCAAATTGGTTTTGGAAGGGAATGATTGATGGGTTTGATTTGAGAAAGTTGGATGATATAATCCCTTAAAAGTTTGTCAAGGATTGAGGCATATGATTCCCCTAATGGGGTGTACTACCTAGGAAGAGGGTGCACCAATGGCTCTTGAGGTTGTGAGATAATTGGTTAGTTTGATGAAGTTGGTTGGTTAAATGAATTTGATTATTTTGATAGGTTAGGTAGGTTTGATAAAATTTTTGGGTTTGAAAGGTTTAGTTGGTATTTGTTAGTTTGATTTGATGAGATTTGTAAGGTTGATAAGGTAGGTTAAATTAAAAAATTTGGTTGATAGTTGTTGGTTAGATTTGATGAGTTTGATAAGGTAGGTTAGTTTAAAAAGTTTATTTGATGGTTGAGGGGATAGACCAAGTCTTGGTTTTGAGATGAAAAGGGTTGCCACAAAGGGGGTTTAGATAATTGATATGATGGTTGGGGTGGGTAACCAAAGGATTGGTGAGGTTGAGATAGGTGTGGCTGAGGTGGGCTATGACAATGGTCAAATAGGTGTTGGGAGGTTGTTGGTTGGTGGTAATTGAAATTGGATTGATTATAGGCAAGGTTGGGTTAGTTGTCAGTTAGGTTGGGTTGGCTATAGGTGAGGTTAGGTTGATTGTAGGTGAGGTTAGATTTATTTTAGGTGAGGTTGTGTTGGTTATAAGGTGTCATAAGAGTAAAAATGGCTCATGATGCAAAGTAAAAATACAAGGCAAGAGGGTTATCTTACAAGAGTCTAAAAAATTAGGATCTCTTGGAGAAAATATAGGAGGGATCCCTATTGAACAAGGCAATGGAGATGAGGTAGATGAAGGCAAAGTGGTAGAATGTTTTTAAGGAGAGTTAGATTATTCACAACTCAAAAAAAGAGAAGATAAGAAAAATTCAAAGAAGGTAAAAACACACTAAAGCTCATTAACTCCTAAGTTTATTTTTGTCTCGCTTGTGGCTTATGCCTTAAGTTAGAATTGTGTGACTAAACTTTGGTTTGTATAATAGGTACTAGATAAAAAATCTAAGGATGGTTAAGGTAGTTTAGTCTTTTAAAGGGGTATGTATTGGAAACGATACATGTTTTGATATTGGGGCATACCCCCTCACTTCACACACCATAATGATAAGGGTATCATGTGCTTAGCCAAGATATACTAAATGCCTCAGCTATAGAATTGATTTTTCGTTTTTCCTCTTAGTAATGACATCCAAGTAGGATAGCCAATGGGTAAAGGTTTACTGCTAGGATATGAAACCATAATTGGGCCTTATGTCAAGTGTTATGATGTTTAATTGAATGTGTAGTTTGGTATTATGTGTGTGATAAAAAGTGAGACTACAATTAATTTACTTAATTATATTAAGCTATGTGAGCTAATCAATACAAGTAAACAATGGATAAAAAGTTAATTTTAATCTAAAATAAAATTCTAGTGTCTTTTAAAATGAATAAAAAATAACTAAGATGCACCTTGATGTGATATGATGATGCAAATCCTAGGCCTAGAATGAGTACTTGTGATTTTCATAAATGAAAGCAACAATCACAATTTTTACATTTTTTAAGAAAACAAAAGAAACTAGAACTTACTTTTTAGAAAGGAAGAAAGGAAATAAGGAACATTTAATTTTCAGAAAAGAATGAAATGAATGACTCTTCTCTAATGCAACTAAATGTCCTATAAATATGAACCCAAAAAAATTCAAATGGGTCCCATCAGGTGTGCCATAATGTTTCACTGAAATTTTGCTTTTATTTCTATTTAGAAATATGTAAAACTTGAAAGAAGGGTGAGGTTAGTAAAACCTAAATTTGGTTTGTGATCAATGATCTAGATGGTTATAGATATTCCTCTTTCTCTAGTGAGGATGACCTATAGATAAGAAAGACACTAGAAAATGGTTGATTAGTTAGGTAGGAGGGTGGATTGCCTAGCATGAGCTAGATCCAAGAAGTACATGACTTATTTGGAGGTTATCAATCCACCTTTTAGACAAGTTAATGTTAATAAAGTTGATGATAATAAAGACTACATAACATAATGAAAGTAATTAATCAAAATGAAATAAATAATTTATAAGAAATAATGCATTTTAACAAAATAACTTTAAAAGAAATCTTAAACTATCAAGGTGAGGTTCAGGGGTGGTCAAGTTGTTATTGTTGATTCTGTGTAGTGATAGAGGTCAAAAAAATATGGGTTTTGGTTGGGGTTGGTGGTTAATAAATACCTACTATTTTGGTTAAAATGGTTTACAAAGTGATCATCAGTGGTCACTGGTAACCATTGGTGGTTAGGGTATGACTGTCATTAGTTGATAAATGAGTGATAATGATCAAAGGTGATCATCGAGGGTCACTGTGGGTTTGACAGTCTTGAATTTGGGTGATAAAGGGATTATGGGTAAGTTACATAGGATTTTTTAGGTCATTTGAGGGTTGGTTAAGGGTTGTGAGAGTAAAGGTAAGGTCTTAGATGTATTAAGGTTAGGGAATTGATATTTAAAATGGCTGAGAGTGGTTAGAGGGTGCTTGGTGGAAAGAATGGTGTTTGGAGTTATAAAACTCCAACACTAGAGAGGTTGTGGGGAGAGGTTAAAAATAGGTCAGTATCTAAGCTTTTAAAACCAAATAACTTAAATGAAAACTAGTGAAAAATACTTAGTTTTGGTGCTTAATGGTCTGGAAGAATCCTGAAGCTAAAAAGGAGCCACTTGGGAGTCTAGAGAAACTTGGATAGAGTAGCAGTATTTAAATCCTTAGTGTTGAGAATGTGGAAGTGTCTCTTTGGTATTTATCTAGTTCTAGTTAAGCTTTGGGAAGCTTCTAGATTCACCTAGGAGTAATAATATATCACACCATAATTAATTCAACCTCATCTTCATATCTTAATATCAAGTAAATAAGTGTTGAAATGAAAGAGTTTAACAAACATTCTAACATGCATTGATCATGTGAATAATAGACTAAAGTTAAATAGCTAGTAATCAATGAGGGAGTTGCAGTTGAATCCTTTGATCATGCACTCCTAAGGCAAATTTTAAGTAACCATCGACCATGTAGGTCAACCATCATCGATCGAGGGTCGACCACCAACGGTTAGGGAGAAGAGGTCAAAATGGCTAAAATTATCCATTTTTACTAATGATTGTTAGTTAAGGCATTGGGAAATGTCTTGAGGGTAATAAAGGGGGCATGGGGATGTATGAGTAAGAAGTCTAGGAAGGTAAGACATTAAATGTTGGGGTAGAAATTATCTTTAGGATAGGTGTTGATAGATTAGCCATGGGTTTAGTTAAGTGAGATGGAAATAGGAATTATCTAGTTTATTTAAATTAGATAAAGGGGTAAATGGTTGAAAGGGTGTATTAAAATTTAATATGACATATAGAGATTTAGTGTATGTATTTTTATTGTCTAAAACAATGGATCTTGCATCAGTATTTCATACACAAGTCTTGACAAACACTCACACTGGCTTATAAGGAATGAACAATGGTTGAATTCATTTCTAGATTAGGTATAAATCAGAATTAGAAACTTTATATGACCTGAAATAATTCCCATTTCCTACATAAAGGTGAAAAGTTCAAACATAAGCATAGGAAAAATAATTATTCACTAAGTTACATTAATGAATACAAGACACACACTTCATTAACAACTTGAAAATAGAGGAAAAATAAGTGCTTTATTGCTTCAAAGGTGATGTAATATAAATTTTGGTATATTTTTTGTAAGCTAAAAACATAATTTTAATCCCCATTTTTAATTGAAATATCAAGAAAAAATACTAAATCACCCAGGGTGAATAACAATGATTCTACCATATAGGTAGAAAAATGTAAACATCCAAACATATATCAATTTTTTACTAAAGTTAATGATATTCCAATATAAAAATCCTCATGCAGGAGGCATCATAAAATATAAATAGAATAAAAAACCATTTATCAATAGGATGACATTGTCACACACAAAGTAAGTTAATCATTAAAAGTCTCAATGTTTTCAACATTGCAATTTAGATTCTCAAAATTAGGTCCTAGTTGTTGTGTTACGTTAGGTCCCTTATGTGTGTTTTCTTCATCCACATCCTCTAGTGGGAAGTATCTATCATCTTTTTCTAAAAGTGGGATAAAACTATTATCTTTTATAAATTTCATTACTTCAACTTCCTCCTGTATATCACCTGAATAAACCATATTTTCCAGTTTTCTCATTAGTTCATGAAAGTTCTTGTGAAAAGTTTTCCAAGTCTAATTTTGATTCACAATTGGGAATAAAGGAGGCCCCAAACATTCCCCAAATGTATGTTTGATGAGAGTATTATCTGCCATTAATACACCAATATCTAAATTTATTGCTTTCCTAATTGACATACTACATTAAAAAAAAGGTTTTAATGGGTTGGAACATCTACTGAGTTCTATACAATACTTTGTTGCATCCATCCTACACTTGGTACCATTATTATCTAAATAAAATGAATATATCTAGGAAGGAATAGAATCTTTATCCTGATCAAAGTAATATTCCTTTATACATGACCAATCATATTATGATATAGTCACTTCTATGACAATGGGATGGGAGAGGTTCCAATCAGGGTGTAGGATAAGTTTGGTGTAGCAACTAGTGTCCAAAATATAGTCAGAAGTTAATTTTAGCAAACCTATCTAAAAGAACTAATCCATCTATCTCTATGGAATCTTTAATTGTAAATAGATCTGTACAACCACAATTCTAATAATGACTTCAATTATGAAGTTAGTAAGTACCCTAGTTCTACCTTTAAAAATTTCTTGGTTCCTTTGCTTCTGTATGAAATAATGAATCTTAGTATAAAATACCAACTAAAATTTGTGAAAAAATAGATGAATTTTCATTGTAGAGAAAACATATCCAAAATCAATATTAAACTACTTAATTTTATAGTTAAAAAAATAGACCAACTATAGAGACATCATTTCTAAATCTTAGCAGTGTATTGGTAGGTAAATAAAAGATGTTCAATTGACTCTAAATAATTGCACATAATACAAAAGGGGGACAATCACCACATTTAACAATAACTTCACCAAAAATAGGATATCCTACAACTTTAAATAGATACAAAAATAGGAGATCCTACAACTTTAAAAGAATCAGGGATGAGAAGAATGTTGGCAATGTGCAAGCCTTTCCATCCTTCTTTACATTTAGGAAACCCTCTCAGAATGTTATTTATAGATAAAAATTTCCAAGGATATTCCCCTTGAATGCCTTGATAGTTCACATAAATTTTATGGTGATACCTTGAATTCATAGGTCTTTTAGACCTAGATCACCAAAATATCTTGGTCTACAACACAAATTCCAAGCAGCTGCATGTATTTATATATTTCCTTTTCCATATAACCATAAAAAGTTTAATAATTTTATGCAACAAATTAATATGAGTTTTTTTAAATATCCAACATGAATCATAATATAATCTGTATGAAGAGATAATTTTTTAACAAACCTAAATTCTACTTGGGACTGAAATCAAGTGACCTTGCCACTTTTTATTTTTATTGTTAATTTTGATGTATACCCATTCCCACATCTATTTAAAGGAGGACTAAGAGAAATTGGAATTACCAAATATCTAATCAGCTAATTGGGAACCTTACAATCCAACCCAAATTCATCAATTTAGTCTGGTCAGTTCTCCTTTTATCTTATCATAAAAGACTTATGATATGCATTTTTGGAACTCGAAGCCAAACAATAGATATTTAGTCTAGATCTTACTTATGCTAGTTTATATTTGGAAATCTTAGTAAAAAAATAGAATCATCAATAAACAATAAATCTATCATTTCCATTCAAATAGGAAGTTGGATACCTATCACAGGGGAGCCTATAGCATTTGTTCTCAATAGATAATATAATGCATCTACTACCACAACAAAAATGAAAAGAGCAAGAAGGAAACCTTGCCTAATTGATATTTGTAGGGGGAGAGACTCCATTATTTTTCCATTTACCTCAAAAATTGTAGATGTAAATTTTAATAAAACTAAGATCATTTTATAGAACTTGCCCTGATAACTAAAAGCTCTAAGGATTCTTTCAATAAATGACCACTGTATTCTATCACAAGCTTTTGCAAAATCCAAAAGAATCATTCCAATATATTATTGAGAGTCTCTATATTGATACATAAATTCCTAACTTGTAATGATATTATCTAATATATATTTGCCTCCCACAAATCTACTTTGGGTTTTTCATATCATCTGCGGTAATAAAGGGGAAATTATTTTTGCCAAAATCTTAGTCAATTTTTTATATGAAACATTATTAAGAGTAATTGGACATTGGTTTTTAAAAATGGAGGGATCACCTTCCTTTTTAATGAGTTTGATAACCCATTTATTGATTTTTTGACTAAGAGAACCCATCATAATTACTTCTTTATACACTTCCAAGCATTTTGTAGATATCCAAACTTTATTTTCTTTATAGAATTCAACTAGGAATCCATTAATACTAGGGAACTTATCAAATTTTAGAGATTAAATAAAACATATGATCTCATATAATGATATTATCACTATCCAAAAATGTTTCTTGAATGGATGAACCTTTCTTGGAGTAATATTCTTACATAACACCCTGCTCTTTTCAATCTAATCATTTGACCCCCCAATTAAGAAATTTTTTGAGTAGAAGTCAAAGAATGATTTTTTGATAGATTATTGATCCTCTAAGACTTAATCATCCTCCTTGATTACTGAGATTTTTTGTTTTTTATGTTTAGTCTTTAAACATTGAAATAAACATTATTTACCCTTATCACCCGTCTTGAGCCAATTAATCCTAGATCAAACTTGGGCATCCTTAGCATAGTAAATATAATGTTGCCTTAACTCATGCTTACTTTAGGAGAATATATTGAACAAGGATTCATTACCTATGTCATATTATAAGTCATTTACAACCTAATAAGTTGTTCTTGGGTTATTCTAAATGATTTCCATTTTCTCTTAGCTTTAAATTGTCTATAAGATCTATCATTTTTTAACAGGTCCATTGAATTGCTACAACTATCAATTTTAGAATATGATTTCAAGGTGAACATTCCTACATTTTAGGATGATTAATACCATCCAATAAATCTATTTCATCAAGGTGGGACACATTGAGTTTATATGATCCTTTCATAGTGGTATTCTCATCTTTTTTTTCATTGTTGAGATAAAAATCTAGTTCAATGGGGTGATGGTCTGATATAGTAAAAGGAAAAACATTAGGCACATTACCACCACTTTCCAAACAAATTTAAAAGGCATATTTGCTTAGATAGAATCTATAAAGTCTTGAGTAAAGTCTTATAAATCCTACATGGTTATTACACCAAGTGTACCATATTAATTTACTTTGTGTTATACCTTTATTCAAGTGGTATGCCAATTTGAGAAATATTTTAAATTTGGATGAAAAAAATAGCTCATTTACTTTCCATATGTGAGTGTCTCTTCTCAATTTGTCCTATCTTTCTTCAATCATATGAAAATCACCTCCAAAAAACCATAAAATGTCTTTCATATTAGAAGAAATCTAGTTCCACAATTTTTTTCTTTCTCTATAGTCATTAAGGGCATATATATTACAAATTCCAAATAACATACCCTACTTGTTGATAAAAACCTAAACCACCCTATTGTAGGGAGAAACACCATGATCCACAATATTATCTTTCCAAATCTTTATTAATCAGAATATAAGAACCCATTTTACCTCTATTGTGATTAGTTGATAAGTGAATTACATTAAGACAAATATAACCTAGAGGACTGTACTAATTGATTTGTCCTTCTGAAGAAGGAAAACATCAAGTTTATCTATATAATGTCTAAATTGCCTAAAAATTGGTTGTTAGGTTGTGGAGCTAAAAGCTTCACTAATGCAAACAGGGAAGGAGGTTGCTGGGAGGTTGCTGAGTTGCAGAACAAGTTGCAGGGAAACTGATGTCAGTCTGATCAACTGACGTCGGTCATATCACAGTGCAGAAGCAATCAACATCGGTTATGAGTTGGCCGACATCGGTCAGGAAGGAGCTGATGTCGGCAACTTGTGTTTGCATGCAGTTTGCATGCGGGTTTTGGACTGGGCTATTTTTGGATAAGAAGTTTGCATGTAAAGACTATTTTTGGTCTTAGAGTTATGAGTCTAATTATTGTAATTAAGAAAGTCTAATTATTTTATGCATGAGATCTATATAATAAACTCATGTAATGTATTTTAAAAGTGTGCTAGAAAGCCATTGTGCTTGAAGAGAGAGCAAGAGTAACTCCTCCTAGTTCCAAAGGGGTGCTGAGTGTGTATGATCAGGGAGAGTTGCAAGTTATGCAAGTTCTACTAGGAGATCCACCAGGGTACTGGTTAAAGAATCATGAGGACTTGGTGAGGCAAGGACAAGGGTTCTTCAGGGTGTAGATATATCTACATGGTAAGTAAGGTCTGTTGATTTGCAGGTGGCAACAAGGAAAGGGAGATCTACTTGGAGTATGGTTGTGTACTTGGTGTACTGGCAGCATTGTTACTGACTGGTGGAGGTGAACAACAACTCTATGTTTGAGTTGATTGTTGTGACCATGATGAGAGAGTGAAGTGTTGAAGGAGAATTACAGGTGAACCCTAGAAGTGTGGAAACTCTAGAGGTGTGGGAAGAAGTGTGGCATCTTCTTTATTGTATTTTCTTCTGAATGAGTATTAATACAATTGGGTATTATCTCTCATATCCTGTGTTGTTTCATATTTCTAGTTACTTATTCATTTTGGTTAAATTTTGTGTTTAGTTGCTAATACAAAGGTAATCAAGTGTGCCATTAGTGGGTAGTAAGATTCTGACAGTTGGTATCAGAGCATGTTTATTGTTCTAGATGCCTGACAAGTGGTATCATAGCTTTTGGTTGGGTTGACTAATAGGTGGTTCAAATCTGGTTAGTGTTTGTCGATTACAGGTTACTCATAGGGGTTTCTAATTGAGTGGGAGTATAACACGAATGGTTAGATTGATGGAAAAAATGAGCAGGTAAAGGAAGATTGTTGGTCGCTAGAAGATCAACATGTAGAAGCAGATGTTGTAAGTGTTGTTGCATAGGTTGCTCTAGATAAAGTAGAATCTTGGTCTATAGATTCTGTTGCCTCTTTCCATGCAGCTTGAAATAGAGCATCTTTTCATTGGTATGTCTTTGGAGACTTTGGAGAGATTTATTTAGGAGCTGGTAAACCTTGTCAAATGGTTGGCAAAGGGGAAGTGAAGTTGAAATTGCAGACAGGTAACACATAGGTGTTGAAGAATGTCATGCAGGTTCCAGTCTTGGAGATGAGTCTAATTTCTTCAGGAAAGTTAGGTGATGAGAGATGCACAATAACTCTCACAGTGGATGCACTTGAATTAGATGGTGGTAAGAAAGTAGGTATCCTTTATCTATCTACTTATATTACTGATTCACCTTCTGTTGCAGAGATGTGGCTTTGTAGGCTTGGTCACATGTGTAAGAAGGGAATGTATGTTCTTAAGCAGAAGATAGATGTTTTTGACAAACTTAAGAATTAGAAAGCCTTGGTGTTCATGGAGGAGATGACGGATAGAGATCAGCTGAGGGGACTAAATTATTCTGAGTAGGGTTATGTTAATATGGACAAGGGTTTGATCCAAAAGGAGCTCGTGGGTAAAAATTCATCACTCACAGGCAAACATAGGTATTGGCATCGGTCAAGAGGAATCAATGTCAAACAGACAGGCATCGACATTGGTCATATGCAGATCAATAGAGTTGGTGGTGTCAGGCAAGTTAAGACCGACGTCGGTCAGACAGTGACCGACATCGGCAACAAGGACACCAGCATCAGTTAGTGGGAACTGATGTCGGTAGTAAGGGTTAGTCACATGAAATCAACGTCGGTCAGGTGTAGGTTAAGAGATGGCTGAGATCGGTCACTAAAATGGATGTTGGGCAGATAACAAGCTGTCAAAGAGTCTCAAATGCTCATATGGAGGACTGAAAGGGTAAGTGAACCTCATATTCATTATTCACCTTCTTACTAGTTGCTTACTGATGGTCAAGAACTAGGAAGACGTGAAGAGGCAATGCAGGTAGAATCTAGGAAATAGTGGGAGCATGGCATGAATTCTTTGAAAGAGAACTAAGCAAGAGATTTGGTAGAGTTGCCAGTACTAAAAGATGAATGGATTCCCAAGTTAAAGAAGAGAGTGGATGGATACATGAGATGGAAGGCTAGGATATATGGTCTTGAGGAAGTTGCAGGACAGTGGTACAGGGTTTAACAGGTGGATGACAAAGCAGGGCTTTAGTCAATGTCAGTGTAACTATTGTGTTTGTCTTTACTGGGTTGGATGATGATTGCAACATTATATTATTACTATTGTGTGGTTGCTTGTTGTAGGGTTACACATGTATGGAGTTTTTGAGCTAAAGGTAAAGTTAGTTTAGAGGTATGTCATGAAGAATTTGGGAGCAACAAAATTCTTTGGCATAAGAGACATGGAGATTTTGTCTCTAGTGGGAACTGATGTGAAGAAGGTGTTGGTGGGATTCAATATGCAAGATGCAGAACTGATAAGCACACCAAGGGCTAGATAGTTCAAGCTGAGCTTAGAACAGTGTTTGAAATCACATAAGGTCTGGTGTAGACCTGAGTTTTCCCAAGCAGTGGGAGTTGTCAGAAAGTTTGGAGCCAATTCAGGGAAGAAGTAATGGAGAGCAGTTTAGTGGATTCTCCGGTATCTGAGAGGGACCAATAGTAAGGATTCATGTTATGCAGGGTCAAGGTCTTCACTACATGGAGTTGTAGGTTTGGATGTGGCAGGGTACTTGGATGACAAGAGGTGCACCACAGGTTGTGTGGTGGTTGGTCTTCAAGATTGAGCTTGAAGAGGGATACAAGCCAGGAAACAAATTAGAGTGTATAGGTACAGGTATAGTGTAGTTGTTTATCTCCAAGTGGGAGATTGTTAGGTTGTGGAGCTAAAAGCTTCACTGATGCAAATAGGGAAGGAGGTTGCTGGGAGGTTGTTGAGTTACAGAACAAGTTACAGGGAAATCGATGTCGGTCTGATCAACCGATGTTGGTCATATCACAATGCAGAAGCAACCGACGTCAGTTATGAGTTGGCTAACATCGGTTAGGAAGGAGTTGATGTCAACAACCTGTGTGTGTATGCAATTTGCATGTGGGTTTCGGACTGGGCTATTTTTGGATAGGCAGTTTGCATGTAAAGACTATTTTTGGTCTTAGAGTTGTGAGTCTAATTATTGTAATTAAGAAAGTCTAATTATTGTATGCATGAGATCTATATAATAGACTCATGGGCTGTATTGTAAAAGTGTGCTAGAAAGCCATTGTGCTTGAAGAGAGAGCAATAGTAGCTCCTCCTAGTTCCAAAGGGGTGCTGAGTGTGTATGATTAGGGAGAGTTGCAGGTTGTGCAAGTTCTACTAGGAGATCCACCGGGGTACTGGTTGAAGAATCATGAGGACTTGGTGAGGCAAGGACAAGGGTTATTTAAGGTGTAGATGTATCTACATGGTAAGTAAGGTCTATTTATTTGCAGGTGGTAGCAAGGAAAGGGAGATCTACTTGGAGTACAGTTGTGTACTTGGTGTATTGGCAGCATTGTTACTGACTAGTGGAGGTGAACAACAACTCTGTGTTTGAGTTGATTGTTGTGACTGTGATGAGAGAGTGAAGTGTTGAAGGAGAATTACAGGTGAACCCTAGAAGTGTGGGAGCTCTAGAGGTGTGGGAAGAAGAAGTGTGGCATCTTCTTTATTGTATTTTCTTCTGAATGAGTAATAATACAATCTGGTATTGTCTCTCATATCCTATGTTGTTTCATATTTCTAGTTACTTATTCATTCTGGTTAAATTCCATGTTTAGTTGCTAATACAAAGGTAATCAAGTTTGCCCTTAGTGGGTAGTAGGATCCTGAAAGTTGGTATCAGAGCATGTTTGTTGTTCTAGATGCCTGACATTGGCTTCCTATCCAGAGATTCAATCCCCCTTACATTCCAACTAACAATTTGCATTACCATGTTAAGGAATACTTGGATTTATTTGGGCACTTACTCCCCCCCTTATTTTGATAAAATGTAGAGAAACATTTTGGAACCTTATTCTCTTTATTCCTTTTTTTATTGTTATTATATCCATATTATAATACCCCATTTCTTACCAATCTTCCATTTTTGACACAGGGACTATCTAGGATGTATTTTTAGTAGCAATAATTTTCAATCTTTTTTGAGACCCTTTAGAGGTCCATTTATCCATACTATTATGATTGGGGGGAGTATCTTTTATAGTATCTCCATTAGTCAGAACCTTCAGGATCTCCTTATTAGGAGATATGTCCATCAGCGTCTATATCTACTCAAAGATATTATTAGGGGAAAATAACATCTCATTACCCACTATCTCCTTAGATTTAAAATCTTGTAGATTATAGGTATCCTCTAAAGTATCTAAGAATCCCCTCTTAGATAAGGGATCAACAACAATTATAACTTCATCATATTGAACTAGATTATTTTCAACTTCAAAGGGTATCTAGGTTTGATCTATCAAATCATTATGTTTAGTCATTTCCTCGATAACTAGTGCATCAAAGATTTTTAGGTGTATGATTACTAGCGGGGAGAGGTTCACCAATATAAATATCACGAGAATTTAAATCAATATCACCAATATTTGATTCACTTTTAACTTTAGGGTCCTTATCAGGGGATGTTTTACCTTCCTAAAAAAAAAATTAAAAATAGGGTTTTATATGTTTTCCAAGTCCTCCATTCGAGGTGGGAGGGGATTAAATTGAACATATTTTCTATTGAGTTTAAGGCTTCTCTATGAGACAATATAAATATTCTTATTATCATGTAGTAAAGGCCCATTATTCATCATGTGACTATCATTTATACAAAAAAACATCCATTGAGACCTCCCAATCCATTGATAGGGCATATACAAGAGTTCTCGTTGATTTTTAAAATAAGGGATTCTAGAAATGTTTCCATAGGGTATAAGGAGATTAGTACTGCATGTTCATATGGACCTAAGATTTCTTGGTAACTTTAACCCTAAGCACTTCACCAAGGGGTAAAAATGATTGAGGGATAAAATTCCATAATTTAATGGGGACATTTTCAATATCAACCCATCTAGGGGCCATTTTGAACACTAGGTCCTGACTTTTTCAAACTAGGGTTCCATGAAACCACTTGAAACATTGATTATCCCACATTCCAAAGGGATTTATTAATTATTCTTCTTTTCATATTGGAATTTTTAAAAAGAAACAAAAAACCCCCTTTTAGAACATTCTATAGAAACTAACATAGATACCCATTTTCTTTCCCCATACCAGATTTAACTAGTTATTAAAGAAATTTATTGAAGGAGAGAGTTTAAATTAAAACAAACAAAGAAAATCCTAATATTTTTTAGCTGAGATTCTTCACTATAAAAATATTTTTCCATAGATAAATTGGGGAATAGAAATAAGGTTTTACCAAAATTAGGGTACTTATTATTCTATCCTTTGTTGATGTTTCCTTCTCCATATTTAGGCATGTTGCTCAGGCTAACAATAGATTTTATACCTTGTGTATGTTTTTCAAACTCTTCCTGATGTAAAATTTCACTAAATATCTTTATGTTGTCACTGACGTTTCTACTACTATTCTCAATAAGAGGCTCTAGGCCACATAATTTAGGACATTCATTGCCTATTACTTTTTTTCTTCCATTTCCATTAATATAAACATCACCGAGACACTATGCATGGTTAACACACTTTATTCATCACATTATATATGATAAAAACATTAATTCACTTCCCACCAATCTCCAACATGTATAAAAGGATCAAGGGTAGGGTAAGGGAGTGCAAGGGACATGTACACCAAGATCAAGGAAACACTATTCCAGCACTCTGTACATGAAAAAAATAAAACTAAATTTAACCAAAATACATAAATAAAAGAAAATATAACCATGAACCTTTTACATCAAATGCATATACAACCATACAATTACCAAGGAAGTAAAAGGGACCAAGGAATAATGAAGCAACATGAAGTACTAACAATGGAGGGTGACTATTCATCTCCCCATTGGAGAGCTCCACCTTTATTTTTAATTGATTCCCATTTATAAGAATAAAGGAGAGATGATAAAAAGTAGTCCTCAACTAGGGATGAGTAATCATGCTAACTCATAGTTCACTCTTCCTTTAATTAAAAGTCTAACTCAACCTTCAACTTAAACCCAAACTTACCAATTCTAAAGTAGTATATTAAGAGTAAAAAATTATTTTACTTGTAATATATAATAAGATAGATATAGATAATTTTTAAAGAGTCAAAGTTTCTTTAATGATTTAATGGTTGATCCTTGAAGAGATCTTGACCATCTTCAGTTAACTCCTTTTGATCTTGCATTGAACTTTTGATCTTTATTTAAGTGCTTTTGATATTGCATTCAAATTTTGGTCTTTACTTAAATATTTTTGATCTTTCATGTATATTTAATTTTGACTTTAGTTTTATTCATTTCATCTTATAGTTTGACTTAAACTATCTTCATACATCTTAAAGTTTGGCTTGAGTTATCTTGCATGCATCTTGGAGTTTGCCTTGACCTTTTCTAAAATTAGCTAAAATGGGGAATAATAGGAAATATAATATTTTATTTCATTTTGAATTTATTTAAACCTTAATAAAATATGCTTTTTGATTATGCATTTGATGATGACAATCACATTTCTCCACAATGGTTCTTCTAGATATATCTATCTTCTGTGGTTTTGGAAAGCTTCTTGAATACATAATTAGAATTTGGAACTTTATTAATTTGTATTATTTGAAACATTAAAAAGTTTAAATAGTATTTTAAAATTATTAACTTGGTGGAACATGTATTCAAATAATTTTTTAGCTTTAAATTTCACTTATAACTTCTAAAAATGCCATTTTGTGCTCTAGGCCTAAAAAAACCCTGATTTGGATTTGGGGGTCTAAAATGAGTTATATAAATTAAAAAATAATCTTAATATTTTAATTATATAGGTATAAATTTTTTAATACCTATAAATTTTGTAAAATATTTAAAAATCTTCACCAAACTTTCAAACAAAAATTCACAAAAAAGTGCCTGCTTGCTGCCCATAGGTTGACTTGGAGATGTTATTCAATGAGCTGAGCCTATTTTGAATTTTTTAAAATTGTATAAAAATATATTAATACCTATAAATTAATTATACACACTCTCAAATCATTTTTTTCCATTGAAAGACCTGAAACACTCATTTTTAACTCCTTTTATGAGCAAATTAATGAAAAACCCTAATTTCCTTTATATGAACAAACTTGTGATTTACCATTTTATCTCTCATAATTATATTAAAAAAATAAAAACACTTTAAAAATTAAATTAAATAAAAAAATACTTCCATGTCAAATTTAAAGAGATTTAATTCACTAAAACTCAAAATATGCACTTTTTGGTGTTTCCTAGCTTGCATAGTTTCATTTTTGAATGCCTGTAGGTCTGAGTATTGACATTTTATTGATTTTTATGAGTCATAAATACCTAATTATTTTTTAATTATTAAATTTAATATCCCCTATAATCATTAAACCCATTGTATATTCTTAAAAAACTCTTAAACCTCTAAAAAAATGTCTTTTTTGACTGTCTCTCTTACTTGATTAAAACATTGCAACCTATACCTTTAAATTTATCCATTATTTTCATTAAAATTTTGATAAAATAAGGATTAATAATTTTATTTATTCCCCATAATATCTTAAAAAACTTTTATTTTACAACAAAGAACTAAAAAATGTGAACATTTTTATTAAAATTGAGGTATTAGGGTTTTAGAGCACCTTTCCTTATTAATGATTGTTCATAAATTTAAAAACATATAAAATAAAAAAAATGAAAGGAATATTAAGGTAATATGTGTCCCAATATTACCCTAATACTATTATAACCAAATCTTCTTATCCTTCATGAAATAAACATTTGAAAATTGCCTTTACTAGCTTGTAACTAGCTAGTTAGAGAGATAGAAGAAACCTCTACCAAAAATTAGACCTATGAGATATTCTTGAGCATGGTTTTAGATTTATGAAGGTTTTATTATGTTATTATTAACATATTTAATCTTTAATCTAGTAATTTAGTCTTATTTAAAACTTACATATAAGCAACCTTGAACTAATGGTTATAAAATTTGTCAACATTCTTCGCAACCCTATTGGGATGTTTGCCTTCTAGACACTCAAGACCAATATCCTTATTAATTGGGATATAGAGTCATGGAAATATAAATAAATATGAAACTATAAATTACCTCAATAAATAACAACACTTGTGCATAATCACTTAGGGAATTGAAAACTAAAATAATTACTAACTAAAAAATGTGCAAGATAACACTTAGAAGAAAGTAGAAATCTAAAAATACTATGTACAACACACAAAATCCACCTGGATAAAATGAAAAAAATCTTAATTCCTCTCCATGTGATTGAAAAACATGAGGAAAAATTTGTTTAATTTTTATTCTAGTTGGATCATCTCTTTTCCTGCTTGTTAACATCTTTGGCTTTTCTCCAAGTGAATCAACTAAATCAAACATCTGTCTAATATAAAAAATATATTATTTTAGTTCATTCTCACCTCATGTTTCTCTTCAAAAATAATAAATATATCTAATGTATCTACATTCTGATGCATATGCATAACTAAAAATTTAGCATTTAATGCCTCACTAGAACAATGTTAACAATGTTCTTGGTATTTTATGATATCTTGAGAGATGTCATTTTTATTTTCAACTACTAAAAATTATTCAATCTCTTCGAGGAGATCCAAATACTACTCTTTGTATTCATTAGGATCTTATTGAAATATTATTTGATCAACATTCTACTCAACATTTTTTCCAAATATTCACAACCATTTTATCAATGTTTTCACAAGGATATATAGGCCTACAAAGATTATCAAAGTCTTGAATCAACTCAAAGTATTACTACTATAAGTCATAAAAACCTTCTTGATCCTCACTTGGAGATCCTTGAGGTTCACTATGAATCATTACATATTCTTTTACATCTTTACTTATCTCATGTCTAAGGATGTTACCTTATGAAACCATTTCTACAATCTCACTAGTTACTACCATATCATCTTGGAAATCTTCAATGTAGTATTTTTGAAGTTCACTTATATCTGATATTTGATTTTGGTCCTTAAGGGATATAACATTATATTCTTATATACCAAATTAAATATCATTTAAACAACAAAAAACTTAATCATCCTCTCTTGAAAAATTCTCCTCTTTACCTAGATGTTCTTCTTTTCCCTTTCATACAATATATCCTCCTTCAAAAAGGGATATAGTGGGAGGGAAAGAGGTTCTATTTCATGGCATAATAAATAAGGCATTATGGGCTGATATTGAATAGGTTTTGGGATTGAATATGCATTAATAATATTTTGAGATTTAGAAGTAATAGTTTCATTTAAGAATCCTTTAAAAGGAGGGAAAGAAACTTATGTTTGGGATGCTTCATTCTTCTCTTTACACCCAACAATCAACCTCTCACATTTTGATATGCCTTGATATTCATGGATAATTTAAATTTGAGGGATGGGCAAAGGGATCAATAAAATTTTAATCTTTCTTGGTTTGGCTTCTACAACTTTCTCCAAAAACTGATTTTGGATTGGTATGGGAAAAGGCTATTTCTCAAGAGTAGGCATGACATAATAAGGGGTCTAGGTCTAAGAAGGTTTTCAAGATAGAATGGTCTTAAGATCTTGGGGAATATTGAGTAGATATTACATGGTCATATGCTCTTTCATAGGATTAGGATTCCTAAAACTTGGAATTTTGAAGAAAGTAGAGTCTCTTGAAGGTTCAAGAGATTATAGTTCTTCTTGTTTCTTACTTGGGATTTTGGACTCAATTCTTTGTACTCTCATGAGTAGGTACTACATTTATTATTTGTATCCTCATTATATCTCTTAAATGATTCTATCTATTCATTATGTATATAATATTAATATTCAAGCTATTATTTATGCCCATATTATTCCCCTTATCACTCTCCATACATTGTCTCTCAAATTCAAATCTTATCTCTTGCACACTTTTTTCAGGCTGATTGGAAAGAACAAAAATTTTCCAAGATTGATTGGAAATATTATTAGGGGTGGGAGGGATAAAATATCATGAAAATGTTAAAATCATTATGGTTTAGGGTTAATTGAGGTGAATCCATAAATATTCTCATCTTTATATGAAGGATATGCAAGTACAAAATGTACATTTTCATAAAATGGAGAACTAAAATACATACCAATTGATGCTCTTTAGGCACTTGGACTAATTAAACCATATATGAGTCACTATAGGCCAAGTAATTGAATGTTGTATTTTCTATAAATTTCTAAAATCAATACCAATATTTAGTAATCTTCTGAGTTATGGTCCCATCTGGCATGTCAAAAAAATTTATCACTCAAAAGTACACCCTTGTAAGAGCATGTGCCTATTCTCACTCCTATTGATACAATAAAAATTATCAAAAGTATGGGTGATATTATATTGGAGATAATATCTATATGAAGGATTTTTTTGATTTTGGTACACTCACCTATCTATCTCTAAACTCTCTAATTCCATGCTTTCTTGACTAGGAAAAGAGAAAAAGAAACAATACTCAAATTGGAATGAACATGAAAACTAAAAATTTGGGGTGATGCACTAATATAAAATTCAATTATTCCTATAATTGACACACTTTGTAAACTAAATAAATTTCACACATTCACTTCATATTCACACAATGGATATTGCATTAATATATTCATACACAGGTCATGATTAACACTCACACTAGCTTAAAAAGAATGAACAATTCACTTCTAAATTAGGTAGAAATCAGACTTAGACACTTTATATGATCTAGAAAATTATCATTTTCTGCATAAAAGTGAAAATTTTAGACATAAACATAGAAAAAATATGTTGGTAATTTATAATTTCCATGGTAATTAGTATTTATTGTGTGGTAAATAAGTTGGTAAATGTTTTTATGTAATAACATTATATTTTAGGAGTTTAGGATATAGTGAGTTATATAACTAACTCACATATTTAGGTGTAGTGAGATTATTATGGGATTAGTAGTTGGAACAATATATTAGTTTATAAGAGAAAATTTCACTATATGTATGCATCCATTTTATGAAATATAGTGTGTGAAGTTGATTGACAAATTATATTCGAGCCTTCAAAATGGGCTATTTTTCATATCTAGTATCAGAGTAAGTTATTTCTAGACCTATCTAAACTATTCATTCACTTTTTATGCATCAAAATGGATTTTAATAGATGTTATAGTATGGATCATGTACAATAACTCTTGCTTGTCCACCTACCCCTGCTTGTACTCTACTAACTAGTTATAGTGAAGACCATGTGCAGCTTTAATAGCTACACAATCCATTTGCACTATCTATATTAAAACCTTCCATTTTTTCCATTCTCTCCATTGTATTATCACCCACTCTATCCATCATCTCATCATGGAAAATTAGAAAAGAAAAAAATGATATATGATTTGTTATTTTTGGGAATAATGGATTTTTATTCCTATTTAATAAACAAGTATGAGTAGGAAAAATCAGTAAATACTATTCCTAATTAAATCTACTAATTTTTGAAATTGAATTGAAATTAGACCTTTTCTAAAAATGGTAGTGAGAGAGAAAAAATCAAACTTATATTATTTGGGACATTTCCAACTGAGATAGGGTCTAGAAATTTATGTGCAGGACTGAGACACTATCATAAGAAGATCCTAAACTTCATTTTTTTATTAAATAAGAGCACTAGAACTAGACACCCTAGGCTCTAATGCTATATTCCCTTCCTAATGCTTTTGTTTTGAGTATTTAATCTTTTTGGGTTTTGTTTGCCTACTCAGTGTGAGCTTGTGTACCAATTTTTAGGTTCTCACTATCAATAGAGCTCTTTATAGAGCTAATTATTTATGTACTTATATCTTATATGAAATTGAAAGAAAATTTGGCAAATGAGGAAAAGGGGTTAGTGTGTGTAAGATGCACTAGACATGCTTCACACCCTGTGTGTGGGCATGCTATCTACATACCAATAATCTAAAGAGGGATCAAGCTATATGTAGTTCTCCCTTTAAGAGTTCTTGGTTAAATAGTGAATAAAATGCAATAAATGCTAAATTTAGGTAAGATTTAGATGACTAAGGACTGGTGTAAACTCTTTAATTGGCTTAAAAGTATATAGGCTAGCTGTATGCAAAGAATATGGAAGATTGCTTGAGTTGTCTTACTTGTATTCTTGGTTGCTTAAATAATATTTGCCATACCTTTCTAAATGATCTTTAAAAGGTAATATATATGGATCTATTGGTCATGGGTTAAATGAAACTGGACTAGGCTAGCATAATGAACAAGAGGAATTGATAAAAAATGGTAATATAGGCTCAAATTATGATTGGATAGGAGTGTTGAAAAGCAAACACATTAGGGTCTAACACTATAATTCAGCTTTGACACTATTGTCTTGAGTAGATGAGACTTAGGGGATGGATTAGTCATGAAGAAAGGGTCCTAACTCAATTTGAGCCAAGTATGGAAGGCCATGGATGATTAGTAATTGGAAAAAATAAACCTAAGAGGGTCATGAGAGCAAGCAAGAGGGACCTAAGGATTGGGGGTCATTATCTATGCTCAAGTCACCAATTTTTGCATCTTATATGACTACATTTACCCCCCTTATTATAGTGATGTAGTAAAATGAAATACTCGGATAAAGGAAAATAAAGAGTATACCTGAACTAACCTATAAAGGTGGAGCCCATAAAGCTTGTGATGCTAAGTAATACTGGATATTGCATAGAGAGCATGTTGTGTAAGTGTGAATCTATGAAATGAAAACAAAGAGTAGATCAATTCTTATTATATGTAATATAAAATAATAACTTACAAAGCTAAGAGAGAAGAAGAGAAAGGAATGAACACACCTCACCAGGTATGTGAATCAATACAAAACTTATTGTAATACTGAGTAATGTTAGATGTGCTAGATGATGCTGTATCAAGAGTTATATCATGAACAGAGTTGATTACTCAATTCCCCAATTAGTGGCTCAGGAATTTAAAGGTTGGCCCTTTGGCTCCATTTTTACCTACTAAGTGAAGCTAGATGATCATGCATATGTTAATTTATGTTTGGATTGTGTGTCCAATCCATATAAATAGGTGGCTCAAGAATATAAAGGCTAGCCCTTTGGCTCCATCATTGCCTTGTGAAGTGAAGCTAAGAACTGATAACAGTATGTATGAATGTGTATATCATATGAGATTGCTTCTAAAGCCCCTGAATGATCTAAAAATTTGATAATTTGGTAGAGATAGTTGAATATGTGTTGAAAACTGGGCCAATGTTGGCTAACTCAAAAAAGATGGAGATTAGGATTTGTTTGAAAGCTACTCCAAAACTAAAAATTTGGCTTGTGTGGAAGCCACTCAAGAACTTGGGTAACTGGGAATTTGGAGGTTAGGCTTGTATGAAATCCACTCTGAAATGATGCCAACCACTTATATATGGAATAAGGCACATAACTATTGAGAATACCTGGGTGATGCTAAAAACTAAAAGAAAAAAAGTAAAACTATTGTGCAATCTACCCTTAATCACGGGTATCTGAAACATGGATTTTGATCTAGAAGTTATACCAACTACCATATCTAAAATTAGAATTTAAAATTAATGATCCCCCCTATATTTGTATTCTCTAAGAAAACTATACTAAAAATTGATGATTTGAACTAGTTTAATTATGTAAAATTGTAGATGAACCTACCTTTCTACCTACTTTTGGAAAACCTAGTTTTATTGTTTTTTTGATAGGAATGCCTAAAATTGACACCCTAGTGTTTAGTGCTATATTCCAACCTTGGAACTATTGTCCTAGGATGAAAATTATCACTGTTCTAGAATCTTGACTATCTATCTAGTCTATTCTGAGTGGTTGCTATTTTGGTTATTTTAAAACTAGATTTTTTGATCAATTAGGAGCTATGATCTCTATAGAAAAACCCCTATTTATTTCCCCCTTTTTTAAGGGTAGGAATATGTACCTTGCAATGATTTCCATTAAAAGACAAAACCCTATAATTGTGTTAAACTAAAAATATACATGATATAGCAATGATAATCAACAAGATATCTCAAGATATAACATGGTTTGATTTGAGAGATTATTAAATCAACAAAGGTACACCTAGATAGATATAACAATGTAATAGCATGTGTAATATACTAAACTAGAAATGAAAGTGTTAGTTGTCAATTTTTTAGTTTTTAGTTTGGTCAAGGAGGGATGGAGCATGATGTCCATCATGACATCCAAGAGAACATGAAAAATGCATGATAAGGATCATGGCATTGAAACAATAGAAGATTTAATCAAGCAAACAAGCACTCAATGTAAGAAATCAGAATCATACAAGGGTGGTCAAGGGGCCATGAAAACAAGGGACATAGGCACATGTCACTCAAACTATAAATTGAGCATATAAGGCACATTCAAATGCCACATACACATATAATTGAAACAAGAAAAATTGGTATGGAAGACACAATAGCATAAAAGAGTATAGGTAAAGGACATTATAAAATGTCCTAAGGCACACACATGAATAGAAGCAAAGGACATTGGAAAATTTCCTAAGGTGTATACATGAGATAAGAAGGAACTAAAAACATAATCCAACAAGCTACACTAAGCAAGGAGAGAAAGCATGTAATAACTGAAAAGATAGAATCACATCTAACTAATCAAAGCAAGAGTGAAATTATGCAAGACAGTTTTAGTAAAAGACTAAGTATATGTTAAGAGATACATAAGTGCTAGATACTAGTGAAATGTCGATATATTAATCTATGTAATCTAGTAAGTAATGTATATTATCATGATAACTTTGACTGTGTAGTATATGAATGACATAACCTAGATGGTGTAGTCATGTAGAAGATGCCCCTAGGGGGAAGATATATCAATGTGTGTCTCGAATGTAGAATTAGGATGCCCCCTCAATGGGTAGTGAAGCAATCAAGTACCTGGATGTCACTACACACACTCAAAGAAGATCAAGTGAAGAATGGTAATATAGATAAATCAACATACAATAGCATGAAATAGAAAATGTAAGTCCTAGCACAGTATTAACAATGTAAATTATAGATGATGCATACAATAAAAATGTTTTTGTTGGTGTTTTGTTATATTTGAATGTTTTTGGATTTTTGAAATGTTATATTATTTTTTTATTTTTGGAATATTTGAACTATGTACAGTCAAGTAGAAGAGATTATGTACAAATAAAGCTAGAAAGAGATACTAACTGATGAGTCTCATATGAGACTGCCTATCATGGTGTCCTGTATCAAGGAATTGAATCATGGCTAATCGTGAAGCATGATGGAAATGCTAAGACTATGGCTCTAAAAGATATATATGTTGTAAATGTTCTAAAATATCTAAATTAGAAACCAAGTATAGGGTCCCTCTATAAATCTGAGAAGTAGATGAAATTTTAGGGCTCTTAGGGACCCATCTATAAGTAGGATAATCTCTCTAAACATGTGTTCTATGTATAGATGCATGAGATCTCAATGAAACTACTCTAGGTGTGAATATTGTAGCTAGAAGAAGTCTAAAATATTAAAGCTATGAAGGTGTATAAACCCTCTGTATTGGTGATGAATACCTCAACAATGTTTGAATCTGAAGTGGAAGAGGAACTAAAACTAGAGAAGAAAACAAAACTGGTGGCAAACCTAAAACTTATGGTGAAACTAAAAATTGTGACTACAAATTGGTAGATGGCTCTAAAGTCAGGAGTGGTAATGCATATGAAACTTCATCAACTATAATAACTTGATTAGTGTGAATGAATTTCATGTATCTATGAAATATAAAAGGTATTGTTTTGAGTTTTTGAATCCATGTTTGACCAAGTAACATATCAACAACTCTTATGTTGGGAATTATAGTGAATGGTGTGGCCACATGTATAGGACCAACCGTTAGTAGAAGTAATATCTCACCCAATGAACTCTATATATACCCACTAAAACCACTAATAATTTTTTCTATTAGAATGATATCCTATTTTGAATAACCCAAATGCTATAGTAATGGCAAGGTGCAATTGTTAAGACTAGAAACATTGTCAATAAACACACTACAAATAGGATGATTATGAATGTGAGCTCTAATAAAGATTGCATGATAATCTGAATCATCCTTGATGATATCCTACTCTAAGAAAGAGATGAAGGTTTAACTTAAACTCTAGATTTGTATACACCAATCATGTTTCTCAAAGGATGTAACTCAACTAAAGATGCCCTATATGTATCTGCTGGTGGATGTGCATGATATGCATGATGAACCCCTGATATATCTCATGTATCCTATTTTAAATGTTGTGTAAATGGCTTTAAGAATATTTTCAATGCTTTATCCTATATTTGATTTACTAGTGGAGGATCAACTGAAGTGTCAAGATCAATAGCATTTGAATCTATTAGGTCCTATATCTTGTGCTTTAAACTGATGCATCTATTTATTATATGGCCTAGTACTTGATGGTAGTCATAAAATGCCTACTAATCATATCCCTTTGGAAGAGGCTTTGTTGGATCAACTTCCCAAATAGGAGGGAGAGATATGAGACTATAATCTAAAAGATACGATAAAACTCTAGTTGGAGGAACTGGAAGATGTTAAAATGTATGTCGAGGGGGTGTTGATAAAACTATTCGCTAAGGAGGATCTAAAGCCACATTGACTATAGGTTGATTATACCCTTTAGTATAATTTAACTTCACCTTATATGGGACTTTGATTTTCATCTTATTAGTTGTGTCTAATGTATTAGTTTACTTTAGTTTTCCCATTGACATTAGTTTGACTTCAATTTCCTTTAATGTTTCACACAATTTAGTGAAGGAAGAGAATCTTTTAAACATTATTGATTCATGAAGTACTAGTATAAGACTTTGTTTGAAAATGGCCTATAACTCTTGATCTACCATGGGGTTAGTCATCTTAACCAAGATGGTCTTATACCAAAGAACATAGTCTGTGAGATGCTCATTTGGTCATTGTTTCTATTTAGTAATTTGAGCATATGAAACCTTATTAACAATGTTGATACTGAAGTGTGCTAGGAACATGTCAGCTAAAGGATTGAATGCAGTGACTAATTGATTTGATATACTATAGAACTATTTTAAAGCATAATCCTTTAGGCTCCATGGAAATAGCTTGGTAAGTAGCCAGTCATTTGGTACATAGTCCAAACATACTATGTGAAATGCTCTCAAATGTGTCTCTGGATCACCCTTGCCATCATAAAGAGTAATCTTGGGTAAATAAAACTTTTTGGCAAGGGTGTAGAGGAAATGTGACATGCCAATGGTGTATGTAGTAAAGCAAAACAATCCAAAGATTGTGTAGGTCTAGAGGTACCTTGATCAAGATGTTGCACCTTGGATTGAAGAGATCTTATCTCTTGCACAAGGGATGCCACATCAAGAGATAAAGATGTACTAGCTATAACTGGTGGCACTAAAGAAGGTTAGGATGCTAAAGGGGTTATTGAGACATAATTCCCCCCATAGTGTCATTTGTAACTGACTGCTATAGGAATGGAAACCTTAATTGCTTTTGATTAAACATGTAAGCACACATGTTGAAGAGGTGTTATTATGGTAGGGGTAGCTTGGGAGATTCATTGGTATATTTATTAATCAATGTATCACATTCTAATTGAATGTAAGATGTGATTTTATCATTGACATGAGCTTCATTTGAAATAGAATCATGCATAGAAGTAAGAGCAACATTTTGTAAGGTATCATGTTTGAGAGGAGTGAGAGAAGATTTAAAAGCATAAGATGCATTTTCTTCTTTTGTTATATGAGAAGTAAGAGTAAGAGACTTATCATTTATACATTCATTTGTCATTATTTGAGATGATAAAGTAGAGTTAGGAACATGAAATGAACTATTTAAACTATGCATTGAAAATTTGGTTCAATTGCATTTATACTATTGTAATTTGAACAAAGAAGTAGCAAAAGAGTTATATGCATCTAGGTAGAAATCATGTATATAATCCAAATACATGAAAGTGGAGTTATAAGTTGTATAAAAATATGATTATAGAGAACATTACACATGAGAGATAGAAAACAAGGGATAAAGAGCATGGAATTGTGCATTAATGCATAGAAAATTTTGACATGAATCATAACCTTTCTAACATGTTTAGTATGATAATCTTGAAATTTTTTCCACATGAGTGATAGAAAGTAAAGACTAAAGATCATGAATTTTTACATAAAGGCATATAAACTTTTTACATGTAACATAACATTTTGAATGCATTTAGCAAAATGGAGTTGGTAATTATTTCATATGAGCAAAAGAGAAAATGCAAAAAGAATTTTGAAAATTTGTGCATTTTTGGCTATGAATTTTGTAATATCATCCCATATAATGAAACATAAGCATGAAATTCAAAGGATTAAGCTTTGTACTAACATATGATATACTTAATCATTCATATACATGATAGGGCCCATTATGGTTTCCTTGTTATTTACAAGAAATATAAGAAAAATTTGTACATAAGTGAGAATCATTTTTGCAATTTGATTATGGATGTAAGGTGATACCTCAAGAAGCAAATAGGTGCTAGGATATGTAACTAGGGATTTGACAATAATTTTTTTGCAAAATACTATGAATTTTTTAAATTGAAATTGAATTTCTGAGTTAAATATGCAAGTAAAAATTTAAAAAAATATTGGAAAGTGTTTGATTTAATACGACCTAGTAGATGCAACTAGGGTTTTGAGGATTTTTTTTTTGAAATTACTATGAAATTTTGAAATTTGAAGTAGTTTTTTGATTTTAATATGGAACTAAAAATTCAAAAAATTATTGGAAAATTACTAGGAGCTAGTTGATAAACTAGGGTTTGAAAAAAAATTATTTTAAAATTTACTACTAAATTTTAAAATTTAAGATAAATTTTTGATTTATATGTGCAAGCAAAAAATCAGGCAATTATTGGATTAATGCTAGAAAATTACTGAGAGCTAGTTGATGCAACTAGGGTTTGAAATAAATTTATTTTAAAATTTATTACAAAAGTTTAAAATTTGAGAGGAATTTTTTATTTTAATATTCAAGAAAAAATTCAAGAATTAATGGGAAAATCAGCTAGGAATTTACCTTAGGGTTTCTAGGGTTTTTATGTAAAATTCTAAGTAGGGTTAACCAAATAATTTGTTATTTTTATGAATAATAGAGTTTTATTCCTATTTAATAAACAAGTTTGAGTAGGATAAATCATTAAATAATATTCCTAATTAAAGATACTGATTTGTGAAATTGAATTGAAATTAGACCTTTTTAAAAAATAGCAGTGAGAGAGAGAAAATCAAACTTAGTTTATTCTAGATTGTTTTAACTGACATATGCTCTAGGAATTTGTGTGTAGGACTAGGAAACTATCATAAAAAAGATATTGGACTTTATTTTTTGATTGTATAGGAGCACCAAAATTAGACACCCTAGGCTCTGGTGTTATAGTCCCTTCTCAACACTATTATCTTGAAGATTTAAGATTTTTTTGGGTTTTGTTCACCTACTCAGTGTGAGCATGTGTACCAGTTTTTAGGTCCTTGATATCAACATAGCTCCCTATAGAGCTGATTATTTGTGTAATTGAATATTTTATGCAATTGAAAGAAATGTTGGCAAATAGGGAAAAATGTTAGTGTGTGTAAGATGCATTAGATGTGCTTCACAATCTATGTGTGGACACACTGACTACATACCAATACTCTGAAAAAGGATAAATACATATGTAGTTCTTCCTTTAAGAGTGTTTAGTGAAATAGTGAATAAAATGTAAGAAATGTTAAAACTAGGTAAGCTTGAGATGACTAGGGACTAGTGTAAGGTCTTGAATTAGCTTGAAAGTATATAGGCTAGTTGTATGTAGAGATTAGGGAACATTGCTTGAGTGGTCTTACTTATATTCTTGCTTGCTTGAATTATATTTTCCAACCCTTTCCAAATGATCTTTGATTGGGATTACATATGGATCTATTAGTCATGGTTTAAATAAAACTGGACTAGGCTGACATAATGAATAATAAGAATCAGGGAAAATGGTAATCTAGGATCAAATTGTGATTAGACAAGAGCATTGATAAGGGAACACCCTAGGGTCTAGATCTATAGTCCAACTTTGGTGTTATTATCCTAATTAGATGAGACTTAGGGGGACGGATTAGTCATAAAGAGAGGGTCCTAGCTCAGCTGGGGTCAAGTCTAAAAAGTCACGGATGATTGGTAATCAACAAAAATAAGCCTAAGAGGGTCATGAGAGCAAGAAAGAGGAGCTTATGGATTGGGTATCATTATCCATTCTCAAGTTACCAATTTTTACATTTAATATGACTATAATATATATCCTCTAAAAAAGGATATATGTATTTAAAAATAAAGTTTGCAAATTTATGATGTGTTATAGGTTATAAGAAGTTTTCAATTTTGTAGAAAAATAAGAATTAAATATTTAAAGTGTAACCATAAGATATACTTATGTGCAAATCCTTTGTAATAAATTTGATTCATTCTTGGACCAATGACATATTGCACTTGGAATTAAACCACTCACATTGGCAAACATCTTCTCAATATCGGTGATTTAAACTATGATTTTTAAATTTGATGTTGTATTCATACTATATTTGGATTAGATATCCTATGCATCACAGTCGGTGATCATTTTTATCTCAATGGCCTTTCCACCTCCAAACAATGAGCTCACTTTGCTCCATTACCATCCACCTCTATAATCTCTAAACCCATATGCTACCCAGACTCTCTTGCATTAGAGAATTTCATTAACAACTTAGATATTTGAAAGGTATTTTCACCATGGGCTCGATTCTTCCATTTGCATTGATCAATGACATCATATTGGCATTACATCCTTGAGCTCACCATAGGAAAGCTCTCATTTATTCACCATACAACTATAGGCTGATCTCAACCCTATCTTAGACCTTTTATAACTCACTCCTTATATGGCATTCTTTATTGGTGACCTACTACCCTCACCAAAAACAAATACATGCCCTTTCATCCACATCCATTATTGCCATCAAATTTTTAAGGTTTTGATTATATTTATTTTTAGGTTTTCTATTTGGTTTCATTTAGTTGTTTAGTGAGTTGGAGTAAGTTAGTGGTTTTTATGAGTAGTAATTAGTATAGAGTATTTTATTTTTTAGGCATGTTTTAGTTTAGTCTTTTTTAATATTTAAAATTTTAAAAGCATTTTATTTTTGTTAAATCGGTCAATATTTTTAAAAAATTATGTTATTTATATTTTTCAAATGGAATTTTAATTATTGTTTATTATTTATTTTTAATTATTTTAGATCTTAAGTTTGAAATTTTTATAGGTCATTAAAGATTCATGTCATTTAGTGTTAATTGGAATTCTTTTTTAAGTGTTTGTTTTAGGAGTATAAGTGTCTAGTCAATTTTTATTATCTTTTTTTGTCGACAATTCAATTTAGTAATGTCATGTTTTTATTTTATGTTGTAAAAAAAAGTGTCATTTGTGTTTATATTCAAGTGTAGTGTCTTTTATAGACTAGAGTCATCTTTAGTTTTTTTAGTCAAGCCCATTTTAATTACAAGCTTCAAATAAGCCTTGAGAGGCAAGTTTTTAAAATAAGCCTATGTTCAAAAGGCATTTTGTAATATTTTGCTTTCCTAAATAATTTTTGCAAAATATGTATCGGATGCATTTTTGGGAGAATCTAACATCTACATGTCAATCTTGTGGGAGGGTAATATAGTATTTAATGTTTGTGATTCCTCTTCCCATGTGACCTCTAAGGGAGGGAATGTTGGGAAGGTAGAGTTTCCCTGGTAATTAATATTTGCCATGTTGAAAATAGGTTGGTAAATGTTTTTATGTAACAACACTATATTTTAGGAGTTTGGTAAATAGTGATTTATATAACTAACTCATATATTTAGGTGTAGTTATATTATTATAGGATTGGTAGTTAGAACAATCTCTTAGTTTATAAGAGAAAATTTCACTATATGTATGCATCCAATTTATGAAATAAAGTGTGTGAATTTTATTGACAAATTGTATTCAAGCCTTCTAAATGGGATATTTTTAATAAAATAATCATTCACTAAGTTACATAAATGAACACAACACACACACTTTATGAACAACTTGAAAATAGAGGAAAAAATAGCTCTTTATTACTTGAAAGGTGATGTAATATAAATTTTGGTAGAGTTTTTATAAGCTAACATTATAATTTGAATCCCATTTATAAAAAGAGAACATACATATATAAAATTAATAAAGCAGAGAGGAGACAAAGGAGTCCTTAAATAGGAATGAGTCATCATGCTAACTCATAGTTCACTCTTCCTTTAACTAAAAATCTAACTCAACATTCAAATGAAACCCTGAATTTCAAATTAAAATGTATCATATTAAGAGTATAAACTTCTTTTCCTTGGAATATGTCATAGGAGAGAGAAATAAGTTTGAAAAAGTGAAAGGTTTTTACATAATTTTATGGTTGAGTCTTGAAGAGATCTTGATCATATTTAGTTATATCCTTTTGAAATTGCATTGAATTTTTGATATTTACTTAACTCTTTTTGATCTTTCATGCATATTGAAGTTTTAATTTATTTATCTTCATTACATCTTGGAGTTTGACTTGAGTTATTTTGCATGCATCTTGGAGTTTGACTTGACCTTTTATAAAATTATCCAAAAGGGGGAATAATAGGAAAGAGAATATCTTATTTCATGTTGAAGTTATTTAATCCTTCAACAAATATTCTTTTTGATTATGCATTTGATAATGACAATCACAAATCTCCATATTGGTTCTTCTAGATATATCTATCTTCTATGATTTTAACAAGCTTCTTGAATTCACCATGAGAACCTAGAAATTGATGAATTTGAATTATTTGAAAAGGAAAGGAGTGTAAATAGGATTGGAACATCATCATCATAATGGAATAGAAATTAAAACAAAATTTAAACTCTAAATTACACTTATAACTTCTTAAAATGCCATTTTGTGCTCTCTAGGTCTCAAGAAACCCTGATTTAGATTTAGGGGTCTAAAATGAGATCCAAGCATAAAAAAACATAGTTATAAATTATCCAAGATGAACTAAGAGAATTATAATATTTTTAATCAATAATGAACAAGTAAATTAAATAAAAATTTATAAATCTAACCAAGGTTATCACAAGCACCTCAATGAAAAGAATACAAATATTATAAATTATTGAATGAGCAAAAGATCATTTGGATATTGGAGGACTACTAAAGTTACCATGCATCTTAGATATATTGGTATCCAACCATCATGGATTAAACAACAAATATCAGATCAAAGGAAGTTTAAATTTTGAAAAAAATATATGTAGAGTTTATTCCTTAGAAAGGGTGATTTCATTAACCTCCATCATAGGATTTATGGCCTATTTGGTAATGAAGCAAGGCCACAAGCATCTATGTCAAGGTTATAGATGATTGGATGCAATAAATCAATACTCAAGATTTCCTACCTCATCCAAAATTATATAAAGTTAGTACCTGTATATAAACCTTTTGATATTCTAAATGTACCTTAGCATATTGAAGTAATCCATTCCATCACTAATACACAAGGTGACCTTGAAAGGAATTAGGTCACAATATGTTAATTATTGGAATAGACTTGAGTGTTTTCCATATTTAAAGTGTAACAAATAGGGTTTGGATTGATTATCTCTATGCTCAATATTAGATGATTGTAGTTTGGGTTCTAAATGTTAGGGTAGAATTTTACTTGTAGAGTCACCATATATTATGGTCAACATACCACTTCTTTGTAAAAGTGGGGGACCCCTCTTAAAAAATGCTCAATTCAATGTTATCAAACTTTTAGTCTCTTTCTAATCATCATCTTTCTTAAAAACCCTTGAACTTTTGTTTCACCTTATGTTTTTTTAAGCATCTTACATAGTTATAATAATGATATAGACTTTTATGTAAGCTTTAAAGATTAAACACAGTCAAGTTCTTATTATGTTTTATAAAAGTAAAGAAATTTACTACTTGGAATAGTTTTTTGTGTTAATTATTTTTTGTAAATTTGGACTTGTATTGAAGTTCCTAGAGTATCAGTATCTTAGAGTCACAATCTCCTAGAATCCTATGTGGCACCTTGTAAATCCCCGTTGGTAGGAAAGTGAGTATCTTAAGTGATTATGTGGATTCTATTTATTACTTAGTCTTTTTTCATTAATTTATTTAGGATGAATAACAGAATGAAGGAACACCACATGGATTTTGTTAGAGCTATTAGTCTCCTAGACCTATCAGAGATGTCAGATCCCTGAAGAGCCTAACTGAATGAAGGAGCACTACATGGAAATCTTGAGATTTTTTAATATATCAGACCCATCAAAGATGTTAGAGCCTAATATATCTAGAATAAATTAAGAAGCACCATATAGATCTTATCATATCTATTAGTCTCCCAAACCTATCAAAAATGTCAAGGTTTGGGAGAGATCAATTGAATGAAGGAGCACCACATGGATCTTATTAGAGTTGGTAGTCTCTCTAGCCTATCATAGATGTCATGGCATAGGATATACTGACTAAATGAATGATCACCATGTGGATCTTTTCAAAACTATTAGTCTCTTGGTATTAAAGATGTTAGATCCTAAGAGAGCTAAACCTATTATACCATGCCATGTGTCACTTCCATAAAAATTAGTATAAGAGATTTGATAATCCCAAAATGGTTAGATCAAGGTAAAAATAGATTTAAAAGTCTAATAAATGGACTCCACACATCACCTCACTCCTCTAATTGTCAACTATTGCTCCATAAAGTGTAAATATGAGTTATTGGGCTATTACTAGTTGGTAGATATTATAAATCCTAACCACTTGATAATGAACATGTGGCATAAGCTAACAGCTACCTAGGATGCAATAGGGAAACATATCCATATTCTTACCAAAATCTTAGAATTAACTAAATGGGAAAATGGGCCCTAATTGGATAATTTAAAACATTGCATCATAATCACCAAAACTAGTAGGTGGTACATATTTAAAATTCCTGAGTTAACTATAGATTGTGAAATAAATAGAAAGATAAAGCCATGAAATCAAATTTAGATTCAAAATGGGTGAGATTACAAGTTCCATCAATACAAGATATTATTTTAGATCCCTATGAATGCTAGAGAGAAAACTCATTTACTATTATTGCTCCCATCTTCCTAAATTTACCTCCTCATTTTTAGTTCATTATTGATCCCTCCATGTTTTCCATACTAAGAATTGAATATCACAAAGATATATCCCTTTTCACCATGGGTACTTCATCCTCTAAACCCAAAGTTGAGCCTAAATATAGGGACACCACTCTTCCAAAAGGTCTAACCCATTTTAAACACTATAATGAGATATTCAAAGCAATCAAGATGGTGCCCATCTTGGATCTAGTGATGATGAGGATGAGGCTGAGTTCCAAGATGCCCTTCAGGAATATGATAAGTGTAGGTTACAAAGAGATTCTACCAACACATAATTTTTCCATTATGTAGACCTCTTTAGTAAGTTTTTACTTACTTCCAAGAACATACAATATAATTTCCATGATCTTATGTATACTATAGGATATTGACATAGAATCATATATATTTTAGGGAGTGATTTCAAATATTACTACAACCCCTAAATACACAGTCTCCTATAATATTTTGATAGTTGATATGTGGATAAATTCATATCAAATTTATGATGTCTTAAAGGACTAGATGAACCCAGATGCCAAATAGGTTAATAAAACAAACATAGGCTCGAACACTGTTTGCACCATCAGGGAAAGGAATTGCATAGGGATGATATTATTAGATAAAATCTTTAGCTAAAATGATTACATCCATATAAATAACTTGTATGTGCCCCTACTACATATAATTCCCAAAGGTGATCAATTTCTAGACCTTGAGGGCATGATCAACTCTAAACTTCCTAAGGTAGTATCAAATGCTTAAGGTGGAGGTAATTGTTATATGAGTTACTTGGTGGATGTTATTTATGCCAAAATAAAGTTTAAGTCCTCTACATTTACACCATGGGTTCTTAGATGCAAAATGGTCCATGTGGTTTTTTATAAACTATATGGCCACCATTACCAATTACACATATGTGAGATCTATGAGTGATTCTACCTAGTGGTCTATATAGACATCAACAATGTAGCCATACCCCAGCTCTCCAAATAAATAATGGAGTCTATAACCATCATTGGTGATTACTATTATTATAGGTACAACACCATAATCTAATTTATTGGCATCCTCAGAGCTCACCTCTTCCTACCCTATTAATTTATAAATTGGGTGGTAGAGTGAGGAATTACTTATCAACTAGTTAAGGTCATATTTGGTCACTATATTAGTCAAGAATAGAAGGCTTTACCAAACCTTACCATCACCATCAAGAATAATGTATACCATATTATACCCCTATTATATAAAATGGTTGTAGGTAGATATTTGTATGCCCTGAGTAGGTTAGAACATAGAGATTGGGAGTCACATGGCATTGTTAGGGCCCATGTGTCAAAATATCAAGCCCAACTCAAAATTAATTATGGTCACTAGCCTAGTAATGATTATGAGTTCTAATTTAACCCTATGGATGATAAGGAGGTTCTCCTCAAATATGATTCCAAGAATAAGAATAAAGGAAAGCAAGTTTGGCCTAGGAAATCAGCCTAAGCTAGCTCTATTTATCCTATATCAGCTTGATCTAAAGGAGATGATAATGAAAATCCTCTTCAAATTTCAAGGATGATATTAAAAGGGGTCCTAAACCCTTATCCTCCTAGACATTTTCCTCTATGAGCTTCACCTCCCTAGCCTTATGTTCTAGCTTCACCACCTCCTATGGTTAAGGAAACTCAAGTTTAGGTGACTCAATCCTAGGTAACTTAGCCTCAAGCTTTGCAAGTGCTAATATTTGACATCAAAAATATCTTTAAGATGAGCTTAAATCATGACTAGACATAATCATCTATGAATATACCTTCCCATACTCCCATAGTTCCCCCAAAACCTAGTGGATTACCCAATAGTTTCTTTTTCTCTCAATGACACACTCAGGTGGCACCTCCCTTATTTCCCATTACACCCCCTCCAAAATTTACACAAGTCCCTTTGGATTTGGCTATGCACATCTTTACATCCTAGTTTACCTCTACTCAATCCATTCCATTAGTAAGGATCCCCACATCTCATCCCATACCTCTAAGAGTTACATTTTTCTATCCCTTTATGCCCCTAAAGGTTCTATTATAGGTCTAACCACCTCTAGGAATTCATAATTTAAGATAATAAATTGCATCCCTAGTAATATGTGTACTTGTGTACATAACATAATTAGCCTTGGTCATGTCTAAAACACATTTAGTCACCCAATAAGCTCCTCAATAAACCTATGCTACATCTTTCACTACATCTCCTTCCATCACAAAAATGTAAGATGATCCAATAAAGAGGCTAAAGAAGAAGTAAAAGGTAGCTTTAGATCTTCATCCCCATGTTGCTCCCAATATCATTCCCATGCATCCATTTTCCATTGTCCTAGGTGCCTAGGGTTTTGTATTTAATCAACCAACTTCCTCCTTCAAACTAAATGCCTCTCTCTTTGGCATCATTGCCCCATAGGTCAATTTGACCTAGAATTAGTGGTAGGCCCAAATGTACCCATGGGATTCCCCTTTCATCTTGCTTCCATTAACCCCCATGCCTCCTCCTCTATTGATCTTATCCTTCACTCCCTCCACATCATTTATTCCTTCACCATCTAGGCCTCCACCTATCACCTCCATCTCTACCACCCCACTAACACCCCCTTCTACACTAAGAGTAGCCATGGTGTTGCAGGCACCTCAGATGATTTTGTGGGGTGATCTAAAAATGTAGTTTGATTTTTACAAGACTTCGAGAAATATTATGAGGATAATCATGTAAATTTTCATCTAATAAGGAAACCTTATGGTCTAGTAGATTTATCAATACCTCTTCTCCCTCACTAAAATGATAACTTTTATAGGAAAATAAGAGTGGATGAGGACTTAGTCTCTATGATTTGGGCCATACATGACATGTCTAAGAATCTAATGGAGGACATGTAGGAGTAGTTCAGTAACTTTAAGCATAGATGAATATATCCTTCCCTATATAATTAATCAAATAAGTAAAAGATTCCTTCATTTATCTTTTCTTAGCTCTGGGTGAGATGGTCAAAATGCTGACTAATAGTAAAGCACATCTCTTAAGGGCATATGACTATTTAGAAAGAATTACTCTTATGGAGAGAAAGTGTAGAAAACTCACCATGGTTATACATAAACACATATTCATAGAGCTAAAACTCATGCCCATATTAGACCTAGTCCTTTATCAAACATATGATATAAGCATGAGGACTTTAATTGAAGAGTGGCTGGCCTTGGCATAAATGATTATGGAACCTATGGAAGAAAGTAAGGAAAATAGGTTGGCCTACTTTAGGGAAGTCAACATCACTATGTTATTCCACCTAAATGGTACCTTGCTAGATAGAGGTGAGTTTGGAGTTCACCTAGGTTGCTTCAACCAGGCCATAAGGAGGAAAGTAGAAAAATATAACAAATTTGAATCCAAGGTGGTGATGAAACTCTTAACTCAATCCACTATAGGCATCAACCAGGTCTCAAAAGTAAAAGTGTCCATGGAAGCCTCACTCTAGGTCTATTTAAGACTAATGGCTTAATTAGAAGTGATACTTTAGGATCCACTAATTAATTTGGCCAATTTAGACTGAGAGTTTGACCTAGTGGAAGCCACATTGGTGGTAAAGGAAGCACAACCCAAATAAATGGGAGGTGGATTTTTTCCAACTCATCAATGGATCAAATGAGTGCCCCTCCAAATTTTTTTTGGGAGAGTGGATAATTTTTTGTCTACTTTAATTCTCTATAGTTCCAAAAAATTTGAGTGGCCATCATGGCTACTGATGGGAATCTCATGCTACTTAGAGGTGAGCCCCATATTATCTATTAAAAAAATTCAATCCCTTGTAATGGTCTATAATTTATGTAAAGGAAATATGTTAAAATAAAGAGAACTATATTATTTATTTTGATCTAGTTCTTTGCTCATGAAGGGTAGTTTATGATTTTCTAAGTTTTAAGTGAATGTTTATGCAATGGGATTTATTTTACATTTGGGTTATAAATATGAGTATGGCAGTTAAATTGTGCATTTTCTAATATAACCCCTTGTATGTTCTTTTTAGTCTTTTATGAACAACATATGCTTATTTAATTTTAATTATAAAGTGTTTCAAAAGATTTGCGTGTCAATCTCCAAAAATATTTTGAGTGTTTACATTTTGTAGAGGACATGTGAGTAACATACTCATATTGGTGTCCCTTTGAAGATTTTCCACTAAGTGTTTAAAGTTTGTGCAAATATTAAACTAGGCACATAGTGGTATGACTATGACTTAACAAATTTCATTTCTCCAAGTATAAACATTCTTTGAACTAAAAAACCCCAATTTACACCTTACCATACTCTCCCTTTTATGTGTATTTTGTAAGTAAGACTCTTTCCCTTATTTAATAAATCAATAAGGTTTGGATCAATATAAATAATGATTAAGGGTTTTTATAATTGGTAATCAATTGTTAGTAAAGGTTCATGAAGCATCAGAACATGTTAAGGGAGAGGATAGCCTTGAGATACTTAATGTGTGTAGAATAGTTTATCATAAAATACAAGAAATTGGATGATAGAAATGTAATATGCATTCATTATTCTATGTTATTAAGCAATTTAAAAACAACTAGTATTGTATAGATTGAAATAATGCATTCAAAATAGTTCAGATAGAAAGTAACCAAGACATTACACATGAGATTGCACAAAAGGAAAATAATAATAAATCATACAGGTAATAATAACCAGATAATCTTTATTGATCTCTTCTAAAAGAAGAACCCTCTTCTTCTTACAAATAAAAGTATATATAGACATTCCCAATCTATGATTGTTCATCTTTTTCTTATACTTGGCACTAAAATTAGAGTCTCTTCATATTATATCTTATTACAACTCATGAAGATAAGAAAAAATAAGCTATAAAGTGATAAAATGAGTGCATAATGCATGGATATTAGACAAATATCCTACACAACTTTAAAATCCATGTTCTTCTACCAACACTTTCCTAGACTAAAAATGTTATCTCATCCCAAGATAACATCATAAGATCTCCAAGAATGAACAAGCTATAGGGAGCTTGATGAAATTGATGGATTAGTAAGACTCATAGTAATCACTCAAGGCATCATTTCTAGTTTTCACCTCTTGTGCACTACTTAGCCACCCTTTTGGGTTTTCAACTAAGTAGTGTACCAACCTATCAGCGTTTATGGGTTTTCAATAGGATGACATAACTAGGTGGCCACCCTTTATGGGTTTTCAACCAACTTAACCTCTCTTATCTTACTAAGTCTTCCCAAATACAAAATTTTCAAAATGTATACTCTGAGCAGTACTTAAATTGAAGGTGGTGGCATAGACACAAATGAAGGTTGAATGGAAGAGTCATTGGACTAGGATTGAGCATACTCACATTGTGTGATGATCTATTCGAGATCTAAAGGTAGCCTATAGGTAGGTGTATTCACAATCTCCATAATTGAGCTAGTAAAAGGAGTTAGATCTATTTTATATGCATTCCAATCCAACATCACATCTTATATAAAATGTAGTAGGGTTCACAATGGAGCTTAAAATTCAATGATATGCTTGAGTTTTACATCATTAGTGATGCTCAATGTGGCCTTGGTGTTCAAAACCTTTTTTTAATCTTTTCACTTAGCTACTCCATCTTATCTATGTGTCTTTATAATTGGAGGTCAATGAAAGAACTATAAAATAGTTGGATCTGCCATTCCAAAAGGTTGTCATGCACATTATCCATTATATTTAATGATTATTGGAGTGCTCTATCCATCTCTTTCATAGTTGTGTGGATTTCTATGGTTTCTCTATTTTCAGTGGCATTTACAAACTCTACACTAGAACTAGCTAATGTAGTATCTAACTACTACTTCTAATCAAGTAATATGCATGTGACCTATTAGGCTTGAACTATAATAGTTTCAAGCCTACTTTGGTATTCTTCTAGAAGAGTGTGGAGTGTGTCAGTCTCAACCTTCACATCCTACCCCGATATTCCTAATGTGCATGGTTTCCATGCTATGTACCAGTCTTTTGTTAATTTAGAGATAAGTGTCTTGAGTCTACACTAGTCAAACATTACTTATTCCTTGATTGATCAAGTGACCAAATCTATACAAGTATCTTAGATGAGTTTTGTAACTTCTTACAATTGGGTTTACAACTTTTTATTCTTGGCCTTACTTCGATTGAAATCCTACTCCAATAAGGTAACCTTATGTGTGATGGAATATAGAAACACTATAGTGACCTCTATTTAATTCATCAATGGTAACCTAGAAACATTTAATGATGCTTCTTGATAAAGTGGGAAGGTTACCAAAGTTATTATGGTAGTTGAAGGATCAAGTCATGGCATGGTCAAAATTGGAAGGGAAAAGGTGGTATGCTAAGCACCCATAATTAGAATGTCCTAGAGCTAGACTCTTCCTAAAGGCAAGGCTAGTTGCTACTCACTTGTTACAGCTATAGATTTATCTTCTTCTTATACTAGCTTATATGACCCATCTTGTTGCTATTATTCATGCACTTGTTATTGATGCACCTTGGCATGTTTTTTAGTATTCAATTATTGTGTAATGTTTTCATTGTATTTTCTCTTTGATTCCTCTACTAATTTCTAATTTAACTCCTCTTCCTCAACTTTATTTTTCTATTCTTGTTCCTTTACTTCTTTTCTTGTTCCTCCACTGGTATTTTTGTGCATGTTATTCTTACTTTTTCTACTCTTCAAGCACATAAAATTTTTCTTGTTTGACCTTAACCTATGCTTGTGCCTCTATATTAACTTATGCCTTGGATACATTTAATTTTTCTTCCTGTGCTTGATCTTGATGTTTATCCAAGGATTTAACTTATTCTTCTTTCTTCTTCCTTGTAGCTTCATCAACTTGATTCTGGGTGAGATTGGCATCCTTTAGAGCCTTCTTTGTCTATGCCTCTACATATTCTCATTACTTTTATTCTTATGCCTCGGCCTTGAATGTGAGTGAAACATATATATTCCTCTACTCTTTATCCATCTTTTTCAAGTGCACCTCTTGCACCTACTTTATTACATTGACAACTTCTTGTACATTCTTTGCTTCTTTGATATCCTATTGGCATCAAGCTTCTATGTTATGGGCATTTTGATTGACCTTGTCTTCCTCAATTTGGAATAATTCTTGCTCAACTTGATGTTATTGGACCTCCTCCTTCTGGTACTTTTTTTCTTGATGTACTTATCATTCTACTATGCAAGTTGCTTCCTCACATGAAGCCTTTTGATCTTCAACTTTAGGCTGATCTGTTATCATCTATTTGGTATTAGGGTCTTCTTAAATGAACAAAAAACATACATATGTATAATATATATTGAAATAGATGCTTTCTTATACCCCAAAATAACCAACCTATATTTGGTTGGTGGTGAAGTCAAGGGAGGAAAATGCTATACTTCTTACATAATGGATGTCCTACCAAATGTGTATTCTTTGAGAGTAGGATAATCCCTAACCTCTCATTAGGTTCTAGGTTTGTGAACTAGAGTCTCCTTCATGCTATCAAGTAGTGGATAAAATACATAGATTATTACAAAAGTGGTGGAAGGTTTCTCCTCAAAGAGTTTGGCCATGTTTTGCATTTGTTCAGCCTGTTCATGTATGGTGTCAACAAAGATGGATATCAAGCATGGTGGTATTTATACACAAATAATTGTAGTGACATTATTATTCAATTGAGTCATGCGTACTTCCTTTTGGAATAGCTCCTTCTCCTCCTCCTCATATAGGTCACCTACCATATCTTTAAGCATTATGTGGTAGACTTCTTACTCATTGATCCCCATCTAAGGTAAGTCATAGGCTCTTAAAATATATGATAACTTAGGGTCATCCATCAAATTTTTGTCACTCCTCATATTTCACTTTTATGGAAGCAATGGTTATTTTTCTATAGAGATCTTACACTTTCCTTTCTACTACTACGAGGTTGTGGCTGCACTGAAGGAACTATTATGTCAGGTGGTATGGTTTAAAGAGGTGATACATTCCTTGCTACATATGTTTTTTGATTAATGACCTCAGCTTGTGCCATGGCCATGGTAATAAAATATGCTAGGCATCTAAATGGTGATCTAGGTAGTTCATGTATATGAATCAGAATGCCTTTTAGAAGCAAAGTGACAATAACATGTTGTCTTAGGTACTATATGACATCTAAAAACACCCATAGGAGTGTAGTAGTAATCTCCAAATACTCTACCCACCATTTATTAATCTTGAACTCATGATATAGGGTGCTACACTTAGGTTTCCATATAAAATTATGAAATTGCTATGCTAGTTAGTAGTCATTATTTGGGTATACCTCTCCTTCAGGGGACTTCTATTGAGTGAAACATAGTATAAATATCAAAAAATGGTACTAGAAGGTCTGTATGTAGTTTATGTAGTACTTTATAATATTTGTATGTAGCTTTTATACAAATTACTTGGGTCATTTTAACTACTCATTATGGTGGATCATGTGATGTGCAATATCAACCACTCCTTTGGTGATTTGCTTTATAGACTTGGTGGTTTACCAGAATCTATGTGTAACACACTCAACCAAGATGCACATTGGTTTATCTTGGATATATTCAATTAAGATTCTTTTGGACACCTAGGGATATGCATCACTAACTTCTGGAAGGATAGGAGGCTTTCTTGACTTGTAGGGAGAAAAAAATTCACCCCATGCATACATGGTCAAAGCTCTAGCCATTGCTTTGGTGTTGATGATGATAATGATATCTAGTCTAATATACATGTTTCCCTCATTATATTAGTTCAGAAGGATTTAAAAAATATCCCCCAAATCATTGAATATAGGAATCCAAATAAAGTGCTCAATGTTTATGTTATGTAAATGATGTGGGGATACAAGAGTAAGTGGCTATGCAACATTTGCTAGATCTAGTCAAAAAAGTTTTTGTTTTATAACTTGAAGGTAAAAAAATGGCTCTGGATCATTATATTTAGTCTAATGAAGCACAAGATCGACACCCATTTCTTCTTTCTAGGCATCCATCAAAATTTTAATGAGCTATGAATGATCCATAATATTTGAATACTAAAAAATAAAAAGTTTTTACTTTTTGCACTCAATAAATTAACTCAGCTCTAAAACTTTAGATCATAAAATGGTTGCAAAAATGAAATGCAGATTCGGTTCATAACCTTGTGCCTTTATAGGTTTATGACTATTGGTTTCTATGTAAATGTCATGCTAAGTTATCCCTTTGATATAAATTTGAATGTTGATGTGGCAAATCTTATCCACAATAAAGTCAATTAATTATTAGCCCATTTATTGATATACACCATTATATTATTTTTTATCTATATTGGGGTACATATTTATGATGTTGGATGACCATTAATTTTGTGAATATTAGATCAATCAAACCTAGGCTCTTAGCATTAACTGCTTGGGATGATTGTTATACTACTGAGATCTTAGTTGATGTGACTTGATCATACATTTTTTGGACTTAATTGCTTTCTTTTACTTCTTTTGACATCAATAATGATGCCTCTAAATTCTTCTATACACACATGTTGCATGCTATACTTATTATCATAGTTCTAAAATTTGGTTAAGAGATCATCTAACCTATAAACACACACACACACACACACACACACACACACACACACACACACACACACACACACAAGAAAACTTATAAAAATGGGAAATCCTAATCTACTTAATGCTACTCAACACCCACTCTTTTCGTAGAAAGAGATCAATTAAGACTATTGGTAGTAGGGATTAAGCCTATAACCATTCACCCACCCTGGCATAATGGTTCCCTATAGATCTCTCAAAGAAATGGTTCCTTTCTATGATGCTTTTGTATAATATAAGGCCCTTTCCACTTGAGTTGTAATTTACATTAAAATGCTCTGAAGTGACTATCATATAGTAAAACTAGTTGCTCTTTGTGGAATTACTTTATCATAGGTTCTTATAGTGTCATGATTTTTAACTCTAATTATGAACTTCCAATGCCCAAGATGCTCTGCATTGATACTCATCCATATAATTTAATTCAAAAAGCCTATTTGTGAGAGACTCACAATCCCCTAGTCTCATAACCATTACAATGTGTAGATTGGATACTAAATATTCCATAAGAACTACTGCTTCAAGCCCATATACCAACTAAAATGGATTAAAACCTATAGCCCTCTAATATTGTATTCTATAATCCCAAATAATTGTAGGAATGTGATATTCCTAATCATCCCTCTCGACAACATAGATCTTTGTCAACATCTTGCCCAAGGCTTTATTAAAAGCCTTAGCTTGTCTATTGGCTTACAAATGGTACATAGTACTTTTATGATGAGAAATCATGAATTATTTAGTAAGGGATTTGATTGTATTTTTTAGGAAGTGTGTCCCTCAATAACTGATGAGCTTAATGGGGCATCTAAACCATGTGATAATATTATCATAAATCAACTTTACTGTATCTTTTACCCCATAGTTAGGTGTTGTAGTAACTTTAACCCATTTGGTAAAGTAATATATTTCAATTCTAATATATAGATATTTGTTGCATTTACTCAAGGGATTTATAGGTCCTATAAAAGTTATGCCCCACTATTCAAAAGGTTGTTCATCTAATAGAGGCTGCAAGGAAATTTCATCCTTTTAGTGTGGCTTACACATTCATTGACATATGTCACAATGCTATGTTACTCTATGTGCATCTTGAAAAATATTTTTCCATCATAATATACAATCTAATAGGTTCCATGTAACAAATTCTCTAAAAAAATGACCTCATACTATACCTTGGTGTGTTTCCTATAAGATCTATGGAAATTCATGCTCTATAACTACCCTGCATAGTAATTCATCCTTCCCCAAATGATACAAGAGACCATTTATAATAGTAAATGGTATATCTTTGATGAAAAATTAATTCTTTTTTATTTTTTGGTACTATGCAAGGAATACCCCTTGTTTAATAAAACTATCCATTTCTTCAATATTATCAGTTATTCTAGAAACTCAAAATAGATGGGCATTAGGAGAATCTTCCTAGAATTTTTTTGGATCTTCCCCATTTTTGATGTGACTAAGATGATGTAGAATAAAATTTTATCTATGTGGCTTGATGTTGATTCAAAATTAGAATTCTTGAAAGAGAATAAACCATCTTTAAATTCATTCTATGAGCATAGGATTATTGACTAGGTAGCATAGAGCTTGATGATCTATGAAAACTTCAAATGGTGTCACAAGAAGATAATGTCCAAATTTATGTAGTGTGAACACTATAGAGTAGGCTTCCCTTTCATTTGTCATGTAATTCTTTTTTACATTAGATAAATTATAGCTTAAAAAATGTATGGGGTGGTCCAATCCACCATCTCTTAGCTGTGCATACATAACATTGACTATGATACCAAAAGCATCAATGTGTAATGAAAGGGATTACTCTAATTTGGAAATACTAGAATAGGCACAATGACCAATCTCTACTTTAGTTTTATGAAAATTTCTTGATATTCAAAGTTCTAGATAAAATTCATACCTTTACATAATAAATACTTTAATGGGGAAGAAATGGATAAATATCCATTGATGAACTACTGATAGTAACCTATGTGGCCAAAAAAGGATCTCACTTCTATTGATCTCACTAGTGGGGGCATACTAACAATGACTACAATTTTGGTACGGTCCACCAAAATCCCTTCACTACACATCACATGACCTGGAAGGATACCATAAAGTGTAAAAAACAAGTACTTTTTGAAATTTAGGATAATACAAAGAGCTCAAAAACATTATAACATGAGGTGCATCTTAGACAATTTATCTTTAAAAAAAGAGAAGACTACCCAATCATATAGATATTTTTATAGGAAGTTGTGAATGAAATCCTTAAAGGTAGTCACCATTATTCTAGAAACAACTGCAGGTGTGTTCTTGAGGCCAAAATGAATTATCTTGTATGAAAAGGACTCCCATTCCATGGTAAACGTTTTTTAGCTTTGTTTTCTTCTATAATGGGTATTTGATGATACCCATTGAAACCATCTATGAAGGAGTAAACTTCATGATCTATGATTGTCCTAAAACTTTGTCTATGAAGGGAATTAGAAATGGATCATTCATATATGCATCATTAAAAATTAGAGAGTCACCAATACTCTAATCTCTATTTTTTTAGATTAAAATACCATGGGATGACCCAATTTGCCTTCTCTATAGGATAGATTATACCTAATGCCTATATTCTATCCATTTTAACCTTCACTTTCATCTTCATGTTTGGATTCAAATTATATATAATTTTATTTATTGGTCATGTGCTCTCCTTGAGCTTGATATGAATTTCACTTAGGGAAAGATCTACTCCTTTGACTTCTAAAAATTGTGTGGGAAACACATCTTGATAATCTTGCAAGAGTTACATAGCTTCTAAAACTTTAGATTTAGTCTAATAGTCACGCATATTTTCCAATTTAAGAATCTCCTTGATTTTGATGTTTTCCACATGGTTTTTAATAGGTTACTGATAAATCTTATGATTTTCCTTAGCAACATATTCTCTCAACATTTTTTGACCTTCCTACTCTAGAATCTGTATGTTGCATAGCTTTTCTTCTTTAGTGGGTCATGTGATTATATCTTTATTTTTCTCCTCTTCATCCTTTATTTGATGGCATGGCTACATAAGTGATTGTTATTCTATATTTATAGCTTTATATCTTCATAGTGTTGTATTCAGATCACAGGTTATATTCTTCTACAAAGTAGACTCCATTATGATATTTAAATCCTCTACACACCCATAGCATAGGAAATGTTTGATTTTTAGTAGTGAATTATGAGCCATAATATTTTCATCTTCAAACATAAAATTCTGTATGAAGTCACATTGCACTTGTACCCAATACTTTATCTCCTTCCTAGTTTGTTGATGTATATACCAAACTAATGGTAAAGGGGAAAGTGTGTAATAAAATATGAATCTAGTACTTAGGTGACATACATCTTTTAGGCCAAACCTCAACACATTTGTGAATATGGATTTCAAGGTAATCACCTTCCTAAAAGAAATGCCAATACTTTTGATTACCTATGGTAGTCAAAATCTACTAACCATAAGTTTTCATACATCATCCTAATCAATTTGATCATTTATATGAATTTTTCACCTTATCACTACAACTCACTTTAAAGCATAATTCAAGTCACTAACCCATTTATGATTTTAGGCACATGAACTTGTAGCTATAGAATAAATTTATTGATATCCTCAGTCATAAAGTATAGATGAAGTTATATTTTATTATCAAATACCATTCTCATAGGTCAGAGTTCATGATCACCAAAGCTCAGTTGAGTAGATGTGTATCTAAGTCACTACTTATAGATGAAGGTATTTCCCAAGGCAAGGTGACTTATCTGGTTAGCTCTATATAATCTTGTATATGATCATTTACTCGATAGAGGAAATCAATTTCAAAGTGAGTAGGTGATTTAGCAGACATGAATGCATAATACTCTATGACAAACTAAGGTGCCAATGCCTAAGTAATTACTAGTTTAGGCTTCCATTATTCACATGTCTTAAGGTATTCAATGAGTAAAAATTTCACCTAAGGTTTATTATTCCCATAAAATAAATTACACTCGACTACACATAGAGCTTTTAGGTTCTTCATAGAGTTTACCTTCATCCACTGGTTTCTTGTGTAACATAAGGAGACTCTAGTTTAGTTGGAATGATGTAGGGTTTGTGCACCCTATTTAGAAGAATGAATATAATCTTATCTCCCTAATATACCTCTAACTATTTTTGCATAATATTGATAATCATCTAAACATCATATGCCCATTTCTTGCCAATCAATGCAGGATAATGAGTTGATATTATCTTCATATCGATGACTTCAAAGTCACTTCACAAGTTTAGTTCTATGAATTTGATTTCAACATATTTTAAAAATCCAATGGGTTTAACTCTTTTATAGTCTTCTAAACTCAAAGTCACTATACTGTAACTAAGAACTGGCCATCCAATCGCCTCCCATATAGACCTGGGGATCATGTTAACTATGCTGCCAAAATCAAAGACAACATTTAGAATTTCATATCATGTAACTTCAATGTTTATTCATGCATATACATCCCATGGCTTCTTTGTTTTTACATACCAAACAAGTTTTTTTGTCTTCTATTACCCTTGATGCCCATATTCTAATAAATTATTTAGTATATTTGTAATATTATAGGAAATATCTTCATTAAATAGTATACTTAACAACTTCAATAAATATGTTAGCATAATAACAGCTCTATATTATCACATAATGTGCACAATCTAACCATACATTTTGTCATCTACTACTCTAACATCTCCTTTAGTAGTGGCTTGGTGTTGAATATTCTCTAAGATATATGTAGCTTCATACATCAACCCCTTTTCTATAGTTGGGTCTAGGTATTTATTTGTTTCACTTTTCAGATTCCCCAGTCCTAAGGTATTTTAAGAGGAGGAAATCCTCTCTTTTCATGATAGTGTCTTGTAATGGCATTCAAAAATACATCCTCCTTAGGCTACACATTCACCATGTTAACATTCATAATGACATTTTATTTTCTTTGAATTTCCAAAATAAGACAATCTTCTATCTTGTGTTACTCATATACCTTAAAATATGTGTAGTAAGACTATCTTTAGGGATTCAAAGGATAATTTCACTACACATGGTTATACTCTACACATAAGTAACATTAAAAAGGAGGGTGGTGATAATTATTTCCTTTATTACCTTGATAAACCCCTCTATATTGACCCCTATATCCTCCTCTATTCGACTAATAACCTCTTCTATAACCTCCCTATTGCTACACTATATTCTAGTTCTAATGCTTATGGGTATTATATCTAATCCCATATTATTATTAAATAATTAGTGTAGTCTATCTATTTTGCCACTGCTACATCATTATCAGATTCCGAGGTGATGAATACTAGTATTACAGTGTTTGTGGTGTCTAACTTAGTGAAGGAGGAGTCCATCCAACTAGACCTTGAGGTTAGTACTGAGGTGAGCTAGGAATCCATTGTGGACCCATTTAGTTTACACAATACTTATTGACCTATGGGTCTCAAATCATTTGCTTCATAGAGGACACTTGTATAGAGATAATGAATACATTCTTTGTAATATCTTCTTTGAGCTTGTACAAAGCCCTACAATTATTTTCATCATGATTGTGTGATTTAAAAAAATTATAATACAAAATCTATGGGATTTTTACATACTATTATAGGAGATAGCATTGTGTTGTTGTGTACCCCATTATTATACAAAAGATCATATAACTCTATCTTAATCTTAGGATAATCATTCTATGATGTCATTATTTCCCACACTCCATGCACCATAGAGTTATTTTAGGCTTATATGATTCATAATACTATTTCATACTCTTCTTAAAATATTGAAATGTATTTTTAATCATAGAACTTTCTATGGGAACTTCCCATCTCCACATAGATAACAATAGCTCTAGCATCTACCTTAGTAGCAAATTTAGTCTACATTATAGTAAACCTTATCCTAGAGTGTATTCCTTTAATAAACCATGTAGCTTTATCTTTATCTTCTAGTCAAACTCCACCTTATTCATAACATCAAAGAATCTATGATTATAATCACAAACTAATTCTCCTGACTTCTGCCTAATCTTCTTTAGGTCTTAAATAGTCTGACTTATACATTTCTTTATTTTAAATTCTATGATAAGCCACTCCTTAACATGTAGATTTTCTTGACTAATATATTTATGGTATATAAAATCAAGTTATCTTCCATTCAATGCCCTGATTAGTTCATAAGTATTTATATCCTCATCATTAATACCCTTAGCTTTACATTTCATCTCATAAGTTGTAAGTACTGCTAAAGGTATGTAGACCCATCATATGGTTCTAGGTTTATAAATGCCTCTAAAGTGCCCATATTATAAACTAGTGTCGAGGGGATTTGATGCAAAACTATTATAGTGGGAGATTTAGTTTTATGTGATCCTACTTATACACTAAAAATATTTACCTATGCTCTAGGAGAGTTTGTTTGAGCACTTAACTTTTTCATATTTTTGATTTTCTCTACTTAATTTCAATGAACCCTACAACCTTTAAAGCCTTACTGAGTCTGTTTCAATTTTAGTACCCCATCGATGCACTTGCTCTCAAAATATACCTTCATAACTACTATCTTCCTGTCCTTATGCTTCAAAAATTTTAATGGAATATATTAAATTGGGCTATAGGGACATGTACTCTTCTAATGAATGATTCTTTCCTATGATTTATTCTATTTCCATGATTGAACCTATAATTACTCTATGACTTTGTCCTACTTCTTTACTTCATACTTCATGTCCTTATTTTGGTAATACCCATTCTTATATTTGTGCACTACATCTAGCAATTAACTGATCTACCTCTACACTATTCTCATCTTCATCTTCAAACAACTCTTCTTCCTCTTGCTTTTTATCACTTATTTATTTCTATCAAAATTAATATTATTCTTTCATCTCACATTTATTCATTATTTTTTATTATTATATTTCTTCTCTTTCATCACTTATTCCTACTCATTATTCAACTATTTTACTAATATTCTTAACTCTACTCTTAGATAGATTACCCAAGGACTAGTAGATTGCTTATTTTGAGGTTTGGGATGCATAGAGGGTAGTTAGTAGATATGGTTGGTCTCACACCAAGACTCATATTTAAAGTGTCTTAGGTTAGTCCATTCATCATCCATGGCCACCACCACCAAGAATATTAGGACCATTAGGGCCACCTCTAAACATAGGTCCCATAAACACATAGAGATAGAGTTGAGTGTAGGGATCTTGGCATTTCGTCATTTTAGCACAATTTTGGTATTGTTTAATCATATGGAATTATATTTTTTGCATCTACATATTGATTTATTTTGAGATCCCATTATGATATGCATATATCCTTTATGTATTATGACATTTGAGATACATTGACATTACTTTTTGGGTCCTTCAAGGCTGTTATATATATATATATATATATATATATATATATATATATGATGTCATATTTTTATCTTATTTATCTCATGTTTAGTATTGATTAGTATTATGGATGTTTAACATTGTTTATGTTTATGCTTATGTATGCTCTATTTATTTATTACTTATGCCATGTTTATGAGATGTTGTTCTATTGGTTATCATCTGATTATGTTGTATGACTCATATGTATTATTATTCATATATGCAGTTTTATATAAACTCCTAATAAATCATTTTTATTCTTGTTTATTACTCAATAGATTTAGATTTGTATTTGGGTATTTGGCTAGTTTTGATATATCAAAAAAGGACTGCCATTTCATTAATCTCGTAGTCTCTTTATGTCTCTTTTTTGCTATAGCTCATGATATTATGCATTGTAGTTATGAACAACTAAAATGACAATACATACCCTAAACATGGAAAACTTAGTTTAAATGTAAAGATAAACAACCTAGGAACAAGATATGAATAAACCAAGTGTAAGACTAAAAATAAACATTCACAATCAAAGTACATGATATGTATAATCAAGACTTAAGTGTAAACAAAATGTAATATCCCTATGGAAACTAATAAAAAAACCAAAATAAAAATAACAAACAAAAATGAAATAAATAGATAAAAATAAATAAACAACTAAACACAAACAACTGTAAAAACATAATAACAAACAAGGCCACAAAAAATAATAAGGCTACAAATAAATAAAAACAAACAAATAAACAAACAATGATACACCAATAAAAAATAGATGAACAAAATAATAAACAAATAAACAAACATAATTAATCAAATAAAACACAAACAAATAAACAATTTAAACAAAACAAAACAAACACAGATAGATAAGATAAATAAACAAACACAAATAAAGATACAAATAAATAAAACAAAATAATCAAAATAAGTAAACAATCCAAAGCAAATAAAAGTGCAATAAACATATTAATCTAAGCACACAAAAATAAACCAACTAAACTAAACAAGTAGTAATACACAAATAATGGTTAATCATAATGTTAGTACAAATAGAAAACAAATTGTTCATGAATGTGTAATACAGGTGTTACTCTTAGTGACAAGGCAACCCCTAATCTAGGTAATAATGACACTAGTAAAAAACACTAGGCTATAGGAAGCAACAACATAAACATGATGACAAACATTGTCCTTAGGCTATTGGAGACAACAAAAAAAATCAAACAAAATAGGGGGAATAGAATAAAAATAAGGGGTTGCTGAGTTGGATCTAGATACACTAGGTAAGTGGACACTACCTACATAATTCCATATATAATAGGTCCAACATGAACTTTAGGCCAAATGTAGTTATCCAAAGAAATTAGATAGAAGAAAATGATGATGATGAAAACATAATTATCTTCTAGATTAAAATGGGAATGGTCTCACAAAATGATGAGTGCATAAGAAAAGATAGGGATGCCATTCATAGTCATGAAAACATCAACACAAACATATTGTGTAAGTGTTAGAACATGGTTTAGTCTAAGATAGCATTAAAATTTAAGAGACGAGAATCTAAAAATGAACTAAATTATCAAATCATACTATTTACTACAACTATGGCTTGGAATGAGATCATAAAATGGTGAGAACATTGGATGAGATTGATTGAAAAATGGTGAGAACATTCAAATAGAATGTGTTCATAAAATGTTGAGAGTGTAAGAAAATCCAAGTGGTAATTAGTTAATCAAGTTCAAACACCAAATGCTCACAACATCGACTCACAAAATAGAGAAAGCATACAACTAAAGCCAATAAGGATGGGGAAAATAAAGGACAAGTGGTTAATTTTTTAATAACTAGGAGTCTTAGAATACTTAAGGCAAAAAAGTCATCAAAAAATAAAAAAGGTGTTCGAGCTGACTCGAGATACCCCATGTATCCAAGTGTTGTCTATTTAGTCTATGCAGACCTTACGCCAATGTATTTCTCCTAAAAATGGGAGATAAAAGACCAAGTTGGTCTAGAAATGAATTTGAATAGATAAGATAGTCCATCCCAAAAAAAATCGATGGATTTATATCTTGAATGGAAATTTTAAGCTAATTTTCATAATTTTGTTATTTTAAAGATTTTCTTAGCTCTTTGTAAATGTTTAGGTGTTTTCAAATGTTTGAAATGTTTTTAGAATTTTCGAGGCATCTCAACTCGATGAAAAATCATGAGATACATAATGGTCTAACGCATAAAACAATGCGATCATGGATTATAGATGCTTGTAAAAAAACGAGAGCATTCAAACTCAAAATTCTAACAAAATAGAAAGAGTATTAAAACAAGGGTGGTTGAGTTGGCCTCAAAAAATATTGAGCACTGCCTACATAGTCCAAATGGACCTCAAGTAATTATAGTTCTACCTACACAAAAAACATCTGACTAAGTACCAACAAGTTTAAGTATAGGCAAATGGCAATAGTGATGGCAATGTGATGCGACTATACATGATAAAGGTGTTGTTCCTAATTTTTTAAAAGGTAATTATAATTAGGAAATAATGACAAAGGTTTAGTGGTACTAATTTTACCACATGTGGCTATAATTATAGCACAAATAGTTAATATGACAACAAATGAAGGATTTAATTTTAGGACCATTGTCATACTACTTTCATATACTATCATTCAAAATTTTAATTCTAAAATAACTATTGGAATTAAATCTATCATCAACCACTAAATGTGCCTGAAGTAAAAATGAATCAAAACCAAGGCCAAATTTGATAGGTAGTGTTAGGTAAAAAATTGAATGGCAAAGGGTTTAATAGCATGATAGAACAATATAGGGTATAGTACAAAGAATAGGTATAATGTGGCATAACTTAAATGATCCTTGTATATAATAATTTCATCCCTCAAGTGTAAAAATGTTTGAGGTGCATTATATTTATTGGTTCATCAAGTTCATCTATGTTTGGTGTGGTGAGCATGTATGCTCCAAAACCATAGGTAGCAATAAGTACATAGGACCCTAACTATTTTTGTTGGAACTTTCCTTTTTTCTTTGTCTCAACACTGGCATTCTTCTAATTTTATTTTAACATAAAGTCACTATTGACCAAATTTGACTTTTAGGTCAAATTGGGGCACCCCTAAATAAAAATTTGACCTTTAGGTGTTCTAGGGGGTCAAAAATTATGTCACAAGCTGTTTTATAGGTTAATTAATGTCATTTGATGTTATACTAGCCTTGGTCCTTAGTGATTTTAGTCTTTTTAGTCATTTTGGGTCATTTTGATGTCAAAAAATGTGCATTTAATGATTTGTACAAGTTTCTTGGGAAGTGTGAAGGTTAAAAAAATGATGTCATGCCCCATGTGTCCACTTAAGTCTTAATCAACTAACATAACTAAAAAATGGTAGGTTGTGTAGAAGAAAAGGAAATTTTCTTGAGAAAGGAGAAAAAATGGAATGTGTACAACCCATGGGGAAGTGTGCCACATGGGATAGAATCATACAATGCCTCTTCAGCTTCCCCAAGCTCAGTTTCATGTTTGAAATGGTTTGAAAGTGCCATTTTTCACCCAAAATCATTCTATTCCTTCTCACCCTTTTTGGAAAGAAAAAGTGACCTGTAGGTTTGTAATTGGTACGATCAACACAAGAGGTTTTAGGAAAAATGATCTTGGGGGTGTATTATACACTTAATCATCTTCCATTTTATGTTTGGTTGTAGAGGAATGGTTGTTTGAGCTTTCTGAATCAGTCATAAGAAGTTGACCTTTCATATCTTCTTGTTAATCTATACACCTCATAGTTTTTACTCTTATTTGGGAAAGCATGTATAATTCACTTATTGAGATTGGTTTCAAAGGAGGTTGACTCCCTTCTCTCATGTTATCCATGATTTTTTTCACATTTGGATTTGATTCGATGATCCAACTAGTTTAGTTTGTAAAGAGGAGCGAAGGAGTGAAGTTGTAGTCATTTCTACCTTGTTCCAAAATGTTGGTCTTTTACAAAGGTTTTGTGTGAATTTAAAATGATGTCCCACATGAATCAAGTTCATATGAATATGTATTTCCATGTTTTGGTTTCACCATATCATGTTTTGGGTAGCTTGCAATCTTGTCATTCTCCATTGTCATTTCCATGCCTAACCTCAATTGCAGTCAAATGTATGGGCTTGTTCATCCTATTCCTTGAGTTGTAATCAAGGTATTTTATTTATATAATCCATAAAGAGTCTAAAATATCACATTTATATTATTGGAAAAGGTAAAAATGTAGTCACAAGCTCATCCACCATGCTAAAACAATCTTGAGATGCCTCTAATTGCTCTTCTCCATGTATATACAGGTGATTTTCATATTGGAGAAGATAGTTTGGAATTGATTTCAAGGTGTATAAGAATGGATATCATGTACTTGAACATTTAAAAATGAATTTTAGTGGTTTTGAAGCTATTGGCTAACATGGTTTTTGCTCAATTTCATGACCTGCCTATATAACATGCCTAATGCACACCTAAAGGGCCCTTGTTGATGTCATACTAAGGTGTGGAAGGGTGAATGTGTGTTCCAACCTCTTAGTATTGATAGAGGTGAATTAGGATATTTTATAAAAGCATAAAAAGTTCATATGCATAGATAATTTCATATTACTCATATCTAGCTCACTGTTTATATACCAAAACATCCACCTACAAGTGGCTGAGTAGGGTACTTAAATGCTTTTATAGAGAGGATGAAACAACTTGACAACTACTTAAAGTTGTGGTATGATAATAAATCCTTGAAAGACCCATACAAAGTGTAAAATTATCAAAATAGGTGTGCAACCATGTTAAGGAGACAAAGGACTATGTTCTAGGAAGTTGTCCTTAAAACATCAAAATAGAGGTCAAGAAACTTTTTGTGATCATCTTAAAACATGGTGGTAAAGGTTTTTAAGACATCTAGCCTAGTAAATATCATATAACCTAGCATAGAGAGTCTACATGCCAATAATTGATGTCAAAAAGTAAAGGAAGATGGGTTGTTTAAAGCCTCAAACATGCCTAAAAAAGCACTAAAATGTTCCATTGACATCCACAGGTCTGAGGTTGCAAATGGTCTTTTATCACCCTAAGGAGCAACATTGAATAAATTACCATGGTTAAGATGGTTTAAATTGATGGAATGTTACACTAATGGCTTTAAGGTAAGCAATAAAGGATTGAAACACTACCATGCAACCCCTATGCCTACCTATAGGTGTCCCTTTAATGGGAAATACATACCTGCAACAAAGTTTCTCAATCATAGTAGGAGAGTATAGTTTTGTGTTTGATAAAAGCATATAAGTGAACATAAGATGATTATGGGTGTTTTTTGACCCTAGATGCGGTTCAATGAAGTCTATAAAAATTATGAATAAATGGATAAATCTATATGCACATATAAAAGGCCCTATAGGTAGAACATCTTAGTCTAGATAGTGACCTAAGAAGTTCATGCTAAAATAGTTTTTGAAGGATTAAAAACAAGAAAATTGGTTCAAACACATGGTTTGTGACCTCAAGGCAGATTAAAGGAATATTTTCACATCAAAATCCAAGTCTAAGGAGTCCACACACACACCTACCATAGTCAAATAGGGTTTGTCAATCATCTTGGTAGAAACTCGGTCAAGTGAGTTCAAAAGTGTATGTAGAATGTTTATAAGGTTGGCATGATGAGTTAAACATATAAACACTTTATACATGGATATGATGAGATTAATAATCTATATAAAAAAAAAGGAACCTACAGTGGGCCCAAAATAGCATGTGTCTCAGTCAGTAAGTAGTAGACTCAGTTTTGAAGGTCAAAGGTGTATTGACAAGGTTAATATGAGATCAAACCTAATGAAGTAGTGAGTGATCACATCAATGGGAATTTTAGTGATTTCATAAGCTTCAAACAGGGGACAAACAAATATACATAGACCCCAAGACACCTATATGCACTTACAATAGGGTGCAAGCTAGTAAGGGTAAGGTGAGACATAGACTCATCTAGGGAAGAGAATAAGGTTACAATAGATGTAAAGTGGTCCATGATAGGAAAAGAGGTGATATTATAAGCTCAAAAACTTGATAAAGTGATCATATGCCTTCCCTACTTGGCCAAAGGGCAACAGTCTATACAATGAGCCAGGAAACCTCTTTGCTCAATAAGCAAGTATGAGGAATCCAATGAAAAGAGTGTTTTTGGATGAATTCAAAGACTTAGTAGCATGAATTGGATATGTATAACATGTTGAAGAAGCATAGAAACATTGGTTTAGCATGTAAGGGTTACTCTTAGGAGAGTTTGAGGAAAATGTAGGAAAATAAGCTTTTTGGAGGCCTTTTTTGAGTATTTAGAGATGGTTAGGCACCTAAATAAAATAATCCAACTAAACCCTTTGGTAAAAATCCTCATCAAGACTTGGAAAAACTCCAAAAATACTCAATTTCCCTTATAAATGAGGGATATACCTTGCTATTTTATCTTAGAGGTAACCCAGTCTAGGAAAATCAGGGTTTGGCAAAGTGAGCTAGTGAGTGTAAAATGGGTACAAGGATTGATATAAAGCTTTGGGAACTTTAGGAAACATTTTATGAAGTTTATGGAAGGAAAATAGATGTTATAGAATCAATATAAAAATATCATACCCCTAAAGGTGACTAAATTACCCACGCACATAGTCCAACTAGGAAAACTTTCACTAGGCCTAGTTGATGAATGAGAGAATGAAATGAAGAACCGTGCTTAGAGGGTTATGTAGTGGCTTTTTAAGCTCAAATGGGATGTGAAAATTCATACTACACCAACCTAACCATGAAATATCAGTCATAACAGCCAAAGCTAGCAAGGTGCCTATTAAACCTATTATGCTTTGAGGGGACCTAAACCCAATTGGAGGTCCATCTTCATTTCTAATTCTTGGTGGGCTATCTAGATGATTGAGGCATATTAGGGAGGTGAATATAGACATGTTTGAACTCATAGTATGTAGAGGAACTATTAACCAAATTTTAATTATAATCAAATGAGGTCAAACCCTATCATTTTAAACTTTTAAAGTAGGTTTACATACATCCTATGGGGTCTCATATTGTCCTATATATCTTGCTTGGTCCTATCTTAGTCTTTGCCTAAGTTCATTCCCCTTGAATTGGCCTAGTCAACCATGGTCAACTATGGTCAAACCTTGGTAAAACTTATTTAAAGGTCCATTTTGTGTCAAATTGTCCTAATATGGCATTTAACATGTTTCAATGTGATCACAAGTCATAAACTAGTCATTTGTTAGGTCTCATGTGAAAAAGGGGTCTTTTGGCCACCTTTTATCCCATTAAATGACTTATACTTAATTTTATGAAATATGATTTGACACAAAGGTGAGTTTCAATGTGGGTCATGTCAGGATCATGTCATTGGATAGTTATAAGTCAGGTGCATCAAGAAAGAAGTAGTTTTCCCTAAAAAATAGATATTTTCCAACACTTATACATACTTCCCAAGCTCCCTTGTATAAAAAAACGTGGTTGAGTGACTCTTAAACTCCCCATATGTCATATACATGTTTGGTTTTCATTTATTTCATAAAAAATTGCATCTACAACTCATTTTTCTTCTTTCTTCATTGATAAGCCAAGGAAGATCAAGTTCAAACATTCACCATGAGAACTACAAGTAGAGTTAAGGAAAATTATTCTATAGGTTGATATCAATATAAGTTAAATTCACATCCATATTAATAACTTGTAATTTGGTGACTCCTCTTTTATGAATGATCATTTACACTCTAGGTAGCTTTTTATGGAATTGCATTCAAGAAGGGTGTATGTTTGTATCTATTTCTTATTTTCAGGAATCCAAGGAGATATGTGAGTTTTATGAGTAATTTTTAGGTGTTAATGAGGTACTCTCCATGTTTATTCAACTATCCAACACTTCTCTTTCAATTCCATTTAAAGGAGAGCTCAAATTGTGCTTATTTTCCAAGATGGCAGCCATATATGCAAAACCTGAGTTTTCTAAACATGGAGGAGGATCTTGAAGGTTATTGATATGTAGTAAATAATTTTTTAAAAATTTATTTCATAAAATTTCCTTGAGAGTAATCAAGTTTCATACTCTCTTCAAGCCAATTGCCCAATTTCCTTGCTTACTATTTTGTTTCTAAGTGTGCATTTATAGTCATCTATATAGGGTTTCCAGGAGGTTTGTATAGATTTGTGGATGGTTTAAACATGATGCATTTCATATTTGAGGTCCTAAAACACTCAAAAGTCCATTATATTCATGTTATGTAATTTAAGATGCTATGCCAAGGCAAGGATTCTCCTTCAAAAAAGTGACTGTGCATTTTGGGCTCACAGTCCCTAAAAGTTACAAATAAAGGTCCCAAGGGTTTTTTGAGATGACATATATCATTACAATATATGATTTCAATTCATTTTATTATTGGGTGTTGTATACCTATCCACCAAGAGTAACATTCCAAGTTTTAAGGTCAAAGGAGGAGTGGAAGATGGTTTTTGAAGGCCTTAAAAAATGATAAAAAATACTAATTTTGGATAGTGATGTCTACAAGAATGAATGGCAAAGTTGAGTTACACTTAAATTTAATGAACCTAAACCATGCCATCAAGTTCAAACCATCCTAAATGGTATAAGGAGAATTACTGAGCTGGTGTAACAAAATAAAAGTGTCAAGTAGATATTTTGACCACTAATGCTCTACTCTGATCTATACAGGCCTGTAAATGGCCACCTATAGTTGAAAATATAGTGAGATTGAAATTTGCAATATGACTTATTTGGAGTCCTTAAAAGTTGATAAAAGGTAGAATTAGTGAAGGAGGACCTTAAGGAGATTTTTAGAAAACATAAACAACATGTACATGGCCTATTTCTTGCTCAAATACACCTACAAGCCTAAAACTGCATAAAAACACAGTCATATTGGATAGTGAGGAAAGAAGATGTAGTTTTGGACCTCAAATGGAGATTTAAAGTGGATTTATGTGTAAGAGGTGAAATATTAACTCAAGGATAATTTTATAGACCTAATAAATCATGAAAAAATACCTAAATCCTTTCTAATATTTACCTATAGGGGTAGGACTGAGAGCAACATAGTCAGATAGGGTAAACTAGGTAAATGAACCAAAGCATGGGAGTGATTACATGGTTTGGAAGGTTTATAGGTATAAAACAGGAATAGAGGTGGTATATAATATAAGAAACATGAAAAAATGACCAAAACCATCAAAAAAATCTCAAATAACATCCTATAGCCAGGTCTCAAGGGGACTATCTCAATCCACATGAGCATGGCCTAATTTGGAAAACATAGAAGATGAACCAATGCAAAGAGTGAGCTTAGCCTAGAAAATGATGGATGTATATAAAATTTATGATCTTGAGAACATAAAAATTAGGTTTTAATTATGTTTCAAAAACTTAAAATAAAACTAAAGTAACCTACAACCAAGCTAAAGCAGGGTTCCCCTTTTCTAGGCAATTATAGGCCTATTTCATGATTCCAAAGCAAAAAGGGTGTTTTAAGGAGATAAAAGGATTATAATGGTTGAAGGAAAATATTTTAATCCTATATAAAAGATAAAATATCATAACAAATATCAAATCAACCCCTTTTTCTCCAAAACATAGTCTATACCCTGCCTACCCTCAAACCCTGCCCAGTGAAAAGTTTGTCTTGTAAATTTATAGAGTTGGAGGACCAAATGGAGGAGTTGGAAGATAAAATTTGGTAAAGATTACCCTTAGGACCTATATAAAACTATAAATTATAAATTTTCCCAGGAAAATAGGTAAAATCCTCACTAATTTGTCTCAGAGTAGGTGTTATTTTAGTGTGCATGGATTTACCAATTTTGAGAAAAATGATGAAATGTTGAATCAAAAGGATATAAAAGATAAATTTATGATTATATAAGCTGTAGGGTAACTAAATAAAGCTATTAAACCTTAATATAAGGTATGAAATCATACAGGTTGTTCCAACCAAGGAGGTTTGTAGTCAGGTGTGAATGGAATCCTTAGGCCTAAAAGCCAAATTGAATGTTATTTTCAATTTTGGAATTTTAAATGAATTAAAATTGATTAAAACATGTTTAAATGTGTAAATAAGATGTTTTATCTTCATCAAGAGTCAAATTAATCCATTGGAGTGTAAGGTTCGGTTTCAAATGGCAAGCAGGCCTATTGGCAATGTCTAGGCCTACTACCAAACAAGGGTAAGTTTAATTTTTTGGGTCTTAAGGAGATAATAAAATGATGGGAATATGTTTTTTGGGTTCATATATATGTTTTTGGGATTTTTTTATAAATAAATTCATCATAAAGTCAATTCTTGGCTTTAAGGCTCCAAAACCCTCACAAAATGCCCAAAATGGCATGAATGGTCAACTTCAAGTGCTTATAAATTCTACCAAGATTTGCATGGGACTTGGATCTGATAAAGGATGATGGATAAGGTCTTTAAGAAGAAAAAATTATCATTTTTATAGGATTCCAATGTTAGTTATTTATGAATAAATGTTAAGACCAGAAACCACTCTAAACCCTCTCAAACCCTCCTCACAGATCCAATGGTAGAAACCAAGCTAAAAGTGCCTTTATATGGATGAGTTTTACCATGGGTGCTGAATATTAATTGTTTAAAAATCCAATAGGATGACATCCATGTGATTTTTTTGTATGGAACTATATGTATCAAAGGAAAATAGGGCTTGTTTTGACCATTTTGAGTGGTGTGCAGGCTACAAGAGGAGTTAGGAGATTAAACAAACTTTGGGAGGAAGATTTACACTTTATATAACTCCAAAAATTAACCTAATCTCATGAATAAACATATAATTGACCCAATCAGGCCCTCACTTTTAGCCACTCTAGTGAGCCATCTAGTGAGGACTTAGAGAAAATGGTAAATCTTTGTTTGGAGAGAATTTTAAGGCCAATTTCTTGTAACTAATGGTATTATAAATCTTTACACATGTAATTTATCCTCTTGTATAGATCAGATTTCAAAAATGAGGAGTTTTTAGATGCCAAGTGTGAAGGGTGAAGGTAAAAGAGCTATTTTGAGACTGCCAAGTGTGATCATGCATGGTCAAGATTATAGGAAGGGTTAGGCACCTCCCTAATGCATGTTAGGGATTATTAGTAACCCCTCATAATAATACTAATAATAAGGGACAATTGTCTATGCATATAAAAGGAGTTTCTTGACTATTTACAGGGCCTAAATGATTCTAGATGATATTTGTAACTTTTGGCATGGATTAAGTCACCCCATCCCTCTCTCTCATGAATTTTTAATTGATTTTAGATATTGTCACATGTCCAAGTGACTCTTGGACTTACCTTCTCTCTACCTTCCCATTTCTTCTATAAATTTTGGCCTTTTGGCTATTGTATGGAATCACTCCACTTGGGTATGGTGAAGCCCTACCAAAATTTTACCTTGACTCAATAAAGACAAGTGTTTTACCTCATTAAAATATTGAATTAAGTGTAAATTCTTGGTATTAGTCTTTTTCAAGTGCAATTTCTATTTACCTTCACATGTTGATTACATTAGTACCTAGTGTATTATGATTCCTTTCTTGTAGGTCAACAAGAAGTGTCACGTGAGGTTGCAGGTGTAAGTGAGTAGTCTATCTAATAGATTATCTTAGAATACATATTTTTTATTCCTACTATCATATGCTAGTCCCATGGCTCCATGTTGAAGCATTGACGTAAGAGATAGATTTGATGTTGAGTGAAGTGTATATGTAGCTTGTTCTTGGTTTCAAGTGCATGTCAAAGAGTGTGAGTAGAGTATATTTTGTGTATCACCTATAGTATAATAGGTTTATATTTCATGTTATTCTTAACCCTTTTCAACCCCTTAAGTGTTAGTAGTAGGAATATGAGCTTAAAGGATACATCAAGGGGAACTAGCCCCATAATCTAGAGATCCACCTCCTAATAGGGATACCCACAACCCTGAGGTGGTTCCATTGTCTCACTTTAATGAGGAGAATATTTTCATATATCCTCATTGGGTTCAAGTTCAAGTGATAATAAGAACCTATAAGGAAGCTAGTTTTAGCCCAAAAATAGCCCAAGCATGTAAAAAGGGTAGAAACAAGCTCGATGAGGTGTCTTTAAATGCTCATATCTTTTATAATGATTTTCATGAGAACCAAATTAATTGAGATGGGTTATTAGGGTTTATTATCATAATTTTTTTGGCATTTAGTGGTAGGTTCAAGTTAAAAATTTTATGAACAAAGCTTAAGACCAAAAATTACCTAAAACCCTACTAAACCCTTAGCCAAGACCTAATGGAAAAAAAAAGCTTGGAGAGATATAAAAATGACATATTTTGACCATGTAATCTATTATAAAATGTAGAGGACTCCCTCAATATATTTCACACCAAGTTGAGCTATACAAAATTGTATGGATGGGGTAAAAAACAAGGTTTTTCTAACTATTTTGTGTATTGTTGAGGGTAAAGGAGGTTCCAAAGGATGAAATAAAGTTTAGGATAAATATTTATAATTTTTATAACTCTATATGGTCATTTATTTTAAATAAAAAAACTTCTAAGTGTTCAAATAATAGCTCTCCTTTTAGCCAGTCACAATTGGCATAGTGGACACAAGGGTGAAAAGGATGAAAACTCCAAGTGTGAGCCTTTTTAAATCATGCCTGATGCCTCTAAGGCCATGGAGGGTATTAAAAGGTGTCATTCACTCCATTCCATGTATTTTAATTTAAAATTTAATCCAATTTTGAGGCCAAGTGTGAGGGCTAATTGACAAAGGATTTTTTAGATTGTAGACAATGATGACTTCCTTCTAAGGGTTTCTATATGGGTAAGAATGCAACTAATTAATGGAGAGTAATTATTTAAGGCCTTACCTCTCATTCCAATCATTATAATTGTCCCTAGTTATTTTTGGGATGTTCAAACATGTTTAAATTATGAAGGTAATTTTTTGAGCCAAAATTAGGAGTTTTATGCCACTTTTCATAAGTTTCATGACTTGTATGGACACTTGGTCCTCTTGACATTGCATGGTTCATAAAACATCTCAATATAATTAAATTTTAACCTATTTTTCATATTTAAAAGTGTCCAAGTAACCTTTGGACTTCCCTTATCTTGCTCTTCTCTCAAAGGCTATAAATATTGACTCTTTTGGCTCCTTTTAGCAGCCTCCATTGGTTGATGGTGAAACCCTAGCCAATTTTGTAATTTAATGTTTATTTAAGAATTTTTTTTAAAAAAAATTTCCTACTTACATTCTCTAAAATTGAGTTTTATTTCAATCTTGTTGGTCTTTTCTAATAGAAGATGATCTTTTCTAGTATGTTATCCTTGATTGTTCATCGAGTGTGTAGAAGAGTAATTATTATAGGTCTTTGTTAGTGTTATATTTCAAGTTTATAAGTGTCTTATAAGTGTTTCATGACTATATTCTCTTAATTAATCATTAATTTTCCTCTTACTTATCAAAATACCTTATTTAACGTAGCTTGTGAAATATTGATGTGACAATACAACTTGAATTGTGAGTTTTGTGTGAAAGAAGCCTTGTTTAGCTCTAAATAGTATAAGTTAAGTCAATAAGAGGAATTAAAATATTATTTAATCACCTTTTTAATATTTTATATTTGTTTTTATTAACCCTTTTCATCCAAAGTTGATAGGCAAGAAAGCACTTCAAAGAGTGCATCAAGGGAACTAACCCTTCTAGAGATTCATCTCATCAAATTGTTACCCACATCAAGAGAGATAATTCCATTATGCCACTTGGATGAGGATAAATATTCATATATTTAAGGGGTGAAAATCCAAGTGACAATAGTTTTTGGCATGCCTAGTGGGACTCTAAGTCCTAGAAGATTGTCCAAGATTGGTGCTAGTCTTGGCATATTTGTAACTATAATAACATCTGCATTCAATATCTAGAAACTCCACTAAAGTTTTCAACTCTTTGGTTATTGATCAGTCCCTAGTTTTCATGTCAAAGGTGACCACTAGGTTTTATATTAAAGGTATACCCTTTGAGTTTCTGCAATTTCCTTTGTATTATGTCAAAAGGTTTAGGTTTGTGAATACTCATCCTTATTTAAGAGAGTTGGTATTTAATAAGTCTAAGTTCATACTAAGTTCAACCTATAATACTCATAGTATACATTAAAACATGGCTATGAACAAAATTTTTGTACCTTTCACCAAATCATCTCTTTTGAATCTTGCCCAATATGACCAAATTCTAGGATCAATCCTTAAGAGTGTTCCAAATTTTAGTGGAAAAGGTTCTATTACTACCATTGAACACATTATAAACATAGAAAATTTATAAAATATACATAATATCACCTAAGATTGCTATTTGGTTATTTGCATTTTATTTAAAAGGTAAAGCTTTGGATTGCTATGGGACTCTACCTAAAAATTCTATTGGTTCATGGGATGAACTAGGAGATCTATTGACTAAGAGGTTTGGAGAGACAAGTGATCATATATCACTAGATAAAAAAATTAACACTATCAAGAGGGCACCACAAGATTTTATTCAATATTTTAACACTAGATTTCAAAAAAAATTGGATAATATCCCATCCCTTGTGAGACCTACTCCAAACTATGCTTTCTTGTACCATCTAAAAGCATTGATTAGTGATGTATCCATGTTGATTAAATCCATGGGTGGGAATACACTACCTGATATATGAAATAGCCATTAATGTTGAGAATTATCTTTTTTAAGTGGGGAATATTTCTCCTAAACCACCAATGCCATTGTTTCCTGATTTACAGCCTCCTAGTCAAGTTGCATTACCTACCTTGGCTCCTTTGCCTAGTCAAGAAAAGTCTACCATTTCCGACACCAATGAGATCCATAAAGTTAAGAGTTCAATCCAAAGTTTTAATAATTAATTTTTTCCCTCAAAAGTTAACAAGATCAAAGTTATAGGCCATACCAATCCTATAGTTAGTTTGGGCAAACAAATAGGTCCCCTTTTCAAGGTAATAATCAAGGAAAAGGTCAAATCACTCAAGCTAGACCTTACCAAAGTTATAATCCTAATGCCCCATCATATTACAATCTATTTTTCTCACTAAAAGTAAATTTATTCAATACCAACCATGTTATCCCTCCTATTACCAAAATCAAGGCCAAGTTACATATGTTAATGAAATGCCTAGCCAAGATATGATAATGCAAGGTAATCAAGCAACTCAAGTTTCCACTTTTGAGGTGCCAATGAAAAGTGGAATGAAAATTTGAGTGGATAGTGGATGAACATAATTATATTATACTCTCATAAATCATTTAGAGAGAGAGTTTTTTGCTATCAATCATTTGGGGAATTCAATCAATGTGAATGCTAGTGTGTCCTCTAACACTAAGTTTAAGAAGAGGGATGTTAAAGAGACACAAGGGGATAATCAATAACTTATTTTGACTCTTACATCATCTCAAATGGTAGGTGGGTCTATCTCAGCTCCTAAGGTTTAGTAAAATTAGAAGTTTTAGAATGTAAGGCCTGCTCCTACGCATCCACCTTCACAAGCTACACCACAAGGCACTAGTGCTTCCAAGGAGCCTCTTAAGGTGAAAAATCCATATATAAATGTTTTGGATCAAATTAATAAGTTTCAAATGAATATTTAATTATGGGATTCATTAAAAATACCTAGACAAAAGGATATGCTTCAAAAGGAATTACAAGGATTTGGTAAGTTGGATCAACTAGGAATGAGAATGTTGTCTTGGTAAAGGGAATTCAAACCATTAATGAAAAAGTGAAAAATATTGATAAGAATAATATTTTTTACCTATCCTTGATTATTTTTTATTTCTTATTTCACAATTTCATCATAGATAGCGGGGCTATTACGTTAGTTATGCCCAAGTGTATAGCGGATAAACTAGGCCTCAAGTATGAGCCAATGGCTAAAGGAGTTTTACAATTAGATGGATCACCAATAAATACATTGGGAGTATTCAAGGGTTTGAGTTTGATTTTAAATTATTGTACCACTTTTTCCATTCCTCATGATGTGTTTGTGGTATATTTACCTCCATACTTTGGTCTTTGCTTGTTTAGAGAGTTTAAAACTAAGATAGGTGGATACTTGGCAGCTAATTAGTCCTACATGGTTTTTAGGATAAAGTATGTTACTAAGGTGAAGATTTAATCAGAGCCTATTAATCACAATCACTTAGATCCTTACATGCTTAAAGTGTAAAACATCAATTATTCCATTATTTATGAGGAAGAACTTCACATAGATCAATCTCCAACATCTTCTCTTGAAGGAGTTTCTAATTTGTATTTAGATGAATGGGGAGATGAAAATTATGAACATAATACTTAAAAATTCATAGGGGAATATGGTCTTGGAGTGTATTTAATTCATGAGGAGGAATATTTCATGCCAAAATTTATGAAGCCAAGTGAAGACATGGATGGTTTATGGCAGCTTTTCTTTGATTGATCTAGAAGCAAAGTTGAGGTAGGTGGTGGAACAATGTTGGTTTCACCATCCAAATAAAAGTATTATTCCAATTTCATAATTCACTTATATTGTACTTGTAATATGGTATAATATGATGCCCTTATTCATGGCCTTGAGTGGGTTAGGAAAAAAGGTGTGAAAGAATTACAAGTGTATGGTGATAATGAGTTGACTGTGAATCAAGTAAGAGGCCAAAATGTGACTAAGAAATATTTGATTAAGTCATATAATAATAGAGTGTGGGATATTATGGAGGATTTAAAATCTTTAAAGATCACATATATCCCAAGAGAAGACAACAAACATGTTGATAGGTTGGTAGCAATTGGATCTCAACTTGATGTTCTAAAAGGGATAAAATAAGATAAGAACTAGCCACATCTCAAGGTGATTGTAAGACCCTCCATACCTAATAATGTCACTAAATATCAAGTGTTTGATAGTGACCAACAAATAAAACTTTTTATAAAGGAGGAGCTTAAGTTTTCTTCAAATAGCCAGTCCAAACTACAATAGTTATATGGAGGGCAAATTGTATAATTAAAGTCAAATACGCTCCTTAAAGGTTTGATCACACTTGAGAGTATCTTCAATGATGATGAACAATTTAATAAATAAAAGGTAAGAATGCATAATAAGAAATAAAATTATTAGAAATTAAAAATCTTCAAGGATAAGTTGCTTGCTCTTAGGAAGGTATGTACTAGTGAAGAGAAACATGATTTCATTGAGTTATGCAAGGAGTTTTCTAATGTCTTTGCATGGGAATATAGTGATTTAAAAGGATTTTATCCAAACTTATCTCAAAATACCATAGAGTTATATGATAATTATAAGCCTATTAAGTAAAGACAAAGACCAATCAATCCTAAGATTGATCCTCTCACAAAGAAGGAGCTTACTAAGTTGATTGAGTCCAAAATCATTTTTCCTATGAAACATTCATATTGGTTGGAAAACTTAGTCCCTGTTAGGAAGAAGAATAGGTAAATTAGGTTATGTTTTGATTTTATGGACTTGAGTAGAGTTTAATTTAAGGACCATTACCCTCTTCCTTCCATGGAGCAAATTCTACAAGTTGTGGTAGGTAGTGAAAGGTTCTCTCTCCTTGATGGATATTCTAGGTACAATCAGATTTTGCTGAAAGAAAGTGATCAATATAAGACAAAATTTACTACTAAATGGGATACATAAGATTATAGGAAAATTCATTTTGGTTTGTCTAATGATAGAGCTACATTTGAATGTGCAATGGATATGGCTTTTCAAGGACTAATAAATAACATTATGTTGGTTTATCTTGATGATATCATAGTTTTTATAAGGAAACAAAGGATCACTTGAGTCACCTTATGTAAATTTTTGAGAGATGTAGATAGTTTTTAATCTCTCTTAACCTAAATAAGTGTGTGTTTAATGTCCATGAAGGCAAACTTTTAGGACACATTGTCTCAAAGAAGGGCCTATCCATAGATCCTGAAAGGTTGAGTGCAATCTTGGAATTGGCTTTGCCCAAACACAAGAAAGGTTTGAAAAGTTTCTTTGGGAAAATTAATTTCATAAGGAGTTTCATTCTTTATTTTTATAATTTAGTCAATCCTCTAACCTATATGCTAAGGAAAGATGAAGTGGTCACTTGGACCAGAAGAAGGAAGGAGAGTTTTGAAGAGATTAAATAAGCCATTACCCAAGTTACAACTCTTGAAAGTCAAATTTTTTTAAAGGATTTCAACTTGTATACCTTTGGAAGTGAGAAGGTAATATATACCATTCTTACTTAGTCAAATGAATAAAACTTGAAGCAGCCTATTGCCTTCTTTAGTAAAGGTTTGGAAGGCTATGATGTAAGATACACCTATGTTAAAAATCAAACACTTTTAGTTGTTATAAGTCTAAATAAGTTTAGGAATATGTTATCTAATAACAATATTAACATATTGGTACCTCATATTAGTGTCAAAAATTACTTATGAGTAGAGACTTGAATGAAAAAAGGGTTGGTTAGATCACAAAAGTGATGGAGTATGATGTGGAAATCAAGACAACCAAGCTAGTGAATGGAAAAGGGTTATGTGAACATCTTGCTTCAGATTTGAAAGAAAAAAAGAGTTTATTTTATCACTTCATGATGACCCTATGACAGATACATCTCCATAAATGATGATTTATACACAAGATATGATCCATTTTCTTTAAATCGGTGAGTGTCCACAAGGTCTAGACAGAGCTAAAAGAAGGTAATCTATTCCTTATGTGATTGTTGATGGAGTGTTGTTTAAGAAAGAATTATTAGGTGTGTTATAGAAGTGTGTTAAATTAAATTAGGTTGAGAAAATATTTCTTGAATTTCATGATGGAGCAACTAGTGCTCACTTTGCTCTAAGAACTATAGTTGCTAAGATTATGAGAGCTAGATACATTTAGCCTAGTTTATTCAAAGACACCCATTCTTTGGTAAGGAAGTGTCAAAAATGTGCTCTCTTTGATGGTAAACAAAATATTTCTACCTTTCCTCTTCATCTAATTCAAGTTGACAAACACTTTATGTAATGGGGTCTAGATTTCATAGGCCTAATCAACCCACCTTCTAGTGCTAGCCACAAGTGGGTGTTGAATGCTATAGATTACTTTAAAAGATGGGTGGAGGCTATTGCTCTCAAGGAATAAAATGAAAGTTTAGTTCTAGACTTCTATGAAGGCATAGTGATAAGGTTTGGAGATCCTTCAATAATAATTTCAGACAATGCATTGGATTTTCTAGGAATGAGGACAAGTGAATGGGCTTTAAAACATAGAATTTATCTTAGTAATTCCTCCAAATATTATCCATAAGGGAGTGGACTAGCTGATTCCACCAATAAGAATCTAATAAAGATCATAAAGAGGACAATGGAAGAGAACCAAAGGACTTGGCATTCCAAGTTGAAGATAACTCTTTGGGCCAATAGGATCACCCCAAAAAGAGCCATTGGAAACTCACCATATATACTTGTTTATGGGAGAGAAGCTAGACTACATATTTCACTTGAGGTACCAACCTTGGATCTCACTTATCAACTGAAGTTGATGGAGAATAAAAGCATGGAAGTTAGGTTGTGTGAGTTTATGAAGCTTTAAGGGATAAGAGATCAAGCTATGCAAACTATGAGAGCTCACCAAGATCAAATAAAGAGATGCATTCACAAGAAGGCAATGCCAAGAAGTTTCCATGAGGGAGACATTGTTCTAAAGTGGGATGAAGATAGGGCTAAACTTGGGATACACACAAAGTTTGATGCTTTGTGTAGTAGCCTTTATGTTATCACCCAATGCAAGCAACACAATATTTATGACTCTCAAAGTTGGATGGAGAGGATATTCATATCTCAATCAATGCGATATATCTCAAACATTGCTACTAATGTCTTATTCTCTCCTTGTACATAGTTTGTTGTTTTCCTTATTTTCTCTAAGTGGTTATGCACATGTGTGAGTCTTGTTTGTGTCTTATTTTATCTTGTGTTTGCTTGGCATGTTGTGGTTGTTTTCTGTGTGTTTTAGGCAAGTCATTGCTAGTTTTATTTAAGAAATCATTGACTCCCTTGGCACATGATAGGATAAGGTTACTGGTCTAGTTAGTAGAGTAGGCATACTACCCTATGAGTCACCAATTTGTTGACCAAATTTGACTTTTAGGTCAAATTGGGGCACTCCTAAGTAAAAATTTAACCTTTAGGTGTTCTAGGGGGTCAAAAATTATGTAAAAAGGTGTTTTATAAGTTAATTAATGTCATTTAAGGTTATACTAGCCTTGGTCCTTAGTTATTTTAGTCCTTTAAGTCATTTTGGGTCATTTTGAGGTCAAAAAGGTGTATTTAATGAGTTATACGGGTTTATTTGGAAGTGTTAAGGTTAAAAAAGATGATGGTATACCCCATGTGTCCACTTACATCTTAATCAATTGAAATAACTAAAAAGTGGTAGGTTGTGTAGAAGAAAAGGTAGTTTTCTTGAGAAAGAAGAAAATGTCATTTGTATGGCCCATGGGGAAGTGTGCCATGTGGGAAAGAACCATACAATGCCTATTTAGATTCCCCATGCTCATTTCCATGTTTAAAATGATCTAAAACTACCATTTTTGGTCTAAAACCATTTTGTTCCTTCTCACCCTTCTTTGTAAGCAAAAGTAACCTACAAGTTTGTACTTAGTATGGTCAGCACAAGAGGTTTTAGGTAAAATTATCTTGGGGGTGTATTATAAACTTATTTATCTTCCATTTGATGTTTGGTTGTATAATAATGGTGGTTTAAGCTTTATGAACCATTCTTAAAAAGTTTACCTTTCAAATCTGCTTGTTAATCTATGAACCCTACAATTTTTACTATTGTTTTGGAAAGCACATACAATTCACTTGTTGGTACTTGTTACATAGGAGGTTAAATAACTTATATCATATTATCCATGATTGGTTTCACATTTGGATTTTATTTGACAAGCCAACTACCTTAGTTTGTAAAGAGAAGTGAAAGAGTGAAGTTATACTCATTTCTACCTTGTTCTAGAATGTTGGTATTTCATAAAGGTTTTGTGTGAATGGAAAATGACGTCCCACATGCCTCAAGTAAATATAAATACCTCATTCCATGTTTTGGTTTCACCATATCATGTTTTGGGTATCTTTGAAATCTTATCATTCTCCATTATCATTTCCATGCCTAACTTCAGTTGCAGTCAGATGTATGGGCTTGTTTATCCTATTCTTAGAGTTGTATTCAAGGTATTTTAGTTTTAAAATCCATAAATAATTTTAAATATCCAATTTAGACACTTGAAAAAGGTGCAAATGTAGTCATAATCTCATCCACCATGCTAAAATAGTCTTGAGATGCCCCTGATTGCTCTTCTCCATCTATATATAGGTGATTTTCATGTTGGATAAGATAGTTTGAAACTTATTTCAAGGTGTAAAATAATGTATATCATGTAATTGAAGGTTTAAAAATGAATTTGAGTGGTTTTGAAGTTATTCACTAACATGGTTTTTGCCCAATTTTATGACCTTCCTATATAACATGTTGAATGCACACTTATAGGGCACTTGCCGACATAATACTGAGGTGTGGAAGAGTGAATATGTGTTCCAAACTATTAGTATTGCTATAATTTCATTAGGATGTTTTATAAAATCATACAAAGTTAATATGCATAGATAATTTCATATTACTCATATCTAGCTCATTGTTTGTATACCAAAACATCCACCTATAGGTGGTTGTAACAAGGTACTAGAATGCTTTTATGAAAAAATTGACACCTACTTAAGGTTTTGGTATGTAATAAAGCCTTTATATACCCATAAAAAGGGTCAAATTAGTAAAATAGGTGTGTAACCATGTTGAGGAGACAAAGGACTATGTTCTAGGAAGTTGTCCCTAAAACATCAAAATAGAGGTCAACGAGCTTTTTGTGATCATATTAAAACATGGAGGTAAAGGTTTTTAAGACATATAGCCTAGTTAATATTATAGACCCTATAATAAATAGTGTACATTCCAAGAATGGATCTCAGTAAGTAAATAAATATAAGTTGTTTAAGGCCTCAAACATGCCTAAAAAAACACTAAAATGTTCCATTAACATCTATAGGTTTGAGGTTACAAATGGTCGTTTGTCACTCTAAGGAGAAACATTGAATAAATTCCCATGGATAAGATGGTTTAAACTAATGTAAGGTTTCACTAATTTCTTTAAGGTAAGTAATAAAGGATTGAAACACTCCCATACAACCCCTATGTCTACCTACAGGTGTCCCTTTAATGGGAAATACACACAACAAAGTTTCTCAATCATAGTATGAGAGTATGGTTTTGTGTTTGATATACAAATATAAGTGAACATAAGATGATTATGGGTGTTTTTTGACCATAGAGGGGTTTCAAGGAAGTCTATAAACATTATGAACAAATGGATAAGCCTATATGCACCTATAACAAGTCTGACAGGCAGAACATCTCAATCTAGATCGTGACCTAAGAAGTTGATGCAAAAATAGTGGTTTAAGGCTTCCAAAAAAGAAAATTGGTTCAAATTCATGGTTTGTGACCTCAAGGTGGATTAAAGTAATCTTTTAACATCATAATCCAAGTCTAAGGAGTCCACACACACACCTACAATAGTCAAGCAGGGTTTCTTAGTCATCTTAGTAGACACTCAGTCAAGTGAGTCTAAAAGTGCATATAGAATGATTATAAGGTTGTCATGATTATTTGAACATATAAATTTTTTTTACATGGATAATTTGAGCTTCATAAGATCTATAAAAAACATATGTAACCTAAAATAGGCCCAAAAAAGCATGTGTCTTAGTCAGTAGGTAGTAAACTTAGTTTTGAAGGTTAAAGGTGCATTGACAGGGTTAATTGGAGATAAAACCTAATGAAGTAGTGATTTATAAAATAAATTGGGATTTTAGTGATTTCATAAGCTTCAAACAGGGGAGAAATAAATCTACATAGACCCCAAGACCCATATATACACTTATAGTAGGGTAGAAGTTAGTAAGGGTAAGGTGAGACATGGACTTATCTAGGGAAGAGAAGGTTAAAATAAATGTAAAGTGGTCCATGATAGGAAAATTGGTGTTATTAAAATCCCAAGACCTTGATAAAGTGATCATATGCCTTCCCTACTTGGCCAAAGGGCAATAGTCTGTATAATGAGCTAGGAAACCTCTTTGTTCAATAGGTAAATATGAGGAATCCAAGGAAAATAGTGTTTTTGGATGAATTAAAAGCTTTATTATAATTAATTAGATATGGTAAATATGTTTAAGAATCATATAATCATTGTTTTATCATGGAAGGGTTATTCTTAGGAGGGTTTGAGGAAAATGTAGGAAAATAGGGGTTTTTAGGCCTTTTTTGAGAAGTTAGAGATGGTTAGGCACCTAAATCAAAGAATAAAAATAAACCCTATGGTAAAAATCATAATTAGGACTTGGAAAAACTCATACAATACTAAAATTTTCATTTAAATTAGGGATATACGTCACTATTTTGTCTTAGAGGTCAGTCAGTCTAGGAAAATTAGAGTTTGGCAAAGTGAGATAGTGAGTGCAAAATGGGTAAAGGGATTGATATAAATATTTAAAAAATTCAAGAAAAATCTTATGATATTTATGGAATTAAAATAGATGATATTTAATCACTATACCAAGGTCATACCCCTCAAGGTGACTAAATTACCCATGCACATAGTCTAACTAAGCAAATTTTCACTAGGCCTAGTTGGTGAATGAGAAAATAAGATGAAGAAGAGTGATTTGAGGGTTATATAGTGGATTTTTAATCTAAAATGAGATCTGAAAATTCATAATACACCAAACTAACCATGAAATATCAATCCTAATATCCAAAGCTAGCAAGGTGCCTATTAGACCTATTATGCTTTTAGGGAACCTTGAACCAATTAGAGGTCCATCTTAATTTATAACTATTAGTGGGATATAAAAATGATTAAGGCATGTTAGAGAGGGGAATATAGACATGTTTTAACTCATAGTATGTAGAGGAACCTACAAGGAGGATATTTTTATCCCAAAAAGAGCCCAAGCATGCAAAAAGGGTAGAAACAAACTTGATGAGGTGTCTTCAAATGCTCATATATTTTTTGTATTTGCATGAGAACCAAAATAATTGAGAGGGTTTAGTAGGGTACCTTATAATAAAGTTTATGGCATTTATTTGTAGGTTAAATTTCAACTTTATGAATAAATCTTAAGACTAAAAACTTCCTAAAACCCTACTAAACCCTTAGCCAGGACTTGATGGAAAAAAATCCTGGAGAGCTATAAAAATGACATATTTTGATAATGGAAGATATTACAACACGTAGAGGACTCCCTAATTCTATCTCCCACCAAGATGAGTTATATGAAATTGTTTAGATGGGGTATAAAATAGGGTTTTTATGAATATTTTTTATATTATGTATGGTAAAAGAGGTTCCAAATGATGAAATAAAGTTTGGGATAAATATTTATACTTTTAATAACTCCATATGGTCATTTATTTAAAATAGAAAACTTATAAGTATTAAAAAAATAGGTCTCCTTTCAGCTAGTCAAAACTAGCATAGTGGACACAAGGATGAGAAGGGTGAAAAATCCAAGAGTGATCCTTTTTAAATCATTCCTAATGCTTCTAAGTCCATGGAGAGTCTTGAAATGTTTCATTCACTCCCTCCCATTGAGGCCAAGTGTGAGGGGTGACTGAAAAAGGAGTTTTTTAGACTACAAATAGTGATGGTTTCCTTCTAGGAATTTCTAGATGATTAAAAATGAAACCAATGAGTGGATAGGAATGATTTAATGCCTTACCGCTAATTCCAATAATTATAACTATCCATAGTTTTTTTTGATGTTCAAATAGGTTCAATTTATGAAGGCAATTTTTTGAGCCAAGACTAGGAGTTTTGTGCCACTTTTCATAAGTTTCATGACTTGTATGGACACTTGGTCCTCCTAACATTGTATGGTTTATCCCATATATATTTATTATTGAATTTAAACTATTTTATTAGATTCACAAGTGTCCAAGTGACCTTTGGACTTCCCTTATCTTGCTCTTCTCTCAAAGGCTATAAATATTGACTCTTTTGGCTCTTTTTAGCAGCCTCTATTGGTTGATGGTGAAACCCTAGAAAATTTTATACTTGAATGCATCTTGAAGTAATAAAATAAGTGAATTTTCCTAATTTCATTCTGTATAATTGAGTGTTATTATAATCTTGTTGGTCTTGTCTAGTAGAAGATGATCTTTTATAGCATGTTATCCTTGATTATTCACCAAATGTGTAGAAGAGTAATTATTATAGGTCTTTGTTAGTATTATATTTCAAGTGTATAAGTGTCTTAGAAGTGGTTCATGACTATATTCTCTCAAAAAATCATTTGTTTCCCTCTTAAGTATCAAAATACCTTATTAAACCTAGCTTGTGAAACATTGATGTGACAATGCAACTTGAATTGTGAGTTTTGTGTGAAAGAAGCCTTGTTTCGCTATAAATAGTATAAGTTCAGTCAATAAAAGGAAGAAAGGTATTGGTTAATCACATTTTTTTAGCTTTCTTATTTGTTTTTCTTAACCCTTTTTATCCAAAGTTGATAGGCAAGAAATTACTTCAAAGAGTACATCAAGGGAACTAGCCCTTCTAGAGATTCATCTCAACAAATTTTTACCCATAGTAAGAGAGATGTTTCCATTGTGCCACTTGGATGAGGAGAAATAGGAATCTCATCAAGGGGTGAAAATCCAAGTGATAAAAATCACCAAGATAGAATTCATGATGCTTAATGCATCAATTGTATTGGTCTCTTAATCTATTCTAATATAGTTGAAGGTTATTTAAGGTAGCCAAGCATTTTTCATCAAGCAAGTTTAGCTCTTGAAACCAAGATACTCTATATTCTTCATCATTGATGATGTGTTGTTTTTAAATTTAGAGAGAAGGCAACTCAAACTCGATATGAAGAATGGCCTTAGTGCCATAAACAAGTGAATATGGGTAACTCCTATTAGAGTACATCATGTGGTACGGTATTCCTAGAGGGTGTTAAATAGTTGTAAACGCCAATTACAACCAACATCATTTACAATATTATTTAGAATATTTACAATGGTTTTATTAGAAACCTCAACTTGGTTATTTAATTTTGAATAATAGGTGGTAGAGAAATGTTGTTTGATGTGGTATTAGGTAAAAAATGATTTCAAATATTTGTTTTTAAATGATCTACCATTATCAGATATAATGTCTTAGGGATACTATAATGGTAGATGGGGTCATTGAATATGAACTTGTATATCTACTTATTAGTGACATAGGTGAGGGGAATGGCTTCTACTCACTTAATGAAATATTTGGTAACAGTTAAAATGTGTTTATGACCATCTAAGGATGTGGGATCTATCTTCTCGATGAGGTTGAGTACCCATATTGAGAATAATTATGGTGTTGTTAATGGTTTAATTGTCTTGGCTAGAGCATGAATCAGATTATCATGATTCTAACACTTTACACACCTCTTCACATATGTAGTTATGTCTACTTCCATTGTTGGCTAGTAATAACTAGTACATAATAAATTTTTGGCTAATATTTACTAACTAGTGTGGGTTATACACACTCTGTGAACTTCCTTCAACACTAGTCCAAATTATACCAAAGGTAAACAATAAAATAGAGTTCCATCATAGCTTCTATGATACAAGGTTGGTCTAAGTAGAATATAATGAGAGGATTTTTGAAACAAGGCTTTTTTTCCTTACATGATATGTCCAAAAGCATAGTTTGGTCATGGAGATATGCATATATGTTTGAGTACCAAGGAGACATGGGACCAATAATTCCATGGACCATATCGATGGTTGATTCTTTATGTATCGATGCTAAGAGATGTTCAACAAAAAATTAATAATACCTTTCCTTATCTGTGATCTAAATCATGGAGCCAATAATGGTCATAACATCAATTATTCTATTATTAGGTCAAGGTATTATTTAAAATAATATGTTAGTAATCTATTTCTTGAGAGTATTGATCATATCTTTATATGGTACCAACTTCTTATCCTCTATCTAGTACTAGTTTATGACCTAATGTGATGATTAACTAAGCATCACCATGAACCAATAAATGTTTACTATTATACTATATTTCTTGATTTCATACTCGACCATGTTATTGGTATAGGGAAATCCAATATGAAAGGACTTAAGAATAAGATCCCCTTATGGTGTAACAAACAATATTCCAACACCTGATCCATGATCTATGAATGATCCATCAAAGTACATATTCCACTATCCTACTTTAGGAGGTGTTTATTTTTTGGTGGTGGTCATAATGGCCTCATCTATAAATCCAAACGCAAAAGGTTGAGTATCTTGAAGAGGAGTTTCTATAAGCTGATCTATGAGTACTTACCCCTTAATGACATTCTAGTTGGCATATTCAATTTCAAACTCACTCAAAAATTATGATCCATTTTACCATGCATCCATGTAGATCTATTTTGGAAGGTAGATACTTGAGAAGATCTAATTTGGAAATAACAATAGTCTTGTTGTTCAACATATAATGATGTAAGTTTTGGGATATGAACACCATTTCTAAACAATATTTTTTAATTTGTGTATAATTATGTTCATACACAACCAATGTTTAGCTCAGATAATACATGGAATTATCTTTACCCTTTTCATCATGTTGTGAAAAAAGTGCACATATGGCATTTTTAGTCACTAACAGGTAAAGTAGCAATGATTTATTTAACACAAGTGGAAATAAAATAGGTGAATTGGAAAGATATTCCTTAATATGATCAAATGCTTTCTAACACTCTTCATTCCATGAGAATATACTACCCTTCTTTAATAATTTCATAAATAGATGGAATTTTCTTGGCCAAATATGATATGAAGTGTTGAATTAACTAGATCTTTCCCTACAAACTACAAAGTTGATTCAAGGTAGATGGTGGTAGTATTAATGTAATGGATCAAACTTTGGCTGGGTTGAATTTAATGCCCCTATGAGAGACAATGAAGACTAGTAGTTTTCTAGAAGTTATGCCAAATATAAAATTATTTAGATTAAGATTGACATTATACTCATGAAGTCTCTCAAAGATTATTGGTATTATGGCTAAATTATTATCATAGGTCTTTGATTTACCCAATATATCATTGAAATAGTCTTTAACAATGGCATGCATCATATCATGTAAAATCACCATCATAACACATTGGTAAGTGGGCCCAATATTCTTAAGTCCAAATGACATCCCTTGATAACAAAACATTCCCCATAAAGTGGTGAACATTATTTTGTATTGGTATTCTGATGATATTCTAATATGATTATACCTTGAAAATCCATCCATAAGAGAAAGAATTTCATATCTAACCATTAAGTCAATTATCATGTCAATGTTATGCAAATGAAAATCATATTTTGGTTAGGATTTATTGATATCTCTAAAATCAGTGTAGATTTTGATACCTTATAGTTTCTTGCTCACTAGCACAATCTTTTAAATCCACTTTGAATAGTTTGATTGGGCTTATGCATTTTGCATCTAATAATTTTTATAGCTCTTTCTTTACTAGAAAAAGAAGATGAGGATACATATTATACAACATATACTTAATGGGTTTATCATCAAGATGTATAATAGGATGGTGTATAACTAAGGTGGGGTTCAAACTTGGCATATCCAAATAATCCCAGGTAAATATATCAACAAACTCCCTCAAAAGGGCTATAAAAAGCTTCATGCTCCTCTTCAATGAGGGATGTGTGTAATTAAAGCCACTTTGGGTCCTTTGGAGTCCTAATGTTAATGTTTGAAGTGTTTTCCACAATAAGTGTAGAACCATCATCTAAAATAATTGATAAGGAGGTGAACTAGTTAGCAATAGAAAAGTCCTCTATTTAGATTGGTTTGTCTAATTCTCAAGTAGGATAAATTTGAATCTCTCAATGATATTAAAGGCCATGAAATAAATACTTTAGGTAGTCTTGAAAAATCTACACAAAATCATATCACTCCTCAATATTGATCTCTCATCCATAAATAAGTTTTGAACTATAGGTCTCATGTGCTTCATAGGAAGAGGGGTGGACATCCCCATATAATGGTGTCATAAAATGGTTTTCACCAAGATACTAGCCTTTCTCTTTACGTTTACCCTAGTTAGAAATCTCCTCAAAGAGGTTTTCACTTTTAAACCTCAATGTTTGATTTTATTTTTGTCTTTGGCTAAGGAAGTTAACCCTCTCTCCAAAATAGGTAACACGATCCAATTTGATAGAAAAGCCTTACTCATGATCTCTAAGAGGAATGTGATTACCCAATATTAAAAATTTACAAATGGAATCATTATTTTTAAACTCAACTAATGGCATTGTTTACTTGTCTTAGTCTTAGTCTATCAACGATGGGTTATAAAGGGTTAATGTTGAGGGTTGATAAACAAGATTAACAATGTAAAAAACATGGGAGTTAAACAAATTTATACAAACAAGGTCATTATAGATGCTATAATAAGACCTTACATCATTTCCAACATTGTCTTTGCTACTCAATGGTGTTATAATGTAAAAATATATATGGGGTCATCCCTAGGTGGTTTAAATCCAATACCGTGGGTTCCCTTGTACTTGGTCATTAAAACTAGTTTGATTGTGCCTTATTGATGTATCCCCAAGCCTTTACATTCATAAGTTAGGTGATCCATAATCTAGTTAGGAATAAGATACTTTTCACTTTGGTAATATTTAGCTAATTCATAAATGTAAATCTATGAATCATCTTTAGCTAAGGTATCCTATTCTTAGATAAAGGCTAGTTTGAAAATAATAGGCTTGTTTAGCTTCCCTTGGTTAGTAACTCCATGCAAGTACTTTTAGCCTTAGTTATTCCATAGGATTTAAGATTTTGCTTAAATTTAGAAATGTGGAAATAATTATGGGTAATATATTCTCTAAAACCTTTATTAGTTATATAGAAGTGATTGGTGATGTCTGGTGGAGGCATGACTAAGTTATAAACTAGGTTATCTAGGCAATATAGTTAGCTTCTAGTCTTGATTCAATGAATTTTAATTTTTCATCTCTTTCTCCATTATATTTGGTCATAAGATTCATGCCAAATTTATAGTTATAACTTTTATATTCGGCCTCAAAACATTTATAATACTAATATGGCTGGAGATCAGCTAATATAGTCACTTATATTCTTAAATGTGGAAATTTTATACACTGATACATTATGGAAGGTATATCCCTAATTTATTGGATATAGGTTTGGCCCAATAATATAAGTTATGATAGTTCTAGGTTCAAAACATGGCATAGAGTGTCATGGGTCAAATTCTCAATGATCACTAGCAAGCTAATAGTACCTTGAGATTCTCATTCTTCATTATTATATACCTTGATAACAATGGTATTTGGGTGTAAATCAACTACTGTATATCCAAGATGTTTGACCAAATTTAGAGACACAGTGTTAAGACCTGAACCATTATCTATAAGGATGAATTTAACTCTATGGTTTGTTATACCAACCTTGATGTATAATAATTTATTATGCAGAGGGCCTAGGGATGACATATCACTTTGGTCAAAGGTAAGACATTTACCAAGGGCCAAGTGTCCTGTGATGGATTGAAATTTATCTTGAGAGATGTCATTTGGCTTGAGGGACTCATTGAAGTAATTATGTAATATGTCTTTTTAGAGGTTAAAGGTACATAATACATCCATGATGGATATATGCACATGTGTTTTCTTCAACTACTCAATGATATAATAGGTCTCTCCCTTGGTTTTGTCAATTAGTTTATTTTTGATGGGAAAATAAAGATGAATGGGATCATTCATAGTATTTGGTTATGGTTCCTTAATAGTAACCTTGGCTTATCGAGTCATGATTACACAATCTCAATCAGGTACTTGGTTTTGGTAGTTAATTTGGTAGGTAATGGGAAATAGAATGATAATTCTAGGGTGGTGTTGAGCCTAGCTACTAAAATGATCTACGTAAGAATTATCAACATAAAGAGGTTCATAGGCCTTACTTAACTAATAGACATTATTGGGTGAAGGTCTAGGTTTATTTGTAGTTGGTTGATGGTCAATGATGATAGTGGTAACATGACCATTTGAGATTGGTCCTACAACATTGTTATAGGTATATGTTATGACATGACAACCTCATCAGTTAGTTTGGTCAATTTACCCTTAGTTATGACCATTCTACTATTGTTATTATAGATGATGTTGTTGCTATTAATTTTATGCTAGATTTATCTATTATTGTTGTTGTTATTATCAGTATTACTACTGGTTTTTATCATTGTTATCTTTGGGAAATGGATTATAGTAGATACCCAAGTTACAATTGGTCATATGATCATGGGTGTCTATTTTCATCTCTTCATTTACCAACATATTCTTAATCAAATGCTTGAGTTAGATACATTGGCATATGGAATGTCCTCTGACATGATGGTACTAAAAAATTTCATGTGCTTTATACTAATATATAAAAATAATCCCTTCAAGGAATGGATTTGGTATTTGTCAACTAATCATATTTTCCTGAATCAATCTTTAGAACACAAATTCAATAGGTTTGACAAGGTCATTAAATTATCTAGAAATGGGAGTTCTTCTCCATGGAGGAGGGACTTGAAATTAATTTTGATGTTGTATCTATTGGTTTTGTGGAGGTATTGGTTGAATGTATGGAGATGATGGTTGATGAATGGGCAGAGGTAAATGGATAGTTGGTGTTTGCACCTTCTAAACATGGCAATATTTAGTGACCCCATTGCCAATGATATTCTTATTATAATTATAGGGTTTTGGCATCTCATTTTTTTGTCTTGAGGTGGCATGGAATATGATATTTGAATTAGGTTTTTATTATGGTTTTGGTACTAGTTCTACTAGCCTTAATGTTGATTTTAGCTTTGATTAGAAGAAGATAACTTGATTATCCCTTTTTTAACAAGGGATTTATCAATCTATATTCCTTTATCTATAATATCTTCAAAAATAAGAGCACATTGAAAATAAATATGGTAAGATATCTCACTATGTAGGATCTTAGTAAATATATCAGCCAACTATCTATCTAGTAAATTATGAGTAAACCAGCTTGCTAGTGCTCTTTAACATTACAAGTACATAGAAAAGATTTCACCAGTCTTCTATTTAGCTTGGCCTAAGTCCACAACTATAATTTTTTGCTCAATATTATATGAAAAATGTTGTACAAACTTCTCCAAAAGATCATCAAAGTTAGGTAAAATTTTTTATGTTAATTTCAAAATCCATTCCAAGGCTTGTCCAAATAGACCCCTTGGAAAGAGTATAAGTAAATATATATCACTATATGCCACTAGCTAGCATGAAATAAAGAATTATTTTATATTTTATTTATGGTCACCTTTGTCCTTATATTGATCAAATTTGGGTATCTCATAACCTAGTGGAAATGGTATTTACAAATATTCCATGTTGAATAGATAAGAACATATTTTATCCAATTTGAATTTCTTTACTTGCTTTCCAATTTGTGTAGATTGAATTGAATCCTTCCTTTATTAAAACTCTTGGATAAGGAATTTATATGGAGTGGCCTATTGATGTTGGGGCTGTATGGTCAAATGTGGATTGCTTTGATCAAGGTAGGCATATTATGGAATGTTGGTAGAATTGGTCAAATGACCAGGTATACATATCCATGCATTAGGATTGTACCTATGGATATAGAATACATTATTTTTGAAACACATTCTAATTTGGATTGGATACATAGCCTTGGATAGAAAATTGTAGTTTTAGTAACAAAATTTGGCTCTATGGGATGTGTTAGTATTACTGGGTTTGGTAGGGAACTTACTACCTATTTGTCAAACCCTATTGTATATAGGGAACATGTTATTAACTAAAACCCTAATATTAAAGGTGTTGGTAGTTAGATATTTGTTACACATGTAATACCCATTGGGTGAAAGGAAACTATTACCTATTACTTGGTACCTACTATATATATATATATATATATATATATATATATATATATATATATATATATATATATATATATATCTACAGTGGGTGAGTGCCAATTGAGCTAACTCTATTTACTATTCTCACCCATCTACATTGAGGGGGGCTATCTATATAAGATATATAGTGGAGCCCATATATCTATCTAGGGCCATCTCGTTAGGGCCATTGCTAATGCCAATGAAGCTCTATCTATATATCTATCTCTATCTCTATCTTTATCTCTATTTATAGGGGGAACCTTGTTGTTTGTTGAACACTAGTTATTGGATAGGCACTTATTATTGGTTATTAAATTGTTGGGGGTTTGGAATTGGATATTGTTCACCAATTGGAACTTTTTGACCAATAAAAACACATTGTGGATTAGGAAACATTTGTGATTAGTAAGGTCTATTGGTATGTACTTATTATGGTATAACATTTATTTCCACCTATTGAGGTGGTTTGGTGTTATGAACTTATTGTGGTGGTAAGTTGGTCTATTATTGGTTTGTTTCCCCATGTTGCACATTTGAGAAAGTAACTAGCTTAAGAGTGGAGGTTGCTTGTTAATCTTTGGAAATATACATATGCATCCCCTATTATTGAAATCCACTCATGTCATTATTTAGAGGAATATATTATGTGTTAATTGATAGTAAATTAGATCCATTTTAGTTTAAATTAGAATGCACTTGCATGTTATCCACAATGTTTTGAGTGAGGTCTTCTATTTGAATGGAAGTCTCTTTAGTTTACATGGGAATATTAAACATGTCACCAACCATCATGTTTTTTATATAGGGGTCTATGTTTTGGTTTGTATATCCCAAAGTATATATTTATTACCCTATCAATGGAGCTAGCTCAATAAGCGACGTGTTAGAAATAACCATTGCATTAAAATTATGATATAGGTTGAGATAGTTTTGGTTGACTTGATTTACCTATTCTATTTGACCATCTATAGGGCCTTTCCATTTTCTAAGTGTGTTGTGACATTTCAACTAAAGCTTGACTATAATTAGTTGATGCATGTTTGAAATATTATATTTGAGGTGCATTATTAGGAGTCCAAATTAAACCACTTAGACTTTTGTGTGGGAAGTTTGGTGTAAATTTGGATCCTAATTCAATGGCTCTAATGAGAATTTTGTCTTTATTATCTAAAAAATGGATATCAAACAAGTATAGATAATAACTTATCTACATTGGAATCATAACATAATAAGGCTCTTATTATTATCTTTGTTCAACATTAGGCATTACTTAAGTAAGGTACTATGTCTTTTGATCTTGTTCTTGGTCTAGATAAGAAGGTGCAGTCACCAAATACTATGCTAATGGTTCTAACGTTTGTTAAACATATGGAATACTATAATATTGATAGGGATCTATCTCATAAGATATTTCATCATCATATGAATCTTGATCAAAAGGGTTATTGGTCATAAAGTTTTCATACTCTGAATTATACAAAGTCCTACTACATGTGTAATGACGCATGTTCAGATCTATGGATAGGTCTCATGAAAAAAAAGGTCTAAAAGGTAAAAAAAAATTAAGGTCTAAAAAATAAACAACCTTTGGCTCTGTAGGAAAGGCCTTAAGGGTAAACTAACTAAACTAGGTAGAGGTAAAGATAAAACAAACACTAAACTAGTCTAATAAATGATACTAATATGCCTAAAGGTAGTTATAATCAATGATAAAGGTAACACAAAAGCTCAAAAATCATCTATGGCTGAGGTGATAGTTTTTATAAAGTCAGTTATAATCAGTGATAAAAGTATCTAGGCAAGGTAGAATGATTTTGAATTATGACCAAAGGATAACAATGATTTGCCCAAAGGTAGTTGTAATCATTTAACATGAAAAACAAGGCTCAATTTAAAAATAAATAACTCAAAAAAGAACTTGAAAACAAACTAAACTAAGGTATTTGGCTTGGATAAAATTGATAAATCAAATCAAAAAACAACTTAATGCTAAGGCACTTAGCCCAGAAGACACTTGATAGTTGGCTCACTAAGACTCAATATTTGGTTCACAAGAGACATTTTGAATAATGGAACTAAGACAATCAAAATTCAACACAACAAACTTCAAACAAGACACGTGGCAAAAAATAGGCTCAAAATACTCTCAAAGAGGGCACATGACAAGAAATAATTATTAGGTCTATGTAAAGGGGTCTTTTAGATAAAATAATAAATCAATCCAAGTAACATAATCCAATCAAAAAAGGTAGACAACCTAAGCCCAAACTATATGAGGCTTTGTCTTAAACATGATTAGTTTAGGAATTTCACTTTGAAAGATTGAGTTTCAAATTTAATACAAAAAGACTCAGATGTTCTAAGGCAAATGGGCTAGACCAAAATAGGTAGCATAACCATGCATTTAAAACAAAAGGTATAACAATTATTTGTAACTTGGTTTCAAATGAGATAATTGCTTTGAAATAATATAGGCAGTGTAACAACACTCCTTCAAGTAAATGGTAAATAATGGTTTTGAACTAACAATCCAAGGCAAATATTTGAGATGTAATGGGCAGTGTAATGACATCACATTTAAACAAGTGACACACAAATAGTTTTGGAAAAAAACTATAAGGAAAATGTGTGACACAAAATGGGCAGAGTAATACCTCATAGGATAAAGTGGTGTGAAAAATAACGTGATGGTTTTGGACTTGTTTTGAATTGAAAATACAAACAAAAAATTTAGTCTAAAATGCACATTTAAATAAAATAAAATATAAATAACACTAATGGCTCATTTTATACCTATAACTAACATAGGTGTTTATAGATTTTTCCAAAACTTCTATTGATATACTAATTCTCAAAAGTAATTAAGTGTTAATCCAAAACTTAAAGAATAGGTGTAGGTAGAGTTTTTATGCCCCATCTGTCTCTCAAGCATTAGTATGTGGCATGAACTTAGAGTGAGGATCACTCGATATTTAGAAATGAATTCTAAGGTAAGTGGTTTTGATTAAAATCTATAAGTTTTGAAACACACTAAATGGCCCCAAGTGTGGCTACCACAAAGGTGGAATCACATTAATTGGGTTCATACCTTATAACATACTATGCAAAGGTCTATTCATTTACACAATGACTTTAGCCATGTACTATTTAGTGAATTATGATGTTTAGAAAGACTTAGTCCATATTTTCATTAGGATCAAAGAGGCTAGCCACTTAACTCCCTGGCAATCCTAGTATCACATGCCCAATTTATATACCCCACCATACAGTGGGGTTGGTACGATGCATGGATATGGAACCCTAGGTCAATGCACCCTTAAATAACTTATGAGGAGGCAATGAACTCCTACCCACAAGTCAAAAACAAGAAAATAAAATAGAAAGACTTTAGAGGTTGTTTTTGGGTCACCCAAGCCACTCGAAGCTTAGGGAGAACATACACAACATTTTTTATAAAAATACTAAAAAAAAAGGAAATAAACCAAGAAATTTTGGTCAATCAAATTCCCTATATGGGATAGGGAAGAGCATACACGTAATAGTTTTTGATTTATCACAAATAAAGAATTTAATCTCTAAACTTTAAAACTAGATATTAACAAAGGAATAAACAAAAAAGTGAAAAAGATCTTAAGAGATATAACTAAAGTGTATGTTATTTTCAATATCACCAACTCAAATTTATTGAAATTTTGATCCCTTGGCCTTGTTTTCACTTGTAAATTTTTTGTAAATATTAAAAGATAAGTGTGATTAGGTTAATTTTAAGCACCAAATAAAAGGGTATGTGAGATTTAGAATTGTTTAGGACTTTCTCTCTCTCCACCTTATTTCTTGAAAAAATGTTAGAGAGTTTGTTTATCTTTAAGCCTAAAATCAAATAAATTAACAACATTCCATTTTGAGCTCTCAATTTTTTGAAAACACAGAGCAAAGTTGCCATTTATACAACAGAGCGAAGCCACCATTTTCCTAAAAACATAGACATAGATATAGACTATAATTTGGAAAAGTCACTATTAAATAGGGTGAAACCTCTGATTAGATATGGATAATTCACTAATTACATGATAAAAATAACCAAAGTCACTAAAACCAAATGGAATTTTACCTGGTGAAGTTGTTGTTTAGCAAGGTTGAAGGCGTCAAATATAGATAGTGAAATTATTGTTTAGCAAGTCAAAGCCACCATTTTTAAGTCATTGTTTTAAGACAAATAAATAATACAAATGGAGCATGGGAATGGTGAATTTTCCATTACATAGGGCAAAGCCACTGATTATATAAAAAATAGAATGATGGGATTTTCAAAGCTAAAACTCTAAACTTTAATAATTAAATGCTTTTGTTAGAAAAACTAAAATTTTCACATCATTCTCCTTGGCCATATGATATGCATGGTCCCAATGGGTGTTTGATTATTTATCTTATGTGTTTGAAGAGTACACAAAAATTTATTGGTACCTTGTTAGTCCAAATGATAAAAATAAAGCATAACAATACACTATAACTAAACACTCTTGCCTAAGAACTAGGGGACCATAACATAATGAACAAGATCACAAAATAGAGGTAAAAAAAATGTAAGTAATTTACCTCTTTTTTCAAATTTGATGCCCACTTTTTGGCATATATATGTTTTTGCTCGGTCTATGATAATTAGAGACTCCTATCAATGCTTCTCCATAGTGGTATCACTTTTCCAATGGTCACTTATGGCTTGGTGTGAATCTTGGGGTAAACTAGGCATTATAACACTACTCTCAATGGCTTCTTGAAGGCAACTTACATAAATAAGCTTATTGGCATATGGTGTGGGTGCTTATATTTATATCTCTAATAACTAACTCTAACCCTAGGGAGGTTAGGTTAAATTCTAAATTTGGTTGAGTTTAAAATAACCTAGGTTTAGTCAAGCTAACCCTAGGTTGGGTCAAAGCACTGATGAATTATTGACACCTTAGTTTTAGATATTTATAAGGCATGAAAACTCACTCAAATATTTTTGAGGTTGTGACTCACATTTTTGTAATATTTAAGAATTAATAAATCACTTCATTATCTCCTTTGACCTTTGACTTCATATTTGGCTTAAAATTCCTTTTTTGATAAATGAAATTCACTAGTTCAACTTAGAATTTTTATTTAGGCAAGTTAATTAAGATTTTCAATGTAATTAATCTTGATTAGTACTTTTTAGCTTTTGAAATTTGTTTTAATTTTTTTGAATTAATAGCTCAATCAGCCAAAAGTGTCAAATTACTAGGTTATAATTTGACTAGGGTTGAAACTAAATTAGGTTATTAGTACATATAGGGTAATACCCCAAATAAACAAGATTTTTCACGTTTATGAGCAATTAAATCCCATACATGGATGAATTTTATTAGTTTAGGTGATTTATAGGCTTAAATTATGCCATGTGCTATAAATTTCTCTAAATTTTAATTTAGGCATGAAAGTGGCCAAAACTAAGTGTCTATACTACCTCTATTCTCATAGAAGTACCCAATATTCATAATATAGTGATTAATCTATAATGGGTCCTAAGTAACGTGGAACACATTATGAGAATGTAGGTAAGATCCTTTTACTTTTCACACATACTAGCCTTCATGGGATTATATATATATATATATATATATATATATATATATAGAGATAGTTGTGTGTGTGTGTGTGTGTGTGTGTGTGTGTGTATAGACACACACACACACACACTCTATATATATATATATATATATATATATATATATATATATATATATATATAGTGTGTGTGTGTGTGTGTGTGTGTGTGTGTGTGTACTATACACACACACACACACACACACACACACACACACACACACACACACTTACTTCACTAGGTATCCCAATATTACATTTATAGTTAGGGTTCTCTAAGGCTATTGATACTAAAATCCTCCTAGTATTACCAAATTGGTTGGAGTGTCTCATTTTCAATAAATATCATATGTTTTCCTTAGTGAAACCCTTGTTCCCCCACCACCTACTTCATGTTCCCCTTAATAGGTAGGATTTTTTTACATAATGTGTCACCATTTTATATACTTCCTATTCTCCATCTCTTTTCAACATGGTATGAATATGGTAGTTTTAGTTTCTCCATATTTACAATATAAGATTAACATTTGAGTTATTGGAAGATGCTCTCTTGGTTATTACCTTATCTTTCTAGTATTTTCTTAGTTATACTTTGGAACTTGAGATTTTTATTTACCTTTTTTCGGGCCATCTAGTCACATTTTTCCATTTCATGATTTGTCATATCATTTTTACATCTTTGTTTATGGGTTTTTACATCTCTTACATTGATTTTTTATCATTTACTAGTTCCATGTGTCCCTTTTTTTAATTTATATTACTCCTTTTCTTACTTTGGATGCATTTTTGGGTTTTTAGGTCATAAATAGCCTTGAATTTTAGACTTAAAAATTTATACCTTAGTCATTATTCATTTTACTTGATGTTTTGGTTCTAACCTAGACTTTGTCATTTTGTCTTTATAATTTTCTAATTGATTTAATTAGTTTTGAAATTTTTCCATTTACTTTAGCCTTCATGTGTTTACTTGGTTTGATTTCCAACCTTATATCCCTAGGGTTTCTCAAATGTATTTATTATTCCCTCCATGATCAAGCATGTGATTCTTGCATGCAACCATTCGATAATAAAGGTAAGTTAAGGTATATATATGGTACTTATAATTATTCATTTATCAAAATTTATTTATGCATTGTATTTAAATTAGCTTGTTTATTTTGTTGCCATGTTTTTGTATCGAAGAACCATCCCTTGTTACATTCATGTGATATAAGATGAGCTTTGGGTGGTGTATATGTATACATATAATATTTTTCACTTATTTAATGTCACTTTCTCTTGTAGTGACCTATCAAACATCAATCTCCCTGAGTGCACACCTTAAAGGGTGCACAAAGAAAGGGGTGGGCATGTTTATGGTGCTATGTGAGACATTTTTCTATATATATCATGATCATATCATTCTAATTAAGATTATTTATATTTATATTTATATGTACCTCTTTCTTCTTACCTCATTTAACCATGTTAGTTCCCTCATTTCCTATGGCATCATCCACGATGATACTATATGTTTAGCACTTTTTACCTTTATGTATTATATTGACCAGTCCAATGTAGTTATATGAATTTTTTTTGACATTTGTATTGTATTGGCATAACCGATATTATTCAGTGACAACTCACATTTTTTGACTATATTGATTTTGGCCGATGTCATTAGTTTAGCCTTTAGGGATGTTTTGGGTATTTTATCAATATATATATATATATATATATTTCATTCCAACATAATCATATATACTCTATTCACTCTATTTTTTCTTGAAATTCTACTCTGTCACATTCAGAGGAGTTATAGGTAGAATCTTCTCTTACTAAGTATTTCAAATCCAATAGGAAAAGTCATTGGGATTATTATTAGATATTATACCAACCATTTGAGGTGTACATAACCAAAATAATATTTTAAAAATCACCATTGGCTAAGGGGGAGATTGAGGCTTAATGGGTCCACTCCAAGGTAAGTATTTCTAACCTTATGTTCTTTCTTTTATTTTATTTAGTAGATAGACATTTATTGTTTCTTAGTAAATGAATGTGTATGTATCCTTGTCTATTTAATATCTACACTTATACTTAATATGACTATAATAGTGATTAGAATTTACATATTACATTTTAGGTTGCCAAGATGTCCATTTGTTGGCCATGACATTATATGGACATGGAAATCAAATGTTATCTTGTGCACTAAAAATTTTTAAGGTCTAACCAAGATAACCAATATAATGGATGGAGGATGGGTATAACTAAGGATTGGGTTGATTATTACAGGTAATATGGTTTGGAATGGTAGGTGGTGAAGGATGATTGAGTTATTACCAATTTTTTTATGCTATGTCACATTTCTCATTGAGAGTATCTAATTGGGTGGAAACAAAACTCCAAGGACCCTCGATGTTGAAAATTATAAGAAAGAAAAGATCTTAAATGATACTAGGAATGTCAAAGTGAGAATGGTCTTATCATATGAATCTAGGGATATGATTGACTATATTAAGTTGACTATTCCCTACCAATTTCATGCAAAAATGTGAATGATATATAATGAAGCCAGTACTGAGGAGAAAAGGATAAAGTAGAGTAGATGACTAGGAGAGGATAACATTGTATTAGTATCCTCAATTTTGGCAAAGGACAATGATAGGTGGATTAGGCATCTAATCTTAATCCTCTATAACATTGAGAGAGTATAAAATGAAGTGTGGGATAAGTGTGAAACAAAAAACTTCTTAGTTCATTTCAGTGTTAATATTAGATTGAATGTATATGCCAAGACTAGAGGCTATAACTCTAGGGAAAAGGCCTACTCTATAGAGCTAATGACACTCTAGGAGTGTCATTCAAGAGGAAAGGTAATGTAATGTGTAAGCATAAAAGATTATTTTTAGGATAGTATGTGATAAGATCTATTTTTATGTAATAAGCAAGGTTATGGTATGTTTGTGCTTGTTTGGATAAGGCTTTGGTTGTTTGTTTATTTTTAATCTTTACACTTTTTTAACTAAAAGAAAATAAGACAAACTACTTGCTAAAAAATGATTGAAATTAAAGAGCAATGAATAACTAGAAGTAAAATTAAAGAGAGAGATGCAATCCTTTTTTTAATCTATTTTCTATTACTTTTCCAATGCATTCAATGCTAGCCTAACAATGTAAATACTGATTTATGTATTTTTTAGATGTGAGCTAAATGAAATTCTTTTTTTGTATTTACAAGTTATGAATGAATGAAAAAATTTGAGAAATCATTTATTTATAACATGCAAGTAGATGCAAAATTATATTTAGATCTTAAGCAATGAGATTAACAAGTATCTAGAGATTATTTTGTATATGAAATCTAAAGCTACTTTTCAATGTTTTAAATGAATGTACACTAAGTTTGAAATATTTGATATGAAGTAAAAATGAAGATATAAGTTTTTTATCTTCTAATTTTCATAGCTAAAAACAACATTCCTATCTCATGAAAATAAAATAAAATCAATGCTAAGACAACACCCTTTGTATGCCTAAGTCCTTGTAGGGTTTTTACATGCTTGTGTGTTTGATTATTTATGAATAAAATCCTTTTTAAAAAACTAGAAAAAAAATTGATTAAAGCTAAAAATTATTGTTTTATTTTCTTAAATTTACATAATGCATGAGTGAAAAACTACGTGCTTTCAATAGATATATGTTGCATATGGAAACAAAATAAATAAACTAACTATTATTTTTGATGCAAGAGAAGGAGAGAAAGAAAGATTATTTTACTATTTGTTGCCTTTTTAAAATGGAATCTAATCTAGTGAATATAAATAAAGTAAACTAATTTAATATATTGAGTAAATAAACAAAAGTAAAACTAGAAACTCCCAAAATATATTTAATATGATTTTATCCTCAAAATGCTCACTCATCCACTCAAATTATAATAAATATTTGAAAAAAGGTTATAGTAACAAAATAATAACAAAAGGGGAATGAAGAATGACACAAATCCAAACAAGAGGACAAATGACTATGGTTATTTGGTACAGTAATTATAATGAACTGGTTGTTAATTAAATGAATTCCATCATCTAGAAGTATGTAGTCTAACACAAAAACATAAATTATGGATATCAAAGCAATGGCAAGTAGGCTATATTTGTAACATTGTTTGAACACTAATGTTCAACACAAATTTTGGATCCAAAATTCTTTTAAAATTGAGATACTTGTAGGAGAAGCATAGAGTTTGCAAAGGTGAGTTTAGCTATTGGTTAATTTAAAATTTACACTTATGAAGGATGGAGAGTGATAAAAATAATATTGGGAGTTGACTGGAAAGTCATGACATGGAATCAAGGTGTAAAAATTAGTAAATGTAAAGAAAAACATGCAAACATGTGAAACACTCTAGTTTCAGAAGTTAAAAGTAACACACGGGCAAACAATGATGGAACTGCCCTTTTTTGTAGGTTAAGATTATGAAAACATTGCATTCCATGACAAAATTTCCCCATGAGATTATAAAACCACCCCATGAGATTATGAAACTACCCTATAGGTGATGGTTATATCAAGAAGATTTGTGAAACTATCATTATGGTTATGTCATCTTCAAGGCACTTCTATAACAAACAAGGGTAGTTTTTTTGTCTTTTGAATAATATGGTTTCATCTTACTTAGAAGAGGTTTAAATATAATCTAATAAAATATTTAAAATTTTATAAAGAGATTATTTTTTAGGGTCTAAAATATAAATAGGGAGAAATTAGGGACTATAAAATTAAAAAAACCCACTTGAGCATAATTTGGAGATCACTTTATCATCATTAGATGTGGTATCAAAAATGTTGCATCATGAAATTTTTAGGTACACACATATTTCCCCATTTAGAGGAATCCTTGTCGTGAGTTGATGAGGGTGTGGTATCGATTAGTGGTATACAAAAGGGAAAAAGAAGGTTATAGATACTTAACTTACTTACCTTGGTGGTGTAGTGAAGCTATCCAAGATTCCATGTAACCTATGAACAAAAGAAAAAAATCAAGGGAAACTTAATAAAAAATGCATAAAATATAATACATAATTAAATCAAAGATGAGAGTACTTACCATGAGTGTGAGTAAGATCATACTACCTGACCCAACCTATCCAAGAAATGAATCTAATGCCAAGTTGTCTCATACCTACAAAACTGTAGAAACATGCTATGAGGAATAGAAAATCATTAAGATCATTAGGTTTTGAATGCAAAGTATGAAATTTAGTAAAAATATGATTTAATACATTAAAAATTATCTGTAATAAGATAATTTCCAAAAATGGAAAGTTTTTAAACCCAAATGGCTAGTTGGGAGGATTATATATTCAAAATTTGGCCCAAGATACAATTCATTTATGCCAATTACATTTTGGTAAATCAGAGATCTAGGTTGATAGTGACAAAATTGAGACAAAATGTAGTTGATAGTATGAGCATGGAACAAGGATTACTAATGTACCAATGATAATAAGAGCAGGGCATGGACATGTTAGTTTTGTTGAATTTTTTCCTTTGCCTAAATTTTAATTTTTGGTTAAAATCACTAAAAACCTAGTGAAAACTAAAAAAATTAGTGTAGGAATATTTGGGGGGATAATGCTAGAAAATATTAAAATTTTGAAGTTTTGGGTGAATTTTGGTTAATGAGGGGGAATAGTGTAGAGTTTTGGGTGAATTTTGGTTAATTAGGGGGTCAGGGGGGGAAGAAGTGGGGGGTGGCGTGGGGTGTGAAAACCACCAAATTAAGGTGGAACCAACTATATACATAGACTAAAAGTTATTCAACTTCTACGATGGTGGTGTAATTACCATTCATCATGGGTCAGGTGGTGGTGTAACCACTACATGAGTGGTGGCTACATCATCACTAAAAAGGTGGAATTACCTGAGGTGGTTATGTAACCACCACCTATAAAATGGGGATATTCTATAATAGTGGGAGGAGAAACCTCTTAAGTCTAGTTCAAATCCAAAAAAAGATGCAAGGGATAACTTAAGGTGTTTTTCTATAGTAGGAGTTACATTCAATGGAGTAGAGCTAAGGATTATGAGTGGCTCCTTAGCATCATAGCCCTATGATACATGAGCTAGTGATGGTATACTTGGATAGAATTTCAAATTGAATAGGTGGGGCTAATTGCTACCTACAAAAGGTTACTATGAAACCTACTTACCCACTAGGATGTTGACCAAATGACTTTCATGTTCCCCCAAACCCATGAGACTAAACTATCACTCTTATATATGTGTACTAGATAACTAGTTTGATGATAACATGTTATTTGGTGGATATTCATGAGGTCATGAGTATAACAAAGGTGGAAGGCTGGGAGGAACACTTTGGTAATGCCAACACACTCGATGTGGGTATGAAGTGTGGAGTCAAGATTTATGTAGTTGAGGGATCAATGATCCCTAACTAGTACAAGGTGATCATCAGTACCTTTAACTTCCTATTAATGGGGGATAAGGGGACTGATATATCTTATACAACTAGTCCCTAATCATTTATAGGATTGAGGAGAGAGGATCTCATTTATCTTGGGCCTAGGAGATATTGGACTACACATAAATGGACCTATACTACATCACATGGCTAGGATCCATCTCCATTAACCATCTCACACTCCTCATGAGTTGGATCTATAAGAGGATGCTACCCTATAAAAGGTTATTGGTAGTCATATATGTTGGGGTGATCAGAGTGGCATGATAAAAATATGTAATTCCATTTCAG